>JAVXUP010000087.1:0-600000 GCA_033070095.1 Escallonia herrerae
CCGGCGGTCTTTTAGCCACGAAAGTTCCGTCGCTAAAACTTTTTTAGAATTTTTTTATTTCCAAGGGTTTAATAAAACACTTTTAGCGACGGCATAACTCCGTCGCTAAAACGTCCGTTGGTAAAAGTGCGACCTTCATCGACGGATTTTTAGCGACGGATTCATTCCGTCGCTAAAAATGTTTAATAAATCCCCCCGATCTGGTTCTCTCCCTCCCCATTTCTCTCTTCGAAAATTTTGAGTTATCACCGCCGGTGATCCCACGGTGCCCCACCTCTACTGCCCTATTCTCACTGCCGTTCTCATCTCCATTGTGCCCCACCGCCGGCAACACCTCATCATCCCCCTGCCGCGCCACCAAGCCTCCACTGTCGCCGCACCACCAACACTGCCGCCGCTCCTCACTACAACGAAGCACAAACCGACGGACGCCCTCACGGCGACCTCTGCACCGGCAGCACCGGTCTGAGTTCTGAAGACCTACGTCCTCCAGTCACTCTACCAGTCCACCGGCGCTAACAGGCCACATTCTCCCAAATCCCAATCTTCTTCGGTCTTCACCACCGGCGGAGCAATCGGCGACAAAGGTATGTTTCGATTCACCTTAATCCTACCATTATAATTGCTATGCAATTTGATAACTCTTACCTTTTGCTAAGATCATAATAATCTTCTCAATAAAAATACATATGTGCTGGCCCTATTTATGGGTGAGTTTTTTTATTGGTGTTAGTGTTGTGGTGGAATAATACGTAAACTATGCAAACATACCCATATACCTAAACCCTAAACCTTGAATCTTGGACGAAGATGCTCAGTTAGGACCAGAAAACATAATCTGATCTTCCATCATCACCAAATAATTCATACTATACTAAACATAGCATAATTAACTCAGTGGGTGCAAACATACCCATATACCTAAATTGAACTAATTGAACCCTAAATTGAATGCCCCAAATCAACCGAACCCTAAATTGAACTAATAGAACCCCCTAATTGAACCCTAAATTGAAGTAATTGAACCATAATTAAATCCTAAATTGAATGCCCTAATCGAATTGAACCCTAAATTAAACTAATTGAATGCCCTAATCCAACCGAACCCTAAATTGAAATAATTGAACCCCCCCCCCCTAATTGAACCCTAAATTGAATGCCCCAAATCAACCGAACCCTAAATTGAATCAATAGAACCCCCTAATTGAACCCTAAATTGAAGTAATTGAACCCTAATTAAACCCCAAAATTGAATGCCCTAATCTAATCGAACCCTAAATTGAATGCCCTAATCGAATCGAACCCTAAATTAACCCCCAATTGAACCCTAAATTGAATGCCCTAATCCAACTGAAACCTAAATTGAACCCTAAATTGAATGCCCCAAATCAACCGAACCCTAAATTGATTCAATAGAACCCCCTAATTGAACCCTAAATTGATGTAATTGAACCCTAATTAAACCCTAAATTGAATGTCCGTGATCGAACCGAACCCTAAATTAAACTAATTGAACCCTAAATTGAATGCCCTAATATAATCGAACCCTAAATTGAAATAATTCAAGCGCATCAGATATGTGCATTTTGAACAATTTTTTCCTATTTGAACATTGATAATTTGTTTGATAATTTTAGGTTGTTAATTGTGTATTTGAGAATTGTGATTATTGATCTGTGATTTTAGGTTGTTAATTGATGATTTTAGGTTATTAGCTGTGCATTTGAAATAATTGCCATTATTAATTGATGATTTTAGGTTGTTAATTGATGATTTTAGATTGTTAATTATGCATTGAGCATTTGAGATATTGAGATTATTGACGGAGGATGGGACCCAATTGGATTGAATGTGTGATTTTTGTTAATTTTTATTGCATTGGGGGGCATTTGAGAATTGAGAATTGAGATTGTTGACGGAGGATGGGACCCAATTGGATTGAGATACCTGTTAGTTAGCGCAAATACGGACACCACGTCTGATCGACGGTGTCCGACATTTAAAAAATAAATATTTTAATAAATCAATTAACCCTAATTAATTAGCTCTAACGAGCCTAATTAGTTTTAATTAACCCTAAGAACCTAATTAAAATCAAAGTAGCTGTAATTACCCCAAATTAGCCAAAATGAACCCAATTACGCGCATATTGATTATAGTTAGCCTAATTAGTCGTAATTTGCACTAACATAACCCAATTAAGCCTAATTAGGACTAATCAATACTACTCGGCACAATTAAACCCTAATTAGGACTAAATAACCGTAATTAGGACTAAATAACGATCTTTCTGCAGTTTTGATATTTCGAAAAGATTCTTGCATATGTTATCAATTTCTGAACCCATGCATGCATAAAAACCCTTAGTTCCCGTTCAAAGGTACTCATTACAAAGTAATGATTTGTAATGAGCCTTTGGATGTCCAGTTTGGACAATTTGGAAAAGCTAATTGTTTATAAAATAGTGTTTTGACTCATGCTTTGTGTTCTATGTCGTGGATATTTGGTACACGTTCTCGTGTGTTTCTCTGGGTGCATACAGATCTGGTTTTCTAGCACCCGTCAAACCTTCTTGAGCAAGGTTAGATGAATATTAGAACACCTAATCGATGTCGTGTACTTGGAGAAATGCGGGGAGGTGCTGCCGAATTTTCCACAGACATCGGACTAAGCATGAGTTATTCACTGTTTTATAAACATGTGCTTTTCTGAATGGGATAGGACCACTACCTGTTCAAGAGTGGAGGGGAAATATGAAGACATGTTGTAACATTCATGCATTCATATTTACATCGGCAATGCCTAATCACTGGTCATTATTGAAGGTGGTATACAGTACCATAATTCAGTCGTCATGTCAGTCGATCGAAGTTGGATGAAAAGGAAGAATGCTGAAGATTTTGAGTGTCGCGTTGACGAATTTCTCGACTTCGCTTATGCGCATCCTGCACATGTTGACCTTGATAAGATAAGGTGTCCGTGCGGTAGATGTGAGTTGTTGCACTGGAGAAAAAGAATTGAAGTAAAATGGCATCTTCGTCGGTACGGTTTTATGGGTGGATACACAAGGTGGACGCAGCACGGGGAAACGATAGTATTGTCGTCCAACCTGGCTAGTCAAACTGAAGTTAGGGAGGAGGCACGATATGATTTCCGAGATATGATTATGGATGCTGGGCATGCTAATGTTGACTGGGGTAACGACAGTCCACAACCGCCGAACGAGGGGGCTCATCAGTTTTATGAGTTGTTGAGAGCTGCGGAAGAGCCGCTGTGGGATGGAGCTCCAAAACACACACGGCTGTCTGCGGTTAGTAGGTTATTACAGTTGAAATCAGACCACGGGCTGAGTGAGAAAGGTTTTAACGAGTTTGTTACCTTAATCAAAGAAATATCTGCCCGAAAGTGAAAAGCTACCGCCGTCGTACTATGACGCGAAGAAGATGATGAGGAAACTTGGGTTTAGCTATGAGCGGATAGATGCGTGCAATAACGATTGTGTATTATTCTGGAAAGAGAATAAGGATTTGTCACGGTGTCCAGTATGTGATCATTCGAGGTACAAACCGGACAAAGGGAAGAAGAAAAACATTGCATGGAAGATATTGCGATATTTCCCGGTCACACCACGGCTTCAGAGAATGTACTACTCCTCCAATACAGCTGAACATATGAGGGCTCACCGTGAGACTCGCAGCAACGATGCCGATGTGCTGACACACCCAGCTGATGGAGAGGCGTGGAAGGAGTTTGACCGCAGGCATCCAGTCTTTGCTCAGGAAGTTCGGAATGTTAGACTTGGTCTGGCAACCGATGGGTTCAACCCTTTCGGTCAGTCTACCACGCCTTACTCCTGTTGGCCTGTTATTATTGTCCCTTACAACCTTCCACCAGGCATGTGCATGAAGAAGCCGTATATGTTCTTGTCGTTGCTTATTCCGGGGCCGAAGAGTCCCGGTAAGGACATAGATGTGTATTTAAGGCCGTTGATTGATGAGTTAAAACAGTTATGGAATCATGGAGTCGAAACATATGATGCATCCCTTAAACAAAATTTTCAGATGAGGGCTGCTTTGATGTGGACTATACATGATTTCCCCGCATTGGGAATGACGTGTGGCTGGAGCACACATGGGAAGCTAGCATGCCCTGCTTGTATGGGCGTGAACCCCGGTCATACGTTAAAGCACGGCGGAAAGGCCTCGTGGTTCGGATGTCACCGTAAGCTTTTGCCACCGGGCCATCAGTTTCGTAGGCAGAAGGATAAATTTGACGGGACAATCGAGCGTGAGGTTGTCACACTGGACTACCCATCTGGTGAAGAAGTACTCTCACACCTGGAGGCACTTGATACTGACATACCACACGGTAAGGGTGTGCCGGATCAGAAGATTCCAGGGTTCGGGAAAGAGCACAACTGGAGAAAATTTTGTATCTTCTGGGAGTTAGCCTACTGGAGGACGCTCGTTATCCGAAACAACATGGATGTGATGCATATTGAGAAGAACGTTTTTGATAATGTGTTCAACACAGTGATGAATGTCAAGGGCAAATCGAAAGATCACCTTAAAGCGAGAAGGGATCTACAACAGTTGGGTGTACGCGTGAATTGCATCCTCGGACAGTCAGTGGGAGGACCATACTTCCGAAAGCACCTTACTGTCTAGACAAGAAACAAGTGGAGAAGGTCTGTCAGTGGGTTAAGAATTTGAAGCTTCCGGATGGGTTTGCGTCCAACATATCTCGTTGTTGCAATGTATCGGAATGCAAGTTCCAAGGGATGAAGAGTCACGACTGCCACGTATTCATGGAGAGATTCATTCCTATTGCCTTCCGGGGACTGTTGCCACGGGTTGTTTGCGAGACTTTGACTGAATTATCTCATTTCTTTCGAGATATATGCTCTTCTACGATCCGGGTGAGTAACATGGAAGTGCTTGAGAAGAACATTGTGGTGACGATTTGCAAGCTGGAGAAAATCTTCCCACCTTCGTTCTTTGATTCAATGGAGCATCTGCCTGTTCACTTGGCATATGAAGCTAAGATGGGTGGACCCGTGCAATATCGGTGGATGTATCCCTTCGAGAGGTAATCCTTAAATTGTTACAGTTGTTCGTTTACACTTAATGCGACATCTGTTATCATTGATATTCCACCTAACTCGATTCGCTAAACTTCTAGGTTCATGTTCCATTTAAAGAAAAAAGTCCGTAATAAGGCTCGGGTTGAAGGCTCAATTGCGGAGGCTTACGTAATGGAAGAACTTGTAAACTTTTGTAGTCAATATTTCGGGCCTAATGTTGGTACGAGGTTAAATCAACTAGGCCGAAATGATCCCGGAGCAAGCACAAATTTGGAAGGGCAATTGTCAATATTCAAGCAGTCAGGTAGTCCGTTCGGCCGAACGTATACTCGATGGCTAACAGATGAAGAGTACAGTGCTGCAACAATATATGCCCTTCTAAATTGCGATGAAGTTTCGGCATTCGTTGAGTAAGTTAAAGTCTTAATTCACTTACATTGCTGTACATAATTGAAAGTGTGTGTTAAGCGAGTCAAATGCATATTGGTTTGCAGTGAGTTCGATGCGGAATCTTTAATCACTGATCCCGCTGGACTTGAATCTCATCGGAAATCACAATTTGTACAGTGGTTCAAAATCCGTGTAAGATTATTTAACGAAATTATATTATGTGTTATATACAGTTCTGTGGCCAATTAGTATACTGATTTATCCTTAATTTTTACCGTCATCTACAATAGGTTCAGTCAATGGATAGACCAGTGGCCTCATGCTTGAAATTACTAGCCGAAGGCCCTAACAAACAAACATCCTGTTACGGAGGCTATATCATCAACGGGTTTAGGTTTAACGTAAAAGATGATGACCGAACAAAACAAACCCAAAACAGTGGAGTCTTGGTCAACGGCGACTGTTATGCCGAGAATTGCATGGATTTTTACGGAGAGCTAGATGAGATTGTTGAGCTAACATATCTGGGTTCCCAAAACTGCCTGGTAATGTTCAAGTGTACGTGGTTCGATGTCACATGCAGTAGAGGAATCCGTGTTAGCTCTCAAGGGATTGTAGATGTCAATGTCAAGTCAAGACTTGCATCAGACGAGCCCTTTGTGTTTGCTAGTCAAGCTGTACAAGTCTTTTACGCGGAGGACGTCGCCAATCCCAAATCTCATTGGTATACAACTATCAAGTCCAAGAAATTGCCCGTGACATATGACAGTGAGCTAGACTCCTTTCAAGCCGACCAACCACGTGTCTTGTTCCCTGTTGAGGTCAACAACGAGGAGGACGATCTTCCTCTTCCAACAACACTTCTTGTAGGAGAAGAAGTCGTAGATGATGACGCGGAAGATGTTGAAAGTGTTGGAGATGATGTGACCGAGTCTACTGATGAAGAGGATGAATTAGAAGATGAAGAGGACGACGAGTCCCACGAAGAAGAGGGCGACGAGGAAAGTGATGAAGATGATTCGCAAACTGAAAATGATTGACTTGTAATGTTGTAACATCACGGGAAAAATGTAGTAACATTTTAGAACTTGGGGTTTATTGATGTGTTTTTGCACATCCGTTCATATATATATATATATATATATATATATATATATATATATATATATATATATATATATATATATATATATATATATATATATATAGTGCCGATGATGATTTATGCCTAAATTATTGTTTTTCACGTGTTAATGTCTTTGTATATAATCTATATGAAGTCAGATATGGATAGGATACGGGCTATTCGTGGCCGGGCTGGACGCCGAGCTGCTTCCTCCCCGGTTAGTCCCACCTCGTCATTGCCTACTGATGACGAGGCACAGAGTGATCGCGGACAGCCATCGGGGGCCCAGCCCCAGCCGTCGCCGTCACCGTCGCCCCAGCCCCAGCCCCAGCCGTCGCCCCAGCCCCAGCAGCCGTCGCCCCAGCCCGACGCAGATTCATCCCACACGCGCGTGCATTCTCCATCTTCCGTGGGTTCTACCTCAGGTATAGTTGATAACGGTGTTTCGTACATTTTCGCTAGCCTTATATTTGAACTGTATTAATGTCTGTGTTTTGTAGGATCTCGACGAGGCCGTGGTCCGACACGCGGGGTACGCATCGACCCCCAGCGTAAACAGAGAGTTACGCTCACGCAGGAGGGCCTGTAAGTACTAAAAATATCACCTCATGCCTTATATTTAAAATTTTGGGGTGTTAATTTATATTTGAACTGTATTAATTAATTTATTTACTTCTTTGGCAGGATCCTGGAGAATAGGCGAGGACGAAGATCGGCGTTCTTGTGAAGGGCCGATTCTTCGAGCCACGCCTGTACTGGAAGGACTGGGATGCCGCTGCGAGGGAGGCCCTATGGGAGGAGTGGCTGGTACGGTGAAGTATTTTTTTCAGCTTTAGTAAATGTTTAATTACAGTTTGTTTTATGTTGTTAATTTGTGTTATTGAATGCCTTACAGGAGGGGTTCACGTTTGACACGCCTCAGCAGCAGGTACTGGGGCAGCAGGCTTTCTTTGCCTACATCGGCAAGAATTACCGCCGATGGCTCCACGATGCACGGGACCGGGCGAAGAAGATGCTGCCCGCGGGTGCCCCGATGACGGACATGGCGAGATATCCCCCACATTGGATATCTCACCGTGTATGGGGGGCGATGATAGATCGGTGGGCTGCGGATCCAGGTTGGGACGCCAAGAGTAAGAGCGGGGCTGAGAACAGACAGAACAAAGATCCGACGCACACGGGGGGGTCGGTGCCACACGACATCGTCCGACACAAGAACGCGGTCGAGCACCCGGATCTGGAGGAGGATGAGGTCGTAGCTCTGACGTATAATCAGACGCACGTGCGGAAGAAGGACAAGGACGAGACGCACCGGGCGGGCGACTATATTTCAGATATTGCCCGGCGGATCGATGTGAGTCAATTTATTTAAGTTAATGTTTTTTCTTTCTATCCTCAATGTCTGTTTCGTTAATTAATGCCCTAACATATCGTTAAACCACTATTTTTGCAGGCCTCGTATGAACAGCTAAGGGGGTCCGAGCAGCAGTCCGGACAGCCATCAGCGTCCACTAGTACGGCTGCGAGTACTGGGGGGTTGAAGCGATGGCTGGATATGCCGGAGGTCGTGAATCGGCCGAAAGGCCGCATACGCGGCCTGCCTAGCACGACTGCTCGTGCCGTGATAGGAGCGTCCTCACCCCCTGCTGCCCCTCCACAGACACCGGCTCCTCGGCCTCAGTTGGACGACGAGGAGATCCAACGCATTGCTACAGTGGTGTGCCGGATGATCAGGGAGCAGGGCACTGTTGGACAGGCCGCCCCGGCCCCGGATCAGCAGGATCCAGATCCGGGACTCGGGAACCCCTGATGAGCCCCTTCCCGTGCCCGTTCCTAGCTTCCCCCCCCCCCCGTGCCCGGCTTGTACTCTTCTCCCCTCTCCTAACCGGCTATATCCGGTTCCCGGCTTGTACATATATGAACTTTTTTTTATTATAAATATTTTTTATAATTGATTATATATATTTCTTTCTGTATTGATTATTGCGCGTTGTTGTTGAGATTTGAAAATTGGATTACAGGTCTGGGTAATTGAAAAATAAAAAAAAATTCAAAAAAAAATTTGACTTTTGGCGACGGAATAATTATTTAGAGACGGAATATTCCGTCGCGAATTATATTTTTTAGCGACGGAATATTCCGTCTCGAAAATATAAATCCGTCGCTAAACAATATAATTCGCGACGGAATATCCGTCGCTAATTAAAAATAAATCCGTCGAAAAAATGACATATTTAGCGACAGATTTAAAACATTCCGTCGCTAAACTATTAGTGACGGGCTTTTATACGAGGGATTTTTAGCGACGGTGAATCCGTCGCTAATTCTTTTAGCGACGGATTTTGGGCTTTTAGCGACGGATTTCCCGTCGCAAAAATCCTGTTTTCTTGTAGTGTGTTGGTCAAAGTATTTGCCAACGGATTATTACAGACGAACTTTTACCGATGGATAGTACCGTCGCAAAATATTTTATAGAACTTTATAATTTTTGATGATTTTTAAAAAATATATAAGGAGCAGAATTATTCCGTCGGCAAAAGCAGGGCTTTACTGACAAACTTTTACTGATGGCCTAGTCTCGTCGCTAAAAGTCTTATCTAAAATATCATATCTCTTTTTCTTTTCTTTTTCATGTTTCTCTCTCTCTCTCTCTAATTATCTCTCACCGACGATATTTACTCCGGCGACCTTCACATCTATGGCAACCCACCCCTCCGACACCACGCCACCTCCGTCGCCACACTACAAGAAAAGGGAAAATCCGTCGCTAAAAGCCTAAAATCCGCCTCTAAATATTTTAGCGACGGATTTACCGTCGCTAAAAGTCCCTCGTATAAAAGCCCGTTACTAATAGTTTGGCAACGGAATTTTCAAATCCGTCGTGTAATATTTAAGTTTTTGCGACGGATTTATTTATTAATTAGCGACGGAATATCCGTCTCTAATTATATTTTAAGTATTTTAATTTAATTTTTTTTGTTAAATTAGCGATGGAGTATTCCGTCGCGAAATGTCTTATTTAGCGACGGAATAATCCGTCGCTAAACACGGATAGTAATAAAAAACTTTTAGCGACGGAATAATCCGTCGTCAAAAGTCAAAAAAAATTTAAAATATTTTTTTATTTTTTTAATACCCAAACCTGTAATAAAAAAATCAATCCTCAACAATAACACGCAAATAATCAATACACAAAGAAATATGTAAAATTAATCATAAAAAAAGACTCATTATGTACAAGCTGGGAACCGGATACAGCTGGTTAGGGGAGGGGAGAAGAGTACAAGCCGGGCTCGGGGGCCAGGGGGGAAGCTGGGACCAGATACAAGAAGGGCTCATCAGGGGTTGCCGAGTCCTGGATCTGGATCCTGCTGATTCGGGGCCGGCTCGGCATGTCCAGCTGCGGTACCCTGCTGATCCTGCTCATTGATCATCCTCAACACCACCGTAGCAATGCGCACGATCTCCTCGTCGTCCAACGGATGCCGAGGAGCCGGTGTCTGTGGAGGGGCAGTGGGGGTGAGGACGCTCCTATCACGGCACGAGCAGTCGTGCTAGGCAGGCCGCGTATGCGGCCTTTCGGCCGATTGACGACCTCCGGCGTATCCAGCCATCGCTTCAACGCCCCAGTACTCGCACCCGTACTAGTGGACGCTGATGGCTGTCCGGACTGCTCCTCGGACCCCCTAAGCTGTTCATACGAGGCCTGCAAAAACAGTGATTTAAAGATATGTTAGGGCATTAATTAACGCAACAGACATTGAGGATAGAAAGACAAAAAATTAACAACTTAAACAAATTGACTCACATCGATCCGCCGGGCAATATCTGAAATATAGTCGCCCGCCCGGTGCGCCTCGTCCTTGTCCTTCTTCCGCACGTGCGTCTGATTATACGTCAGAGCTACGACCTCATCGTCCTCCAGATCTGGGTGCTCGACCGCATTCTTGTGTCGGACGATGTCGTGTGGCACCGACCCCCCCGTGTGCGTCGGATCTTTGTTCTGTCTGTTCTCAGCCCCGCTCTTACTCTTGGCATCCCAACCTGGATCCGCAGCCCACCGATCTATCATCTCCGTCCATACAGTCGGAGATATCCAATGTGGGGGATATCTCATCATCTCCGTCATCGGGGCACCCTCGGGCAGCATCTTCTTCGCTCGGTCCCGTGCGTCGTGGAGCCATCGGCGGTAATTCTTGCCGATGTAAGCAAAGAAGGCCTGCTGCCCCAGTGCCTGCTGCTCAGGCGAGTCAAACGTGAACCCCTCCTGTAAGGCATTCAATAACACAAATTAACTATAGAAAACAAACTCTAATTAAACAAATACTATCGCTAAAAAAAATACTTCACCGTACCAGCCACTCCTCCCATAGGGACTCCCTCGCAGCGGCATCCCAGTCCTTCCAGTACAGGCGTGGCTCGAAGAATCGGCCCTTCACAAGAACGCCGATCTTCGTCCTCGCCTGATTCTCCAGGATCCTGCCAAAGAAGTAAATAAATAAATTAATACAGTTCAAATATAAATTAACACCCCAAAATTTTAAATATAAGGCATGATGTGATTTTTTTTACTTACAGGCCCTCCTGGGTGAGCGTAACTCTCTGTTTACGCTGGGGGTCGATGCGTACCCCGCGTGTCGGACCACGGCCTTGTCGAGATCCTACAAAACACCAACATTAATACAGTTCAAATATACTTTAAATATAAGGCTAGCGAAAATGTACTAAACACCGTTATCAACTATACCTGAGGTAGAACCCACGGAAGAAGGAGAATCAACGCGCGTGTGGGATGAATCTGCGTCGGGCTGGGGCGACGGCGACGGCTGGAGCTGGGGCTGGAGCTGGGGCCCTATCTGCTGTACACGATCACTCTGTGCCTCGTCATCAGTGGGCAATGACGAGGTGGGACCCACCGGGGAGGAAGCAGCTCGGCGTCCAACCCGGCCACGAATAGCCCGTATCCTATCCATATCTGACTTCGTATAGATAAATTACAAATACATTAACACATTAAAAACAATAATTTGGCAGAAATCATCATCGGCACTATATATATATATGAACGGAGGTGCAAAAACACATCAATATGAACCAAGTTCTAAAATGTGACTACATTTTTTCCCCGATTGTTACAACATTACAAGTCAATCATTTTCAGTTTGAGAATCATCATCATCTTCATCACTTTCCTCGTCGTCCTCTTCTTCGTGGGACTCGTCGTCCTCTTCATCTTCTAATTCATCCTCTTCATCAGTAGACTCAGTCACATCATCTCCAACACTTTCCACGTCTTCCGCGTCATCATCTACGACTTCTTCTCCTACATGAAGTGTTGTTGGAAGAGGAAGATCGTCCTCCTCGTTGTTGACCTCAACAGGGAACAAGACAGGTGGTTGGTCGGCTTGAAAGGAGTCTAGCTCACTGTCATATGTCACGGGCAATTTCTTGGACTTGATAATTGTATACCAATGAGATTTGGGATTGGCGACGTCCTCCGCGTAAAAGACTTGTACAGCTTGACTAGCAAACACAAAGGGCTCGTCTGATGCAAGTCTTGACTTGACATTGACATCTACAATCCCTTGAGAGCTAACACGGATTCCTCTACTGCATGTGACATCGAACCACGTACACTTGAACATTACCAGGAGGTTTTGGGAACCCAGATATGTTAGCTCAACAATCTCATCTAGCTCTCCGTAAAAGTCCATGCAATTCTCGGCATAACAGTCGCCGTTGACCAAGACTCCACTGTTTTGGGTTTGTTTTGTTCGGTCATCATCTTTTACGTTAAACCTAAACCCGTTGATGATATAGCCTCCGTAACAGGATGTTTGTTTGTTAGGGCCTTCAGCTAGTAATTTCAAGCAGGAGGCCACTGGTCTATCCATTGACTGAACCTATTGTAGATGACGGTAAAAATTAAGGATAAATCAGTATACTAATTGGCCACAGAACTGTATATAACACATAATATAATGTTAACAATCTTACACGCCTTTTGAACCACTGTACAAATTGTGATTTCCGATGAGATTCAAGTCCAGCGGGATCAGTGATTAAAGATTCCGCATCGAACTCACTGCAAACCAATATAGTTGACTCGCTTAACACACACTTTCAATTATGTACAGCAATGTAAGTGAATTAAGACTTTAACTTACTCAACGAATGCCGAAACTTCATCGCAATTTAGAAGGGCATATATTGTTGCAGCACTGTACTCTTCATCCGTTAGCCATCGAGTATACGTTCGGCCGAACGGACTACCTGACTGCTTGAATATTGACAATTGCCCTTCCAAATTTGTGCTTATCCGGGGTCATTTCGGCCTAGTTGATTTAACCTTGTACCAACATCAGGCCCGAAATATTGACTACAAAAGTTTACAAGTTCTTCCATTACGTAAGCCTCCGCAATTGAGCCCTCAACCCGAGCCTTATTGCGGACTTTTTTCTTTAAATGGAACATGAACCTAGAAGTTTAGCGAATCGAGTTAGGTGGAATATCAATGATAACAGGTGTCGCATTAAGTGTAAACGAACAACTGTAACAATTTAAAGATTACCTCTCGAAGGGATACATCCACCGATATTGCACGGGTCCACCCATCTTAGCTTCATATGCCAAGTGAACAGGCAGATGCTCCATTGAATCAAAGAACGAAGGTGGGAAGATTTTCTCCAGCTTGCAAATCGTCACCACAATGTTCTTCTCAAGCACTTCCATGTTACTCACCCGGATCGTAGAAGAACATATATCTCGAAAGAAATGAGATAATTCAGTCAAAGTCTCGCAAACAACCCGTGGCAACAGTCCCCGGAAGGCAATAGGAATGAATCTCTCCATGAATACGTGGCAGTCGTGACTCTTCATCCCTTGGAACTTGCATTCCGATACATTGCAACAACGAGATATGTTGGACGCAAACCCATCCGGAAGCTTCAAATTCTTAACCCACTGACAGACCTTCTCCACTTGTTTCTTGTCTAGACAGTAAGGTGCTTTCGGAAGTATCGTCCTCCCACTGACTGTCCGAGGATGCAATTCACGGCGTACACCCAACTGTTGTAGATCCCTTCTCGCTTTAAGGTGATCTTTTGATTTGCCCTTGACATTCATCACTGTGTTGAACACATTATCAAAAATGTTCTTCTCAATATGCATCACATCCATGTTGTTTCGGATAACGAGCGTCCTCCAGTAGGCTAACTCCCAGAAGATACAAAATTTTCTCCAGTTGTGCTCTTTCCCGTACCCTGGAATCTTCTGATCTGGCACACCCTTGCCGTGTGGTATGTCAGTATCAAGTGCCTCCAGGTGTGAGAGCACTTCTTCACCAGATGGGTAGTCCAGTGTGACAACCTCACGCTCGATTGTCCCGTCAAATTTATCCTTCTGCCTACGAAACTGATGGCCCGGTGGCAAAAGCTTACGGTGACATCCGAACCACGAGGGCTTTCCGCCGTGCTTTAACGTATGACCGGGGTTCACGCCCATACAAGCAGGGCATGCTAGCTTCCCATGTGTGCTCCAGCCACACGTCATTCCCAATGCGGGGAAATCATGTATAGTCCACATCAAAGCAGCCCTCATCTGAAAATTCTGTTTAAGGGATGCATCATATGTTTCGACTCCATGATTCCATAACTGTTTTAACTCATCAATCAACGGCCTTAAATACACATCTATGTCCTTGCCGGGACTCTTCGGCCCCGGAATAAGCAACGACAAGAACATGTACGGCTTCTTCATGCACATGCCTGGTGGAAGGTTGTACGGGACAATAATAACAGGCCAACAGGAGTAAGGCGTGGTAGACTGACCGAAAGGGTTGAACCCATCGGTTGCCAGACCAAGTCTAACATTCCAAACTTCCTGAGCAAAGACTGGATGCCTGCGGTCAAACTCCTTCCACGCCTCTCCATCAGCTGGGTGTGTCAGCACATCGGCATCGTTGCTACGAGTCTCACGGTGAGCCCTCATATGTTCAGCCGTATTGGAGGAGTAGTACATTCTCTGAAGCCGTGGTGTGATCAAGAAATATCGCAATATCTTCCATGCAATGTTTTTCTTCTTCCCTTTGTCCGGTTTGTACCTCGAATGATCACATACTGGACACCGTGACAAATCCTTATTCTCTTTCCAGAATAATACACAATCGTTATTGCACGCATCTATCCGCTCATAGCTCAACCCAAGTTTCCTCATCATCTTCTTCGCGTCATAGTACGACGGCGGTAGCTTTTCACTTTCGGGCAGAATTTCTTTGATTAAGGTAACAAACTCGTTAAAACCTTTCTCACTCAGCCCGTGGTCTGATTTCAACTGTAATAACCTACTAACCGCAGACAGCCGTGTGTGTTTCGGAGCTCCATCCCACAGCGGCTCTTCCGCAGCTCTCAACAACTCATAAAACTGATGAGCCCCCTCGTTCGGCGGTTATGGACTGTCGTCACCACCTTCGTAACGCCAGTCAACATTAGCATGCCCAACATCCATAATCATATCTCGATAATCATACCGTGCCTCCTCCCTAACTTCAGTTTGACTAGCCGGGTTGGACGACAATACTATCGTTTCCCCGTGCTGCGTCCACCTTGTGTATCCACCCATAAAACCGTACCGACGAAGATGCCATTTTACTTCAATTCTTTTTCTCCAATGCAACAACTCACATCTACCGCACGGACACCTTATCTTATCAAAGTCAACATGTGCAGGATGCGCGTAAGCGAAGTCGAGAAATTCGTCAACGCGAACCTCAAAATCGTCAGCATTCTTCCTTTTCATCCAACTTCGATCGACCGACATGACGACTGAATTATCATACTGTATACCACCTTCAATTATGACCAATCATTAGGCAGGGTCGATGTAAATATGAATGCATGAATGTGACAACATGTCTATGTATTTTCCCTCCATTCTCTAATAGGTAGTGGTCCTATCCCATTCAGAAAAGCACATGTTTATAAAACAGTGAATAACTCATGCTTAGTCCTATGTCTGCGAAAAAATCGGCAGCACCTCCCCGCATTTCTCCAAGTACACGACATCGATTAGGTGTTCTAACAGTCATCTAACCTTGCCTTGTAAGGTTTGACGGATGTTAGAACACCAGATCTGTATGCACCTGGAGAAACACGTGAGAACGTGTACCAAATATCCACGACATAGAACACAGAGCATGAGTTGAAACACTGTTTTATAAACACGTAACTTTTTCAAATTGTCCAAACTGGACATCCAAAGGCTCATTACAAAGCATTACTTTGTAATGAGTACCTTTAAACGGGAACTAACGATTTTTATGCATGCATGCGTTCAGAAATTGATAATATATGCAAGAATCTTTCTGAAATATCAAAACTGCAGAAAGATCTTTGCATATGTTACCAATTCCAGTTTAAATAGAATTCGTTGGCAACGAGTTGAACCATCTCGTTGCCAATGGACTTCGCAAAACAACAACAAATATAAAGAATGCAGGTTTTATAAGAAACGAGTAATTGAACAATCTCTGGGCTAATTAGTGTTAATGAGGATTACCTTGGACTAATTATAGCTAATTAGGGTTGATTAGGAGTAATTAAGGTTATTTTGAGCTAATTAGGGTTTAATTGTGCGGAGTAATGTTGATTAGTCCTAATTAGGGCTAATTAGGCTTAATTGGGTTATTAGGCTTAATTACACTACTTAGGCGCGTAATCAGAGTTTAGTTAGGTTTTAGGGTTTAATTAATCTAATCACGGGTCTACAAGATATGAGTAATTAGGGCTAATTAGGGTTTAATTTGGACTGATTGGTGTTAATTAGGATCAATTTGGAGTAATTACAGCTGATTTAATTTTCATTGGGTTCTTAGGGTAAATTAAAACTAATTAGGCTCGTTAGAGCTAATTATGGTTAATTGGGTTCATTAGGGTTAATCGGGACTAATTAGGGCTAATTATAGCTAGTGCTGGAGCCACGATGAGATTCTAAGGGGTGCTAAAAATATTGCGTTAACCTAATTAACCTAAATTCAACAACCAACCATTCAACTAATTCACAGATATCTCAATCCAATTGGGTCACATCCTCCGTTAACAATCTCAATTCTCAAATTCTCAATACACAGTCAAAAATCTCAATTCCCAATACCTCATATAGGGTATCGGTATGGTGTCCAACATCTCCAGACACGTCTGAAGACATTGATTTATTTTTTAAATGCATGACGCCGTGTCCATCACCCCCTGAAGAGGTGCCGGACACCTCTTGAAGAGGTGTCCACAAGTATAAAGCCAAATTGTGACATTTCGGTGTCGGTGTCGATCAGACGCGGTGTCCGTGACCTACCGACACCTTGACACCTCATCGACACATCTAGAAACGTGTCGAACACCTTCAAAAACGTGTCGAACACCTCCGGAAACGTGTCGGACACCTCTGGACACGTGTCTGACACCTACCAACACGAACAGACACGTCCGAAGTCATTGATTTATTTTTTAAATGCCGGACAACGTGTCTGTCATCCCTTCAAGAGGTGTCCACACATATAAAGAAAAAATGTAACATTTTTCGGTGTCGATGTCGATCGGACGGGGTGTCCGTGACCTACCGACACCTCATCGACACATCCGGACACGTGTCCGACACCTCATATAGGGTGTTCGAAGACATTGATTTATTTTTTAATTGCCGGACAGTTGGGACACGAAGTGCCGGACACCCATTGAAGAGGTGTCCACAAGTATAAAGCTAAAATATGTTGTTTCGGTGTCAGCGTCGATCGGACGCGGTGTCCGTGTCTGTGCTACCTAATGGGGATCTCAATCCAATTGGGTCCCATCCTCCGTCAACAATCTCAATTCTCAAAAATGCTCAATGCAATAAAAAATAACACATTCAATCCAATTGGGTCATCCTCCGTCAACAATCTCAATTCTCAATTCTCAAATGCTCAATGCAATAAAAATCACACATTCAATCCAATTGGGTCCCATCCTTCGTCAACAATCTCAATATCTCAAATGCTCAATGCACAATTAACAATCTAAAATCATCAATTAACAACCTAAAATCATCAATTAATAATCTCATTTACTTCAAATGCACAGCTAATAACCTAAAATCATCAATTAACAACCTAAAATCATCTATCGATTGGATTAGGGCATTCAATTTAGGGTTCAATTAGGGGTTCAAATAGTTTAATTTAGGGTTTGGTTCAATTAGGGGTTCAAGTAGTTTAATTAGGGTTCGATTACATCAATTCAGGGTTCAATTTAGTGGTCGGTTGAATTGGGGCATTCAATTAGGGGGTTCAATAAGTTCAATTTAGGGTTCGGTTGGATTAGGGCATTCAATTTAGGGTTCAATTAGTTTAATTTAGTTAATTCGATTAAGGCATTCAATTTAGGGTTTAATTAGGATTCAATTACTTCAATTTAGGGTTCAATTAGGGGGTTCTATTAGTTAAATTTAGGGTTCGGTTGAATTGGGGCATTCAATTTAAGGTTCAATTAGTTCAATTTAGGGTTCGATTGGATTAGGGCATTCAATTTAGGGTTCAATTAGGGGTTCAATTTAGGGTTCGACCCCGGATTAGGGCATTCAATTTGGTTCAATTAGGGTTTAATTTAGGGTTCAATTACTTCAATTTAGGGTTCAATTATGGTTCAATGAGTTCAATTTAGGGATGGTTGAATTGGGACATTCAATTTAGGGTTCAATTTAGGGTTCGATTGGATTAGGGCATTCAATTTAGGGTTCAATCAATTTAGGGTTCGGTTGGATTAGGGCATTCAAGTTAGGGTTTAATTAGGGGTTCAATTAGTTTAATTTAGGGTTCGATTTGATTAGGGCATTCAATTTAGGATTTAATTAGGGTTCAATTAGGCCAAATGCTTCATAATCAACAAATTCAGAAGACAAAATAATGGCCAAACGTCCAAATTAACAACAACATCAGATTATACATGGCAGAGAAGACAAATTCGAATATGGCCAAATGCTTGATAATCAACTTTGAAAAATAAACAACAAGATTAATTTAGGGCAATTGACATACAGATCTCGAGGTGGGTACGACGACGGCGGCGTTGGTGGTGCGTTGGCAGTGGTGGGCTTCGTCACGCGGTGCAAGTGGAGGGCTTTGTGGCACAGCAACAGTGGAAGGCTTGGTGGCGCGGCGTCGGGTGGGGGACGGGGGTGTCGCAGGAGGTGGGTCGCTGTAGAGAGGGTGAGAGAAGAATTTCGGAAGAGAAACGGGGAGAGAAACAAACTCGATGTGGGTTTATATCGAGGATCTTTAGCAACGGAATAATACCGTCGCTAAAAATCCGTCGGTGAATGTCTGACTTTTACCAACGAACTTTTTACCAACAGTTTTATTCCCTTCGTAAAATAATTTAAAAAACCTTCAGAAAATACTAATTTTCTTAAAAATTGTTGGCGACGATAACTCCGTCGCTAAAAGTCCGTCGTTAAAAGTCCGTCTGCAAATACTTTTACCGACGGTGGCTTCCGTCGGTAATAGTATTAAACGACGGATTTTTAACGACGGGATATTCCGTCGCTTAAAGGCCTTTTTAGCGACGGAATACCTTCCGTCGCTAAAAATCCGTCGCAAAATACATATTTTCTTGTGGTGCCACCTCTATCTCTGTCATCCACGACAACCCACCCCCCAATGGAATTGAACTTGCCACCGCCACCACCGCGGATTCCTGTCGCCATCAGCTACACCATTGGTATGTCCAAGAGTTTTAGAATTTACCTTATGCAACAATTTTAGGTTTATGTGAAGTTTGTCTAGCAAAGTGAATTTTGTGCTTGTTTAGTCTTATTTTGTGAAGCTTTTTTCTGTGAAGTTGAAATTGCAATGTGAATCAGATTCCCGATGAACCCTTTTTCCCAAAGTTGTTTACTTTTGTCTAAACTTAGATATGCTAATATGGTTTACATGTCATAATCATGTTCACCCTAAGAGGAAATAGTCCATTTTAGACTTGATTCCATCAATTATTGCCTATATACTTGATAGTGGGTAGAAGCTTTGCTTCGATAAATCTTACTTTTAGGTTGTCCGAATGAATCAAAGCGATGTTAGTATTACTAAATATATTTCAGTTCTAACTAGTTTGCTTAGGCACTAACTTTTGCTTGCGAATGGCTATAAAGTCACACCGGTGGATGTGATTATGACCAACTGGCATGAGCGAGCCTTTAATAGGTGTGTTTGCTACATAGGCAGCTATAGGGGGTGTGGGATGTATGTTTGGGTTCCTGGTGAGGCCGTGCAAAAAGGGTTTATTTTAAGGCTAAGGTTTAGTCCTCCCCTTTCCCCCTAGCTCAGTGTCCTTTCTGGTTTAACTTGTTGTATGTGGTTGGTTTAGTTTTTAAGAGCGGGTGTAATTTTAGGCTAGTATTTTGTCATCCCCCAACTCAGTGCTTGTGTTAGTGTGTTTGAGTTTGTTTGTGGTGGCGGTGAGTTCCCGTTGTCTCGTGTGGCGACGTGATTGGGTAAAGCAACCTCCTTTATTAGAACCCCCTAATTGGGTAAAGCAACCCTAAATTGAACTAATTGAACCCCCTAATTGAACCCTAAATTGAATGCCCCAATTCAACCAAAACCCTAATTTGAACTAATAGAACCCTAATTGAACCCTAAATTGAACCCTAATTAAACCCTAAATTGAATGCCTTAATCCAATCGAACCCTAATTTAAACTAATTAAACCTAAATTGAATGCCCTAATCCAACCGAACCCTAAATTGAACTTATTCAACCTCCTAATTGAACCCTAAATTGAATGCCTCAATTCAACCAACCATTAAATTGAAGTAATTGAACCATAATTGAACCCTAAATTGAATGCCCTAATTGAATCGAACCTTAAATTAAACTAATTGAACCCCTAATTGAACCCTAAATTGAATGCCCTAATCCAATCGAACCCTAAATTGAACTAATTGAACCCCCTAACTGAACCCTAAATTGAATGCCCCAATTCAACCGAACCTTAAATTGAACTAATAGAACCCCCTAATTGAACCCTAAATTGAAGTAATTGAACCCTAATTAAACCCTAAATTGAATGCCTTAATCGAATCGAACCCTAAATTAAACTAATTGAACCCCTAATGAACCCTAAATTGAATGTCCTAATCCAACCGAACTCTAAATTAAACTTATTGAACCCCCAATTGAATGCCCCAATTCACTAAATTGAACCATAAATTGAAGTAATTGAACCCTAATTAAATCCTAAATTGAATGCCCTAATCCAATCGAACCCTAAATTGAACCCCCTAATTGAACCCTATAAATTAATTGCCCTAATCGAATCGAACCCCAAATTAAAATAATTCAAGCGCATCGGATATGTGCATTTTGAACAATTTTTTCCCATTTGAACATTGATCATTTGTTTGATAATTTTAGGTTGTTAATTGTGCATTTGAGAATTGTGATTATTGATCGATGATTTTAGGTTGTTAATTGATGATTTTAGGTTATTAGCTGTGCATTTGAAGTAATTGAGATTATTAATTGATGATTTTAGGTTGTTAATTGATGATTTTAGATTGTTAATTGAGCATTTGAGATATTGAGATTGTTGACGGAGGATGGGACCCAATTGGATTGAATGTGTGATTTTTATTGCATTGAGCATTTGAGAATTGAGGTTGTTGACGGAGGATGGGACCCAATTGAATTGAGATCCCCGTTAGGTAGCACAGACAGGGACATGGCGTCCGATCGACGTCGACACCGAAACAACATATTTTAGCTTTATACTTGTGGACACCTCTTTAATGGGTGTCCGACACCTCTTCAATGGATGTCCGACACGATGTCCGGCAATTAAAAAATAAATCAATGTCTTCGAACACCGCTAAGAGGTATCGACACGTGTCCGGAGGTGTTCGACACGTGTTCGGATGTGTTGATGAGGTGTCGGTAGGTCACGAACACCCTGTCCGATCGACACTGACACCGAAAAATGTCATATTTTGGCTTTATACTTGTGGACACCTCTTCAAGGGGTGACGGACACTGTATTCGGCATTTAAAAAATAAATCAATGACTTCAGTCGTGTCCGGAAGTGTCGGACACGTGTCGATAGGTGTCGGACACGTTTCCGGAGGTGTTGATGAGGTGTCGAGCTGTCGGTAGGTCACGGACACCGCATCCGATCGACATCGACACCGAAATATCACATTTTGGCTTTATACTTGTGGACACCTCTTCAAGGGGTGTCTGGCATCTCTTCAAGGGGTGATGGACACGGCGTCCGGCATTTAAAAAATAAATCAATGTCTTTGCACGTGTCCGGAGGTGTCGGACACCATACTGAGACCCTATATGACGTATTGGGAATTGAGATTGTTGACTGTGCATTGAGAATTTGATAATTAAGATTGTTGACGGAGGATGGGACCCAATTGGATTGAGATATCTGTGAATTAGTTGAATGGTTAGTTGTTGAATTTAGGTTAAATAGGTTAACGTGACATTTTTAGCACCCCCTAGAATCTCAGCACTGGCTATAATTAGCCATAATTAGTCCCGATTAACCCTAATGAACCCAATTAACCCTAATTAGCTCTAACGAGCCTAATTAGTTTTAATTAACCCTAAGAACCCAATGAAAATTAAATTAACTGTAATTACCCCAAATTGATCCTAATTAACACCAATCAGTCCAAATTAAACCCTAATTAGCCCTAATTACTCATATCTTGTAGACCGGTGATTAGATTAATTAAACCCTAAAACCTAACTAAACTCTAATTACGCGCCTAATTAGTCATAATTAAGCCTAATAACCCAATTACGCCTAATTATGACTAATCAACACTACTCCGCACAATTAAACTCTAATTAGCTCAAAATAACCCTAATTAGTCATAATCAACCCTAATTAGCTATAATTAGTCCAAGGTAATCCTCATTAATACTAATTAGCTCTAACATAACCCAATTAAGCCTAATTAGCCCTAATTAGGACTAATCAACATGACTCCGCATAATAAAACCCGGCTATTAGCTTAAAATAATCCTAATTACTCCTAATCAACCCTAATTAGCTATAATTAGCCCAAGGTAATCCCCATTAACACTAATTAGCCCAGAGATGGTTCAATTACTCGTTGCTTATAAACCCTGCATTCTTTATATTCATTGTTGTTTTGTGAAGTCCATTGACAACGAGATGGTTCAACTCGTTGCCAACGAATTCTATTTAAAGTGACATTGGTAACATATGCAACGATCTTTCTGCATTTTGATATTTTGAAAAGATTCTTACATATATTATCAATTTCTGAACGCATGCTTGCATAAAAATCCTTAATTCCCGTTCGAAGGTAGTCATTACAAAGTAATGCTTTGTAATGAGCCTTTAAATGTCCAATTTGGACAATTTGGAAAAGCTACGTTTTATAAAACAGTGTTTCAACTCATGCTTTGTATTCTATGTCGTGGATATTTGGTACACGTTCTCATGTGTTTCTCTGGGTGCATACAGATATGGTGTTCTAACATTCGTCAAACCTTGCAAGTCAAGGTTAGATGAATGTTAGAACACTTAATCGATGTCGTGTACTTGGAGAAATTCGGGGAGGTGCTGCCGAATTTTTCGCAGACTTGGACTAAGCATGAGTTCTTCACTGTTTTATGCTTTTCTGAATAGGATAGGACCACTACCTATTAGAGAATGGAGGGAAAATATATAGACATGTTGTCGCATTCATGCATTCATATTTACATCGACCCTGCCTAATGATTGGTCATAATTGAATGTGGTATACAGTACGATAATTCAGTCGTCATGTCGGTCGATCGAAGTTGGATGAAAAGGAAGAATGCTGACGATTTTGAGGATCGCGTTGACGAATTTCTCGACTTCGCTTACGCGCATCCTGCACATGTTGACTTTGATAAGATAAGGTGTCCGTGCGGTAGATGTGAGTTGTTGCATTGGAGAAAAAGAATTGAAGTAAAATGGCATCTTCGTCGGTACGGTTTTATAAGTGGTGGATACACAAGGTGGACGCAGCACGGGGAAACGATAGATATATCGTCCAACAACCCGGCTAGTCAAACTGAAGTTAGGGAGGAGGCACAGTATGATTACTGAGATATGATTATGGATGCTGGGCATGCTAATGTTGACTGGGGTAACGATGGTGGTGACAACAGTCCCCAACCGCCGAACGAGGGGGCTCATCAGTTTTATGAGTTGTAAGAGCTGCCGAAGAGCCGTTGTGGGATGGAGCTCGAAACACACACGGCTGTCTGCGATTAGTAGGTTATTATAGTTAAAATTAGACCACGGGCTGAGTGAGAAAGGTTTTAACGAGTTTGTTACCTTAATCAAAGAAATTTTGCCCGAAAGTGAAAAGCTACCGCGTCGTACTATGACGCGAAGAAGATGATGAGGAAACTTGGATTGAGCTATGAGCGGATAGATGCGTGCAATAACGATTGTGTATTATTCTGGAAAGAGAATAAGGATTTGTCACGGTGTCCAGTATGTGATCATTCGAGGTACAAACCGGACAAAGGGAAGAAGAAAAACATTGCATGAAAGATATTACAATATTTTTCAGTCACACCACGGCTTCAGAGAATGTACTACTCCTCCAATACGGCTGAACATATGAGGGCTCACTGTGAGACTCGTAGCAACGATGCCGATGTGCTGACACACCCAGCTGATGGAGAGGCATGGAAGGAGTTTGACCGCAGGCATCCAGTCTTTGCTCAGGAAGTTCGGAATGTTAGACTTGGTCTGGCAACCGATAAGTTCAACCCTTTCTGTCAATCTACCACGCCTTACTCCTGTTGGCCTGTTATTATTGTCCCGTACAACCTTCCACCAGGCATGTGCATGAAGAAGCCGTACATGTTCTTGTCGTTGCTTATTCCGGGGCCGAAGAGTCCCGGCAAGGACATAGATATGTATTTAAGGCCGTTGATTGATGAGTTAAAACAGTTATGGAATCATGGAGTCGAAACATATGATGCATCCCTTAAACAGAATTTTCAGATGAGAACTATACATGATTTCCCTGCATTGGGAATGACGTGTGGCTGGAGCACACATGGGAAGCTAGCATGCCCTGCTTGTATGGGCGTGAACCCCGGTCATACGTTAAAGCACGACGGAAAGCTCTCGTGGTTCGGATGTCACCGTAAGCTTTTGCCACTGGGCCATCAGTTTCGTAAATAGAAGGATAAATTTGACGGGACAATCGAGCATGAGGTTGTCACACTGGACTACCCATCTGGTGAAGAAGTGCTCTCACACCTGGAGGCACTTGATACTGACATACCACACGGCAAGGGTGTGCCAGATCAGAAGATTCCAGGGTAAGGGAAAGAGCACAACTGGAGAAAATTTTGTATCTTCTGGGAGTTAGCCTACTGGAGGACGCTCGTTATCCGAAACAACATGGATGTGATGCATATTGAGAAGAACGTTTTTGATAATGTGTTCAACACAGTGATGAATGTCAAGGGCAAATAGAAAGATCACCTTAAAGCGAGAAGGGATCTACAACAGTTAGGTGTACACCGTGAATTGCATCCTCGGACAGTCACTTGAGGACAATACTTCCGAAAGCACCTTACTGTCTAGACAAGAAACAAGTGGAGAAGGTCTGTCAGTGGGTTAAGAATTTGAAACTTCCGGATGGGTTTGCGTCCAACATATCTCGTTGTTGCAATGTATCAGAATGCAAGTTCCAAGGGATGAAGAGTCACGACTGCCACGTATTCATGGAGAGATTCATTCTTATTGCCTTCCGGGGACTGTTGCCACTGGTTGTTTGCGAGACTTTGACTGAATTATCTCATTTCTTTCAAGATATATGTTCTTCTACGATCCGGGTGAGTAACATGGAAGTGCTTGAGAAGAACATTGTGGTGACGATTTGCAAGCTGGAGAAAATCTTTCCACCTTCGTTCTTTGATTCAATAGAGCATCTGCATGTTCACTTGGCATATGAAGCTAAGATGGGTGGACCCGTGCAATATCGGTGGATGTATCCCTTCGAGAGGTAATCTTTAAATTGTTACAGTTGTTCGTTTACACTTAATGTACACCTGTTATCATTGATATTCCACCTAACTCGATTCGCTAAACTTCTAGGTTCATGTTCCATTTAAAGAAAAAAGTCTGCAATAAGGCTCGGGTTGAGGGCTCAATTGCGGAGGCTTACGTAATGGAAGAACTTGTAAACTTTTGTAGTCAATATTTCGGGCCTGATGTTGATACAAGGTTAAATCAACTAGGCCGAAATGACCCCGGATCAAGCACAAATTTGGAAGGGCAATTGTCAATATTCAAGCAGTCAGGTAGTCCGTTCGGCCGAACGTATACTCGATGGCTAACGGATGAAGAGTACAGTGTTGCAACAATATATGCCCTTCTAAATTGCGATGAAGTTTCGGCATTCGTTGAGTAAGTTAAAGTCTTAATTCACTTACATTGTTGTACATAATTGAAAGTGTGTGATAAGCTAGTCAACTATATTGGTTTGCAGTGAGTTCGATGCGGAATCTTTAATCACTGATCCCGCTAGACTTGAATCTCATCGAAAATCACAATTTGTACAGTGGTTCAAAAGGCGTGTAAGATTGTTTAACGAAATTATATTATGTGTTATATACAGTTCTGTGGCCAATTAGTATACTGATTTATCCTTAATTTTTACCGTCATCTACAATAGGTTCAGTCAATGGATAGACCAGTGGCCTCCTGCTTGAAATTACTAGCTGAAGGCCCTAACAAACAAACATCCTTTCATGGAGGCTATATCATCAACGGGTTTAGGTTTAACGTAAAAGATGATGACTGAACAAAACAAACCCAAAACAGTGGAGTCTTGGTCAACGGCGACTGTTATGCTGAGAATTGCATGGACTTTTACAAAGAGCTAGATGAGATTGTTGAGCTAACATATCTGGGTTCCCAAAACTGCCTGGTAATGTTCAAGTGTACGTGGTTCGATGTCACATGCAGTAGATGAATCCGTGTTAGCTCTCAAGGGATTGTAGATGTCAATGTCAAGTCAAGACTTGCATCAGACGAGCCCTTTGTGTTTGCTAGTCAAGCTGTACAAGTCTTTTAAGCGGAGGACGTCGCCAATCCCAAATCTCATTGGTATACAGTTATCAAGTCCAAGAAATTGCCCGTGACATATGACAGTGAGCTAGACTCCTTTCAAGCCGACCAACCACCTGTCTTGTTCCCTGTTGAGGTCAACAACGAGGAGGACGATCTTCCTCTTCCAACAACACTTCATGTAGGAGAAGAAGTCGTAGATGATGACGCGGAAGACGTGGAAAGTGTTGGAGATGATGTGACTGAGTCTACTGATGAAGAGGATGAATTAGAAGATGAAGAGGACGACGAGTCCCACGAAGAAGAGGACGACGAGGAAAGTGATGAAGATGATGATGATTCTTAAACTGAAAATGATTGACTTGTAATGTTGTAACATCACGGGAAAAATGTAGTAACATTTTAGAACTTGGTTCCTATTGATGTGTTTTTGCACCTCCGTTCATATATATATAGTGCCAATGATGATTTCTGTCAAATTATTATTTTTAATGTGTTAATGTCTTTGTAATTTATCTATATGAAGTCAGATATGGATAGGATACGGGCTATTCGTGGCCGGGTTGGACGCCGAGCTGCTTCCTCCCCGGTGGGTCCCACCTCGTCATTGCCCACTGATGACGAGGCACAGAGTGCTCGCGTACAGTAGATGGGACCCCAGCTCCAACTCCAGCCCCAGTTGTCGCCCCAGCCCGACGCAGATTCATCCCACACACGCATTGGTTCTCCTTCTTCCGTGGGTTCTACCTTAGGTATAGTTGATAACGGTGTTTAGTACATTTTCGCTAGCCTTATATTTAAAGTATATTTGAATTGTATTAATGTATATGTTTTGTAGGATCTCGACAAGGCCGTGGCCCGACACGCGGGGTACGCATCGACCCCCAGCGTAAACAGAGAGTTACGCTCACCCAGGAGGGCCAGTAAGTAAAAAAAAATCACATCATGCCTTATATTTAAAATTTTGGGGTGTTAATTTATATTTGAACTGTATTAATTTATTTATTTACTTCTTTGGCAGGATCCTGGAGAATCAGGCGAGGACGAAGATCGGCGTTCTTGTGAAGGGCCGATTCTTCGAGCCACGCCTGTACTGGAAGGACTGGGATGCCGCTGCGAGGGAGTCCCTATGGGAGGAGTGGCTGGTACGGTGAAGTATTTTTTTCTGCGATAGTATTTGTTTAATTAGAGTTTGTTTTCTATAGTTAATTTGTGTTATTGAATGCCTTACATGAGGGGTTCACGTTTGACTCGCCTGATCAGCAGGCACTGGGGCGGCAGGCTTTCTTTGCTTACATTGGCAAGAATTACAGCCGATGGCTCCACAACGCACTGGACCGGGCGAAGAAGATGTTGCCCAAAGGTGCCTCGATGACGGAGATGAAGACATATCCCCCACATTAGATATCTTCGACTGTATGGGGGAGATGATAGATCGGTGGGTTGCGGATCCAACGACAAAGGAACCCACGCGCAGAAATGCACCCATTGCCATAGCTAATCGAGTCGCTCACTTCTTAGTTAATGGTTAGGTCTAAATCCCATCAATTGGTTCAAGGGATAGGGATGCAGATTCCTTGAATAGGATAGCATGGAAAAATGAACTCTAAAAAATCTGTTGGACAGGCAGATTCTCTTGGATTCGCATATTTAAATAACCAAGAAAAGAGCCTCAATTTGGATTGTTCTCTGCAACTTGGGACCATTGTTTCTGGTACAGAAGTTCCTATAAAAATGGGAATTTGGAGTTATTCACCAAGTAAAAAAACTCAAAAGCAATGTCTCCTTGCATAATATGGATTCTTTATTGCTTTTGCTGTCAAATCGCCGATCCAGGCTGGGACGCCAAGAGTAAGAGCGGGGCTGAGAACAGACAGAATAGAGATCCGACGCACGCCGGGGGGGTCGATGCCACACGACATCGTCCGACACATGAATACGGTCCAAAACCATATCTGGAGGAGGATGAGGTCATAGCTCTGACGTATAATCAGACGAACGTGCGGAAGAAGGACAAGGACCCGGCGCACCGGGCCGGCGACTATGTTTTGGATATTGCCCGGCGGATCGATGTGAGTCAATTTGTTTAAGTTGTTAATTTTTTGTCTTTCTATCCTCAATGTATGTTGCGTTAATTAATGCCCTAACATATCTTTAAATCACTATTTTTATAGGCCTCGTATGAACAGCTTAGGGGGTCCGAGCAGCAGTCCAGACAGCCATCAGCGTCCACTAGTACGGGTGCGAGTACTTGAGCGTTGAAGCGATGGCTGGATACGCCGGAGGTCGTCAATCAGCCGAAAGGCCGCATACGCGGCCTGCCTAGCACGACTGCTCGTGCCCTGATAAGAACGTCCTCATCCCCCGCTGCCCCTCCACAGACACCGGCTCCTCGGCATCCGTTGGACGACGAGGAGATCCAGCTCATTGTTACGGTAGTGTTGAGGATGATCAGGGAGCAGGATCAGCAGGGTACCACTGTTGGACATGCCGAGCCGGCCCCGGATCAGCAGGATCCAGATCCGGGACTCGGCAACCCCTGATAAGCCCCTTCTCGTGCCCGGTCCCAGCTTGTCCCCCCCGGCTTGTACTCTTCTCCCCTCCCTAACCGGCTGTATCCGGTTCCCAGCTTGTACATCATGAGTTTTTTTTATAATAAAATTTTGTTATGATTGATTATATATATTTATTTGTGTATTAATTATTGTGCGTTGTTGTTGAGAATTGAAATTTTATTGCAGGTCTGGGTAATAGAAAAATAAAAAAAATTGACTTTTGGCGACGGATTAATTCCATCGCTAAAAGTGTTCCTACTATCAGCTTTTTAGCGACGGAATATTCCATCGCTAAAAATCTTAATTAGCGACGGAATGTTCCTTCGCTAATTTCACAAAATAGAAAATAAATTAAAATACGTAAAATATAATTAGTGACGGATATTCCGTCGCTAATTAATAAATAACTTCGTCCAAAAAGTGCAATATTAGACGACGGATTTGAAATTTCCGTCGCCAAACTTTTAGTAACGGGCTTTTATACGAGAGACTTTTAGCGACATATTTTCTTTTCTCGTCGCTAAAAGCCTTTTCTTGTAGTGTGTATACCGCCAAAGGAAGCGGCCCATGGCTCTCGCCCCTGTTTCAGTGGGAGGAGCTATGGATCTGATGTAGTTCCTTGCATCTTCTCGTCTCTGTCTACCCCTTAATTTAGTAATGCCAAATGCGGGTAGCCCTTATATTTCTTTTGCTTTCCTCCAAGACCATGTTGGTCACTTTTTAGAACCATCTGTTTGGGTGCATTGTCTTAGTTGTTCCAAGGATATACTTGTTCGGGTATCGCCTTAAGTTGTAATGGGTAATGTTATATAACAAAATTTGCTTAGAAAAAGGGGAAAAAACCATGTGACATAAGAGAGGTAGAGACACCATAAAGAAAATTAGGTGAATTAAGTATCGATAAAATCTTTTACTGGAAAAGTTTATTTCCACTTTTTCTTCCCACACATCATTTATCACAAAAATTATGATACTAAAATATATGATTCTTTAGTAACAAAATTAGAAGTCATGGACAAGCATTTGAAGGTATGCTTCCTGCATATTGACATCTGGGGATTAATAACCTCATAAAAATATTATTTCGTCTTCTTTGTTCCTAGTTTTTGGCCTTAGTTTGCATACCAAACCTTAGGATTGTTTATATGGAGTGACGGTTGTGAGAAAATAAATGGTTTTGTGACTGAAAAAAAAATTTTGGTTGTTATTCTTTTTTTATGTTTATATTATCTTCCACCAGAAAATGGTTCGCAGTAGACAACGTACACATACCCTCTAAGAATACAACAAAGCGCAATGGTAAATAGTGTTTGAAAAAAGATGAACACTCCGCGGACAAGCGTATGAAAATCTGGACAATATTTCTACAAGGAAGAAATTCCGTGTAGAAGATTTGCAAAAAAGCAAGAAGTGAAGAGACTAAAGGCTAATATATATATAGTGATGCCAAGGAAGGTGGGTTCGTACCTATGTGGAGGTGCCACAAAGGCTGTAGTCCGAGTCAGCTTCCAAGTGTACAAAATGAGAGATAGCAAGGATGGAGTAAGGGCTGAGAGCAAGGCTTCCCAGACAGGCCTTGAGGAGTGGCAGTGCTGCAGAGACAAGGCCGAGACGAACAGGGCCGGCAGTCGACAGTCCAAGTCAAGGTCCGAGTCGGGGTCCAATGTTACGATCCAAAGTTATGTTTCTCTCACTAGAATCCAAGAGCTCCCAAATTCTAGAGTGAGAAAGTGATTTTGTAAGAATGAGCAAAAAGTACCTTTTTGAGTCATAAAGTTCACTATTTATAGAAAACAGTATGCTTATGTCACAAAGTGCCACATGTTGTCCCCTGGGAGTGACACGTCACCAGGGGGTCCCAAAATACCGGTTCTGCCCCACACAGCGTCGCTCTACCTATCTGAGAAGACTGGCCACACCGCGGTAGCATGATCAGAGTAAGCCCGTTCCCCAGCCACCGATCCAAGCCCTTGCTGAATTCCACAAGATGCGTCAAAAGACGCGCAGAAAACCTGACAGCGGTGAGGGTTGCCCTATAGCCAACTGCCAGGCGGACTAGGCGCGATGCCCTCCGAGGACCTGCTCCTGTCCCGGAGTGACCCGGGGGTCATTGCCCTGGTGGTGTCAACGATCAATGGTAACACGAGTGGACATGCTCGCAGCTCAATGCTTAGAGTCCGTGGCGAGGGGTCCTCGCGCCGGAGCCCCCCGTGATTGTGACGCCGATGGCTTTAAGGTTATGAGTCCATCCCGTGGCGACGATGACTATAAGGTTGTGAGTCCATCCCGCTGCAAGGGGTCCTAGTGCCAAAGGCCCCCGTGATTGTGACGGTGATGGCTTTAAGGTTGTGAGCCCATCCCGTGGCGGCGATGACTATAAGGTTGTGAGTCTATCCCGCTGCGAGGGGTCCTCATGCCCCCCTGATTGTGATGGTGATGGCTTTAAGGTTGTGAGCCCATCCTGTGGCGGCGATGACTATAAGGTTGTGATTCCATCCCGTTGCGAGGGCCGAAGCCCCCTGTGATTGTAACGGCGATGGCTTTAAGGTTGTGAGCCCATCCCGTGGTGGCGATGACTATATGGTTGTGAGTTCATCCCGCTGCGAGGGTCGGAGCCCCCCATGATTGTGACGGCGATGGCTTTAAGGTTGTGAGCACATCCCGTTGCGATATCGGAACCCCCCGTGATTGTGGCGATGGCTTTAAGGTTGTGAGCATATCCCGTAGTGGCGATGACTATAAGGTTGTGAGTCCCCCGCCCCCCCCCCCCCCGTGATTGTGACGGCAATGGCTTTAAGGTTGTGAGCTCATCCCGTTGCGAGGGGTCCTCGTGCCGGAACCCCCCGTGATTGTGACTACGATGGCTTTAATGTTGTGAGCCCATCCCGTTGAGGCGATGACTATAAGGTTGTGAGTCCATCCCTCTGCGAAGGTCGGAGCCCCCTATGATTGTGATGGCGATGGCTTTAAGGTTGTAAGCCCATCTCATAAGCATGCAACATGATTGTGGCGCATGGGCGCGGTGCCTACAGCACGAGACATTGATTGTGGCTCATGGGCACAATGCCAGCGACATGAGACAATACCTGGTGCCGAGGGCACGTATCATCAGAATGGCGCACGGGCACGGCGACGAACGTCGCGGATCAATACTTGGTGCCGGGGGCACGTATCATGAAAATGGCGCACGGACGCGGCGACGAACGTCGTGAAGACGGCGCACGGGAGCACATCGTGTGTCCCGGAGACGGGGCATGAGTTGAGTGTGCCTGTTATACAAAATAATGAATGCAACATGTAGTAATGACAAAGTTGAGAATGATGATACGAGGTTCGCGGCGACAGGTCCTTTGGTGGTAGCGCCCGACTTTGAGCGACAAACGTCGCGAGAGCGCTGCACAGTCGCGGACATTGGATGACGGACGTCATGAGGTTGGTGTGTGCGCATTGGTGGGCTTCGCGGAAGCAAGAAACATGATTCGAAACAGTGTGCGTAAAAAGGGGGTAAAGCTGGGGGTTTTGGGGTAAGGCCAAGGCCAACCCCCTAGAGAGGCCGAGGCTGACCCTAGGGGTGACCAAGGCCACTCCTCCTTTTGCTGAACTTCAAACGCGCCGACGGTTGGTGTTTTGATAGGTAATGACGAATCCAAAAGTTGTGTTACGACGAGCGTGTCGACGTGAATCGTACCCATTGACGAACAAGGTGTCAAAGTCACATACGAAGTGTACGAAGCGAACAAAACGAAAAAAAGGACTTTGCTTGAAAAGTGAACAGCCAGGGGGGAGGCCAAGGCCAACCCACCATGGAGACCGAGGCTGACCCCCCCATGGAGGCCGAGGCCGGCCCCATGGCCTTGGGGGAGGCCGAGGCCGACCCCATGGGGTTGGCCAAGGCCCTTGCCCCTTGACCCCATAGCTCTAGTTGCGCCATCGGCCAATGTTTTTGGTGAAAAGGGGTTCGGATGGTCTTGGCGTGACGATCGTGCTCTCGTGAGTCACACTAACGTGAAATAATTAGTGCCTAAATCACGCACAAGGCGCGCGAAGCGAAAAACGCACGTGTCTTAAGCGTGCCCACGCTGACTGGTTTGATGGGTTGAAAAATTGACCGTTGACTACCCGAACGTGTTTGCGCGAAGCGGGACCCTTAGCGGGCCATTGGGTGCGACCAGAATAGATTGAGAACATATAGTGTGCAAAAAAATATCTTATTATTGTGCTTTAATTATAGAGTACTAATGGTTGCTCACCAAGTGTCACACCGTTTCATCATGTACTCATTCAGTCTCGACCGATGGATCAGAAACTGTTAAGATTAACAATCTAAATTTCAGACCATTAACCACCCAGCTCTCAACTGGAGGGTTAGCCCGAACAGGCACCACCTAATGATCAGATCTCACCCGAATCGGCGCAACCATAAACCACCCAACTCCCAACGGTTGGATCTAACCCTAACCATTGCAACCAATTCATCACACCTATCCGAACCGACAGCGAGTGCGCCATCAAAGTGCCACATTGCATCTAATAGCCACGCTACAACGCCTGCGTGCGCGCGGTCATTTGCACCATACGCAGCGCGCATGCATATAACTTAACATATCACATTAGTATATAAGTAAGTGGTGCATATGATTATATACCCACTTAATTTTCCATTTCTATTGTGAGGAATTATCCCCTCTTTACCTCTTCATTTTCCTCTCATACCATCATCATTTTGACACACAAAATGAACCCCGAAACAAACACATTTGGACTCTATTTTAGAAAACACCAACAGTGACCTGAGTGTAGACCAAAAATAGATTGTTATGCGCTTTTGCAACAATTGGTATGGAACATGATCCAAATCCCAGCAGATGCAGTTCTAGAGTGTCACTAAAGATTTACCGCCAAAAACTAGCAACAAATGCCAAAAAATTGTCACTAGAAATCTTTCGCGACGTAGCCCCTACAGTTATTTCCACAACATTAGGTAATCCACGTGGATCTAAACCCAACCCCCCAAAGAAAAGTCGCGTATATGCACATCGGTCATCAAGTTTAAGCAGTTAAAATATTCTCATCTGCACTACATTAGTACAATAATGAACATGTGCTCTTGACCTCATTAATCAATATGTACAACAAACAGTTCTCAAGTTCAACAATGGAGCAGCAGAGACAACCTCTGTTTGCCTTTTGTATCTACCACCTTAAAAATAACTATACATTTCACGCTGCGAGTAATAGCACCTTAATCGTTCCCTGACTGTTAGCAGCTAACATCGTAGGGCTATCACTCTTCCAGCACACAGCACTAATGAAGTACGATCCCGCATCTTCATCGGTATCATCAAAGTCAGGCGAACCAAATCTATGCCAAGTCACAGGTTTGGAGATTGCCTGCAAATCTCAAAAGTATTTTGGTTAGAATAAAATTTTCTTTAAGTGCATCAAGAGCAGCTTGAAATATTGCTAACCTTATGGTAGACAAATACGTCGTTCGTCTCACTGCCACAAGCAATGAAGTCATTGTTTACCGTGAGACCCACAAAATTTTTCTCGTTAGTGTGGCCTCTAAAGGTTCGAACCTGATACATTATAGTTCATATGGTGTCGATCAACAGAAATATATGCATAAAACAGAAGAGAAAATCGAAAGGAACTTGTAACATGAATGTGCTGCCAACAAAGAAAATTCAAGTGGCAGATAACTGCTGAACCCACCGGTACATTTTCCTTTACATCCCATAATCGTAAAGTGCTGTCCGTTGATGCAGAAGCAAGCTCATTGTTGGATAAGAACTTTACATATGAAACTGCTTTCCTGTGCCCACTGAACACGTGAAGTGGATGACTGGTGTTTCTTAAATCATAGTAATGGATATGATGGTCTGCCGAGCCAACCTGCAAAAAGCAAGAAGGGACAAGCTATGAGGCTCTGCTGATTTCTAAGGCAGACGAAACGGCAACAACTAAGTGTGTCAGAAGTAAGATGCAGCTTGTAACATTACTTCTGTCAAAGGAGTAATGAAATAGATAGAACGGTAAAAGAGAAGCTCCAATGATTTTGGAGATGCGCAGATAAGGTCAATGGGGTTTCATCTAGATGCATGTGCGAGATGCTCAAAACTAATGGCATACCTATCTACTCTGATGACTACTACAGTTAAAAGATACTCTCTTCATACCAAATACTGTACGTTTGACCTTCTAATTACTCTTTAGGAGGAAATCTGAAATCATAAGTACTTGACTCAAGCTCAGCTAACAATTTGCTATTTGACAAGACAAACAAGGGTAAGAAAACATGAGCAAGGCCAGTATTGCATGCTCAAGGCTTTCTGCAAAGTAGAGTGAAGGGGCCCAGTTAGAAATTATTAAACCTTAGCAAATGGATTTGGTCTGTACTTCAAGCACAAAGCACAGTCTATCGAGTGTGCTAATAAACGCATTGGCACCAGAACAGTTAACAATGAGTTTGAATAGTGTCTTACCGCAACGTAAATGCTAGATCCAGGATTATACTTTACACAACATATATTTGCTTTCATATCAATGTTGAGAACACTGGTTTCCTGCTTTGTGCACCATATCTTGACCTGCACTTGCAGAGAAAAGATACCAAGTATGGTTAATGAGATGAAGTAGCAAGTCATTTGAGCACAACACAAGGTGCAGGCGAAACTTGCATGAATCATAATTCAGTCGCAAAGAGACAACGGGTGCACGCTTGTGGAAATGCACAACTAAATGGTTGACCATAATGGTATCACTAATTGTTTGCTACACTTTGTCCAGGAGCATTCCTCTTCCACACTGATATAGACAGCCTTAATTTTAAGCAAGGTGCAGGAATGAAGTATCAGCTAGTGTGTAAGACATCGCCTAAGGCATTGCAATTGTTCAGAAAAAGCTAGAAAACAAGCAAAGAAGGCAAAAATCTGACGTCTCCGTAATGTTTGCATGAGGTATTTCAAGTGAGGATTTCACTTGGGCAAGGCATTTGAAAATTCCTTGTAAGAAACCCATTGTTTGGGATGTGTTAAAAGGGGTTTGTAAAATTCTAGGAGGGATTTGAAAGGGGGACTTGGTCTTTTTGCCACGTCCCTACATTAGAATTTTCCTTTTTATATAGGTAGTAGGCTTCCAAAATATTATCTTATTTGTAACCGTCATTTGAATCTCCACCATTTCAATCTTTCATTTTTGTTTCCCGAACTCTTTTGAAAAAATTATGGCCTTGTCTTTGTTTGTTCCTTCTTATTATAATTATAATACCTTTTATTACCAGAAAGAGAATCTTTAGTTTTAGCTTTTATATACGCTAGCTTGTGCAAAACAAGGTAAGATGTTTTGTTTATTTTTTCTTTTTTATTCTTTTTTTTTTGTTCTTTTAGTATTTTCCATCAGATGTGATGTAAATTTGTGTTTCATAGTTCATTTTTTGAAAATACAATTTCCACCCCTTGATATGATTTCACCTGTTTTTTTTTTTGGCAAAAAATACATATCAGTGACAATTATAAACTTCTTAACAACAAAGATGAGGTGAAATAACATATATAAGGGGGTAGAAATAACCTCTCCCATATTAATTTTATGTTACCAGTAAAAAGAAAATGGAAATACACACAGAAATGGTCACATAGTATTATCCAAACAATGAACATTCAAATCCTAGGATTTTGAAATGAGGGATTTTACAATGAAGGAATTTCAAAATGAAGGGATTTTGAAATACTTCATCAACACGCATCCTCCATGCATAGAAAGGTCAATTCCAGTGCCTATTGGGGAAAAAGTTCATTTTTACTTAAACACTCCTTAATGCGCTTCAAGCCATGATAGATCCAAGGGAAAACCTAAATTCCACAGACATATATGCACACATGTAGGGACCCAATCGAAACCTAGCGCTAAATACTTAAGGATGTACCCACGGCATCTGCGGCCGCAGACTTCAGAAAAAAGTAAACGGCCCATTGTGCTCTAAAAGAACCATTACAATTTCCATTGGTTGCGACAGCCTGAAAGAGGAGCGCAGTTGCCCGATTAGACTCCAGTGGTTGAAATTGCTAGAAAGTTTAGCACATTTTAAAAGCGCGCAGGAATTTGAGTTGCTTATTGTGCAGCGCATGTGGCCAGAGGTTCGCGCGATACTTCCTTAAGTATCAGATGGTAGATTTGTATCAGTCCTATGTACCACAAGTACTTTCATATATTTGTGTGTATATATGCGCCTGTCTTGATGGCTACAAAAGCCATATACGCTTCCTTTCTATTTTTCCTTTAGCGACAATACCGGGAAAGAAGTGATCGAATTTCTTAACATGTACCAAAAAGCATCATGCAGAACAAAAGGTACAATCATTTAATGCTGATATCCAAGAAGGCGATTTTATAGCTTTGATAATAAGTAGAAATTAGAAGCAATTGATGCGATCCTCCAAATAAGGATATCAGATAACCAACATGAACAAGATAAAACCATTTCAGTTAGATGATACATATGCAGTCTATGAAATGGCACGCACTTTGGCCCTGCCCAGTATATCCTAGACTATAACATGTGCGCTTTGCCCGGTATAATGTTTAAGGAAACCCTAGTAAGCACATTGACACTTTCTTTTTTACTCCATTGCAACAATGCAAGTCAGATCATAGTTTAAACTACTACTTGATTACTCAAGGTGGATAACATGTTTGAAACATCCAAAAGAAAAGAATGCACTTGTATTGCCAGAGCCAAATTTGTCGTTACATCATATTGATGCCAAAAAAGGGTCAATTAAGAATCTATTTCCCATTATTTTCAGTATGAAAACAATAGTTTTAAGTGAGTACAATGCACAAGATTGCGTATGGTCTATCATCCAGTTCCATCAACCATGATCATCCATGCCATGTCATAGTAGAAGTGTTGAAGGTCATTCTTTCCTATAGCTCCACGCGTTAAATAAACAAACTCTATCCCTACATTAAAGCAAAAGAAATCAAAACAATACGGGTGCAAGGATTACCAAGACACCTTCAGAGAGTGTCTTTTTATCACATGTCAACGGCTGTAGGTATATTTTGATATCATATTTGCTGAAACCGAACCAGGATTACCTAAGAAAACAAGAATGTATTCAAAGAGTAGAGCCCTTTTAGTACCTTACAGTCATCACTGCCAGAGACGAGCATCGAGGGTTCCGTGCGAGAAAAATCAACACTCCATGCACGTTTTTCATGCTCCTCATATTCCATCACGCTCTGAATGCCATGAAGAATGAACCACTAAATATATGTAAAAACAGAACTTGATCGACAATATTGTTACTAGACCTGAGTAATACTTGGATAAAGAAGTGCATAATTTCAATTACAGATATGCAGAAGATATAGCATTTAGATAGACGATTGCAATTGTCTATGATGATTCTAGAATTACCTGCCGCGTAGTCACATCCCAGACAGTCACTATCCCCTCATAGTCGCTACTAGCTATATGGTTTTTAGTAAATTTGTTCCAGCTCAAGCAACTAAGTTTGGATCGTGTTGACATCTCCACGACAGGGCAGTGCATATCCGCAGGTTCATTGACAACCTAAAAAACACAGAGAGAACAGTCACCAGACAAGTAAAAGAAGATAATGATTTTTACTGTTTTAATCAATAATGAAATGTTCAAGCGTTATAACTAACGAGACGAACCCTACCCTTAGCAGACACCTGCAGACCACCACAAAATATGAAGAACATGTGTCATAGCAAAATATTAGAAAATGGTTGTTTTCATAAGAACACATGCATGTGTGGCTACGTTCTCCAGTTAATTAAGCATTTAAAAGTCTATTGACAACAAATTCGAAACAAGGCATGTTATTTATACAAGTCATCATTCCCATCCTCGGCACTTCTCTAGTTATTCATGCAAAATAAATAGTGGGACCTAGTCACTCTCAGAAACCAAAAGCTTACCGAAGAGAAATCAAAAACCTTTATACGCCGTGAAACACCGGCAGTAGCAAACAACTCATCATCTCGATCAAATTCTATGCTGCATGCAATAAATCAAAGTCAGTTCTATAAATTTCCACAGATCTCTATCTTTTAATAGCACAAAAGGTGGTAGGAGGGGGGAGTGGAAGAGATAGAGATGGGACTAGGATCTTCAACAAGTAAACCTTTGTCTCAAGTTAGTTGGGGTTGGCTAGATAAAAGATCATTCCCTCCATCTTCAATGGTTAGCAATTTGGTCTTTTCTGGCTACTATTTCCATTTTATCGTGGTAACCTTCCACACATATTACCCCATCCACTTGACAGAAATCACATTTCTTGACTGGAGCATCGAACACGATGAATGCGACCCAATCATATTAAGCAATCTGAATCATACCACGATCCTATAAAGTATCTCCTTTGGACTTGAGAAGATTACTACAATGCAAAACATTGAAGGGCAGCTCCACCCTTTACCCAACCTGCTTTTATCATTGATCAATTCCTCCTATTGCACATATGATCCGAGATGTCCAAAAATATACCTTCTAGGTGCCTCTTACCCATCGATATCCAATTCATCCTCAAACCACCTCTAAGTTATTACTTAAACAGTTAAATAGTCCTACATAACCTAAAGCCCTTAAATTTTAAAGTACTTCACCAGAACTCTAAGCTTTCACACTTATTCTAGTCTAATCAATCAAAACCACGTCATCAGCAGATAATTTACACCACCGGACCTCATTCTGAGTAAGCTCAACCATAACTCCGCAAAGAAAAGGTAAGAGCTTAAGACTGATCCTCAGCGAAGACCAACTGTAACTTGAAGTTCACTAGTTGTACCATGCTGAAACAAGATACTGCTCCATCATACATGTCCTTAATCACTACAACAAACTTAGTACAAACACGCTTTCTTCTCTAACTCCCCTCACATAACTTTCTTTCATACGTGTTTTTCCCCTACTTATAACGACCGTGGCATGATTCTTTTTTTTTCATTCTCTAAATCTCTTCATCAATCGCCTAATCAAGAAAGAGCTGCCAGAGTGGATGTCCCAGCTAAAAAAACAAACTGATATTCAGACATTTCAATCTCCTCCAGTGTCCAAGTTACTCCCAGAGCTCCATAGTCGGTGCAACTTTGATATATCCTTTATTCTTACAAGATTGTACCAAAGCACTTTTTCCTATGATCATCTGTATTTTCTTAATATTGAAAACTACTTGTTTAACTTGATCAATCAATCTAGGCCATAGGTCGACAGGAATGCCACCAGGTCCAGTAGCCATTCCTATTTTGATTCTTTAAATTCGCTTCACCTTCCTTTATGTCACATCTTCTCATTCTACGAACAAACCTCCAATTAAGATCATCAGACGGATCTCCAAATTCTCCAGAAACCTCTTCAATTTCTCCATTATATGCTATGTTACATGGACTCAGTACGGGGTTCGAGTGGGATACGTGTCGAACTGTCGGATTCATCTAATTTTCAAGACCAAGACATGAGGACATGGCGAAGTATTTCAATCTATTACTATTTTTTCAGTTATTACTGAAGTAACATGGTGCTTTCAATGACGCAAATTGTTTTAACTGAAATCTTATCTCATCTCAAAGCAATAACGAATTAAAAGAAACACTTGACGATAGTGTTCTTAGTGGCATATCCTATGAGATGTGTTGGACACATATCCCATACAAATGTCCAAGTGTAGAGTGTCTAACATGGGTACTTCACGTATTTAGAAGTGTCCATGTAACATAGACTATAAGCTTGTCAAAGAAACCTCACCATCTATGTCAACCCCATCTTTCTGTACTAGTAGCTTTCCTTCGCATCCTTGATGCACTTTATATGGATTTCTTTTTGTAAGACGCACGTGTTCGAAGTCTCTTTCATTGGCAAGGTTTTAGGTATTATTTCCAATCCCTTTGCTGCGTAAGCTTTGGTAAGAAATTTTGCAAGTTTCACCTCTAACCTTCCTAACTTCTTTTCTAGCCAATATATATTTCCCGAAATTCTCCCATTCCAGCAAATTTGTAACCTTTCCAGCATTCGTTCTTCAACTGAATTGCTGATTTTGGACCTCCTTGTTCCGCCACTTAGTCTCTTATACCTATAGACGGACATGTCCTCTAGATTCTTCAAGGACCTCTCCAGCAACTCCCCCAATAATAGTAGACATCTGAATCACCATTAAATTAGAGCTACCATTCAGGCCATACTTTTCAATCAGCATACCTTAAAGTACTTAATTTTTCCCCCTCAAATTCCACCACCTAGTACGTGGGTGTCTCACAGCACTTCCTGTGAGTGACGATGCAGCGACAAATGTCCCTCGCAAATCTGTCATACCAGATGTATCATGCACAGCTCAGGATTTTTCAGACTGTAGATTTCAGAACTGCAAAAGCTTCATACGACTTGATTTGGCAACGACTCATTTTCAGCCTGGTGGTTTCATCACTATTTGAACCATAGGCCATTAAATGTATTTCTATGGGCTTCCAGGTTATCCTTCAAATATACAAAGTGATTTTGGGACCACCAAGGATTAGTGTCCAACGTACATAGACCTAGCCTGATCAAATCCAAAACGAAAAATTGTTCTCTCCCAACGAAAAATTCTGCTTCCTATTAGCTTTGCTATATTTTTCTTATCAGGAAAACAAGCATTGACGTATGGTTTGAGTTAAAGCATACAGGTTTGCCAACCCAAACAACACAAATCGATCTGCCCAATTCCAAAAAACACACACGAATATTGCACAAGATCACAAGCGTAGGTCGTGTCAACCAAAGGTGCCCGTCTACTGAAAGCTCTTTAGATTCTATATTTTCCTGGTGTTAATGAAATTTGATCCTTGGGAAACAAAACATGTGTTACGTAAAGATCGCCTTACCTTGATACTATGTTGGCTGAGTGAAACAGATCCCCATGCCTAAGTTCAGCAATAACTCTCAGTCGACTGTTCAAATAAATTTTAAGAGATGAATATAAACCAAAAGTTACAGAAAACAAAAAAGTGAAGTAAAAAAAGATGCTAGGGAACTGAAGACTGAGAGCTATACCTGTATCGTGTGAAGGTAGTTAAAACCGACTGAAAGTCAGAGAGACCTGCACTATAGCCTTCCCTTCGCACAATATTTGTATCCCGTTCCTCCGAATTACATACTTGGTCAGCTAATTGACGGCGCTTTTGCAAATAACACTCTTGTAGGTCGTTGAACTGCAGCCATATTGAAACATCAAAAACATTTGTTCGTAAGGACATAGATATGTTCATAAGGACAAAGGGAAATATATATATATATATATATATATATATATATGTATGCATGTATACATCAATATACATATAAATAGGTTAAAATATACAAATATACATTTTCTCTTTATAGGGCCCTAATTTTCCAGCAAAAACTAGACCCAAAAATCAATTACATCCATCAGCAGTGTCTACTGTGTATAAATGCCATTAGTTGGAATCCAATCTCTAGAAGAAACTTTCTCGATTGGGAATTGGACTCTGTCACTCAGTTTTTTTATTTGCTTTATAATTATATCCTACGTTAAATGGACCCTTCACTTTGGGGTGAAGGGGCGGTGTCCAGACGACACGACCCTGACACGGGTACGGGAGCCATACCAGTCCCTTTGGATTGAGATCGGACACGGCTCATGTCTCGGTCGCTACTTAGAGGATGAAGAAGATTCTTGGGCAACTTTTAATCCGGATGAAATGAAGAAGGAAAAAATGAATCTGCAGAAGAAAGAAGAGAAGGAGAGTGGCCGGAGACGGAAGAGAAGGAGAAGCAGAAGATGAGGGAAGAGGAGGAGCAGCAGCATAAGGGAGAGAGAAGGATTTCTCTGTAACTTCACCTCGAGAGACGCACAAACTTGTCTTGCACTCTTGCAAGTTGAAATGACAACTGAGGAGGGGTTTTCAATTAGCCATAACCTTTTTTTTGCCTTTTTGCCGTCTCATCTGCCACAAGCCCAGTACTGTTGTACCACACATCCCTGGGATGGGATGCAAAGCATGGCCTCTTAAATGCAAAGCATGGCCTTTTAACTATTGGGCGTGGGGGAGCGACGGCATCCAGATTTTTTTATTTTTTTTTTTGGTAGAGTTGAAAACAGTGTAAATATGTTACTTTTGACAATGGCAGCTCAATTTTTAAATTCATAAATTTTAATGACAGCTCAACAGGTACTTCTTTGCCAACCCTCTCCAATAGTCCAATTTAACACATATCTTGATGATCTACCTCACATTCCTAGCATTCTATTCAGAATATTTATGTATACTATAGTAATTAGTTATATACTTATATATGGTGTTTAGTAGCGCACTATAGTAGGAATATAAATGTAATATATATTATGTACCACGTGTCCCCGTACCCGTGTCCAACTTTTGGACGGTGTCCACACGTATCCTAGAATTTCGAAAATAGGTGAGTCCGACACTCGGACATGTACCCGATCCGGACACCGACACCGAGTCCATGTAACATAGATTATATCTAGGTTGGGCCGGTGAGGACATAGAGCTGTGGAAAGGAAATTGTAAAGGTCACAGTTGTTGCTTAAGGCAGGTAGCTCATTCCCATTGCAGGCGGTGTGGAGGTCTTCTCCCCCTCTTCGTATGCTTTTTCGCGTGGGAAGCTTCAAGAAATGCCATTCTTAGTGGAGATAATCTGAGGACAAGGGGACTGATTTACATGCTTTCTTTGCAAAGAAGACGGTGAGTCCGCGCCCCACATTCTTCTGCATTTCCGCTCGCTAATTCTCTGGTGGATATGATTTTCAGTTACCCCTTTAAGTTGGGGATTTCCTGAAGAGCTGGTCCCTTTATAAGCCCCGGAGGCAAAGATGGAATCCCTGTGAGCTAATTTCACCTTGCCTGTTCTGTTGTGCTTGGAAAGAGAGAAATATGAGAGCTTTTGAAGAGAGGAGCCGCCTTTAATTAGGATTAAGGCAGCTTTTTTGCTTTCTCTTTATGGCTGGCTGAGGAATCCACTATTGCCTCCAGTGAAGCCTATCTTGAGTTTTTGGACAGCTTCATATGTTGTATAGCAAGCTGAATAGGTATTTTTGCGCACATGGGTGCCACCCCCATGGTGTTCCTTGTTAATACATATCATTACTTATTAAAAAAAATAGAACCCATTGCATCCAACAGTAGATCCTTTATGCGGAAGATAGTTCTTCAGAATATTTATTGGTAACCTAACGCACTTGAATACGGGAACGATGAAAAATTAGAGGATGGGGAGAATCCAAGGGAGGGATTAAAAAATGTAAGTAAAAGGATAAGCCTTTTGATTTGGTGGGCTTGAGCAGACACGATGTAAATACCGGTACATGTTCCTTACTGTGGATGCCCCATTTTTAATATTGATTGAATGTACTACCTTCTTTTATTTCAGCCCAGTCTGCTCTGTTTAGTGAGTTTGCACTGAGCGTAACCTGAGTTGGAATCTAGTGAGTCTGGTCTCCTTTAACTTGGATTTTGGGCTCCTGATGTATGGTCTCCGCACATATGCAAGGTAGGGTACTTTTTCCTTCTAGAATAACGACTCTTCCTGAAATTTTGTAACGACTTGTGTACTGGTCAGTATTAGTGCATACCAGCCTGCATAGATTTGTACCGTCAGCATCGCTGTGGTGGCTACAGGGTATCGACAAGCAGAGGGGTAGTTTAGTCATTTCTTCAGATGTAAAAATCCTCTTTTTTGGGGTTTACAGTAGCGTAAAGGCCTCATTGTGCAGCTTTTCCTCGGCCCTAACACTCCAGAGCACTATGTAAAGACCCCAGGCTCCCTTCATAGGATATTCATGCACACCCTTGCTTACACTCACATAATGGATGACCTGATAACTTTCACTCATTGATTACTCGTGAAACATTCAATATGCTTGGAACCTTTTGCTACTGATTCATACTTGTGCATCGTGGATACACCAAGCCGACGGCCCAGAAGGCAGAAATGTATATCTGAAGGTATGTGTTTCTGCTTATGCTGGCTAATATATTTGACCCCCCTTCCCCACAACCGCATCATAGTCTTCAGATAAAATGTTATCTTTATCTTCCAGAATTCAGTTTTCAACAAGTTATTTTTATCAAACTGAAGATTATGGTTTAGGTCGCCCCCACAGGATTTGGAACAATGAAGGTTTTCATCCTGGTTTGTCCGATTGGGTACTTAGGCCACTAACCCTCGTTTGGGGAGCTCAAACCGACAGATATAAGAGATGAAAGTTCGTGTTAAAATTCAGTTAAACAGGATAATATCATCTAATAACACCAGAACCCAAATTCATTGTTACATAGACTAGATAGGCTTAATTGATAATCTAAGGTCAGAATTGGGGTTTTCTACATTTTCTTGTCAAGGGTTTTGCTTTAATAAAGATTAGATGACGACTCAAAAACTAGTGTTTTCTGAATGCACATTTTCACATTTACAGTATGTTCGGAACCATAAATTTGATGGGATTTTGTTTCAAATACGCAAAACAAAAGAAAAGGGAATAAGAATTGAATTTCATGGGATTTACAGTGTGAAATTCGATAAAAACGATCACATTTCATGGGAATTGGATTTACTTTAACTAACACATCTATAACCCCATTAACCCTTTCTTAAATCTCTAGACACCTATGAACCTGCCAGTCGCACCACCACCACCTCCTCTACCATAACCGCCATGTCGTCTTCATTACAGACGCCAGGCCCAGCACTCCACCTTCACTCCAGTGTGGCCGAACCACCTTGTCCTCGTGCAATCACCACCACCACTACTGCCGCTGCCACCACAACTCGCACCACCACTAGACAGCTAATCAACCGTCATTGCACACTGCTCTCATCAACACACCATCACCACCACAGTTACCATTGTTACCGCTAATGTGTTACATCACCAACACCACCACGACAATTACCATCACCACCACCACCACCACCACACTTAGTCATTACTACCACCATCACTGTCAGTGCCACCACGATTACCATCACTACCACCAACAGTAGACCGCCATTACTGTTGTCGTTGCCCCATCACTGTCATCACCACCACGTCGGTGCCGCCACCACCGTAACTGTCACTACCATTCAACTAGTGCCACTGTATCACCATTCTTACCACTGCCACAACAATCACTCTCATCACCACCATCAACACCACCGTTAAGTTGCCACCACCTTCGGTCACCAAAATTACCAGTAGTGACACTCTAATAACTGTCACCACTAACATTAGTAGACCAGCACATCACCCTTCGCACTTCCACCATCAGTGCCGCTACGCCGCACTTACACGGGGACTACAACTTGAACACCACCGCTATAGGAACACGCAGAATTCCTTTACTGCGTTTGGACTATAGGGTAAATGGAAAGCAAATTAATTTTTAGGCAATTGTATCCGCAGCTTACGGGGAAAAAGAAAAAAAAAGAAATCCAATTCCTAGAACAACTGGTTGGAAACAGAGTGTTGGGCTATCTAACCTACCACATGAACAAAAGGTAAACCTCTGAAATTTGACTTAGATCTAATCCCTGATGAAAACAGCGTCAGACAGTAATGCTGTATGCTGGTTACTTTTATGGTCGATCTACTTAATTTAGCCACTGATGATTTTAAAGTACAACCAGTAAGATGCAAGCCAATGAATAGCCAATTTACATAAATGTGTAACTTCACGGTAGTTACTGACCTGCGAATGGACGCGTTTTTTCCGCACTACATCAAGACCTGATTGACTCATACGTTGTGACGTCAATCCACTCTGAGCATCTTTTCTTTGGGGTCCCAAAGGGCCAACTTGAGCTTTTCCATCAACTTTCTTATACTGGAAGTTTCCACTAGTCATTTCTCCGTATGCATTACGATAATTGGTGACAAGGCCACTATTGTTCTTATCAGTTGACGAAGACCGAGATCCCATCGCCGCAGCTGTAGGAGTGTTGCCAAGCATCCGCAGTTTCACCGGGTACCTGTCCCTTGCCCGATATAGCTCTATTCTATGTCTCTCCACTGCATTTATGTCATCTTTGATAAACTGGAGATCTGTTTGTATCTGAAAAGAGAATGGTGAATTCATCAATGAAAACTAAGCTATATAGGATATATTCATGAGAAATTGGTTTCTATCTACTAGTTAAAGCTAGTCAAGCACTGAGCAAAATCTTTCAAGGAAGTGTTGCCATTATTTCAGCAGGTGCTGCCTAATAATGTAGTTCTCTCAGTGATCAAAAGAGGAGGACACTTGCACTCTGTTTTGAACCTGTTCTTTGAGAAATTGAATTTCAAAATGTATATTGGATTTGGAATTTAATTTATTTATCTTTGCTTGGAACAAAATGGAATTGAAATCACGGAATTCCTATTTTGTATTTGGAGAACAAAAAACAAAAAGGTAATGAATTTTAGACAATCATGTCCTCAACATAAGATGAAACACAACTACACGTAAGTAGTTTCACATGCATTGATGACAACATATAGTGGCAGTGGTGTGCGAGCGGTAGTCGCAGATAAGTGACAGTGCAGCCGTATGGGTGGTGGAAGTGGTGAGTGTGATGTCACATTATTTGCAGGGTGGTGGGGTGGTCTATAGTGATAGTAATGGGGGTTGTGTTATTAGGGCGTCACTAGGGGCAACAATGGTGGTGGCAACGACGACGATGGTGGTGTTATGGCATGCCAGTAGCAGCGGGAGTGGTGTTAGGGAGTGTAGTGAGGATAATGGTTGTACTGGTGGTTTTGTTGTTAGGGTGTCAGCAGTGGTAGCATTGGTGACAATAGTGATGGTGGCAGCAACAACAATTGTAGTGGCGGTGCTATGGTGTCAGCAGTGGTGGTGATGGTGTTGCATCAATGGCAGTGATGGTTGTGGTGGTGCAGTCTAGTGATGATAATGGAGGTGGTGGTGGTGGTGCAGTCCAGTAATGGTACCAAAGGTTGCGATGACGGTGATATTTGGGTGTTACTAGTTGTACTGTCAGTGACAACAATGATTGTGCCGGTAGCAGTGGAAGTAGTGGTTGTGATATCACGGGTGAGGAGGCAATGGCGACAATGCCGGTATACTGGTTGCGGTAATGATGATAATGCTGGTCGTGGTGATGATGTAACACACTAATGGTAGCACTGATTACGAATGTGGTGGTGGTGGCAACAACATCGTAGAGCTGGTGGTGTGGTGGTGATAGTAGTGTGGCGGTGGATGCAGCGGTCTAGAGGGGGGTATGATGGTAATAGTGGTGGTTGTGGTAGGGGCAGTGGTAGTGGTAGTGGTAGTGGAGTGGTGGCAGCGAATGTGGTGTAGCAGCGATGGAGATGATGTGGGGGTTCATAGAGATCAAGACAAAGGTAATATGGGTAATATAATTGCTTTTAGTACAAGAAAATTCAAATTTCATTATCCGACCAATTTTCACCGGATTTCGAAATGGTTAGGTTTCACACAATAAAAAAAAAAGTCATATCCCACTAAATCCAATACCATTTCATTCTTTAATATTCCAAACTACTACGAATGAGTATTTGAACTGAAACTCCATTAATTCGATGGTTCCAACAGACTCTTTAATTGTGACTATACTGCTTGACAAGCATTAAGTAGTCCACCCTAAAGCACGTAAACATATACACACGCGAAAACACACATACAGACCCCTAATATAAGTGTTCATAATTTGTATAAAGCAAATACGACCAAGCAGGTCCAATGTCATGGTACAAAACAAATATTTGAATGAGCAGAATTATACAACGAATCTCTGTCTTTTTTCTATCAATAATCATGTATTACAAGCAGACTTGGACAAAGGCGAATGATACGAACCTCGTTAAGCTCGTCAACCTTTTGCTTCCTTAAGCAGTGCAAGAAGTCCTGCAGAATTTGCATATTCCTCTCAGCTTCTTCCTGCTCCATTTTACTCTTTTTCTCAGCAAGCAGCAATAATAGTGTGTCCAGTTCTTTTACTGATACATCACAGCCCTGTCTAAGGATCACAGGGTAACGTCCCATTAGAGGTTTTCCATGAAACAATGATTTGATGCAGAAGAAATGATGCAGTTAAGTGAATGCATTTTGTTGCATCTCTGATCTCATTTTTAATGGCATACCAAAAAAGAACGGCCATGCCATTTAAGGACTGGGGTAGTAGCTAAGGTGAATCAACATAGATCTTCTCAACAAAATGGATCAAGCAGGGTACCTTCAGCACAGTTTAAAAATATGTCGATTCCTAAACATGCTGGAATTTCGTACTGGATGTTCCTTTAACTTTTCTTCCACGTTTATTAGTTTTCAAGCAGAAAGCGAACACTCTATTTGCCATAATTGCCTATATCCACAAACTAGCACTAATAAAATCTGATCCCTTTCCAGCCAGAAAAGTCGAGAATGTGATGAACCCCACATACAGGGTCTATTCTTTCCAAACTGTTTTATCCAGTCATGAATATTGTCTGGCTCGTCATATTTTGCCTATCTCAGCCCAAAACTACCATGCATCCAGCATACTGCAAAACTATACCATAGTGCCAATTCATAAATCGGGTAAAGATGCATAGATCAGAAACCTCTTGGTTCATTGGGATTAATGCCGTACTTGAAAACAATGGTTAAATGGGCGGGGGGGGCAAATTAACTTAAGTAAAACGAAATGAAAGAACACAAAAAATTGCGACTTGTAGAGAATTGTATTGCCACGAGTTAATATGCATAAAAAACATCAAAAGCAGTTTATCAAGCAAATTTGTGCAACATAAAACTATTCCACTCTGAAATGACAACTGACCTTTTGTAATGCCTGACGAAATTGCTCTATGGGGGAGGCAGTTTTTGATATTTGGCAGGCAGAACTCTTCTTCAGTAGCTACAATTGGGTACAGACAAACCTTACAACAATGAGCTGCACCGTGAAGTAAATTGTTTCAAGATGCACATCAGCGCTTAAAGACGGAATGCTCTTTTAATACGCAACAACTTGTTGACATGAACAGGAGAAGATGCTAAAGAACTAGGGCTGCAAAAGTAAATAGCTCATCATTCAGCTCATTAAAAATTCGTCCAAGGTCATTCATCAGCGTTATAGAGCTTCTTTAATACACGGGGGGAGTGTGAAAATGGAAAATTATGCATGCACAAGCTCATGAACACCTGTTTAATCTTTTCACACAAGATGTATGTAGATACATGTAGTTTCAAACTATAATTGTTCAAAGGGTTAAATTTATAAGTTATAATGCTTTGTTTTAATGTTATATGGTACATGAGTTAGATTCACTGTAGATATTATATTACAAATGCTCGCTTGCTTAACAAGAATGTTTAGTAAACAGGAACCCCAACCTTGCTGTTCATGTGGAATTTTAACTCACTAACATCATTTTGGATAGTGGGATACTATATGTGCCTACACTGCGTGGTGTCTGCCTGAAAGGAGCCCAAGCAAGTGGGCTTGCTAGCTGGATCAATGTTGGATGAGCGAGTTCAAGCTATTAAATAAAGGTTTTCCCTAAAGCAAGATCAGCCGAACCAAGCTTGAGCAGTCCAAGAACAGTCCAACCTTGGAACGAACCAGTGGTTCAGAAGTAACAATACAAGGGCTCGTTTTTGCAGCTTTTACATTTTTTTATAAGCAGCTTATCTCACAGATTATTCAAGCAGATCAATTCAAAAGTTGGTATGTGGGGTTCGTTAAAATTGACAGAACTAGTTAGATTGGCAATTACCCAGTAAGTTGTTACTTAGTGGATGCATATAAAGTTACTTTGTCAACAGAATTGGACGGTCCATAGTATACCTAAATATATTTATCATCTATTTCAAGTGAAAAGAGAATTCAATTTTGAGTTAGCCACAACTTGAATCATCTGAATCCAAAATTGGATGAATTAGAGATAATGAAAGGAAGAAAGAGAAAGTACCAACATGTGAAACATGCAGAGTATGAACGAGAGGTACCTCTTAAGGTAGTTATATATTTCAGCTTATTTTAGCTTTAGGAGGGGCGTACACAACTTAGAGCTTATGGATTTTGAGCTTTTTTTGTTAAGCATAGGTCATAAGCAGGCAACAATAAGCCGCAACCAACAGTGCAAGTAAGACAAGGACAAGCTACATTTGACATCGAATTTTTCCGGCAATATAAAAACTTGATGCAGATAATAAGTAGGATTATCAGCGGGACCTACGGAGATCCTATTCCTGCCCAAACTCGATAGGGTTGAATCTCCATGTCAAGATCAAACAATATAATGTAGATCCAGAGCAGGTTCTTGCCTCTAGTAATAAACAAGGGCATCTCCCTCACCCTCACCCCCACCCTCCCCTTACCCCCTCCCCCCAAATATCTGTTTCTATGTCTATTCCCAACTGTCACTTTCTTCACTTTTTACTAAACTTCAGAGATACTCTCTCCCTCTGCTGCCTGCCTTGCTGGAATTTATCCACATTTCACTTGTATCGACTCACTAAACCAAATACAGAACCTCCTACGCATTCACTTTCTTGAACACGCTCAACTAACCGATTCACTTGAGACAACGTAAAGCGTTCATAATCTGCGAGCATGTCAAACTCGTTTCTCTGACGAGTAAGGTAAATCAACTTCAAAATTGCATCCTATCAACAATCCTACACTAATCATAGTGTTCAATGTCACCACCGGGTCATTTATAATAACGATCCGTGCAGTAGGTTTTCTATTTAACACTGATTTCCATCTCAACAATTAAGAAACATCAACGTATCTATTTAGTTACAGACAAAATCCGATCAACTGCAGTCAAATAGTACTATCTAACCAAAAAGGCAAAAATTACGGAAGGAATTACTAAACGGACCTTGTCGAGGAGAAAATTGGGGAAGAGTTGATTGGTGGTGAGGTAGTGGCCACAGCAGGGACAGTCGCTCTTGTTGTGGAGGTGAGTAACGATGCACATGTAGCAGTAGCTGTGGCCGCACGCCGTGAGGAACGCGTCCTTGATGCCCTGCATACAAATCGGGCACAGCAGCTCCCTGTCGAGCTCCGGTGCTCCGGATTTTCCGCTGGAGGCAGGGCCGGAGGCCGGCGGGGTGGCGTCGCAGGGCGCTGGCAGCTCCGGCTTCACAGCCGGCACTAGTCCGCCGGTCGAGCTCTCTTCCATTGGTGGAGCTAAAATGCGGCTACGAATTTGGGGGAATTAGGGCTGTTTTGCGATTTGTGAACAAAAGTGTGAGTCAGTTGTTGAAGATGCCGAGCACATGGGAGAGAAAGGAACGGCATGTGGGGGAGAAGTGAAATGTAGTGGGGCCCACCCGCCAGTGGTGGTTTTTTGAGGCCAGTGACGGCCCACGTCATGTTCGACGGCGTCTCTTGCCGTTGCTCTAAAGGTCAGCCGTCGCCGTTGCTCTAAAGGTCAGCCGTCACCTTTACCCTTCGGCCGTTTACTTGGCATGACAAAACTTTTTTTTTCGATTTTTAGTTTTCGAAAAAAAAAATTTTAAAGTAATTTAATTTTTTTATTTCTTACAAAAATAAGTAGGTGTTTGATAATTCAGTTTTTTTAAAAAAAATTTATGGTGATTTACGGTGATGAAGCGTGGCGATGGCCGGCGGTGGTCGCCAGTTGCGCCAGCCACCGGCAATCGTCGAAGTGGCTGTCAGCGATGGGAGGGTGGTGATGGTCTAAAAAAAAAACTAACACTGAAAAAAAAATCGTTTTTGGATTTTTAAAAACAGTTTTGATTTAAAAACTGATTTTTTAAACTGAAGGGGAAAAAGATGGTTACCAAACGCGCTTATTTTTTCAGTTTTTAAAATTGAAAAAAAAAATCCTGTCAAACGGGGCCTAAGTTGCGTAATTGAATTTACAAATTGAGGTCATAGTTTTATCTTTATTCTACTTTTTGAAAATCCTTACCCATTTTCTTAAAAACTATAAAAAGGTAACTAAAATAATTTCAAATCTAAATGTCTGTTTTAATGCTCTCGTGCTTTCTAGCTCTACTATCCACGACTCTCTCCGTTCGTTCAATTTCTACATATTTTCTATCGTCGTATGTGCTACATTTTCTAAAATTTCACTCTCTAACACTTTTTAGTGCGATTTTCTATCTTTCTGTATATATTTACCAACTAAATTCATAATTCATGTTTGACAAGCTTTACTTGTGCCTGAAACGCTAATTTTACTATATTTTTAACCAAAAACACACTTTTGTCGACCACTAACAAAGTTTGACCAAGCGTACCGATGATTTTAGGCAAAGAGCAGCATTCAACACCTCAAATGCTAGTTCAACTACATTTTTAACCAGAACACACTTATGTTGGCCGCTAATAAAGTTTGACCAAGCGTACTGATGATTTTAGGCAAATAGGAACATTATGCACTGTCTCACGCAAGTACGCACAGTGATCTTTTATATCGTGATTCGTGCCGCCACATGATCAAGACCAAGTGCCAACTGTAAAAGACGCTTCGATTGGTCCAGTAACTTGCCCCTCGCAATGCTCAAAAAATATTAGGGATAAATACAGTAATGTCCCTGAGGTTATTATGAAATTACAGTAAAGGACACTAAGTTTCAAAATGTAATATACTATGATCAAAAACGTTAAAAATGTAACACGTGTTCAACCGTCTTGGTTCCGTCCAAAAAGTGTATTTTTTATAATATCATCATTACAAATTTTTAAAATGACAATATTGCCCTTGTACTGTATATACATAATAATTTTTAAAATATTTAAAATAGGATTTTAAATCCTAATTTAAAAAATTGGGTTTTGAAACGCTAATTTAAAAATTACGGCTTTGAAACCCTCATTTTGCAAAATAAGATTTAAAACCCTAATACTTCTCTCTCTCTCTCTCTCTCTCTCTCCTCCCTAATCATTTAATTACAAAATCTTTCCAAAAAAAATTAATTTTCATTTTCCCCCAAAAACCCTAATTTTCATTCTCCCCCAACCCATAACTTACGTCGTCAGTCGCCACCGCTACCTCCTTCCTTAGCGCCACCCCGTCGTCGCCGCTCCACTTCGAGCAGATGGTGGCACCCTCACGATCACCGATTGCGGTAGATCTGCGTACGTTGATTAGTCATCGACGGAGTTTCAAATCTGGGGTTTCGACGGTTTGGGTGTGTAAGTGAACGGTTCTTTTCCATCCCTTTTACCGATATCTTTGCGGCTTCTATGATCAGCCACTGTCTCGGTTCTCACCGATTTCCGGTGATGTTTCTTTTCCCGGTCCCCGTCCCTCTCCCCTCAATCCCTCTACTCTGTCCCGTTTTTCTTTTCATTTTTTCTTCCTTTTTCAGCATTCCCTTCGTCCCGTCCGACGATTGGCATCTACGGTTCTCAGGCTGCCCCCTCACCCCATCTCCCCTCAGCGGTACGATTGGTGTGTGTTAGCAAGATTGAAGAGGAAGACATGGGCAAATCAAGAATTTGAATTTTATTTAGGGCAATCAAGTCTTTTCATCAAATCCATTATGTATTTCCGTATTCCGTTTAGTCAACGAATATAAGTGTAATTTGTCCAAAATAATGGATACGCTTATAATTTCACCCTAACTTCGGGGACATTGTTGTAATTATTCCAAAACATTATGTTCACACGATATGTCTATTGTGTCTCTATGCACTAAACATATTCTAACGCGCATCGACACGTGCACATATGCACAGCAATGAGGCAGTTTGCCCGATGACGCCATTGTGGATGGCAATGTGTCCGCTTTACCAACTTGGTCCTAATATTCGATTTGTTTGTCTTAATGTAACTATAGCCTAGCAACAAATCCTCATTCTCGCATAATCATTGCATTTTGAGTAGATATTAGGTACCATTTAGGTGTATTGTACATTCACTTGAATCTTAATTGGATGGTGAGAACTGACTTCTTAAAAAACGAAAAAGAAACATAAGAAGTAAAAACTTCTAAGTGAGTTAGTTTCTAGCGCTGGCTTGTGTTTTCTCACCAGTTCTATATGTGATTGCTTTTGCTTGTGTTGTTTAATAAAAAGCACGGTGACACAGACTTATGGATATTCTTATGCAAATATGGCATGTTATACCTAAATGAGGCCCCCAAACCCTTCCCCAATATATCCCCCACTGTCTGGACGATGTTAGGGTCTGTGCAAAGCCTAACCCATTGGGGTTTGGCATTACTCACCAGGCTCATTGTGTGGTCCAAGAAACCACTCGACCCCCGTACATCTGTAACAGTGACAATTGTATTATTGAAACTTACTTGAACAAGAATAATCCCCTCTGGTAGTTTACGTATATTCTTATGTGAACCAGTACGCGCATTCTTACATGAACTAATCCTTGGTATAGCTTTTGCCATATTTTATCATCTCATAAATATGAGTAGGAAATATGGAATATATACCATTGATATCCGTTTTCTTTCTTTGTCTCATCCTTCCTGTTATTCATGTCTTTCTTCTTTATTTTGTTTCACAACTTATTCAGCTAACCAACATATTTCTTTGGAGAACCGGTAAATACTCTTGCTACGAAAAAGGGTGGTGATAAAAAATGCTCAATTTTTTGTGCTCTTACTACGGTTAAATGATCTTTTTCGAATAATTCATCCAACCCAAAGATAGTTATAATGTCTATGGATTATACCTATTTACACAAATACCTCGACGATTCTCGCTTGTTAACACATAGAGTCCAATAATCATATCTTGAGTTGGTACGGAAACGGAATCCCCAATTGCTGGAGACAAAAGATTCGTATGAGAAAACATAAGTACTACTTAGATTCTTTCAGCAATTATCCGCTTTGCACTTGGCATTAATAGTAATGGAACTCTGTGCGGCCCGTGATATGAATTACTAGTCCTTGATTACTTATATTGCCCCAAACATCTGACTGCATCTTCCAACTAAAATGGAAGATTATTACCAAAATTGTATTGTGTATCTAGAATAGTCATAAGAAGACATGATCCCCAGTCGATACTTGACATGTCCCCCCTCTTCCAGGTCCATCACAAGGAAAATGAAAACCAAGATTTGTTTTGTCAGGTATCAAACGGGAACTACGAGCTAATAATGAACAAGATATTGAGGAATTGTCCATACGTAAAATCATAATTATCGATACTATCATTTTCCACATAAAAGAGGAATCTTTTGTTACAATAGAAGCAGACAATTATGTGGATTATTCAAGAAACAGAGTCGATTTGCTTAAAAAAAAGATTCTGCCTTCGTGGGGATAAAGCAACAAAAGTTTTGAGAATTTAAAAGAAGTCACGGTGAGACGAGTCATTTAAAATTGCAATAAGTGTCAAATGAAAGTGCAGCGATGTATGCAGCCGAGGCATCCTAACAAATCGATAGACTTAAACCTTGTTCCTACATGACCCGATCAATTCGATCAGGCACTTGCCATCTATTTTCTTTGTTCAACTCTTTAACAACACGAAAAAGACGAAAGCTCTACCCTCCGTCTCTATCTATCATATGGAATGGCAGAGGCCTTTGGTGTCCCTTCCAGTCAAGAATTGGGGCCTCGTAATCACTAACCAATAGGCTTTTATCTCATGCCTTTCTTTGTTCATGGTTCGACATTCTGGTGTCTTAGGCCTAGAGCAACCACACCAATCCATCCCAAACTTGATGGTTAAATTCTATTGCAGTGACGATAATGTAGGGGAGGTCCTGCCAAAAAATAGCTCGACGCCAAGATGATAAAAAGCTTAACACCTCTCATTCTTATTACTTTTTCAATATGAAAAAGAAAAATGTCGTCTTAGAGAGGGGTGTACGGGGCTAAGCTATCTGCCAAAGTTGTGGATATAAAAATACATCGGTAGGGGAGCGTTCCGCCTTAGAGGGAAGCACCCATGCGAGCGGTGATGGATGAAGCGAAAGCGAGAATGTCAGCTTGAGTAACACAAACATTGGTGAGAATCCAATGCCCTGAAAACCTAAGGGTTCCTCCGCAAGGTTCATCCACGGAAGGTGAGTCAGGCCTAGGATCAGGCAGAAAGGCATAGTCGATGGATAACAGGTGAATATTCCTGTACTACCCCTTATTGGTTGCAAGGGACGGAAGAGGCTAGGTTAGCCGAAAGATGGTTATTGGTTCCAGGACGTAACGTGATCCTGCTTTTTCAAGGTAATAAGGGTTAAAAAAAATGCCTCGAGCCGATGTTTGAGTACCAAGCACTATAGCGTTGAAGTAACCCATGCCATACTCCCAGGAAAAGCTCGAACGACCTTCAACAAAAGGTACATGTACCTGAAACCAACACAGGTGGGTAAGTAGAGAATACCTAGGGGCACGAGACAACTCTCTCTAAGGAATTTGGCAAAATAGCCCCGTTACTTTGGGAGAGGGGATGCCTCCTCACAAATAGGGTCGCAATGACCAGGCTCAGGCAACTGTTTATTATTAACACATGTCTCCATAAAGTCATAAGACCATGTATGGGCTGATGCCTACCTATTGTCGAAAGGTCAAGGAAGTTAGTGACCTGATAACCCGATTGAAGCGTAATGATCATACGTCTGTAATGCATTATTTGTTCCATAATAGGTCCTATTCTTCTACCCTTTTCCCGAAAGTTGATGACTATTCATAGTTATTACCTTGCCACCAAAGAAGAGTTCAACCCAATGCTTTATTTCGGCTCTAGTTGATCCTGTTTTGACATTAGAAGTATATTGATTTTTCTCAATAACTGAATAATTTTGTCTGTAAATACTGCACATTTGATTTCATCCATAAATCCATTTTCTTCCCTATGAGTTCTAGTCTCAATAAGTGCCAACTCATAACTGGCGAATTCATGATTCCTGCTGGATGCACATCAATGAAGCCCTCCAATAAGTCTATTGGAATTGGCTCTGTATCAATAAAATGGAATCTCATCATCCATACACAACGAATTGTTGTGGTATATTCATATTATAATAATTTATGAACAGTAAGAATACCAGACACGAGATAGATCTTCCAAAGAATAAGGCCTTTTTTTCGAATAAGCCAATTCATTTGGGACCCTGCAGATCCACTATTTTTCTTATTCAAAAATCGGCACGTTGTCTCTGTATTTTTATGTCGAATGGAGGGAGATCTTTCATATCTTTCAAAATCCACCCTACAATATGGGGTAAAAAAGCCAAAATAAGTTATTTTAGCCCTTACAAAAAGAAAACTGATTCTTAAACCCCTTTCACGCTCATGTCACATCGAGGTACTGCAGAAGTAAAGACTGTAAAATCCGATCCAATTTATCATAATCAATTTTTGGGGGGGGGGGGGAGAACAGGAAGATAGAATCATTATACTACCATGGTCAACTATATTGAATCCTTTAGTATTTTATCATAGTAAATAAATTGCATCTTATAATTGAAATGGAAGATTATTACCAAAATTGCATTGTATATCCAGAATAGTCATAAGAAGACATTACCCCAATCCGATACTTAACACGTCCCTCCTTTTATAGGTCCATCACAGAAAAGTGAAAACCAAGATTTGTTTTTCTTCATTACCCAACATACAATAACCGCACCTTAATATAGATTTAGTAGTGTATCCCAGCAGGGGACGGCCATAACTGTTCAATTTATCTCTCTCAATTTGGATGCCGTGAGGCGGGCCTTGGAAAGTGATAGCATTTACTATACTAGGAATATCAATGAACCTGATTATTGCAATTGCTCAGGATAATCTTTTTTAGCTTCTAGGGTCTATTTCTTAGTTCAAGATACATATGCACCCCTATGCTAAGTGCCCACAATGAGTACGTGACAAATAGTAATCCTTAATGCCCTCCCAAGGAGATGAAATAACTCCCCTAAGTTTTAACTTATGCTAACACCCCAAATGCCACGACAGCTCTTTACGACTTCCTCGCGCACCCCTTGATGCTCACCATCGAAGAGGTTTCGAACACACAACCTACCCCCCCACCCCCCCCCGTGTATCTTATATTCCAGTACAAAATTGGGCGTGACTCTGAGACCACTTATGATGGACCCCGGAACATTCTCATGCGGATATAGGCGGTTATACTTAATACCCAAATAGGCCTCTAGACTCTTTTGAAATTAATTATAGATCCTCTCAATGTCTGGACGATGTTAAGATTGGTGTAAAACCCAATACCTTAGGTCCTGATTCTAACGCCAAGCCCATTCTGTAGTCCAACACCTATATCCTCATGCCACTATTGTGCCAGGCTTCCAGACTTTGGGTGCGAATAAGGGAGTGGTTTTTCACGAGTGCAGTAGGGCAACTCAACTATTTTTCATATATTTTATCATTAATGTATAGAAATATATTGATTTATGGAAACTAGTATGCATAGATTAGATCATAAAAAGATGCATAAATAGATAAAATCAAATTAATGCCAACATTATGCAATAGTCACTTCTAGACTCGCTCATTGTTGACTTCTCTCATTGGTTACAGGTGACTCCTTCTTCTTCCCTTCCTGTCCTATCTGTCCACAAAGCCCTAGGCCCATCATAATTTTTTTTAAAGAAATCTATTCTATTTAGTTTTTGTTTTAATAGAATGTATAATGATTAAGATTCATAGTTAGGCCCTAGAGAAACCCTTGTAAAGTAAAACTAGTTTTGGACATGCACCCAAGTTGTGCTCGAATAGAAAACATAAGAATTTTCTGACACGCACCAAAACCGTACTTGCCTTAATCTGTCGGTCTCTCCAAGAATGATGCCCGTCTTAAGCTGTTTTTCACCTTGGCTAATCATAAAGAATAGCCTAATATTCTTTAATCCATTCAATTACATGCATGCTCCTTTTATCTTTCATTCTCCAACGTTGTCTTTCTTTTTCTGTTCTTAAAAAACGAGGGGCTTCTTGCTCCACTCACTCTCAAGAAGATACATTTAGTTAGAGCTATTCACATTCTACCAGATACGTTTCGCCTCCAATTGTCACAGTCTTACAAAATGAAGTAGCTCGTCATCATTGCTTTGTAAAAATTAGTATTTGTACGTACAAAAGTAGCCCAAATAGATAACAACTTGTATCTAACTAATGAATATATTGATTTGGCTTATCCTATAGAGTATAGAATGCGAGTAAATATTACATGGTTCAAAATCATTGATCGTAGCTATTTTTGATTGTTGGATCACAGGGTAAGATATATGGGAAATTAAGGGAGGCACATGTGGGAGAAGATAAAATGCCAGCGCTGGCAAGTTGCCAACTCTCTGGCTAATTTCATTTTCAATCCAACAATTTCTCAGCAATTCACTTAAAATCATGGGAAAATCGGCGAATGACCCCTGTACTATAGGCAGTGTGCGATTTTCCCCCTCTACTTCAAACTTAAGCACTAACCCCCTCCCCCCCCCCATACAGAAATTGGGCACGTTAGACGAATCTGTTATGAAATGACCAAAATGCCCTTATGTCCTTACCATATTTTAGCTAGATGCCATTCTTTTAACTCATTTATCTCTCATTTCTCATTTCTTCCACACATATCTCTGACCTTGCCTATCGACACACACCACCCTCGCACCACGCACAAGGGTTCCCTCCCTCAACCCCCCTACCCCACTACACATATACACAAACATACCCAACACACCCACACCCATAAACTTCCCTAAAAACCAACCACCATATCGCACAAACCCATCATAGTGCCCCTTCAGAAATTCAAAAATTTATCAATGAATAGATTAATTTTAACTTAAATTTGTTAAATAAAAAATATTTAGAAAAATCATGAATGAATTTCTCAAATTGGCTAGTCTATGATAGCGGTGGGTGGTGTGTTATCAGTGATGGAGAATGGCCATGACGGAGGCTGGCGATTGAGCTAGGTCTCTGTATGATGGCTGTTGTTTGTGTTGGTAGAGTGGTGGGTCGCCGGCGATGAAGGTCGGCAAGAGATGGAGGCAATGATAATGATGAAGGATGCGACGGAGGCCGTGGTGGGTCTCGGCTCTTGGCAGGGCCTTGGAAGGGTAGTCTTAGGGGGAAATCTTTGAGAAATAGATCAAGCACCGATTCTTTGTTGATGGTGCAGGTGCTAATGACGAAGAGCATCGCCAGTGATTGAGCAGCGATGGGTTGAAGGTTAAATTTAGGGCGACGAAAGGTCTCCCTTTATTAGGGCTTCCACATGACAGTGATGAGGGAGGACAGGCGGTGACGAAGGCAGTAAATGGAAGTGGCCGATGTAGAGGCTAATTGGCGACGGTGGTGGCTGGCAATGGTCCGTTTCTTGGTCTGTGCAAGTCTGACCAATGAGAGAGAGGAAGATACGGCAAAAGGGGGAAAGAATGTTTGACGAAGAAGTGTGTGCAGAGTTTGAATAAGGGGGAGAGGAGGAAGGGGGCTGGGCTGATAGGGGAAGTGTGTGCGGTGAATTTGGAAGGAAGGGGGTGGGCGGGGTGGTGTTGGGGCTCTGATGGAGGGAGTGAAAAAGTAGAAGAATGGCAAAAATATCTTTTTAAAAAAAGGTTAGTCAACGCGTTTGTTGACCACGCGGTGTTAAAACTGATGTTTTCCGTTTAACGTGCTTAATTTCCGTAAATGTGGGGGGTTTAGTACTTAAGTTTGGAGTAGAGGGGGGATATCGCACACGGCCTATAATACAGGGGGTCATTCACTAATTTCCCCTATAATCATTCATATTTCTCAGAAGACTAAAATTGATCCCTCTCAAGATTAGAACATGTCATTCCTAACCAAAGGAGAATTTGGTCATATAAAATTGGTATTAGAACCTAATCAAAGGAGAGATACAACTGAAAAACTCATGAAAATTCCTTGTTTATTAAATCATATGACATGAATTATACACTTCGACTATGGAGTTGGAAAAAGTGAGATAATAGGATTATTAAATCAAATAATAGATGTATCTCATAAAACTTTAAATATCTATAGAACTCTAAATAAGATAACATCTCAAATATTAATAATCATATACACAATTTAGTTAAGGGATTAGGAAGTAAAAACTAAGTCCTAAACTCAGATAACCTCTTATCAAACTTTGAAAGTTATGACACTATTAATAAGTAATATAACAATGTAACTTCATATGTGTTTGAAAAAGTTATAGCATACAATGGTAGCGAAGGAAAACCCTCCTCAAGTGGCTCAAAAGACACCAAGGATCCTGTAAAGGAAATGAGTGTAAAAGAAATAGAAAAAATAATAAACCACTACTTAGACAGAATAGAAAAAGAAAAATCATTGAAAAAATCAATGATGAATGAAATAGATTCAGTTGTTCTAAAATAATAGCAATATAAATAAGAAGAAAAAAGAGTCATATCAGAAGTAAATAAGGCGTTTGCTGATATTAATTTATGGAACGGAGAAATCGATCCAAATATGTAAGAGCGTGGAATCCAAAATTACATCTAGAAATAAATTCTAAATTTAATAATGCCCTCATAAGGATAAATTTAAAACAAGAATTTGTTCTCAAAAATGGAATAAATGAGCTCATAAATCAATATGACATATATCTTGATATCGATTGTATTTCAAATACTGAAAAAACAATCGATAATTGGGCACAGGCCTTAAGGATTGTCATAATAGATGGTAATTTAACAGAAATGCATGCTATTAAAAAATTTATTCGAGCAACCCTGCGAGAAAACGCAGTTAGGTTCTGGAATAGTATAACAGATAACAAAATGATAATTGAAGCCCAAAGTAAGCTTAACATTTCTAAAGAATGGATAATTTTTATGCAGATAACCTCAAACGAGAGTTCTGCGGAATATCTATAAATAACTTAGGTATTCAAGAAAAAAAGTGCTTTCACAAATTTGACAAAACTACAAATATGTGATATGTACTATTTTAAAAATTACCCATGTGAATTTAAAAAATATTTTTACAAGTTAGAACTTAGAGATAGCCTCAATTGACAAAAGCAATTTATTGCCAAACTTCCTAAACCATGGAACGAGTTAGCAGAAAAAGAATTTACTAAACTCCTAAACAAAGGAACGCTTTGTGATTCCTTAGGAGGAAGGGTTGTAACTGTATAAGAAGTTCTAAAGAAATATTGTACTGAAGGACAGGCAATAAAAGATATGAAAAAAGCTCATATGAGTTATGACTGTTATTCTAAAGTCGATAACATGGTAAACAGCTATGGAAGTGAAAAGAAGCCAAACTTCACAAAGAAAAAAATCGAAAAGAAAAGGTTTGGAAACGAAAAAAGATATGTGAAAAAATGGAAAAAAATTCAGAAATCCATTAAGAGAAAAGCCAAAACCATGGGAAAGATATATTAGAAAGAAATATGATATTCCGTATAAAAATCATTCATGTCCAAATGGAAAATCAAAAAAGTGTGATTGCTGCTAGTTATGCGAAAAAGGATATTATGCAAATAAATGTCCAAGTAAGAAAAGAAAGCAAAATATAAGATCTTTCTTATTCACTGAATAAAAGTACGAGCCAGCATAGGGATACGAATTAGATTCTGAAGACGAAGCAGAAGAGTTTGTTTCTGAATACAACTACGAATCTGATGATGAAACAACATTAGATAATGAAGAAAGTTTAAACATAATTTTAAAAGGCATAGGTACGATCTTCATGATGTCAGAAACCTACGATCATGAAGAAAGGATGATTCCTTTATCTAATAATATAATTAGCCAGAGTGAATCAATTGAGAAAGAAACTCTCAGTTCTACTATAAACCATTTGGAGATGCCTAAAATCAAGGTTAGAGAAATATATAAGAACTCCACATTCAGGTTCAAGAGTAATATGAATATAGAGATCTTCGAAGGAGAAACCTTGGTAGGCCAAACTGAAGAAAGAATACTAGAAATTTCTCTCTTAAAGGCAGATGAGGCAAAATAATACCTTAGAAAAGGATATCACTATGTTCATATTGGTATGATACAAGTTAGTCTTTGTTCATTATTCATAGATGGCAGAGATACACTAGTAATATGTTGTTTAACAGATAATCGGTGGAAAACTTTTGAAAATGTCCTAATAGGGGGTATCCAAAGTAACTCGTATAACGGACCAGTTGGTTTGAAACTACACCAAACTACTTCATGTCCTTAAAAGATTCTTATCTTAATAAAGCATCAGGACTGAGGATTCAGACTCAAGGCATGTCCGAATTACGTGAAGTCTGCAAAAACATTGCTACAATACCGTCTAGTTTACAGAGTGGTAAATACCATAATCTACTAAGTAAAATGTTAAACAGTGAAGTAGAACTATTTGAATAAACAAGTAGTAATGTTCGAGCAATAAAAGTACGGAAGATAAATCCAAAACAACTATCATGACCTAAAAAATGGGTGATAGGAGAAGGATTAGCTAGTAAATAACTAGAACAAATGCATATTATGATAAATAAAGGTATTGTTATCCTCAAAGAACCAAGAAGACATTATATCTCTTCGATACCTTCATCGTCTACAAATCCAAAAGGTAAAGGAAAAGAAAAAATGGTAGAAGAAGCTATAAAAGAATAAGACAATTCTGATGAAGACATCAAAATGGTTACCATTCCCATCAGACGAAGTATGTCATCACGTGTAGAAACCATACACGTAATGACCACAACATTAGTAAATAACACTGTCAAAAAAGCTTAAAGAAAAGCGCTTGATAGGAGATGAGCTTGAAAAGGGTATTCAAGACATTATGAGTATTATCAAAAAGAAAAGAAGGTTTGAAAAAATGAATAATAACGGATGGCCGTAAGTCCAAATAATTCTTATATAGAATTAAGTTTCAACTTTCAGGGTTATCATCCTTTTACAATAGATGCTTTAGTAGATACTGGAGCATCCTATTGCATGGCACGACCAAGAATTTTACCCTCTGAAAAATGGATCAAAACAGATCAACGCGTGAGCATGCGAAGGGCAAATGGCGATGAGTTCAAGCCAGAATATGAAGCATGTCATATTCCGTTCATAATAAATGAAAAACAATTCATTATAGAACGATTAATCCAATTCAACGACTTAGACGACGATTTTCTAATAGGAAATGCTTTCCTCAAACAAGCTGAAAATCAACCATTTATTCAGGAAGAATTTCATATTGAGATACAACGTCAAAAAATTCTGTTGTTAAAATATGCTGCTCAAAAATGTAAATTTGACTTTCGTCCAGAAAAACTAGAAGAAATCCAAACACATATCCAGAGTGAGTCTTTCTACACAGCCTAGTGTGGTGAAGAAAACAAAACAAACTCATGGAAAAGGTTACTTGAAGAAGAAATAAATAAGGAAGAGTTACCTAACAAAAAAAGTAATAAAAGAAGATGACAGTTGGGTTAAAGAAATAAACCAACATTATCAATGCAAACAAGGAAAAGAATTGCCTAATCTTGATAGTATAAAAAAGATGTTAGAAAATAATTTTATTGAAGGCCCGCTAAAATTATGGGACAAGGATAAACCTTGGACAACATTGACCCTCAAGGATAAAGATTATGTGGTTAACGTAAAATCAATACAACATAGTCTTGAAATAGTTTAGGACTTTGAAAGACAGATTCCTGAAATACTAAAACAAGAGTTAATAAGACCCAGTGCAAGTCCTTATCCAAGTCCAACTTTCATGGTAAAAAAATCGGGTCATATACACGTAGGTACCCTGAAACTACCACAAAGTCTCACTTGAGGGTCTCAAAGTTTAATTTTTACACATAAGGGCCTGTAACTCTAAATTTGCAACAAGTAAGGGCATCCGTCTAAATTCCTAACGATTCGGCCCTTTCCGTCAGGAGCATTTTTGGGAACTCATATTTAATTTTTTATTATAAAATCCCTTGATTTTTACAACCCTAATCTATTAATATTTAGAACCCTAAAATTGGCATTGTTTCACTCATACCAATCCATGGCCTTTGGAAGTAGATCGGGTACAGCTGGTGGCCTTATTGGCATGGCGGCGAGGGCACTGCCCGTCTCGGTGGTGATGACATCGGCTGGTGCCACGATCTGGCCGAAGAGGAAATCGTCGGTCCGGTAACGGATGGAAGAGGCGTCGATCGGATCATGCGGTGGAGCCGCACACAGACCTAGCCGTCGCTGTGCAGGTAGACCGAATTTGATGGCCCACCGTTGATTGCCTGCTCCCTGGCCAAGCTGCAGCTGGCAGTGACGGCGAGCTCCGTCTGGGCTGGCAGCGGTCGCCGTCGGTAGTGGTGACAACAGCGACGCTTTTCCTGTGGCTGCGGTGCCTCGGAACGGTGACGTTGATTTGGAAGCTGATAGAGGCGCGACGACGGCGATTAGGGCTATCGCTGGTCACGGTGGTGACGGCGCGAGTCCGATGGTGGCGCTGCTACGTCTTTTATTCTCTCTCTCTCTTTGTTGAGATGTTGTATCTGCTTCGGCCCCTTCACGGCGATGGCCGGCGGTTTTGTGTCGACGGTGACCCCGGTGGCGTGTGCGTGGTCGGAGTTTGAGCTGGGGGTCTCCACGGTGCGGTGCTGGTGCCACTGTGAGTCCCCAAAAATGAGTTCCCAAAAATGCCCCTGACAGAAAGGGCTGAACCGTTAGGAATTTAGACGGATGCCCTTACTTGTTGCAAATTTGGAGTTACAGGCCCTTATGTGTAAAAATTAAACTTTGAGACCCTCAAGTGAGACTTTGTGGTAGTTTCAGGGTACCTACGTGTATTTGATCCTAAAAAATCATGCAGAACAGGTTATAGAAAAAGTCAGATTAGTAATAAACTATAGAGCTTTAAACACAGCAACAGTCAAAGATGGCTATAAAATTCCAAACAAGGATATGCTAATAAACAAAATTCAGCTAGCCAACTTTTTCTCAAAGTTTGACTTAAAAAGAGGATATTAGCAAATCAAAATGGAAGAATCATCAATTCCATTAACTACCTTTAGTGCACCACATGGGCACTATGAATGGACAGTGTTACCATTCAGATTAAAAAATGCTCCACCTTTATTTCAAAGAAGGATGAATAACATTTTTAGAAAGCACGGAGATTACTATGTAGTATACATAGATGACATATTAGTATTCTAAAAAATCAGAGAAAAGCATACAAATCATCTAAAAAAGATAGTACAAGAATTCATTGACCATGGATTAGTACTATCACAAAAAAATGTGAATGAGAACAAACCACCATTAACTTTATGGATTGAGAATAGAAGACAGTAGAAAAATTATTCTTCAAGATCACATAGCTGAAAAAATAAAGTTATTTCCAGAACAAATCAATGATGTAAAACAACTTCAAAGATTTATTGGGTTGCTAAATTACGCGAGAAAATTCATCCCGCATTTATCAAACCTAACAGAAGTCTTAAGTAAAAAGCTTAAAAAAGGAAAATGGATATGAGAAGATGAAGATACCCAAAATGTTCTATGGATAGGAAAATGGCTATGACAAGATGAAAATACCCAAAATGTTATGTGGATAAAAGGTCAAGTTAAAACCCTGCCAAAATTAAGCTTGCCTAAACAATGAGACAAGTTAGTTTTAAAAACTGACACTTCTGAAAATTGTTGGGGTGCTGTATTAAAAGTAATACTCTCTGATCAAGCTGAAGAACAACTGTGTGGATACAGAGTGGAATTTTTAAGGATGCAAAAAACTCGGTATCACATAAACGAAAAAGAGTTTTTAGCTATAAAATGTGACATAAAATCTTTTTACATATTTCTAGTTTCAGAATATTTTCTTATCAGAACAGATAATAGGTGTTTCAAGGCTTTCCTCAAAAGAGACATAAGAGATGTTAATCAAACAAGACTTTATCAATGGCAACAATGGTTCAACTATTATACTTTTGATGTAGAATACATCTCATCAGCCAAAAATGTACTTGCAGATAGCCTAACCAGAGAATTATGCTTATGATGCAGGGAGTTGGTGTTACCACAAAAAAACTACTCAAAAGGCCTTAAAAGAAAGGTATGAAGTAGGAGATCCCGAAGTCGGTCTACTGGGAGAACCATCAGAAAAATTTGACTACTACGTCATTTACCCTAAAAAGAAAGAGGATAATTTTTTGTGATTCACAAATCCTCTCCCAGTAGCAGAAGAGGATGGCTGAAACTACGAACCCGAAAGCCCTAAAATAGGACAATACAAAACTAAGCGTTCAAAATCAATGCATAAGTTTTGGAATAAAGAGAGTAAGGCTGAAACCTCAACAGCAAGGCACCCTAAACAAGTGGGTAAGAAAATAAAAAATTACTATCCTAACAGTAAGGATCTAAAAAGAAAAGTGACAACTAACAAAGATGAAAATCTTCAAAGCAAAATGCTACAATAACACAAACCAATGAAAAGGTTTTATGACCCAGGGTTATGTGAAGAAAGTAAAAACTCTTTGAAAATGTCTAGCATTATCTGAGGAAAAATTACCGAAAAGAGTTACGAAGAACCCTCAGTCAATTAACGGATTATGTTAACCACTTAGAAGAAAGACTTAATATAAACAATGAAGAAGGAATGATAGTCTTACAAGAAAAGGAAGAAAGAATTCAATTGCTAGAAGAACTAGAATCATTACTCCCAGCTGATATCACTACAAAAATAAAAGAACTAGTCAAGAAGGAGAATGAACACGAAGAGATCCTTCGCAAACCAGAAATGAAGAAGTTCTTTAATTGGGATTATGGATGGCCAAGTCTCACATTACCATCAGACAAGGTTGATCTTAAATGGATTGAACATGGACTCGTAGACACGTTCGAAATAAATCGAGATGATTATCAACTCATCAATGGTCTCCCAGCTATAGTTCGATATGCTCTTGGAGTTATGGATTTAGCCGACAGATTATCACAGTCAAAATACTATCAAAACTGTCATAAAGAAGCGAAACCAAATTTTATCAACCATACCATATTTGGTTCATTTATCGATTCGCTAACAAAAAGTTAATGAATTTCTATTGACCACACAAGGATGAGCTATGGAACACGTATAATCTGGAGAAAGACAAGATCAAAAGAATCAGTTGTGTTCATGCAACCATTGAAACCATGGTAGCTGATCCTAAAGAAGCATGCTTTTGTGATGGACGAAGGATAGTAATCCTGAAGTGGTGTAGAACATCCATAGAGCCCTCCAAACAAGGTCAAGATCAGGTAATCAAACTCTATGAACAGTTCAACAGCCAAGGAGAAGAAGAACTTGATTTGCCTAGCCAAACTTTTGAGTTGTACAAGAAGGTGCAAGACCACAGGATAGCCATGATAGAAATAGACATAATGGCCAGCAAAAAATAACAGCGCAAAGTTGAAAAGAGAATAAAGTTGTTTGCCATAATGAAAAAGAAAATGACCCTACAAAAAAATAATAGAGGATTTTCACTGTTGAAGGATCATATGTGCCTGATCTTTCCATCTATAAAATGGATCGAAGTAAGAGTTAGAAGGCAGCGAAAGTCTGAGAGAGTATGAAAAGTGTAAGAGTGTGAGGTGTGCTAAGATTTAGAGTGTGCAACAATAGAAAGAAACATTCCTTTCTATTGCTCCTATGTAATATTTCTTTTCCAGCATAAATAAAGAGGTATTGTTTTTAGTACGACATTTTCTATTGTTCTTTTCAAACCAATATCCAGGAAGCTTGAGAGTGTTTGATAATAGCCATTAGCCAAATCTGAAAAACGTAAGCCAATGAGCTGTGTGTCCACTTGGTGAAAAGCTTGGATATCGAAAAGTAACAGGAGAAGCATGGTTGATGTACATCAAGGACCCGGAGCAAAATCTCTATAAGTAGTTTTATATCCTAAAATTTCTTTATAGTTTTTTCAAATAACTAAGTATTAGGGTGTATAAAATAATTTTTTTTAAGTTTTGGGGCTAGATTGCAAATATGTTAAAGTACTAGGGTTATCTAGCATTATTAAGAGAGAAGATTTGATCTGGACCGTCCATAAATCGTGGATAGACGATCAAATCGTGTTGGCAAGAAAACTTATTTGCCTGCGCGGGCTACATATCACGTCCTATGTGTGTGTGTGTGTGTGTGTGTATATATATATATATATATATATGGGAAAACAAATATAAGGCTAGCCTCATGTAAGTTACACGAGGCTAGTCACCAAAATTATGTAGTTTTGGTCAAATAAACATAACCATTTTTTTCTCTTTTTCTCTCTCTTTCCCTTCCCCCTGTTTTTCTCTTCTCCCCGTTTCTCTGTCGCAGGTCAGCCCTAGTAACCCACGATCGTCGTTGCAACCACCGTCCCTACCGTAGACCACCAACCTTCTTGTGCCCGCCACCGTCAACGACCATCCATGCTGCAAACGTTCTCCACCATCTCTAATGCATTCCATTCACTAGACCTGGCAAACGGGTATACCCGCAGGATACGGGTAAAATCTGATCGGGTACGGGTAAAAACGGAGCGGATATAATTTATTCGGTTTTTTCTGGTAGGGTTTTCTGGAACCATACCCTACCCTTGCGGATAGGGTATTACCCGCTGGTAAATTATTAAATTTATAATTTTTTTATTAACACATTTTTTTCAGAATACCTTTTTCTTTCTTTTTGGTTACCACAACAATTATCTCAACTCTAAGTTTCCTAACATAATAAGATCAATATCTTAACAAAAATACCATAAAATCACTTATAAATTAGTTCCTGTGACTGAGATAGTATCATAATTAATACATACAAAAAATTAACACAAATTTTACAAGTAGATCTGAAAAAGAAAATTTGTAAACAAATTTTACAGCTCGGCAGATCCAACAGCATGGTGAAGGCGTCATAGTTGATATCATCTCAAATGGACACTTCGGTCATGGTGTACCAGAATAAGTCGGAGTCGACGAGGTTGACCGGCATCGGAGCTGATGGAAGACATTGGAGGCGGAGTTGTGGTGGATCTGGCGACGGAGTGTGAGAGGGACGATGGGACGCCGTCGAGATCATGTGAAGTAGAGTGGTCGTCGACAGATCTGGCTGGTGGGTGAGAGAGAAAGACATGGTCGTCGACAGATCTGGCTCGTGGGTGACAGAGAGCGGCGTCGTGGGTGGCAGAGAGCGACATGGTGGCTAAGAACGGCGGCGTGTGGTGAGTTCGAGAGGCAAGAGAGTTCAGAGAGAGGGAGGGAGGGAGGGCGGCCACATATAAGAAAATGAGAAGATAAAAAACCTTAGCACTTTTTATATAGGGGAAAAACGGGTTGCCTGGGTAAACCAAATCCGACCCGACCCGGCCGACCCAAAAATTACGGGTCGATTTGGGTACGGTCTGTTTTCCACCGGTCTTCAAAATAGGTACCCGTACCCCAGTTTTTTGGCCGGGTACAGATCGACCCACGGGCCCAGGGTCTTTTTTTTCCAAGTCTACCATTCACCTTGCATCGTCGGCCACCGTCAATGGCCATCCCTATCGCAAATGGTCTACACCCAAAACCTCCACAGTTTTCACTGCCCATGAGCTACGGGATTTTCGTCAAAATCCAACCACCTTCACTAGCCACCGCTACCACATACCCACCATCACTACAACAGAGATTAATTTTTTGCCCGCAGAGAGAATTCTCTCCTGCAGTAGCGAGAGAACGGGCATATTTTCCGTGTTTCCCCCTTTGCTGTACGAGCTGTTAAACTTGCAGGTTTTCATCTAATTGAGGCAAGTTCTAATTTACCCTTCTTCTCTATTTTATCTTCTTTTTGTGAATGATTTCTTTCTTCTTCCATGTTAGACATGTTTTGTTTAACTGGGGTATAAATGACAATTTCTTCATACTTTCTCACACTTCTTATACTTCCCAATTTGATCGCCAACTGTTCGATGAAAGTCCTAGCATGTTTAATCCTAGATACAAAAACCCTAGTCTGCGCCAAGGCTTTATAGCTCTCATGTTCTCCTAATTGTATGTCGTTGTAGCATAAGCATAGTTTATGCTAGAAGACTAGTATCGGCACCTTAAAGTAAGTTATTGAGCAACCTTGTATTGCAATCTATCTCGATCACTTCTAAGAGGACATCTATTGCTAATGTAAAGTATATGAGACTTCAAGTACCTATTGCCCATCCGTAGTTGCCTCACACTCACTTTCCTAGGTTTACTAAAGTTAGACTCCATAATGAAGTTAGACTCCACTAGTCTCGTTCAGTGAACAATATGTCATCTGCCAGTAAGATACACCATTTGAAGTCGTCCTGGGTGTTCTTAGTAAGGTCTTCCATGACAAAAGAAAATAAATAAGGCTTAGCTGGTGCTACATACGCAAGTCTGTGGCAAAAAAGTGGACCATATGATGTTGTATTGCTCGGTTGCTAGACTTGTGGGATTTAATTGTCACTCTTTCTAGTGTATCTTGAATTGTGCCCACTTCAATAGTGGAGCTTTTCTAGATGATATATAGGTACAATACTGCTCATCCACATGCTATTGTAGTTTTAGTATGTTTGTTCATCATCCTTTTTTCTTGAGGTTCTAGTAGTGGGAGCTTTTGAATTTAATGTTTTCTTTGTTTCCCATGCCTATTTTATATGCATGTGGATCTTCTTTTTCTCGAATCAGATTGAGGACTGGAGAACAATCAAACTTTGTAGGAGGCAAATTTGCTAAGGCAAAACTTGGAGTTAATAAGCCATACTTGTTTCCAAAAGAGTTTAGTACAATTACCGATGTTTTTTTTTGGGTAAAATGTCCTTTATTTCCAAAACTTTAAATACATTGTCTCAATAGTCAATACAACTCACTATCAACTTTTTAACACAACACGTTTCAACAATCACTTTATATAGCTATCTTTCTTTGCAATACACACATATAGCTATTATTGCATAGTTGTTTGTTGGTTACAATTGGTGCAGCCTTCTTCCAGCTTAGGACACGATAATCCATCCTTTAATCTTAGCCATAACCTTATGCCCCTCCGGTCTTTGTCTAGTGAAAATTCTTATATTTCTTTCTTCCCATATGCTATAAACTGTGATAACAAAAAGATAATTTGCTTATCATAGCTCAAAAACTCCCCCCCCCGCCGAAATTCCCCATTGCATATTGTAAGAGTAGTAACCAGCTAGGTAATGCTTGTGCACATTGCACTTTCTACAGAGTATTTGCCCATATGCTCTGAGTATAAGGGCATGCCATAAGCAAATGGTCCACTGTTTCCTTTTGATGTGTACAGTTATCGATGTTGCTGGATTCTTCTCCGATTGCCAGGTTTGGCAGTCTATACTCTAGATCTTTTATCGGCTTGCTTTTGCATTTGGAATTACTTTAAGGCGATGGTCATCTTCTGTGTCTTTATTGTTATTTCTAGTTCTAAAAATGTTTTCTTTCAAGATAACCTTCTCGGAAATGGTAATCGACCCATGTTAAAAAGTTAAGTTCTAATGCTAGTAATTCTCTTATTTATTTTGCACGAGTGTGTAACTATATATCATTCACAATCCCTGAGTCTTGTCTCTATATCATGTTAATGTTGACTTGAATGGAAATGGATTGAGAAATGGCAATGGCAAATTCTGTGGTTGATCTTGGAGAAATGTCTATGTTTCACCGAAAAACCTCGAGAAAGCTTGGTGGACTGTCGCGACAAGGCAGGGGGCTTCTTAGAATTTTGGCCAAAAACTTTGGTTTGCGTGGCACGTAGTTGGTACTGATACATGTAATTTTTGAGAAATGAGCTTTACTAGTAATTTTTTTTTATCAAATTTTATGACATGATCATATCCAAGACCAAGGTTTTTATGATAGATGACAATCTTTGTATCATATGCGCTTATAATTTGTTGATCTCACATCTTAGACGCTGTACTAAGATGATGATTGTATGAGTTGTACATTTTACATGTGAAATAACATCTTTCTTTGATTTTACAATTATAAGTTCTTGTGTATTGAAATTGGTTTAGTGCTAGTTCATTTGTTAAACCTTAGTTGTTGTAACAAATATATACTAAATAATATTCTTTTTTTTAAAAGAATTTATCTTGGGACACAGATAAGTGCCCTAAAAGATCAATGAAAGGTAGAATTAATCCTTAACAATCTTAGTTCAGCAAATCACCAAATCCTACGAAGTAACAAATATCCATAATCACCAAAGTCAAAAATAATGAAAATCCTAAAACTAAGCATGGTCTCTCAACATAAATCCCTCGCAATAGCCTTTGCAAGTCCAAAGTGCAAACTCCTTATGTAATCCAAACTTCTCGCAGTGTTTCTACATACAAACAAAAGTAATCAATTATGTCAGTAAAAAGGCATTGGAAATGGAAGAACAACATTACTCAAACTCATATACAAAAAAGTTAATAAATAAGAAACTAACAAAAAATGGATAGAGACACCTAAGAGAATAAGAAGTTATACCAAATCTTAAGTAAATATGCAACTATTAAACAAAATTGCCCTATCCTTCATCCCACTGAAATCATGCACGTTTGTAAGTTAATATATATAGCTCAAATGATTCACGCAACATGATACTATTTTGAAAAGAAAAAAAATAGTATGTGAGATTGACCTCAAAGTATACCTTTCGCTTATCAGAACTAGTTCGATAATGTCCTTTCCCACGACAATATGCACAAGTTCTTTGTTTCTTTTCTTCTTTCGCCAATTCAATAAAAGATTTTAACCTAATTGCAACCTTTAGGCGTCCCTTGGTCTTAATAGGGGCAGCGGGGTCACGTATAGAAATTTGATGCATATTTTCCGTTTGAGAAACACATGTACTTGAACTAACTTGACTAACCATTTTTGTCGCCAAAAAGTTTCTCCACACTGTTTTTGCAACTTGCTTTTCCAAGAAGCTACTAAGCCATGCATCAATCTCACGTATTTTTAAAGAACAATTTCTTCCATTATCTATAGCTTTTGAAAATTTTGCTCGAACAGACCACAACATTAAAAGGCTTATTCCCTTTGTAGTTGAATGTCTAGCGATCTCATCCATTCGATGGCCAACATCTCTTATCTTGTATCGAGCATGAATTGTCCACCTAGGCAAAATGTAATACTTAAGAATATCAGTTATTTTCTTTTTCTTCAATATATAAAGGATATATGCTTGCATAATATTCCCGCCATCTCAAACTTAGCACATGAACAAGTAGCCTTAACACTTTTCAACAAATAATAATGAATTGTTCTCCATTTCTCCTTATCAACAATTATCAAACCCACCTTGTACCTTGTGACATCAGGGTCCTTAATCAATGTTATATGCGAACAACTAACACTAGCATTCCATTTTTTCTTGAAGATGTCAAACAAACTACGAGTATAGCATTCTCCGGCTCTTGCTTCAATTGGATGATCAGATGATAAAATTGCTCTTAAATTCATGGTCTTAAAATCTTCATCTTCCTTGGCATACCTTTGATTATAAGCTGCTTTGTCATATTTCACAACAAACTCATTTAACATGGTATTAGAATTTACATACCCGTTAAAAAATGAATGTATGCTTTCACTTCGTCCACAAGTGGTCATGCCAGCAACAAAAGTATCTTTGAGAAAAGGTTTTGCCCAATGTGCACGTAGATTGTACATATTTTGAATCCAACAATTTTCTTTCAACTCATACTTGTCATTCAAATCCACCTATCTAGCCCCAAAATCTTCAATAGTATGACTTTTTGTCCGGTTGTTATGGGCTTCATGAAAGTCATCGTAACAAGATTGCAAAGGTTGTAGATGCTCCATGAAAAACAATGCCTCATAGTTGGAAACACTTTTGCAATTGCATTTCTCATTGCTCCATCTTGGTCAGTGATGATTGCAGTTGAGGCCCTCTCGAACATGTAACGCAAAAAATGCTCAAACAACCATACAAATGTTGCCTCTGTCTCATCTTCCAACAATACAGCTCCAAACAATCCAAATTTCCGGTGATAATTTACTCCAACAAATGGAGCAAATGACATCCTAAATTTGTTAGTCACGTAAGTCACATTAAATGTAATAACATCATCAAACTGCATATGATGCCCTTTATCTTCCGTCAGCCCAAAAAGCACTTTTGAGAATGTTTAATAATTCCATAACATTCTTTCCTCACATTATTTTTTCTTTTGATGCGTATAATACTAGAACATTGTTTTGGAATTACGTCAGATTCTTCGATAGGCTTTATCACATTCACAACACTAGTAATCTGAGAAGCTTTCAGGCCCTCATGATTAAGGTATGACACTAGAGACTTACATACGTTTGTGCGATGCTACTTACTATGAAAACGATGCTTGATTATTTTTGATGGAGTAGTAGTGAGAGGATAGTTATGAACATCTTGAAACTTGTTGACAACCCACGCTCCAAGCTTCTTTGATAAAGTAACTTGCATCATCGCTTCGTAACCAGTTCTCAAGTCCCTACGTCTTTTTTTTCGTTCATATTCGGTCTCTTTTCATCCAATTTCTTGAAACCATACTTATCACACACAAATTGCCTCTTAAAAATTGCAGTTGTGGCTCTAATATTATGCGCATTATGTTTGCGAGTACTAAAACTATTTAAAAGAGCATATTGATTGTAGAACTCATATGCTGCTTCCAACATGTCAAATGTTTTTCCATCTATCTGTTGACTATCAAAATTGTCAAAATTTTCATAATCCTCATTCTCTCCCGGCATTCTAACGTCATTATCACATTGTGAAAGATCACAAAGAACATTTATCCTACGTTCATCACGGACATGAGTATTGGGAATATCATAATCAGTCAAACCTTCGGTTGCATCAATTTCCTCAATTGACTAAAAATTATGTGAAGCCATTAGTGTCCTTCCACTATGAGTCAAGTAATTGCATTGACCTTGGCAATAGACTGTTGTGAGATTTTATGGAGAAGACAGTGCTGGCAGTGGCTGATTTCTGTATGGTGGCGATGGTTTGAGATAGTGGGGATGTTGGATGGCCTGCAACAATTGTTTGTGAGGGTCACCAACAACTGAGAATTGTGTGAGGTGGTGGTGTTTAGTTCTGGTTACGTCAAAATCCAGCACCGACAGTCGGTCAGGAGAGTAGCTTGCTGCCCACTTCTTTTACTAATGTGGCATTTGGCCTTCATCTTTATTTCTTTTCAAAATTGCAGTACAAGGCAGCCGGAGAACCCATTCAGTAAATTATAAAAACCTTTCTCTCTCTAAATAAAATGAGTCATCCATGAGCTTTATTGAGACTGAACCACAAAAACAATCATGAGCTTCATTATGATGAAGATCATGATTCAGACAATGTTCTAATCTGAATGGTGGCAGCAAAGATTGGTGGCACTAGACACTGGTTCTACTAAAAAATGGATGGGGCGGGAATGGTAGGTGAGACGGAAATCTCGATGGCTTGTGACGATGAAAAATGTGGTGTTGCAGTAGGGGCGGCTATTAGCGGCGGCCGACGATAGAAGATATATGACATACATCAATGATGATGGGTGTGAGGGTGGGGGTGACTTATGACGGTGAAACCTATATGGCTGTGTATGGTATGGGCGGCCGAAACTGCTTGCGGTAGGAATGACCGTTTACGGAGGCCGACGCTGGAAGATGGGTGGTTTACGGCGGCCGGTGATGAAAGATAGTGGTCTATGGTGGCTTGTGACGATGTAAACTGTGGTGTTGGTGGTGTATACTGTTTGCAAGCAGGAAGGTTAGTGGTTTACGACAGGGACGATGGTTGCAACGGCGGCCGTGGGTTGCTAGGGCTAGCCTGCGGCATAGAGATGGGGAGGAGAGAAAAACAGGGAGAACGGAAAAAGAGAGAAAAAGAGGAAAAAAATAGTTATGTTTATTTGACCAAAACTACGTTGGCTAGCCTCGTGCAACTTGCGTGAGGCTAGCCTTGTATTAGCTTTTCCAAATATATATATATATATATATATATATATATATATATATATATATATATCATACATACATATATTGACATTAATCAGATCATTGGTCTCGAACCATACAATATATTTATTAAGATATTGTTTCCTTTGTCATTGTGGCGTGCCCAGAAGCTAATTGACGAACTACTCTAATCATTGAGTGATCGAGTCGAACATCTAATATCCCACACGTAGTTCTATAGTGTCCAATTCTTAGTCGATGGAAAAGGATTAAACAGTGTTGTACATGCACCACTACATTTTTCAACAACTATATATTTTAATTAAGGAACTCAACACTCAAACTATCTCCTAATATTTGCATACATGAAGTTGTTTGTAAAGCAATTGTGGTGAGATTACATATATTTTTTTCTTTTTCACTAATTATTACGTACACTTTTATCAGATCCATCGTACGTATTCATGTAAAACTTTCATCTCAAAACTAATTGGTAATGAAGGAAGAGGCCTACGAGACTTATATATTGAATATCAACCCAGTGTGGGATTGATACCCTATGTGGGGTTTATATCTCTTAACACGCCCCCTCATGTGTGGCGCAACTAATTTTTGAATAGGCCTAGCACGTGAAAATATTAGCTGGTTGACGATAAGGAATTGGTTTTGAAATTGTTGCCGGTTTATATCTCTCAAGAGCACCCACGAGCTTTCATCGCTGTTTTTGTATTTATACAAGGCCCACTTAATAATTATTTATGAACTTTTAAATGGCAACATGTTGTTCTAGGAACTAACCATATGTCTTAGTATCTTTTTAAATTTCTTTTTTAATGTGTTGGCAAATAAATACAAGATTAAAGACACAAAAACTCACATATGTTGTTCTAGTACCATTTTAACATGTTTACAAGTCAACAAGAGTGCAGAAAATTTCAATAGCATATTTGCATAGAGATGGTGAATAGTATTTGAATTTGACATTTTGAAAATATTATTTGAAAAATGATAACCAAACGAAAGGCAGACTGAAAAAAAATGAAGAAAATGATAACCAAACGAAGCTTAAAAGTCTAGAACACTACTAATGATATTGATGTTAGGTTTAAATAAGGAACACATTATTTACCAAAAGGGGAATAAATATTCCTTACCTGGCTATCATGAATGGCGTGCCATTCTTACCAGAAAAAGTACAAATATATACAAATAACTAAAAGGGAAGCTCATCGTGTGTAATTATAACTGTGTCCATTGACTATGGAAAATATCAAGTATATCATTTGTCAGGAGTCGGCTTTAACATGTTTGTAAGAAAGACGATTATGTCCCTTTGTTTGTCTTAAAATTTCCTTCCTCCATAACAGAAAACTCTACCTCCTCTCTCCTAATCTTCATCTGTTGCCAATCACCAACCCTACACACAGTCGCACAACCACCTTTCCTATTGGTCTTCCCTATCATCGCCATCATCTCCACCCACTGGGATTTGGCCAATGTAAATGCTCACAACCATTACTCCACGACATCATCACCTCCGCCGTTCAAGATCAAAACCTACTTAAAATGTTAAGCAACCACGTTGAAAGCTCACAACCGTCCACCTACTCTACTACAATCACCACAATTACACCACCCATGCTGTCACCATTCAAGTCTTAATTACAGTACTACTGTGAAAACTCGCACAAATATGCACAAGTGTGTGTGCTAAAAATTTGCTCGAGAGTGTGACTGTGTGCAAGTCTCTGCATGTCTACGGTGTGGTCACCATTGATCCACGATTGTTATAGTGACCCGAGATTGGTGATCCCCAAATCTACTATCGGTCGTCGAAACCACCGCGACCTACAACCATTAAACCCGCAGCACCAAGCACTTCCATGCCTACTATGGGGGGAGGGGGTGGTGCGACAAACTTGCTCTTTTTTTTTTAGTTTCTTTTCGGGTCAAGTAGTCTAGCGATGGGTCCAATTCCTTGCTAGAAGCCATGGTTATTGGTAAGAGGAACCAACAAGAATTTGAATTCGAGTTAGAAAGATTATGAATTTGAAAGTTGAGACATAACAAAAATGATGAGCAATTGGACGATTGTTTTTTCCCCTTGATTTCCAAATATAAGATGATAAAATATTTTTCCAAAACAATACAACTCTTACTAGATTAGGTGTGACTACTTGACTCCATAGAAAGAAAACTAGACTCAAACCTCTTAGAATGCTATCCATGCCATATTTGTGACTAAGCAGTCAAACTATAAGACCTTAGCACATTTTAACATCTATATTTATATCTATACTTCTTATAATGAGAACACTTTTTTTCAATTTTGGTGTAACACCCTTTTGATGTTACACTGAAAGTGGTTCTGATGATGACACGTGTATAAAATGAGGGTAAAATCGTAAAATACCTTTTTGATGTTACATAATTACCTACTACAATAGTGACAAGTGGCATTCCAAGAAAATCTTTAAAAAGTGACACAAAATAAAAATCTTAATTGGTAAGTAACTATCCATAATATTATATTTAGTTTTTACAAGTTAAAATTCATCAGAAAATATAGTTAAAAAAATTTGAAGGCCATGTTTGATACGATAATATTATTTTGCTAACTTATTTTTGGACACTTATGATTAACTTATTTTTCTGCTATTTCAAGTTCATTTTACTGAATATGAAAATAAATACGTATACGTGATGTTTGATTTTTAAAAAAAATAAAATTTGTACTATTAATTTTATTTTCGCACACGCATCGCTTGTGCCATGATGACTCGTTATTTATAATGAGAACATCACTTTTGTACAATACCTTTTTGGTGTTACACTGAAAATAATTTTGGCACTGATGTAGAGTTGTCAAATGGGTCAGGCAGCCTGCGGCCCGGCCCAGCCCTCTTGTGAACAGTGCAGGCCCGAAAATAAAGGGCCTTGGGCCTGAGTTTGGACCAGGCCAAGGTTTCACCAAAAATGGCCTGGCCCTAAAAAAGCCCGAAAAAAAGCTCTGTCCTAAATTCGGCCCTTTTGTGGGCTGGCCCACTTTTTTTCAAATTTTATTTTTCCTTACTTTTTCCCCCACGGCTATATTCCTTAATAAAACATGTAAGAGTGAAAGAAAGAAAGGTTGAAGCGAGAAAAGTGAGAGAGAGACAGAAAGAAAGGGAAAAAAAATCTCACCAAACACACAGTAGGAGTGTGCTTTCCTTTCGTATTTTCTGATATTATATTATATTATATATCTTCAAAGATAATGAATGTTTGAGAATTATAGATCTTGTTAAGAGAACTTTGACAAGAAAGTGTGCTCCAATTTCTCTTCCTTTTTCCTGATCTGGGTTTGGTGAGAATGAGACGTGCTCAGTGCTTCTCTGATTTCTTTCTTCTTATTTTCTCGCGTGTTTTTTACATTCACTGGACGAGGGCATAGCTACATCAAGCCAAGAAAGAGACCACGATCACACCAAATTTTAAAAAAAATAAATTTAACCTTTCTTTATAACAAATACTAACTTTGTTATAATAATGAAAATGTCACTATATTGGAACATTGTTAAATAGAGTTAGCGGATACTAACTTTGTAATCGTCATTTTCTATTTACCAAACTTTCGAAAAATGCTACTTATAAATTATAATGTCAGTACGCCAAAAAAGGCTTGTCAATATTATACAAAATTAACATGTATCAATTTCAACCAATTAATTTGATGTATTTTTGTTGGCCATCGACGTAAATAAATAATAAAGAGTTGGGAACAAAAAAAAATTGGGCCCAGCCCAAGCCCGACCCTAAATATTGGGCCTAAGGCTAGGGCTGGGTCCATATATCCAGATTTCAGGCCCGGGCCAGGCCCGGCCTATTTTTCAGTCACCAGGCCCGGCCCGTTTTCGTTGGAGCTCGTTGGGCTTGGGCTGGGTAGGCCCAAGCCCGGTCCATTTGACACCTCTACGCTGATGCATATCCATTATGAGGAAAAAATTGTAAAATATAACTACCCACTCTGCATAAAATCATCAGTTACAAACACTCACTATGTGCAAGTAACTACTTATTTTCTGTTCTACATTTTCCTTTTTCCTTCAAGTCTAAAAAAAATTAAATTACAATTTGCCGATTATATTTGTAAGCGACAATGGGTAAATAGATTATCTTAAAATACATTACTTATTTGCAATGATAGTATCGCAGTGCGTGTGCACTACATCTCGTTAGGGATGGCAATGGGGCGGGTCGGATGCGGATTTTGCCAAATCCGAACCCGCCCCGCTACTCCGTGAACTTTGCCCCGCCCCGCCCCGCCCCGGACCGGGTTATGTATGTTAATTACCATAACCGATCCTACGCAGATTTAGGAACCCCGAACCCGCCCCGTTCCGCCCCGCCCCCGCTGTAGCACGCAAAAAAACCCATAACCAACCCTGTTGTTCAAGAAGGAACTCCCAACAGCCATCACCCCAACAAAACGGCGACCTCCCAACAGCCATAACCCCAACAAAATGGCGACCCTGTTGTTCAAGAAGGGACTCCCAACAGCCATCACCCCAACAAAACGGCGACACTAGTATGTGATGATTTTTTTAACTAAGTTTTAACTTGTGAATCAGCAAAAAAAAATTTCTCTTTCAAGAAGAAGATCAACGACAACGAAGATGAACAAAACATGGAAGAGAGAGATTGATTACCTGAATGCAGATTTCCTCAACGGTCGTCTTCAATTCGTGGTTGTCCGGTGGAGAGTGGCCGTGCGCCGACCGTCGTGCGCCGACAGCCGTGCGGTACTGTGGTGGTCCGTGGAGACAGGAGACGCAGAGAGGCGAGAGCCAGCCGAGAGTGGAAAGCCGTGAGAGTGAGAAGGCACAGCCACAGTGCCGCACGGATACAGATTGGGATTTTAGGGTTTCCAATTTGCAAGAAAAAAAGATGAACATATATATATGGTATCCTATGGACGGCTAAGATCAACTAAAAAATAAGGGTATGGCTAAGATTAACTAAAGAAGTAAGGTACACGGGGCGGGGCGGGTCGGATCACGGGGCGGATTTAAGGGTATACCATACCCGACCCTAACCCGCTACGGGTTTTTAAAAAAAATACCATACCCGCCCCACGCCCCGGTCAAAGTCAAAATAACCCGCTCCTATTGGGGCGGGGCGGGGCGGAGATCCGCGGGTACGGATTTTTTTGCTATCCCTACATCTCGTACCTTATAAACACAATAAACACAAAAAAACTTTGAAAACAAAAGCTAGCTGCACTCAAATCAGGGTAGGTTTGACACTCTTTTTTTTTTTTCAGTTTTGGAAATTGGAAAAAAAAAGTGCGTTTGGTAACCATTTTTTTCCTTCTCCAATTTAAAAAACCAGTTTTTAAACTAAAGAGTAAAAAAAAAACTCCAGAAACTGGTTTTTTTTTTGGAGACCACCACCAGCACCCTCCCACCGCCGACAACAACTGCCGGCAGCCACCTTCGGCCGTTGGCAGCCACCTCTGGCCGCCGGCGACCACTGCCGGCTGGGCAGCCACCTTCGGTGGCCGGCCACCACCGCCGGCGACTGCCGACAGCCACCTTCGGCCATCGACAACCACCTCCGGCTGCCGGGGACAACCGCTGACAGCCACCAGCCACCGCTGACCACCACCACCGTCGACCACCGCCGACCACCGCCACCGCAAACCACCAAAAAAAAAGTCAAAATAAAAAGGGTTACCAAACAAAAAAAAAAAACTAAAAAAAAAAGATTATCAAACACCCACTTATTTTTGTAAAAAAAATAAAATTAAGCTACTTTTTAAAAACTGAAAACAATTTTTTTTTTTATCAAACCAACCCTTAATCCTAGAAAACCCAACCCTTCGTTCGTGACCACAGCCCTTATAAATTAACGGTGATGATGAGAAACCAAAGATAACCACACCAATCAGATGCCGTCACATCCACACCAGATCACAATCCAAGTAAAATTTTTCCCAAAACAATGACTCTTCCCCTTTCCCTCCACCTCTCTCCGAAAGACTGAAAATAGTGAGTCGCAGAAGAGAGAGAACACACCCGCACGCACCGTTGTCTCGGTGATTCCGAAGCCCTAAGCTGACCGATTCAGGCTCTTCGCTGTTGCAAGGTAATTTTACACACACACACACACAATGATCGCGTCTGTGTGTGTTTATGCACAAATGCATGTAGTTCATAGTGTGCGGAATTTATGTCCTTTTTTTGCTCTTTTAGAATGAACACGTATGCAGTATGCATTACACATAAGTTAATTGATCTTTGCGACTCGAATGTACCTACTTTTAACTATTTTGCTTCGAGCTCTGCTGTTTCTGTTTTTGTTGCTGTACGTCGTCGTAGCCAGTGCCGCAAATTTGCTAATGAATTCCCTTCTGATTTGTCTTTGTCTTTGTAGATTTTATTTTATTTTTTTGCTCGAGGAGGATATTAGGTGTGGGTGCCATCTACCAATCACACTCTTAAGTATGCCACATTTTGGTTTTTTTTTTTTGTTTTTTGAAAAACTAATTATGTAGTCTCTGCTGGCTGATTCACGCGGTTGGGAACAGTCACCTCATTATCGTTCAAAACTCAAATGCATTTCAAATGTTGATTATGTGTAGTAGAATGTTATATTTGCGCATATCTGTGCATCCTCTTACTACCTTAGGTATCTTAGCACTAGGTTTAGATGGATTATACTCATATATGTTATGCATGCGACGGTGGATTTGATTTTACGTACATAAGAGTTATGTAGATGAATTTAATTAGCGCAAGCTTGTTTGCTTGTAAATAGTTAAGCATGTGCACGTGCCTGTTCTTAGTGCCTGGAGACTGTGTTCTAGCTGGATTCATTTTAATCAAAGCCCAAGGACACGACGTTTCTTGTTACTTCTCATCTATTACTTAAATAGCATGGCTTTATCTGTGACATATACAATGTTCAAGCCGGGGATGCACTCTTTTTCAAGTATCAAACAGAACGAGCGTATAAGGGAGTGTTGTTCAAAATTTTGTTATGAGTTTCAGTTACTAGAAATTTATTCTAGTAAATTCCCGATTGGACTGTCCAATACCATCTGCTTGAAGCTGATATTTTGAATTTTGTCATGTCTTCTAAGGCAACTCGGGTAACTTCCCCGATTGAATTTTGTCTTCTAAGGCAATTTGTCGTGTGACACGTGTCAAGAACCTGAGATCCTTAATCTTTCTCTGCTTGGGAATTGGCTTTGGAGATACTTATGCAAACGAGGTGCTTTGTAGAGGCAAGTTTGGTGGAAGGCATGGGATTTTGGGCCCCTAGCAAAATCAAAAGACCTCATGGCTTAAGCACGTGGGTGGGGATCAACAAGTGTGGGACACTTTTAACAAACTTTTTGCTTTAAGGTGGGAGAGGTACACGAGTCAGATTTTGGCGGGACCTTTGGTGTTGGGAAGAGGAGTTGCAGAAATCTTTTGCTTTGTTGTTTAATATTGCGCGTGATAAAGAAAAGCTGGTACGAGATGCCCTTGCATTGAATAGTGATGGACCCATTTTGGAACCCTACTTTCAGAAGAAACTTTCATGACTGGGAGCTGGACTTAGTACCTATTTCCTTGGGTTGTTTGTACTCTGCAAAGGTTGATGGGATTAGTGAGGATAAAGTTGTTTGGAAGGGTAATTGTATTGGGAGTTATACAATGAAATCCTTTTACTCTCAGCTGGTTACAGATCAAGGAAACTTTTTTAGTTGGAAGCAAATTTGGAAGTTTTTGGCTCCTCCAAAAGTACGCTTCTTTACTTTGGAAGCAGTTAGGGATGCGGTGCTGACTGGGGATAACTTGCGGAAGAGGATATAACTGTATGTAAATTGGTGCTACATGTTTAAAGCTGATGAGGAGTCCGTTAATCATTTCATTTTCTTCTGCAAGTAGCTAAGGAAATTTGGGACTTGGTCTTCAGCCTTTTGAGCTTTTTGTGGGTCATGCTGCCTAATGTGGTTGAAATGCTTCGTAGCTGGTCATTGCACCAGAAAAAGCGAAGGGCTGGAAAACTGTCAGGATTAGTTCCTGTTTGCATGTTTTGGTGTATTTGGAGAGAGAGAAATATGCGAGTGTTTGAGGGAGTTGAACAGCCTCTGTCTATTCTTAAGGCTTCTTTTTTGTCCACTCTTTTTTGCTGGGCGGTGGACGGCTCTTCTAGGTCCCATGATGCCCTTTTAGATTTTATGGACACTTTCTTGCTGTGTATAGATAGATGATTAGTGCGTTTAAAGCTTCTATGTTAGAATTCCGCCTCCTTTTCTGGCGGTTTTTGTCAATAAATTTACTTCTCAAAAAATTTGAGTTACTTATCATTTTCTGGAAATTGTTTTGGGTATGGACTTTCTTATGGGTATTGGTTATGATTGCTGGTTTCATACATCATCCTTGTTAACTAGTCTTCTGTTCATTCTTCAAGGATACTTGGCCTAGTTAATAGATGGAGAAAGCATCTAGCGAGGAAGAAGCTGACCTCCGGCCTTTGCCACCATCGCCGCCAGTTATACCACCCAATGTGAAGCCAGAGTGCGTCAACCCACCTAAGCGTTCTATAATACGAAGGCCTGGGGTTGGGACTGCTGGGCGACGCATTCCTTTGCTCGCGAACCACTTTAAAGTTTCTGTCGAATCTTCGAATGAGATATTTTACCAATATACTGTACGATTACTGCACGTGCCTTTCAGGTTTCTGCTGTTCTTATGGTCCAGCATGAATATTGTTATTCTATTCTTAATGTGTAGGTTTCTATTAGTTCCGAAGACAAGAGAACTATTGAGAGCAAGGGATCTGGAAGAAAAATCCTAGATAAACTTTACCAGACATACTCTTCTGAACTTGCTGGGAAGAGATTTGCATATGATGGTGAAAAGAGCTTGTATACTGTGGGGCCTCTCCCGCAAAACAACATAGAGTTCACAGTGGTTCTAGAAGAGTCGGTTGCAAAACGGTATGCTGCCTTCTTCATACGCTTTGCCATTGGGTTGTATTACATTTATCACAATAGTTGTAAGTATTAGTGTTCATGTGGTAGTGGAAGTCCTTCCCATAATGGGATCCCCAGCAGTCCTGGTAAAAGATCAAAGCGATCTCTACAGTCAAAGACTTTCAAGGTAGAGATCAGTTATGCTGCTAGAATTCCCCTGAAGTCTCTCTCTCTTGCCCTCAAAGGAGCTGAGCTGGAAAAGGTTCAGGATGCATTAAGGGTACTTGATATTATATTGAGACAACAAGCAGCTAATAGGTATCTCGTATTTCTCCCTTATGTGTGCTTTATACTGTTTTTGTTGCTGCTAGCTTATCTAGCACGGGTGTTACATGCAGAGGATGCCTTTTGGTTAGGCAGTCGTTCTTTCATGATGACTCAAGGAACTTTACTGATATTGGAGGGGGTGTAACTAGTTGTCGGGGGTTCCATTCTAGTTTTCGTCCCACACATGGTGGTTTGTCGCTGAATATGGGTATGATTTGTTATCATCTTGTTCTTTCTATATGCAGGCTGCATGTTATACCCTTTTGCTCGCACCTGCTCATTGATGTAGCGGCCTACACTTCTTTTGTGCAGATGTATCTACAACTATGATCCTGACACCTGGACCGGTGATTGAGTTTTTGAAAGCTAATCAGAATGCGAGAGATCCCCGTTCCATTGACTGGGTTAAAGTAACAAATTGTTAACTTCCACTCTGTCCTAACTTTTTGCTTACTTATATTTTTAACTTCCGAGGATGTTTCAGGCCAAAAGAATGCTTAAAAATATGAGGGTGAAGACAAGACACAGCAACATGGAATTTAAGATCACCGGGATGAGCGATAAGCCGTGTAATCAGCAGTTGTAAGTGCTAATAAATTCAGTTGCAGTTTTTGTCACCTGAAATACTCTAAATCAAGTATCATTTTTGTTTTAGTTTCCCTATGAAGGTGAAAAACGCGAGTGGGACATATGATGATGGTGAAACTGTGGAGATTACGGTTTATGAATATTTTACGAAACACCGGAACATAGAACTTACTTATTCTGCATACATGCCCTGCCTTGATGTTGGTAAACCGAAGCGGCCCAATTATCTTCCGTTGGAGGTGTGTACTTATTTGTTTATTGCTCTTAAAATTTTTCACTATAAAATCATCTCTGCTCCTCTTCGGTTGAGAGTCCTATATTCTTATTCCCTTGTGTACCAGCTTTGCTCTCTGGTTTCACTTCAGCGATATACAAAGGCATTATCTTCAGTGCAGAGAGCATCTTTAGTTGAGAAGTCAAGGCAAAAGCCTCAGGAGAGAATACGAGTTGTAACTGATGTAATGTTCTTCGCAATCTTGGTGCCTATTCTTTTAGTTTTACGTATAGCAGTTTTTAGTCTCGTCTTACAATCAGCAGTCTATGAGAAGCTATCGGTACGATGAGGAACCCCTCCTTGCTGCTTGTGGCATATCAATTGGGAAACAACTTACTCAAGTTGATGGTCGGGTACTGGAGGCACCAAAGGTACAAGTTTGGTCTCACTTGTGCAATCTTCCCTACATACTGATCAAGTCCTGATCTGGTATTTGTTGCAACGTGTAGTTGAAGGTTGGTAATAGTGAAGATTGCATTCCCCGCAACGGAAAATGGAACTTCAATAACAAGGTACTGTTTTGGCTTTACACCATATCTGCCCCTTTCTGTGGGTTGGTGGGGATTTCTCGAGCAAAGGAGGTAGCAATGGAAAAGCGGCATCTTTCGTATGCTTACTTATGAGATTACAACTTGGAATTGACAATTAACGCTTGGCTTTCCTTTTTCTTTTCCTGAAGCAACTCTTAACCCCGATACGCATAGAGCGATGGGCAGTTGTCAACTTCTCTGCTAGATGTGATACCAGTTATCTTTCGCGGGAGCTTATTACTTGCGGAAGGGATAAGGGCATTGTATGTCACAGCCTTTGTACAGTGTTTTGGCCCCGAAAGGATCTTCTTGTTTTATATTTTTACTTCATGTTTCTGCTTGTGCAGCATATTGAAAGGCCCCATACACTTATTGAGGAAGAATCACAGTATCGAAGAGCTAGTCCTGCGGCACGAGTAGAAAAGATGTTTGAACAGATTAGAGCAAAGCTCCCCGGTTCTCCTCAACTTCTTCTTTGTGTCTTGCCAGAGAGAAAAAATTCTAATATATATGGTATGTAACTCACCCTTTTTACCTTTTTTTTTGGGTTATAAAATCAAATGAATCACCTGTTAATATTTACTAGGACCTTGGAAGAAAAAAAGTCTGAGCGAGTATGGTATCCCTACTCAATGTATTTCCCCTACTAAGATCAATAATCAATACCTCACAAATCTGCTCCTTAAGATCAACTCCAAGGTATTCAAGAATTCAAACTTTAGAAATCATATTTTTATTAACTCTTTTGTTCATCTTTAATTGATATCAATATTGATTAGCAATGTTTGCTCGTCTTTAGCTTGGAGGTACTAACTCTTTGTTAGCAATAGAGCACGCGTCTTGTGTCCCCCTGATAAAAGATACTCCCACAATGATATTGGGGATGGATGTCTCTCATGGTTCTCCTGGTCGATCAGATATCCCATCCATTGCTGCGGTATTTCTGCAGATATAGATTCCTGTATAAGATATGCCAATGCTGTTGCTTCTTTACATGAAATTGATAGTTCTATTGCTTCTCTGCAGGTTGTTGGATCTCGATGTTGGCCATTAATATCAAGGTATAGAGCAGCTGTACGAACGCAGTCATCAAAGGTGGAGATGATTGAAAATTTGTTTAAACCACTAGCAAATGGGGAGGATGATGGCATTATGAGGTACAATAGGGAAAGATCTTCTCAATACCCTGAGTAGACTATAGATCACTATTTCGTCAGTTTAATGCGACATTTCAACCACTTGGCTTTTGAAAAGTGCTATTTTTATCAGGGAACTGCTTGTTGATTTCTTTCAGTCGAGCAATGGACGCAAACCAGCTCAGATCGTTGTATTCAGGTATTACTGCATTGCTGCAGTAGTTGTACCGTGCTTTATAGGCACCTTTTGAGCTGAGGGCAAGTTGTTAATCATAGACAAAATGCAGGGCAAATTGCAATCTAGGTCCTTCAACTGCCAGTCGCTTTTTTAGGGGAATGAGTCCTCCATTTACTAACAGACCAAAGTTGTGTTTTGGTACATGTGAGTTGGTTTTCCTCCATCTAATATCAGTTTCTCACTTGATGGGCAAAGATGTTAAATGACAAATTTGTTTGCCATATATACTCCTAAACCCTGTAGTGACATTGACCACCCAGTTGTCATTAAGTTGCCAGTTGCTCTGAAAGCTGTTATAGAATAGGCCCGACAATGGAGTTAGGATAGACAAATCAAGGTGCACCACTACCAAGAGCACAATATACAGAGACCATATTGCACTAATACATTAGGGGGACCAAATGCAAGGTGGGAGACTTGAATTCAAGACCTTGCAAACTACCACGTTCAGTTACCAGTTTCTCTAAAAGCTTTAGCTGCTAGAGAATGGCTCCACATGTATGTCAAACTGATAATGGATATTCTCTCTCTCTCTCTCTCTCTCTCTCTCTCTCTCCTCCCTCCCTCCCTCCCTCCCTCCTCCCTCCCTCCCTCCCTCCCTTCCTCCTCCCTTACAAAGTATGCACTATTCTCACTCATGCCTTTCTGCCTCAATCCTTGCTAGTATAGACCACTTGTCACCACCCATCTACCAGTTTCCACTTTCTCTCTCTGCAATATTCTCACTCCTCATTCCTTGGCTCCATCCTCGCCAGTATAAACCACTTTTCACCACCCATCTACCATTTTGCTCTCCCTCCCTCCACTACCAAGTATGCACTATTCTCACTCCTCACTCCTTTCTGCCTTCATCCTTGCTAGTATAGACCACTTGTTACCACCCATCTACCAGTTTCCACTTTCTCTCTGCACTATTCTCACTCCTCACTCCTTGGCTCCATCCTCGCCAGTATAAACCACTTTTCACCACCCATCTCCCATTTTGCTCTCTCTCTCTCTCTCTCTCTCTCTCTGTGTAACTCTTTCCAAATTTTGACAAGCCCTTAACCTGTCCAATTACCCACTAATTCCTTAATATCTCTCCCATCAAATACAACGCTTAAAAAGCTGATATATCTGCGAGCACCTCAGAGTGCAAGTCGATGAACGCGAGCTCTATGATTGATGGCAAAGAGTGCTTTTTGTCCAAAATGTGCTTCGATGACATGCTCTGCAATTGCTTGAGGTTGCGATGGTGCGACCTCGGCAACCCTTCACCTTTAACACCAAGGGCAGCAGAATAATCTGCATTCTCGGATGAAGAATTCTGTTATCATTCGCCTCCTTGACTTTCTAAGTCATTTTCACCAAAGCAACAACCCACAAATCATTTGGAGTACTTCACAAATATAAATGCCCCCAAATCGATACATTGGCTCCGCCCATGTTGGTTATGTATACAGTTAGATTAGTCTGGCTAGAAATGTAGGGGCATTGGTGGCACTTCCCAAAAATATTTTTTTAAGTCCCAGTACTGTGTCACATTTTGTTTGCATGTGTCAGATGGTATGTGATAAATGGATGTCGCATGGTGTAGTGCCTTCCTTTTTCCCTTTACCTGTGTATGTTTGATGTGCATGAAGGGTCAGTGATTGTTGCTAGTTATGCTGTACTTTGATTATGTTACTCATCTACCTTAGTTTCAAAATGCAACCCATTTTATAATGCTATTGCGCCTCGTTGAAAAGGATGTCAAGTCAACTTCTGAGCTTGCCGCGAACCCTCAGGATGCAAGGCGGTGAACGCGAGCTTTATGATTGATGGCAAGGAGTGCTTTTGGTCCAAAATGGGCTTAGGTGACAAACCATAGTTTGATGCTCTGCAATTGCTTGAGGTTGTGATGGTGCCACCTCAGGAACCCCGCACCTTAAACACCCAATGGCAGCAGAATAATTTGCATTCTCGGACGACAATTTCTGTTATCACCCTCCTCCTTCACCTTCTTAATCATTTTTACTATAGCAACAGCCCATAAATTATCTGGAGTACTTCACATATATAAGGGGGTCAATACCCCAAAATCGATACATTGGCTCCGCCAGTGTTGGTTATGTATATTGTTAGACTAGTCTGGCTAGAAATTTAGGGGCATTGGTGGCACTTCCCAAAAATATTTTTTTATTTTGCAGTACTTTGTTTCATTTTGTTTGCATGTGTCAGATGGTATGTGATAAATGGATGTCGTATGGAGTAGTGCCTTCATTGTTCCCTTTAGCTGTGTATGTTTGAAGTGCATGAAGGTTGGTGATTGTTGCTACGCTGTACTTTGATGATGTTACTTGTCTCCCTTAGTTTCAAAATGCAACCCGTTCTATAATTCTATTGCGCCTCAGAGAAAAAGGATGTTAAGTCAACTTCTGAGCTTGTTTCATTTTTGGTATTTATGAGAAGATCTGGGAGGTTCTTGGCTTTGTAATTCTTCTATCTTGATTCTGCCATTTACAGGTCCGTATTTGGATTCAACCTTTGCATCATTTTATTTTCCGGACAAGCTTTTTCTGCTACACATCATGTGTGTCCATGTGTAGAAAATATTGTATGGCCCGAGACCAATGGTCCTAACCATCTAGAACCATTGGATATATTGTATAATAACTCCTGCCTCCCTTAGTCCCTCCTCTTAGGGCATCAGTTTCACCTGATCCAATGGTCCCCAATGGTCCCGGACCTTACAATATTTACTTGCCTGTGTATGTGTCTTAGGGTGTAAATACATTCTGTTTGTTTAAGGTTCTTACATATTTAGATGTGAATGCTTTCCCAGCACAAAATAGGGTGAGCATTGGTGCGACGTTAAACCTGTTCCATTTGACCAGGAGGTCGCGTTTTTGAAAGACGGAAAGAGCCTCTTCACAAAACGTGGTGGTTAGGCTGCGTGCAGCAACTCTCGTGGACCCTGCAGGGGAGAGAAGCCTCGTGCACTGGGCCACCCTTACTTTCCCATCACAAAATTTCAACTTTTATGCGTGTTTAGTCCCTGTAGCAGCTTCACATGACACCTAGGAATCTTGCACCTTTTTGAATCCAGTTTTAAGTCGTTGATAATGTTTCTTTGTTATCTTAGATGCACTCTTCTGTTTCTGTGTTTCCTCCATGCAATTGAGTGCATCATGAATTATTTACATATATAGTCATACTTATATCGTTCTAGTGCCTTTGGGGCTTATTTAATCTTCAAAATGGTCTCAGGGATGGAGTGAGTGAGTCACAATTTAGCCAAGTTCTGAACAATGAGCTGGATCAAATGATCAAGGTTTTTCTTTTTTCCTTTTTGTTCCATGATTGTATATCTCTTAGTTGTCTCTGTAAAAGTTTTTATTACATTGGGATATTTAGAGTCTGAGTGTCCAGTGCCTCACAAATGCACCAGGCATCTGAACTGTATGGCTTAGCAGTTTTAGCCTTTGAGTGATCATAACAAGCATCCCATTTGACTATCTCATTTTACACAGATTCATTGGGTGTAATGTTAAGGTGCACTAGTTGTGTGCATGCGTGGTGCAGCATTGCTTTACGTTAGGGCATGCACTGATTGTTGGTCACCTCTAGGATCTGGTCCTCATTATAGATTGTTTTCAATTCCGAACTTCTCCACTTTTGTTGCAACAGGCTTACCAGCATCTTGGTGAGGTTGACATTCCCAAGTTCACAGTAATTGTGGCTCAAAAGAATCACCACACAAAGCTATTTCAAGCTGGTGGCCCTGAGAATGTCCCACCAGGTTTGCCTTTTCTATGTTATTTTCATTTTATTGACTTCATTTATCTGAGCTCTCTCTCTCTGTGCGCGTTCATGTCTGCAGGTACGGTTGTGGACACAACAGTTGTGCACCCAAGAAACTATGATTTTTACATGTGCGCCCAAGCAGGGATGATTGTAAGTTGGTGATTATGACTGAGTATAATAACTGCATTTTGATCAAAAGTCAGTTATCTGTGTTCATGGAGTCGGATTTTTGTATCTATTTAGACCGATATATGATTGGCGGCCTTCCCTTATCCTTTTTTAGATGATGAGAATTTCAAGCGGAAAGGCAAGAAAATGTAGATATATCTACTATCTGTTCATGCTACCCAAAGACCAAAAAAGAAAGAAAAAAGGAGAAAATTGAAATAGACGTGTTAGGCTTGGTGGATATGGGTTTATATTTTTCAGGAATTAAGAAAATTGAGATCAAAGTTTATCCATCTACCGTCACATCAATACTTCATCGTACTTTTTTTGTTCGAAGCGTCAACCATTATTCTTTTATCCCTTCTAATGCTTGCCAAAGCTTTTTCTTTCTCTAACTATACCATCCACTCTATTATTTGGATATCAGGGAACTTCTCGCCCAGCCCACTATCATGTCTTGGTTGATGAAATTGGTTTTCCTCCTGATGACCTGCAAAACCTTATCCATTCACTATCATATGTGTAAGTATTACATGTTCTCGACCATATTTTATTTTGTGACCTTGTAAAATGGCATATATGTTTTTGCCCTTTTCAGGTACCAAAGGAGTACTACGGCAATCTCCATCGGTATTTTTCCTTTTCTTCATTCGAAACAAAGATAGAAGTTACTACCAAATTTTTTGCATCAAACCAAATATTTTTCTGTTTTATTTTTTTCCAGTGGCGCCCGTCTGTTATGCCCATCTGGCAGCCCAGCAAATGGGGCAGTTTCTGAAGTTTGAGGAATACTCTGAAACTTCTTCAGGACAGAGAAGCCTCACATCAGTAGGTAGTGCCCCTATTCCTCAGCTGCCGAGGTTGCACAAGGACGTTGCGAGTTCGATGTTCTTTTGTTGAGGTGATGATAATCTCCTTGTTATTCCAATTAGTTGATTAGTGGATTGAATCTGTGAATACTTTGGCGGTATAGGATACAGGTGACTACAGAGGGTAGGTAGAGAGAAGGGTACTCGTCCAATAGTATCCTATGGATTAGGTGCTTGATATTCATATGCATCCGGCTAATGAGGCTAGGAATTTCAACTAGTTGGTGCCATTGAAACAATTGCTACACCCACCTCTCCAATTTTGACCGGGATTTTACTGTTTGGGTTACTACTTTTTGCTAGAGATAAGTTCACCTCCCATGCAGTGGAAGATTTGAAATAATTACACTCTTTTATTAAGTATATCTTTTTTATATCATCTCTTGCGTTATTGTTACAATAGGTCTTGCAACCAAATACTAAACCTATCGCAGATGGGTGGTCCTGATATATGTTGCCCCCACCTTGCTTTTGTTAATTTTTTATTAGAATAGTCACAACACAACTGTTGCATAACTTGATATGGGATTCTACATAAACCGCGCTTCTAGTCTTGACTTGCATTTTGTTTATGCCATATGCGTTGCTTTTCCATTCTTTTTATTTTTCTTTGTATGTTACTACTTGGGCAGATTGAGTTGATTGAAAAGTATATATCAGGTGTCGGAACCTTTTTTAAGATTACTATTCAGAATTGAAGTGTAGAACCATGACGCTTGTTACAAATCAGAAAACAATAGTGTGATTACGAAGTTACTGTTACATTCGAAGCGGACATACCAGCTCCCTTAATTGACATAGTTGCACTGATCCGATACTGTCTAAATTTTGGTGCATTTTACAGCGCCCACTGGCATGACCTTTTGATTTGGCTCCTATATGGTAAATGAAAGATCTTCCATTAGTTCTTTGAATGGATAGATTGACTAGTCACATACACATGACATGGTGGACGCTAGAGTACGAAGTGCCTCGCATCTTAATGGTGTTACGATCAGTGGACGACCACCGTCTTTATTCTTTTAACAGAGAGGGAGTGAAATCTCGTGGTTTCCTATTTGTACCCCTTGACTAGTTTGATGTATAACTTACTGCAGTTCATAAAGCTGCATGACATCCTTCCCTCGTTTGATGGGAGACAAGATATAACAATTACTTCCTTCAGAGAAATCCTTTATGGTCCGTATAGCCCAAAGTACACGATTCAAAGGCTAAGACATTTTGCTATTGTTATCTTTGATTATACGACTTCCAAATGACCACATTTGAACATTGTGCCTGCACGCTACGTGCTTCTGTTCCAGAAGAAAGACAATAACTCTCACATGGTTACAACAGCCATCCAGACAATAAGGTGTATCCTTTTGTACCAACAAGCTATAAAAGGTACACAAGTAAACAAGAAAACAAATGTAAGTACCAGGTTATGAGTCACTAGACTTGCCTTAAGTCCCTTTAGACTAAAACTTCAGACTATCAATGGGAAGATATAATGCTATCTGACAATTTGATGGCATCTATTGTGGTGGATCTGCAATGGAGGTGGGCTTCGTGATGGTGGTGGGGGTGCTGGTTGCAGTTTGACGGTGGTGGTGGCAGTGGGGTTAGAGTGGGAAGCAGCAGCTAATGGTGGCTATGGTGGTGACTTGATAGTGGTGGATTTATGATGGAGGTGGGCTGTCGGTGGTGAGGGAGGGAAAATTAAAGTTTGATTTGAAAAAAAAATCTATTTGATTTGCTGATGTCCATGTCATCAAATGAAGTAATATGGACCAATACAAATAAGGAGACGAAGGAGGAAGACTATTTTTATTCCACTATTGCACCTAAGGTCCTCCAATCCTGTCATCTAACCAAGTTTAACCAACATGGTCTTCTAGATAACGGGTCAGGAGGAGATTAGCGCTATTGCTGCTTCAGTAATGTATGACATATGCAAGATCAGTGTCAATTTTCATCACTGTTGAATATTATTAGGAAGCAAACGACTATTTCAAGAAACTGTAAGACTTGCCACTTTTGCATGCAAAGTTAGATCGGAAGTCTCTATGACATGAGATCATGGTTTAGATGCTTTTTGATCTTTTATTGTATAATAATGGATAAAGATTAGCTACTTGTATCTTATATTTACTTGTCTGTAATATAATAATAATGTAACTCTTGTATGGTAGGGACGATTTGTTATATATTAGTATTCTCCTCTTAACAAAAAAAACCAACATAGTTAAGTTTTTTTTTTTCCAAAGCAAGATACGTTAATTAGAATTAACTATTACAACCCTAAATGAAATATTCGAATATACATTCTTAAAAAAACAGAGACAATCACATCCAAACAGATGGTCTTGAAAATGGCTAACATGGTCTTGGAAAAAAGTAAGATAAACATAAAGATTATTTATATTTGAGACTACTGAATTAAAGAATAACTGATGAAAAAAATTGCATCAGGTACTTAGTCGTTATACTGTAACTAACTGTGTTATATGAATACATTTGAAACAAGTATACGAACATAAACAACCCCTTAAACGTCTGCAATATTCTCTTCTCCTCGAGTGCCAACTGCCAAGCCAAACAGTCATGCAGCACAACCAGGCGTATTTGAAATCGGTTTTCAGACTAGCCATGTTGGGGAGCGAAAGGAAGGAAACTCAGAATTGGGTGATTGGTTGCTTTTACAGTGGATCCCTGCCACCATCCCCAAAAGATCAAAGACTCTGACTCGGACACGTGAACGACCTTCTGTGGGAAGAAATTGTGACAAAGTGAAAACAGATTTATTGGTCAACGGCTCCAAAATTTTCCACCCTCCCAAGCTTTCACCACTTTGGCTCATCGAGTGCGCCACCATCACTCCTTACGGCAGTGCAGACGCAAATTCTCGCAAACAAACGAGCCACGTATCTGCCCTGCATTGGGTTGTCCTTTGACAAAATCTCTTACCGGTCCTACTTGGTTGCCGTTTTTTTGTGTCTCTGACTCTCTGGAAATGAGCTTGCAGAGAGTGGGTGTGTTTCTGAAGGGAAAAAATTTGAGACATTGAGTCCACATGTGACGTAGCTTTCTGGTGTAAAGAAAGATTGATCTGGTTTTGTTCATCGTCGGCAACCATTGAAATTTGTGCAATGAAACTAGTTGTTGGGCACCAAGTGAAGTTACCCGAGTTGTAATAAGCCTTGTCCTGTTCTAGGTATAAGTCCTTGTTGCACAAGTGCATTTGGGCCTACTGATTCCATTCTTTTGCAGTAAACATGTGATCAGAACAGTGAATTACGGTCTTAGTCACATCGAAAAATGCTTAACTACATTTTAGGTTCGACTTGTAATCAACTCACTTAAAAGTTCGATTAAGGTTTGTTAATGCCAGTTTCTCAACATGGAATATAAAGTGAGAGATTCGAGAGAAGCAAGCGAAGTAGCAACACGAAGACATGTGGTACAGGCAAACTCAGCTCTCAAACCATGTCAAGTACCTATTTATAGAAGCTTAAAAATGTTTATAAACATGTCCAACTATCTTATTATGCTTTAAACTCTTCCGCACAACGTACGTGCAATCCTCCAAGTACACAAGGAAGACAAATCAATGAGAAAGAGTAAAAAACAACATGCAATTAAATTATACTATTATAAACTAGATTTGCAAGCGAGAAAAAAATCGATCATATATATAGTACCTGGTGTCCAATTCAAAGTATGATACGTTCACAGGATATAAGAGTCAGTCTCGGCCCCATTTATATAGTCGAAGTAGGACATAAAAAAAGTAAACTCTTGGGTTGTATTTACGTTAAGGTGGGTATTTCCACCAGAGATTTAACAAAATGAAGCATCCATCTATCCGAGGGAGCTAGAAAAACATGCATACTAAGACACAAAACAAGAAGGGTTATTGCTGCTAAAAGCTAGAAATTTGCTCACCCTTTACAAATTGGGTACTATAAATTTCTTTTCTCAGAGTACATGATATCCATCGGTCACTAGAAATTTGGTACTAGTTTGGCTACAATTGTGCTCTATGATCTCGTGATAAAATATTTTTTTCCAATATGAGATATGCAAACTTTGGCCTCCTTTAGAAAGAATTTCTAGGTCTGCTCAAATGGATCAATGTTTATCCCATAGTAAACCTACACGAATCACTTGACCTCAAAATCTCCTACTAATCTTTTTTTTTTGGTGGAAGAAATGTGCTTTGTAGTATTATTATTATTCCACTTTAGCTATATACTTGCAGAATTAAAGTAAATATTTGAGCTTTGCTTTTAAGCATTGGACCTCCACATTGCTCGCTAAAAGTTTTGTAAGTGTCATTGTATACTCATTTAACGATAAAAGTAGAGCTTTAATATTAATTCTTAGTTTTAAAGTTTTGATTATAAAAATATTTCACTTTAGCCGTGGTTGCAACATGGCTTTCATACTTACTGCCAATACTCCTTCGTTTCGATTATGATTACTTGTTGGCGATATCAAAGAACTTATGAACTGAGACAAACATGAGTAAGGATACCTTCACATGCAATGCCTAATTTCACTGTCACATATTTCTCACTATATTTCTCCTTTTTGCAGCCTCTCTTTGTACTCCTTATAACATTTGTTCCATTCATTTGTGCTGTTTAGTTGGATATTTTTCATGTTATTGAATCGAAAATTTGTAGGATAGACGTTAGTACGTAGGAATATTTAATAAGATTGAAATAACAATTATAGATTAAACAATTATATTTTGGCAAGTCAACCTCGACTAAAACAAATAGTAAGACCAAGGTTTATATGTACTAATTCTGAGCTTAATATTTTTCAAAAATTTAAAGAAAAACACCCAAGGAAGGGAGCAGTGACGGAGGGAAGGGGGGGGGGGGGGGGGGTCACCGTGGCAAGTGCCCACCTGCACCCTTTGGCATGAGTAAATTTTGTACTTTAAGTCTTATGCTAATGTCCCTCCTAGAATTTATAATTTCAATTTTTTTTTGAAAGTCATTGTTCTTTTCAACACACACAAAGCTATTCCTACCACACAATAATCCACACAATAATCGAGAAATTTTTACATTTCAATTTATTTTCACTTTTGTTATAAATACGTCTATTCCTTTTAGGGCTACTTTTTTTATTTTAATATTCAAAGTAAAGTACAAGTACAAAAAATAGAATGTGAAATTTATTTTTCAAAATAATATTATAAACTTCATTTTTATTACTTTTGAACCGAATACATTAAGATACCTATAAATAATGTTCACCTTATATTATATTTTTGGTCTCTGCCATTGGAAGGGAGGGAGCATAGTTATTTTGTTCAAGGGCAATTAAAGAATTAATGTAGGTAATAACAATTTACAATTGCTTGATTGGGCCATTAAGACAGGGTTAAATTCAAGTAAATTGCAAGGTTATTGCACATTCCTGGGCTTTCGGCCGCGTGCGACGGAGTGGCGGTCGGAAAAGGCACACTTGAGCGTGCGTGACAACCAGCGACTAAGTCGGCGTCAGAATCTCTTAAAATGAATCGGACCCATCCAGCGGGCCCCGCAGCTGTACCAACACCTGGAAACTGCCTCCCCCTCGACTCAACGGTCCGGATCCACTCACCTCGTGGGACCCACTGCCCACCCAAAGTATTCCAACGGTCCCGATCCCACTTACTTCCTCTCCACGGCAAACTATTTCTCGCGCCTTTCTGACGGCGACGATTTTTTCACTTTCCCAAATGGACATCCCCCAAAATATCTAATTAATTAGCGGATACTTAATTAATGGGACAGAATACCAGAAGTACCCTTCCGACATGGTGACGCGTCAGCCGTACGCTTCAGGGGCAAATACGTCTTTCCATTATAATCTTTTTTTTAATAGTCCGTACACGAGGGAAAGAAAACTGTAGTTTATTGAGAATTGCAGAATCAAAAGAGATCTAAAACCAAATCGTGGAGAGCGACAGAGAAGAGAGAGAGAGAGAGAGTGAAGAAATTATAAAATTGGTGGATTTTTTTTTGTTTTTTTTAGGCGTTGTTTGATCATGTCTTACTTGTGATTCTCAGTCTCTGTCTTAAATTTCAAGTCCTCTTTCCTTTTTCCCCTTTATTCTTCTTTCACCACCAAACTCTTGATTTGATCATCGATCTTACCCGGAAGCAGTTTTCAGTTTCTGGGTTGCGTTTTTCAGAGCAAAAAGCGTGAAATTTTGATTTGTTTGGTGATTAAACTGATTTGGGTTTTTTTTTCATTCACACACACACACACACACTCTCTCTCTCTGATATTTGGAGAGGTATTTTTACTACTGCCAGAGAACGATGCCGGATAATCGGCAGTTTAAGAGAAACGGCATCCTGTCCAATTCTTCCAATCCGTCCGTGGATAAAATCGGAGGTAAATTCTTGACCTTTATTCACTGTACGGAGATGATTTTTTTAGCCCTTTTTTGTTGTTGTTGTTGTTGTGCTTGAATTTAAAGCAATGATCCTTGGAATGCGATTACCCTGTCATGATTGTTCTGTTTTGGGGTTTTTCGAGACTGCATTATTTCCCCTTTTTTGATGATAAATTTTGTGCACAATCTTTTAGACCACTTCTTAGAATTTTTTTGGGTGTTATGCATTCACTCAGAAAAAGAGTGACACTGACACGTGTATTTTTGTTGATATTTTGGCTTTTGCTCTGTTTTTCCTAATGTTTTTGTTTTTTGGGGATTCTTTTTTCTTTTGTTGGCATTGCAGAAGGTATAAGGCGGTTGAAAATCAAGAACAATGAGAAAGAGGATGGTGGTGAAATGACACCTTTGAGCCCCTACCCGGATCGTCCAGGTGAACCGGATTGCATTTATTATTTACGAAATGGTGTGTGTGGATACGGAAGCAATTGTCGGTTCAATCACCCCTCTTACAGTGGGCAGGTAACTAAAGCTTTATGATAATCTTACCAGTATCTTCTTAGTAGTCTAGTGTGCTACTCCCACTGTTGTATAATGTTTGTTCCATTTGAGATTAGGCAAATTCCTGGAATATAAAAAGAGCACAAAGTATGGAAGGGAATGATTTTCGCCAGGATTAGTTGCTCTATTAGACTTACCACGTGTCTCTATTTTGTAGGAACTGTTTGTGCAGTACACAGGTGAACTCCCAGAAAGAGTTGGACGACCAGACTGTGGGGTAAAATTTGCTTTAAAACTTAGATTGCTTTCTTTTGACTAAGCATTTGATTATTGCATTGCCTTTTGCTGTATATGAGAGGGTAGCCTCTTTTGGATGATCAGTTTATTATTAGGTGCTTGTGTGTGTATGACACTTCCATGTGAATGAAAATGTGGTCCAATTTTGTTTCACTCGTAATTATACGTGAGTTAAGTTGCACTCCTAAAGGATACTTTTGCATAAGAGGTGCACTTGTAATTGATGGTTTCCGTCTTGCTGCTATTCTCCTGCGTATCCGAGGACAATGTTGTGGATATTTTTCTGATTGCATTTTGTTTAATACTTAAACCCGCTGACGCATTAAATTATCCCTCGCAATCAATTACTGTCCCTTGCAGTATTTTCTGAAGACAGGCACTTGCAAATATGGGCCAACATGTAAATATCATCATCCACGGGATAGGCATGGTGCTGGACCAGTTGTTGTGAACATGCTGGGACTACCGATGCGTCAGGTGCTTATTTAGCTTTAACGTGCCTGCCCTTTAGTCGTTATTTTCATTGTGTTAAGGTTGCAAAACTGCAGAATTCTTGGCTTATCTTCACTTCTGAGGCGATGAATCAAGTTCATGGTCTTTACTGTAACTTTTTCAGGAAGAGAGGTCATGTCCTTATTACCTGCGAACAGGAAAGTGTAAATTTGGAGTTGCCTGCAAGTTCCATCATCCTCAGCCTGTGTCGCCTGGAACTGTCTTACCTGTTCCAGGAACTGTTTATGGATCTACTGGCTCTTCGATCTTGCCTTCATCTGGTTTATCGTATCCAGCTGGGCTTTCTGCATTGTCACTACCAAGAGCTACATATATATCTGCTCCCCGGTTACAAGGTCTCGAGACCTACATGCCAGTTGTTATTTCTCCCTCTCAAGGACTTGTACCCGCTCAAGGCTGGAACACATATGTGGTCAGTACTGCTAATATTTCTCATTTGACTTGTGCTCACTGACATTTATTACTTGGTTCAGAAGTTTTCGTGGCATTTAAGCCATTTCATTTACCATTCTTCGGCAAAATTGAGGTTTAGAGCTGGATGCAACATCTTGATACTATTTCTTCCAGAGGAGTCTTTTTCTGTGACGTTTCTCCAAGGACCATAATCTCTACTCCATATGGTGTAGTCGGCACCAGAAAGGGTGCTCGATGTTGCTTTTTTCACGCCAATGATACGTTTGTTGCAACAGAGTTCACCTCCTTCATTACTTCTAATCTGGTGGAAGTATATTTTCCTATAATACCAGTTGACTGATTAGTTAGTTAAGCGTAAAGATTGACTTTTAACCCCGTGCGTTGCAACGAACCTACTTAGCTGAAAAATAATTAAAGCTATGATATTGACCTGTTACCACATTCTCTAGAGTAGGTCCTTGAATTTCATCACTTTTTCCTCCTAAATTCTTTTCTGATAGTGCGTAGAGCAAGTCTCTGGTGTATCTCGTTTTTTGATTACCAGTCTAGAGAAATGTGGTTACATATTTTTTCGGCTGTCTACTCATGTATATTGACGATCCTTATCCTTATCAGTTCCTTTGACTTTCTGCTTGCATCAAATGGTGGTTTCCTTGTCATATCTGGAACAAAGCCGCAACCCCTTGAACTTCATCACTTCTCCTTCCTATAAATCTTAATGCCTTAGAGCAAACCATTAAAGTACTGCCTTTTATTTTATGTTGTTTATTCCCTATTTGATAAACAACTAGGGTCTTGTGATCTTTCTTTCCTTAAACCTCACCAGTCTTCAGATTTGTGCTCATATGAGTAGTTATATCTCTAGCTCGTGCATTTGCACTGGTTTGCGTCAGTTATCTTGAGAAGATGCATTTCGCTCTCTGCCAACTGGCAAAGGGGTTGAAACTTGGTCAGGCAGTCTAATAATAATGATATCCTCTTCGAAATATTAATGTGTATTGAGATGCAAGACAGTCTCATCTCGGAATCTGATTCCCTATAGTTACAACTGAGTATCTGCAGAGCACTTGATCGTATTAAATGCGCCGTTACGGTCTTTTTCTGGGGGTGGGGAATCATGAGATATTAATCTCATGGTATGATGTGGAAGAAGTTATTTTACCTTCTTGGGGATCTCAGAGATGGTTACGTGGTATAACTAAAGACCTTACAAACTACGCATAAGGCAATTATTCCGTTTGACGTTTTTTTATGTGAAGAGGTGAATGCTAAAACCCAAAACCTCCATCCATTTACCACATCAATCAATAAATTCTTAATATAAGTGAGGTTTCTCTACAAGTTATTGGATTTTGACAAGTCAGTTTCTTATTTTCATTTTGTTTCTCTTCAGTTACTGCCTTGTGTGATATTCTCCACCTAGTTTAACTCATCCAAACACAGCGGCACAAACTAATTGATTGAATTAAGATTTTTTGAACTGGTTTTCGTGGAAGCACATTATAAAGGGTGAACAGTGAAAATGCGTCATTCTATATCTCAACTATAGAAATTGGAATCATGTTAATCAGCTGGTTTGATTCTTTTAACGCATTGACATTTATGATTATTTTGACCCATGATATTTAACTGATGCTTCTTTTAAATTTGGTTGGTGCTTATGTCACAATCTTGTATTTTATTTTCCAATCTGGCAACTGATTTTATTGTGTGATGCTTAGCAATATGAGTTTTGCTGCAGTGGCCTTACTCTTCATCATGCATCTGTCGGTTACATTGCATCAGACAAATGTATACTTTTCTGTCAGTTTGACGGGAGAGAGATGGAGGCGAGGGGTGGGGTGAGGGGGTTTAGGCCTTTAGGGTAGTTTTGTGGGAAGTTTACAAAGCAGATGAATGCTATGCTGATAATTAGTTGCTTTCTTTATTTAGGTTTACTACTTCTACCAATTTTCTATGTATGTTCTGGTTTTATGGTTTTGATTGCTGTTGTTTTCCTGGGGTTTAAACATCTTTTTTGGCTTACACGTGGCACGATCGTCCAAAGGATTTGTCTGATTATAGGTGAAAATTAAATGCTTGTGTAGCTTAGTACAATTTGAGGTTCCTGTTAAAATATTTTAAGTTGATTATGTGCTTTCTAACAATTATAGTCGAATAATTTCTATTGAAGCAGTCGGACAGAATGACCGTCACATGCATTTCTAATACTAGCTATTATTTGTCTGGACCAGGGAAGTCTGAGTCCTGTTACCTCCAATAGTGTTGTTGGTGAGTCGGGTTTTGTTGGACAAGTACAATCATTGTCATCATCAGTTTCTCCTCTACCTGAGAGACCTGAGCAACCAGAATGTCGGTATTTCATGAACACTGGAGGCTGCAAATATGGATCAGATTGCAAGTATCATCACCCAAGAGAAAAGGTTGCTCAATTGGCTTCTAGTTCCCTAGGCCCACTTGGGCTTCCCTTGAGACCTGTAAGTTATTCCATCCACGAATTACGATTTTTCTTCTGCACCCATCTTTATGGCCTGTGGCTGTGTCAAAGTTTGGCTTTTTGTGGAGACAAGTGTAACTACTAAAAATAAACAAACTTATCCCCAATAACAAAACAAAGCCCAGTTAGTTCTACTTGTCTACTAGCGGTGACTGCATCAATGTGTGCGATTAAGTCGCCGGTAATGTACTTGATTACAACACTGTACTGTTGCAGCCCCTTTACCTGATCTCTGACAAGTGAACTGCTCGAAATGTTGCATTGCAGGGGCAAGCTGTATGTTCATTTTACAATCTCTATGGACTTTGCAAGTATGGCCCAACTTGTAAATATGATCATCCTTTGGTGGGATATCCATATAACTACAGTTTGAGCCTGCCTTCTTTATCCGTACTCGATCCATCTCTCTTCGCTTATCAGAGAGTGTCGCCTGCTGTCCATTCTTCTGAGATGTCCCCCTCTAAATCGTTGAAGTTTCATGACTGGCACCAGAAATTTGAAATTCCAAGAGAGAGAAATCAGAACCCTGATGCTAGAACTCCTGAAGATTCACCAGCACAGGCTGCTTCTCCCTCGCATTCCTTTCAAGCTGCTTCAGAACTCCCACATGATCAATCTGATTGAAGTTGCTATTTTTTATTCTCTTTTTTTTTTTTTCAATTTTCAACATCAACTGATTTTACCCTCAAGTTTTTGTCAAACCGGATTTCAAGACTTCTGCTTCCCTTCTTTTGGGGTTCGGATTGGTTGCTTGGAGATCAATTGTGTAGAGCAGGCCTCTTTTTGTGGTGAATAATGGCTGGTGTAGAGACTGTAAGCGCTCCCGGAAATGTTTACTTTTGGAAGGTAGTATTTATCATTTGCGTTGCAACAAGATTTTGATAGGCCATATGTAGTGTGGCATCGTCGTAGCTATGCCCTTAGACACGATGGCAAACGGGTTGGCCAACCGTCTAGGTCGTTCCAAAGTAGCCTTCGACGTCACCAGCTATTGTATTCCTCTATACTCAAGGCAAGCATTTCAGAGCTCCTTCGGAGCGACTTCAACGGTCTGTGAAGGCCCATTTGGTGTAATCTTGCTAGTCGCCCGCTAACAACTCGGTAGCTTGTCTAGCAAATAGCACGTTGGGGCTCAGCTCCTCTCTCATAGACCAGTGTAGTGTTCAAGAAAGTAGTCTCTGAAGGTCTGATGTTTGCATCTATTCTCCGGGTTGGCCCAGGACTCTTCATCGGCCGAGTTCCCAATCTTATGGTACGAACAGAGAAAAAGGCTCGTCAGTTGGATTGAACGATACATGCTTTCCAATGCATTGAGATGCTCTAGGCATCTGTGAACAACTGACGAGAATTCTAACAATCTGTGAACAATTGGGCTGTTGTGCTTGTGCATACAGATTGCAGTGGGGGTGTGGGCTGATGGGTGAGGGCTTGCGCATCAATTGGGTTGCTTTCTGAATTGATAGCGATGAATCTATTCCTACTGCACTGCAGTTCTTGTTTTGAAGGCTAGGCAGGGATGGCACAACCAAACTCACTTGTCGGAAACCCTATCAACAAAATTCAACATTGATGCCTCTAATGTCTAGACCAAACAATATGATCCACCTCCATTTAAGGATACAACATTATTCTTCACAACCCACAAGCAACTTCGTTCCTATCCAACTCTCATCCCACGACACACACACACACACACACACACACACACACACTAATCAAATCCCCCACATTGATCCATAACATATAAATTCCGTCAGAAACACACCCCCGGAGCGAAAAACAGCCGCCACAAACAGTATCCTTGAATGCTCCACTCCCACAATAACCCACAAACAATCTAATCAAACCGTATGCTAACATGAAATATAGTAAACTTGGTGTATTACCAATATGCTCATCTCATCCAAACCAATGCGTGGTAAACTTCATGAAATCCCAACATACCTGTTGCTGCTAAAATGTTGATCGGGACCACAGCTAGGAAATGGACCTGCAAAATAGAACACGGAGTGACCACCGGAGATGTTCCGGTGGAGGCGGCTCCGATGCTAAAGTCAGAACGTCGCTACTAAGGTAGAACTCTGAATAGCAGTAAGTGCGCTGAGTGCTTGTGTGTGTGAACCTGTCTGTGTACATGAGAATTTTCCCATTATATAGGCCATTTCCAGACTCCTCTCTCCTTTAGGACTCTTTTCTCGCTGATCCTTAACGTATTAGAGCCCTACTAGGACTATCTTTTTAGCAGTTGAGTCCTAAAAGGGTTCTATCACCTCTCTCAGACTCTGTCCCGATACAGGTTCCTTAATCCGCTCAAAGTCATCCATGCCACGTGTCATAAGTTGGTTAGGTGGATATTTTAGCTATATCATAATGCCTCCTGCCTTGACGGTTCCCTTGAGTGAACGGTTAAAGGCATATGTGTAAAGACTGACCGAAGGCAGTTCAGCTATGAACTTTCCATGTCTGTCATTCAACGGAACTTTTTAGAATTCCACACTCAAAAGCATGTGCTAGGGAGATCTACTCGGGAGCTTTGGTCGGACATCCTGGTCGGGAGGTCTGGTCGGAAGTCCTGGTCGGGAGCTCTGGTCGGACGTCCTGGTCGGGAGCTCTGGTCGGGACCTCTAGCGTGTCATCCTGGTCGGGAGCTCTGGTCGGACGTCCTGGTCGGGAGTTCTGGTCGGACGCCCTGGTCGGGGGACCTGGTCGGACGTCCTGGTCGGACGATCCTGCTCGGGATGTCTGGTCGGACGCCGCTGCTCGGACATCCATTCACCGGCAATTTGGTCGGGAGACCTGCTTGGGCAGTCTGGTCGGACGCCGCTGCTCGGGCAACCCTGCTCGGGCAGTTTGGTCGGACGGCTCTGCTCGGACAAGCGGGCAGTCTGGTCGGACGACGCTGCTCGGGATACCCTGCTCGGGCAGTCTGTTTGGGAGACCTGCTTGGACTATCCGGCCGGACGCCCTGCTCGAGAAACCCTGCTCGGGCAGTCTGTTCGGGAGACCTACTCAGACTCCCTGGTCGGACTCCTTGGTCAACTATCCTTGCTCGGGCTGTCTGTTCGGGAGATCTGGTCGGACTTCCTGGTCGGACTCCTTGGTCAAGTATCCTTGCTCGGACGCCCTGCTCGGGCCCTGCTCGGGCAGTCTGTTCGGGAGACCTGCTCGGACTCCCTGGTCGGACTCCTTGGTCAAGTATCCTTGCTCGGGCTGTCTGTTCGGGAGACCTGCTCGGACTCCCTGGTCGAAATAACCTGCTCGGGAAACCCTGCTCGGTCATTAATAAAATTCTGCTCGGGAGTGGATCAGTTTTTGTCTTGCCACGTGTCAGGGAACCATGCAGGCGTCTTAAATGTTGAGGCGGTTACATTTTGAATTTTAAAATTTAATGCTCCGGGAATCCCGCACGACACGTGTCTTGAATGTTGCCGCCTTCGTAGGGGCGGTTACTCCAACACTCTTATATATATTTGGACTCCTCTCCTCATTTGCCCCCTGCTACTCACTCTTACTCTGTTCGGCTCATCTTTTAACAAGTAAGTTTCTCTTCTTTTCTTCCTGTTCGGCACATATCTATTTCCTTTTCATAGCTCTCCACATCGTAGCTTCTGTTAGAATATGTCTTCAGCAACATCGAGTAGTTCTTCGTCGCCCTCCGGTAGTTCCACAGAAAACGATTTAGAAAGTGATTCTGAAAGTAGATCTTCACAAGTAGGTACTTCAACTTATAGGAGCTAAGTAGGACCTTCTACTCCCCAAACCAGCACTTCGTTTCGCCATAGAGATGCTCTTGGGGAAATCAAGGATGAAGCCGAGGATAAATTTGATGAAGACACTTGGTTCGCCGTAGATGAGAAGAGGAACAAGATGACAAAAGAAAGCATAGTCGAGCTTTTGAAAGAGTATCCTTTGCCTCCTCCCTTTTCTGCTCGGGTTCCTGCACTCCAAGAGCCTGCCAACTATGGTACGAACTTGGAAACGAGTGTCTACGAAGGCCAGATTAGATCTGGCTATAGAGTTCCAATGCACCCCTTTGCTGTTGCCTTTTTCAACCACTATAAGATGGCGCCAGGTCAACTTGTGCCCAACGGGTGGAGAAAACTAGTTGGCTTGATCTATCTTGTGCAGACCTCAGGGTATCCAGTGACTGTCGATGATTTCATGAGATTATTCCTTGAAGTATGCTTTATAAAGAGTGTGGCCAAAGGTGATGGTTGGTATTATATTCACAACCGGATCAGAGTGATAAAGGGAGGTCCCAAATCCAACAAAGGTTGGCACTCCCGATACTTCTTCATTCAGAGGCCAAGCGGCAAATGTGAGTTCCCAAGAAAGTGGAACGGTTTCTGTAAAGATTTTGAAAAGGATGGGTTCTTGGCTCCCAATGCTATGACAAAGAAACTGCTTGATCACATAAAGAGGAGGGGTGTTCTCAATATTGATGAGCCCCTTACAAACAGATCAAGAGATGCAGCATGCGAGGCTCATTCCTCCTGCCTCCGCTATGCCTGTTTCTCCAACTCCTGTTTTAGAACCTCGAATTATTTCGAGGCCTAAGGCTCAAGACCCGATGATAGATACGTCGTCTTCTAGGACTCCAAGTCTAGGTAGAGTCTAAAGCCATGTTTATGTATCTCTTTCCTATGTAATTGTAAACATGTTCCCTAACCCTTTTCTTTTTACAGAAATGGCTGGCAAAGGAGAAGGTGCAAAAGGCGACTTTTTGGGTTTGCTCCAAAAGGCTTCGAAGGGGAAAAGGAAGGAGAGCATAGGGGAAGGTTCTTCCCCTCTTGTAAAAAGGCTTCGCGCTCCAACTCCTCCAGTACCTCCGCTTGTGGTTGAGGATCTTCCAATCGAGAAGGATCCAATTTTCCGTCCCAGATGGACCATTAAGAGAGGCGACTCGGGAATGCCCCATTCGCATGTCTCTGCTCAACACTTAGCTCACAGGATGTTGCCAAGTGATAAACTCATCTTGGAAAACCAGCCTCATGAGGCCTTTGCTATGGCGCACGTCCAGGCTGCTTACAACGTAATTTGAATTACTTCCCTCTCTTTGGGGCTGTCAATTAAACTCTTCTCATCTTTCTACCACATAATCGTCTTCATCTCCCTTTCCTTTTCAGGCATACTGATATAGCAGCCAGATGCAGGACAGGTTCTCGATGGCGATGGACGTGGCCCGTAATGCTGAGACTAACAAGAGAGCAGCCGAAGGCAAGGCTGACAAACTTGATAAGGAGGTCAAGAACCTCAAGACAGAGAATGCTGATCTGCTTACCAAGCTTGGTCGTCTGGAAAAAAGATGTGAGAAGCTGAGGCATGAAAAGTCTGAGGTCGGGAACAAAGCCATCCAGGCATTCCTTGATGGTACAGCTGGTGAGGAATGGCTCCGGAAGCGGACTGAAGATGGGCTTTCCATCTTTCAGGAGGGCTTCCAAAAAGCCAAGGAACTAACGATGGCCAAGTATCCGAGCCTTTTCTTGGACGACGTTGTGGTGCCCAGCTTTGAGTCGCCGTCTGGGGAAACGGCCGTGCCTACTGAAGCTGGAGATGCTATTTCTCCCGGGGAGAAGAGTGTCCGATCCGGGAATGCTCCTGCATCTTAGGACAACTTACCTTTATTCCCCTGTTTTGCAATTTCCATTTGATGTGCCCCCAATACTTGTGTTGCCTCAGAGGCTTACAAATGGAAATTAATATTCTCTTTTTTTTTTGTTTACCCCTTGAGGGGTTTTATTTTTGCAATTGTGTTTTGAATATTTCACTTTTTGCATTGTTTTTACTTTGACACGAACCCTTATCGTCAGCTAAGGGCTGGCAAAGAAGCCTAAAGCTCATGCTTGGCTAAATTTCAAATTAACAAAACAGGGTGGGGCGACGATCCCCAGCATGGCTTTGCCGTTTCTCGGGCTAGAACTAAAGCTAGACCGTGTGAGGTAAGACTTGTGTCTTACCCTATCACAATGGGTGATACTTTGCTTGAGCAACATTCGTGGTTTTACTTTGACGCGAACCCTTATCGTCAGCTAAGGGCTGGCAAAGAAGCCTCGCACTCACGCTTGGCCAGATTTTGAATTAACAAAACAGGGTGGGGCGACGATCCCCCACATGGTTTTGCCGTTTCTCGGGCTAGAACTAAAGCTAGACCGTGTTAGGTAAAACTTGTGTCTTACCCTATCACAATGGGTGATACTTTGCTTGAGCATCATTCGTGGTTTTACTTGATCGGGCAGTCTACTCGGGTATTGAATGTACGTCGTTCTTGGGAACATGGATATCGTTATCCGAGCTAATCATTCATCGTTGTGCTAATGTAAGCAATACTTCTTTCCAATAATGGTAAAGATATTGATATTAAATAGACGAAACGATATACTTCAAACTGAAGAAGATGAAGAAGATTTTTATTATAATTGAAATACTTCATCTCTACTATCCTTCTGTGTTCTATCCCACTTTTTCCCCCAAAAAAGGAAAAACGTCTTGTAACAGATACAAGACTCTACTGGTAGTATTGCCTCAAGTTGTCAGCATTCCATGTTCGCGGGATCGCTTCTCCTGAAAGTGTTTCAAGTGAATAAGCGCCTGGTCTAAGCACCTTCGATATTTTGTAAGGTCCTTCCCAGTTTGGCGACAACTTCCCCACAGCAGCCTTCGGGTCTGAAACTTCCAATTTTCTGAGGACTAGATCCCCAACTCTAAATATCCTTATTCGAACCCTTCGATTGTAGAATCGCGCGACTCGTTGTTTCGTTGAAATCATCCGATCTAAGGCTTGGGCTCGCACATCATCTAACAAATCCAGATTTCCTCTAAGGTTCTCCTCGTTTTCTGCCTCCGAAAATTGCAGCACTCGAACCGTGGGGAGGCCCACTTCTACGGGCAGCAGCGCCTTTGTCCCGAAACACAGCAGAAATGGTGTCTCGCCTGTCACCGAATGGGGTGTTGTGCGGTATGCCCAAAGTACCTTTGGAAGTTCATCAACCCATGCCCCCTTAGCATCGTCCAGCTTTCTCTTCAACCCTTGAAGGATTGAGCGATTCATGTTCTCTGTTTGTCCATTGGATTGGGGATGAGCGACTGATGTAAAACGGAGACTGATAGAAAGGCCTTCGCAAAAGCTTCGAAAGTTAGAATTATCGAATTGCTTCCCATTATCGGTGATCAGGATCTTTGGAACCCCAAAGCGACAGACAACGTTCTTCCAGAAGAACTCTTCACATTTCGACGCTGTTATGGTAGCCAACGGTTCGGCCTCAGTCCATTTTGTGAAGTAGTCGATGGCGACTATCACAAATCGCCTTTGCCCGGTAGCCATCGGAAAGGGGCCCAAAATATCCATCCCCCACATTGCAAACGGAATTGGGGAAGTTAAGATACTAAGGGGCGCTGCCGGTGTGTGTGTAAGGGGAGTGAATTTTTGACATTGGTCACACCTTTTCGTGAACTTTATAGCGTCTCTCTGCATCCCTGGCCAGTAATAGCCTTGCCTCAAGATTTTGTGCGCTAGATTTCTTCCACCCAAGTGTTGTTCGCAAATACCTTCATGAACCTCCTGTAACGCATAATCTGCCTCTTTAGGGGTCAGACACTTTAGGTATGGCAGGCTAAAAGACTTCTTGTATAGCACACCATCTACAAGGGCAAACCGAGCAGCTTTAGCACGTAAATTACGTGCTTCGCTTCTCTCTATAGGTAACGCCCCCGAGGCGAGGTACTGAATAATTTGGTCCATCCAGCACGGTTCATACTCTATCACATCCACTTCATTTGAGAGCTGGATACTTCTTTCTTGGAGGAACTCAATGTATATTGCACGTGAGAACTCTGAAATGTCTTCGGAAGTCAGTCTTGACAGTGAGTCTGCTTGGGCACTTTGGTCTCGTGGTATGTGGCGGATGGTGAAATTCTTGAACTTAGCGGCTTCCGTCTTCACGGCCTGGAGATATTGGGCCATTCTATCATCTTTCGCTCCATACTCTCCCAATATATGATTCACAACTAACTGAGAATCGCTGTGTACGGAAAGAGAGTCGACTTTCAAAGAGTGTGCCAACCTTATTCCTGCTAATAGCGCTTCGTATTCCGCTTCATTATTTGATGCCTAAAAGTTGAAGCGAAGGGCATACTCAATCTTGAACTTTTCGGGGCTGATCAGTATAAGCCCGGCTCCGCTATTTCTAACTTTGGAAGAACTGTCGACATAAAGAAGCCAAGGATCCGAAACTTCTGAAAGAATCAACTGCTGGGGGTCTTCCGGTATTGTGCACTCAACAACAAAATCTGATAAGGCTTGAGCCTTAATTGCTGTACGGGGTTGGTACTTGATATCAAATTCACCCAGTTCCACCGACCAGTTTACCAATCTCCCCGACGCATCAGGATTTTGGAGTACTTTCCCCAATGGCTGATCAGTCAACACAATGATGGTGTGCGATTGGAAATATGGTCTCAGTTTTCTAGCCGATGTGACAAGGGCAAGGGCCACTTTGTCTATTCGAGGGTATCTGGTCTCCACGTTTTGCAGGACCTTGCTTATGTAATAAACAGGTCTTTGCTTGCCTTCTTCTTCTCTGATCAAGACCGTGCTCACCGCTACCTCACTGATCGATAGGTATAGGAACAAGTCTTCACCAGTAACTGGCTTTGTAAGAAGCGGCGGGGACGATAAATAACCCTTCAATTCCTCGAACGACTTTTGGCATTCTTCTGTCCACTCGAAATCTTTCACCTTCCTGATAGCCTTAAAGAAGGGAAGGCATTTTTCTGCTGATTTGGACATAAACCTTCATAAAGCGGCTACTCTTCCTGTAAGTTCCTGAACCTGCTTGATTGTCTTAGGCGACTTCATGGCATGAATGGCGCCTATCTTCTCTGGATTGGCTTCAATACCCCTCTGAGATACCATGAATCCTAAGAACTTCCCCGATGCTACGCAAACGCACACTTGAGTGGGTTTAGCTTCATGTTATAAGCTCTCAGGATGTCAAAGGTTTCTTTGAGGTCTTTCACATGAGCCTCCGCTTTTACACTCTTCACCAGCATGTCATCCACGTATACCTCCATATTTTTCCCGATTGAATCGTGGAAGATCATGTTAACAAGGCGCTGATAAGTTGCCCCTGCGTTCTTTAGTCCGAGAGGCATGACTTTGTAGCAATATAATCCCCGTTCTGTAATAAAGGCGATTTTGGGAATATCGTCTACGCACATCTTGATCTGGTTGTAGCCAGAATACGCGTCCATAAAGCTCAACAGCTCATGACCCGAAGTTGCATCAATCAAGATATCAATTCGTGGTAGCGGGTAACTGTCCTTTGGACAGGCCTTGTTGAGGTCAGTGAAGTCGATGCATATTCGCCAACGGTCGCTCGACTTGGGTACCATCACGATATTGGCGATCCAATCAGGGTACAATATCTCCTCGATGAATCCGGCTGCCAACAACTTGTCAACTTCTTCCTCGATTTTTACCTGTCTTTCTGGAGCGAACGTTCTCTTCTTTTGCTTGACCGGCTTCTTGAGCTGGTCCACATTCAATTTATGGGTGATCACTTCCGGATCAATCCCGGGCATATTCGATGCCGTCCAAGCGAAGATATCTGAGTAGCTCCGCAATAAGTCCACAAGCTTGAGCTTGAGGTCGTCTGACAATCCTGTCCCTACCCTTACTGTTTTCTCTTGGTTGCCTGGGTATAGCTCGATATCAAAGAGGTCTTCAACGGGCTTACCTCTTTCGACTTTGGTCTCATCCCTCAAATCTTCAATCATGAGGGTTTCATTGGCTCTGTTTTGGCATGACGCCATGTAGCACTGCCGAGCCACCGCCTGGTCTCCCTTGACTTCCCCAACTCCATTCTCCGTGGGTAATTTCATTTTCATGTGGTATGTTGATACCACCGCCCTTAACTGGTTTAATGCTGTTCGGCCCAAAATTGCATTATAGGCCGAAGGAACACGTACCACCACGAAATCTAGCATCAGCTTAGCTTGGTTCTGAGGGGCACCTACAGTCACTGGTAATGCAATAATTCCTTCGCAAACAACAGGGTGGTTAGAGAAACCGTATAGAGGCGTATCTATCTTCCGTAAGCGGTCGGATGGGATGTTCATTCTTTGAAACGCCTCATAAAAGAGTACTTCCGCTGAGCTTCCATTATCTACGAGGATTCTTTTCACGTCGAAGTTTCCCACCCGAAGTGTAACTACCAGGGGGTCGTCATGAGGTGTTCTCGTGTCTCCCACATCATCATCAGAGAAGGATATTGTTGGGGCCGGTTCTTTCTTCTACTTTTTAGTCAACGGTCCCACAGTTGTGAGGACTTCCCTTACGTAAGCTTTTCGTCCTTGTCCGGAAGAGCCTCCTGCGGCGATTCCTCCTGAGATGGTATCGATGACACCCGCATTTTCTCGCACTTCCTCTCTTCCTGCTAAGGGGGTGGCTTCCCTCTTTTCATTTCTTCGATTGACATACCCTCGCAGATGTCCCCGTTTGATAAGAGCCTCTATTGCGCGCTTGAACGATTCACACTTGTCGGTAGTATGACCATGGTCATTGTGGTAATGGCACCACAAATTCCTATCTCTCTGATTGGGCGCCGACCTCATCTTCTCTGGTCTTTCCAGTATCTCTTTATCCTTTATCTCATGGAGAATCTGCGATGGTCTAGCATTCAATGGCGTCAGATTCTTCATGTCGAACATTTCTTTGGGGCGCCTTTCGTCCCTCCTTGAACGCTTAGAACCCCGTCCATTTCTTGGACTATCTTCTCGAGCTCTCTTTTCTTGCCCTTGCCCCGTGTCTCCTCTGTGTTCTTTGTGGGTTTCCAAGTATTCTTCGGCCTGGATGTACTTGTTGGCTTTATCCAACAAGCCGCTCATGTTTCCAGGGGGGCTCTTATTTACCACAAATGCAAACTTGGTTGTAGGACGAAGCCCGCGCATAAAAGCTGTGTACTTTACTAACTCATCCAGGTTATCTATTTCTAATGTCACCGCGTTGAAGCGTCCCAAATACCGTGACAGGGATTCGTTCCTTTCTTGGACTACATTGAGGAGACTAGCCGAATTCTTCCTCCGAGTTCGGCTGCTCACAAAATGTTTCTGAAATAATGGACCTAGGTCATAGAGACTAGGTCATAGAGACTTAAACCACGCATGCGCCGCTTTCCTCAAAGTGGTTGGGAATGCCCGGCACATGACGGCATCTGAGACTTGGAGGAACAGCATATTTGTTTGAAACTGGTAGACGTGCTCTCCGGGGTCTCCGCTCCCATCATATAAATCGCACTGCGGCATCTGAAAATTAGGAGGGAGTTTCGCCTTCTCAATTGCTTTGGACATGGGGTATCCAGAATCCTCCCTGGGAGGAGTGAATTCCTCCGGGCATGGCCCGGAGGTGGGTTTGCGAGAAGTTCGCCCTTGGGGACGAACTTTTCGTCCGGAGCCATGAATTCGTCCTTGGGGACAATGCTTTTGGTCCACGCAGCGTCGTCCTCGAATTTTGCCGCTTACCATGGGAGGCGAATTCGTGCTGTCCTCTATTGACTTCTCTCGTCGGATATATGATTCGCTTTTGGCGACATGTTCTGGCTGATAGCTAGGATCAGTCTCTAATTTATGACTTCGACCATAGCTGGACCTTGAGGTCAGTCTAAGGCGAAGGTCGCTGGGATCCAGATGTGTCTGGTTAGTAGAAATCGTCGGGGCCACCGCTTCAAGCTTCTTCTGTAAGGTAGTTACCATGCCCTTAAGTTCGTGGACTTCTCTGGTCAGGTCTGCGTTCGGAGTATCAAATAGCTTTCGGGTCAGGCGATGACGCAAATCTCCCCTCTTTAGAAGAGGGGTCGGGGAACGAGTTCCCTGGGAACTGTCAGTCGCCTTCGGGGTGACTGAAGTCACATTAATCCAGTCGTTACTGGAATGTTGTTGTCTTCGGCGGGAGCCTCTCGATCTCGCTCGCTGATTTTGGACGGAGCGACTGGTTTGGGGAGTGTCTGAAGGTGATTGCCTGGCCATGTTCCCTATCGGTCCCACGGATGGCGCCAAAATGTTGCTGCTAAAATGTTGATCGGGACCACAGCTAGGAAATGAACCTGCAAAATAGAACACGGAGTGACCACCGGGGATGTTCCGGTGGAGGCGGCTCCGATGCTAAAGTCAGAATGTCGCTACTAGGGTAGAACTCTGAATAGCAGTAAGTGCATTGAGTGCTTGTGTGTGTGAACCTGTCTGTGTACCTGAGGATTTTCCCATTATATAGGCCATTTCCAGACTCCTCTCTCCTTTAGGACTCTTTTATCGCTGATCCTTAATGTATTAGAGCCCTACTAGGACTATCCTTTTAGCAGTTGAGTCCTAAACGGGTTCTATCACCTCTCTCAGACTCTGTCCCGATACAGGTTCCTTAATCCGGTCAAAGTCATCCATGCCACGTGTCATAAGTTCCTTAATCTTGCTAGTCGCCCGCTAACAACTCGGTAGCTTGTCTAGCAATTAGCACGTTGGGGCTCAGCTCCACTCTCATAGACCAGTGTAGTGTTCAAGAAAGTAGTCTCTGAAGGTCTGATGTTTGCATCTATTCTCCGGGTTGGCCCAGGACTCTTCATCGGCCGAGTTCCCAATCTTATGGTACGAACAGAGAAAAAGGCTCGTCAGTTGGATTGATCGATACATGCTTTCCAATGCATTGAGATGCTCTAGGCATCTGTGAACAACTGACGAGAATTCTAACAATCTGTGAACAATTGGGCTGTTGTGCTTGTGCATACAGATTGCAGTGGGGGTGTGGGCTGATGGGTGAGGGCTTGCGCATCAATTGGGTTGCTTTCTGAATTGATAGCGATGAATCTATTCCTACTGCACTGCAGTTCTTGTTTTGAAGGCTAGGCAGGGATGGCACAACCAAACTCACTTGTCGGAAACCCTATCAACAAAATTCAACATTGATGCCTCTAATGTCTAGACCAAACAATATGATCCACCTCCATTTAAGGATACAACATTATTCTTCACAACCCACAAGCAACTTCGTTCCTATCCAACTCTCATGCCACGACACACACACACACACACACACACACACACTAATCAAATCCCCCACATTGATCCATAACATATAAATTCCGTCAGAAACACACCCCCGGAGCGAAAAACAGCCGCCACAAACAGTATTCTTGAATGCTCCACTCCGACAATAACCCACAAACAATCTAATCAAACCGTATGCTAACATGAAATACAGTAAACTTGGTGTATTACCAATATGCTCATCTCATCCAAACCAATGCGCGGTAAACTTCATGAAATCCTGTATACCCATAAACATTCACTGCAAGCGCGACAGCAACAACATATTCATCAACAGGTGAGAGAAACACCGCAATACAACAACAATTTCCAAATGTAATCCAGTTTTGCTGAGAATCCTTGGAATCTCATCGGCCGGTAGTTCATATCTATAGCCGTCGTAAGAAATATTTTTTGGATCATCATATCCTTGCAAGAGAGAACCACAATACATCATGACCAAGTGTAAATCTTTATTATCTCTGTACACAGAATTTGAAGGATAAACAAGACAAAAAAAGGGTAAGCAGGATGAGATCGAGAGGGAGAAAACCCAAGATCAAATCCAAGTGTTCTGTTATACAATCACATTGCTCTGTAATACAACCTCAAAACCTCAACAGAAACAGACATTATTGTTTCATAAGCCCATACAGTTGAAGCAACATCCCAACATCTCACCATAGTACACTAAAATCTACATAATTTTACCTAAATACCAAGGAAAAATAACCAACTCTCCCGACAACCCCATCTGGCGATTATTTTCCCGAGATTGACAAAAAAAAAACAAAAGTAAATCAATTATGATGAGGATTTGAAGAATAATCAGAGGCACAAGGCGGTGACGTGCAAATCGTCAGCATTACCGGCGTCGGCGTCATCAGCCGGAGCCGGTAGGTTGAGATCGAACGGCAAGGATTTCCGCGACGACGACGCCAGATCAGCGTTGCAGTCGTCGACGACGGAGGACGACGAGTCGCAGTCGCTGTGGCAGCCGTCCAGCGGCGGAGGCTGCGGCCGCTTTATCCTGCGGTGGATTCGGTGCGGCGGCGGCGGGTTGTACGGCCTGGGCCCACTGGAGGACTCGACCGTGCTGCTGAGGCTGCTACTCGCCGGTCGGGAATGACGGAATTGATGAGAGTCAACGTTCTGGTGGGTGACGTCACCGTTGGAAATATCGTGGATCGACAGGGGCAAAAACGGGAAGTTGGTCTTGGCCTTTGGGCCTCGCAGGGACCGGGCGGCGGCGTCGTAGGCGCGGGCAGCGTCCTCCGCCGAGTCGAAGGTGCCGAGCCAGACCCGGGTCTTCTTCCACGGGTCGCGGATCTCAGCGGCGAACCGGCCCCAAGGCCGCTTTCGGACCCCCCGATACCGTGGCTCTATCTGGGGCGATCCGGATCCGATCGCTTCCGCTGCCGCTGCCGTCGCCGGCTTTCCTCGGGCTCGACGCATGGCCTTTGTCTGAGAGGACGGCGTTCCGAGGGGATGTTGATTGTTAGATCGGAGATGGTAGGTAGGTGGGTGGAAATGGATGTGTTCGTTGGAATTCCTGGCTGACCGGCTACCACCTCCTTCGATCTGTTTAGCAGGTTTGTTGAATCTCCATGGCGCTCTCTCTGCGTGTGTGTGTGTGCCTCTTTTCTTGATTTCGCTTTGGTGGTGGTTTGTTTATCCCTTTCTTTGCTATTTCTCTCTCTCTCTCTTGAAATGGAGAAACCGGCTTGATTGCTTTGCTATTTTTTTTCTTTTTTTGGGGGAATTTTTCTTTTTTCTTTTTATTATGTTTATTTTGACGGATATATGGAATTAGGACGAAAGTGAATGGACCAAAATGCCTCCATTCTTCTTCATTCTCCTGTCTTCATCCCAATTTGACGTATGAAGACTTTTTTTTTTTTTACAAGAAAGTTAGCATTACAAAATATTGTGCTAGGTCTCTCTGTGTAGTTTTGGGTTTAAGATAGGAAGTACGTTTTGGGATTAACGACCTCTACATCATTGTCTGTTACTCTTCACTTGTAAAACTTTGTTCTTTGAGAAATTATTCATCTACAGAACTGACATATATCAAAATCTGACATAGATCGCCTCTCCAAAATCATGACAGCTATGCAAGAACCTTTCTCAGGTCATAAACTTGTAGCATACGAAACTCCTTTCAACACTCGTAGTGCTTTCACCAATGGTGTATACAAGGAATCCTCCAAAGAATTAGAATTTTGACCACAAATATACCACACCCATTCCAGATCATGGCTACCAGGGCAAATGTCCTAATTTTTATATAGATTGCTCAATAAAAATTAAGCTTGAGTTAATCTTTGGCGGGATGACTCCGGGAGATAGGAAATGGTGAGGGGATTCTGTGAGGCAGTCGATAGGCAGTGGGGTAATACAGTTGATTGCATTGGTGAAAATTCAGCTCCAACGGCTATTTTCGAGGACAAGACTCCAATGGCTAGTTTAGAGGGAATCCAGTCGACTGTAATTGCAGTTTTGCTCATATAGTGCCTATAACGGTTATATTTCATATCTTCTCTATATAAATAATTTGGGACAACATCATACACCATGGAAACCGCATTCTAAGCCTCCATTCATTAGAAAAACATCAAGGTTCGTAGTTCAAACTTTTTTCTCATCTTCATTATTTTACATCATTAAAGAGATTATCTTTTTGAATAATTTTTTGATTAAACATTTTTCAAGTTATCAATTTTCTCATCTCTCTATTGTACTAGAGCTTCATTTGTACTAATTTCCTTTCAAGAGGATTTTTTTGTACACATTTGATCTTTGTAAAAGGGTTGTGATCAAGGCTTGGGGTTTTCAAGTCTTGGGTGAGCTTTGTGGATTCAAGGCTTGTGCTTGGTGTGGGGATATCACAAAGTATTGTAAGGGTTTTGATCTTGACTCGAAAGAAAATTGTTCCTAGTGGATTCTAGTACTCTTGCAAGGGACTTCTTTGAAGAGGTGGATGTAGGTTTGAGGGTAATTTAAGTCGAACTATTTAAATCTCCTTGTCAAGTATCTCTAACTCAATCTCTTTACTTATTGTTCTATAATTGCTTGAGATTGAATAGTTAGCATCTTCATTAAAGTATTACTTGGTTTGATTGAGATTTATGATTGTGCTCAGTTTCAATTCTGCATTTATTTTCAAAAATCCTATTCACCCCCTTTAGGGTTGTTTTATTGATTTTACATGCATTATTTAGCTTAAAAACGAGAGAGATATGTCTCTGGAAGTTGGCCTCGCAGCATGGCAGCTGCTAATTTCTAGGGTTTTTTTGGATAAGAAGATGAACAATAAAATTGGTCAAAGCTCACTTGCGGCAATGGCGTACGGTCACCTAGAGGCCTTTGATGGCCAATCTGATGCACCAGTGAATCCTGAAGGGGGGGGGGGAGTTTCCCAAACACCAAAAACCACCAAATGGTGGTGCGTGGGGGCCACGTGAGTGGTGTCACCACCGCAAGGCCATGCGCGCCATGTTGAACCGACCGATATGTTTTTTACCATAATTGGTCGGTAAACATATTCAAACCGGCTAGTAAATTAATTGAACTGGTCGATAAGGTAAGTTAAAACTTTAGGCTATTTCAGCTTTATCTCGTTAGGAAAATGATGTGCATGATCAAATGGTCTCCTATGTCGTTTGACTGCCCCAAACCTATATAAAAAGGCCCTTTGGACTGCTCCAAAACAAAGTGAGGATTAGAGAGACGAACGGCTGTAGAGATCTTGAGAGAGAGAGAGAGAATGTTTCCAATACATCATAGAGCACGTCGAGCCTTCAACAAAGTTTAGAGGTAATTTCGTCTTCTATTTCCCACTCATTTCTTGACATTCATGTTAGTTAGAGAGTCTTAAAAGTGTCGCCCATCCTCGCGACCATATTTGGTCTAAAAAAAATTGAAATATAAACTAGGAAATAGAGTTCGAATAAGAGTTAGACTTATTTATCAATTTCAATTGTAACACAACTAAAAGTGTTAGTCCTAAAGGATGCTAAGAACAATTAACCGGAAGAAGTTGAGTACGTTTAGGTCTTTAAAAATATGACCAAAATCTTGGTCACCTCCCTTAGGGTCAGCCAGAGAACTACATGGTTTTGGTCCCCGATTAGTCCGGTCAGATATATGTAGGTCACTCGACTTGTGATGTTGAGTTGATACCAAATTTAAGATTACTGTAGGCCGAGTTCGTTCTTTCTTTATCGTATGTTACCATTTGATTGTGATAAAAATTGAAATGACCTAAAAACGAATTAGAGACCATTAGGGTATTACAGTGTGCCTAACACTTTCCCATTGTATAGTTTAGTCCCTAAACCCAAGTTTCTGTTCTCGAATGATTAGGAACTTTAATTTGGAACTTAGAGTAAAAAAATAGAGTTTTCTTGTTCTTTCCACGTTAATATTTAGTTAACGCTAAATATGATGGCAACTTAAGTTAAACCTTCCCGGGTTTAACTTCTAGAGGCGTTCGCTATGCTTGCGTTGGCACAAAAACTACCATGATATCCCTATAAACGACTACGTGACTCACACGGTGGCCGGGGGTGTACGCAATGAGGGAGATGCAGGCTAGGGAATTGAAGGTCTTTGTTTTGCTTAAAGACATTCTTGAATAGGAAATAACGTGGTCTCAGGCTTCCCTAGGTTAATTGATGAAGCTAACCAAGGGAGGCATAAAGGCTTTTATGCGTCTCTTTTTGTCTCTGGTTAAAGGTGGTGGAGTGACAAATTAACTTCTTTTTTAGATCCCCACAACTAAGCTAATCACGATACTTTTGCACTAGGAATTTATCCAGAGATAAGAGAAGTTTCACCTTTACAGGACAAATTTACAGTGCCGTTGGATGCCCTCAAGGTGAGGATACAATAAACATATATATATATATATATATATATATATATATATATATATATATATATATTTCTCTTCCATTGCTTCTTCTGGTCGAGAGACACTGGGTAAACTTATCAATCAACTCTCTAATGTTGGGGTCGTTAGTTTCACAAGAGCTGGACACATGATCTGTGGAGCTGGGGTCATCAAGCTAAATCATCTTAATATATATGGAATGGTCTATATGCTCATTGTTAGGGTATCCCTAGTCGTAATAAACTAATTGAATAATGGTTTGACCTAGTTCTAAGAAGGTAGATTACATATTTGTCAAGGTAAAGGTTAAGCCAACTAGGTTTTTTTCCGAGCTCTATTGACATTTACGTCTTTCAAACATTAAACTATTTGCTTCTCTCTTGTTAGTCAAGTAAACCCAAAGCACGGAAGACGGTAATTCAAGAGGTTGCAATAGCTCATATAATCTTTGTAGCGCGTAGATTTAAATAATTTAATAGATTTATCATCGTATTTTTCTTTCAAGGTCAGAATTTCATTAAAATCGCCAATCACAAGCCGTGTATTAAGATTTGATCATGAAACCGGTGACATGATGGGTGATTTCACCTCCAAAATGTGGGTTATATTTTTACCTTATCCAACTTCTAATCAGGTTTATCTCAAATGTGGGTTATATTTTTACCTTATCAGGCACATTTCAGAGCTCATTTTTTTATTTAATTTTTTAATCTATCCGACGAACCAAACAAGTGCTGATTTATATCTTTTTTTTTTGTTGAAAAAATCAAGCTTTGTTAAAATAAAACCAAAAAGAAAATGCACTATTACAACATATGCACAACAGGTGTCGAGTTCATTTGACGTGATTCTTTCAAGCGTTTAATGGCCTTTAGAGTAAAGATACTACAGTAAAGAGTTTTTTGTATTTTCTTGTCTTAGTCAACGAGGTTGAAAATTTGAGATACAAACGCTTTGAATATGAACCTTTTTGGCGTATGATCTATACTACAAATAAGAGTATGAATTTTTAAAAATTATTTTTTATACCACAACACATTGTTACATTAAAAAATTTCTTCTTCGTCATTCAAAACATAATTAACATGCTTTGATTCTAAATTCTTCTAACAAATTCATTTTTTCCACTACTCATAGATATTACTATTAATGCATTGTTGTCTCTCTCATTTTTCTTAAACTTAATAATAATAAGATATAAGTTTGCTCATTGTCTCCCACAACTTCATACTTTATATAGATTAGGATTAGGATGTGCACGACCGTGATATATAACATCTTATGATATAAGTAGAATAATTAACTTATCTTCAAATGACCATTAGATTGTAACAATTTTCTCTACAAATAAATGAATTTTACTCTTATGTTATCTTAGAGATAACTGGTTCAGACTTTTACATTGGCCAAAAAAAATTTTATAATATGATTTATCAAAAAATTTTTTTAAACTAGACATGATAAATCTTTTTCTTCAGTTTTCCAATATTTTCGCTTAAAGATTGGATCTTATACTTGTGTTCAATTAGACATGTGTGTCTGTTCATTGTATAGGTTTGTCTATGCAAATATTAGTGATTCTCTAACACAAACTTTAAAATATTGATCAACTTAAATTTCTTTTTCTTGCTTTGATTTTTATGGAGTAATCTCACCATCTTTCTATTTAGTAATGGCTGTGGCTATGATTAAAAATTATGTTCTGAATTATTATGCCATATAAGATATATAAATTACTCTTTTCATGTTATTTATTGATTAAATATTGACACAAACTTCTAATTAAGGGTGATTCAACTTTTTCGCTTCTCTAAAATTTGAATTATAAAAATAAAAGCTAATGGAGATGGATATCATTTCCTTTATATAGGCATCCCATAATATGTTGATGAACAATTCACATGCAAATTTTGCCTTCACTACAAAAAATTAAGTCATTCTACTTTTGGCTAGAGTAAGTTATTATAATTTTATTTCTTATTCAACTTTATGTATACTATCATTACCGGTTAAATGAACTCTAATTACACTATAAGAAAATAGGTCTTTAGCGACCGCAAGTAAAAGCGATCGCTAAACTATACGTTAGCGACGGATTTAGCGACCGCATCTTTACACGGTCGCTAAATATATCATTAAATGGTGCGGTCAACGAAATAATTTTGGCTGGTATTTTTAGCGACCGAGTTTAGCGACCGCTGTGCAGTCGCTAAATGTAACAGTCGCTAAAATGGTGACTAATATGTTCGCTAAATTTAGCGACCGCGGCAGTGGCAGCTAAAGGCAGTCGCTAAACCACTGCCGCGGTCGCTAAATCTCAGGTATAAAAACAAATCTTCTGCCTTAATTAGGCACCCTGCGTCTCTTTGTCTCCCACCACCATCGCCATCTCTGTCCCTCCCAAAAACCGCTACCCTCCTCCGCCGTCATCCAAGAGACGGCAACGCCATTTCTGGAAACCTGCCATAATTTTGTCCTAATTTTGACCGTCTCTTTCTCACTTCCCGGAACTGCCACCTCCCCCTCTCCCCCTACTTCCACATACCACCCCAATCACCGTACATAGCGTGCCGCCGCCAAGGCCACCTATCCGCAAAGCCCACACCATCGCTGCTGTCGGCCCTGGCACGGACACGCCGCTGCCAAGCCGCTGCTCGCTGTCGCTGCTCATCCTCTCTCCGCGACGTAAGTCTTCCCTGCTTCTTTTTATGTAGTTTTTATAATGTATTGTCTCTTTCGTGCTCTTCTCTCTCAGTCTCTCATCCTTTTCAATTTCAATTGGTCCATTATAATTTTGTAATCTTGTATACTTCTCTTTTCATTAGCTAAATTTGTAATCGTGTATATTTTCTATTTGCCTTTGTATGTGTTTTGAGTGTTTGCGATTGGAGCTATCTCGTGCACATCATATACTTACGTTTGGCCTATAAAAAAGAAGAAAAATGATACTGGATTAATGTTTGGTGTAATCGGGAAATGAGTTGTTAATTTTTGTTTGTTTGGATTATGCTTTATATGAGACAAACATTAGGACTGTCAAAGATGGCGGGGATAAGAGAATGTCAGTGGGAATCAGCCATATAAGTGGGGGTTCAAGAGTTTTTGGAACACCTGTTTTTTATTTTTTCTTTCACCAATTGGAATCTACGGTTGTGGGTGACTGCTGTCCACCACTTCACAATCTATAGTAGCTTGCATTGACCTTTACTTTATCATGTTAAACTGTCAAATTTGGCATGCCATCACCATTTCTGCAAAATATGATGCAACTTAGATGATTTCTAGCTCACTTCATGATACTTCCCAAGTTATGAAGATGATTGAAGCATACTTTTTAGATGGCAGATGACCATGATCTAGACATCCTACTAGAGTTTTGATCTTCATCTTCAGGATATATGGTTATTTGAACTTTTAAAATGATCCTGAATATAACTTAATTTTCGGATCAAAGGTGTTGCTCATTAATGGTTTTCACTTTACATCCATGTTTGATATTGATTTGTATCCTTTCCATCAAGGAGTTAATAAAAGATCTATTTGAAGCATAAATATGCAAGGATACAAAAAACAGTAACAATTAGTACTACTATTTCTATACTTTTCCCCCCTGAAATTTGGCTTTGGGAAAAAGGTGATTTCTTGCATTTAGAAACCGGTGTGTTGAAGTATCTGCCTCACAGTTTGCCGTGTTAAGAGTTTAAAATCTATGATGAAGCTTTACCATTGACCAACAGTGTGCTTATCTGTCACTACAAGAATATAGGCCTTTAGCGACCGCTAATTTTTGCGGTCGCTAAATGTCTATTTAGCTACTGATTTAGCTACTGCTTAACTAGCGGTTGCCAGGAAAGTAAACCGACCAGTGGGAATAAAAGAAAGATAGCATGGAAGATATTGCGGTACTTCCCGTTGACACCAAGGCTTCAAAGGTTGTACTACTCTTCTAAAACAGCAGGGCACATGAAATGACATAGCCACGTCCGCAGCAAAGTTCCCGATTTATAAAGACACCCTGCCGATGGAGAGGCATGGAAATAATTTGATTATCGACACCCATCTTTTGCTGCAGAAGTTTGAAATGTGTGACTTGGGCTCGCTACCGATGGGTTTAATCCTTTTGGGCACTCTAGCACACCCTACTCTACGTGGCCTGTGATCAGTGTCCCGTATAACCTTCCTCCGGACATGTGTATGAAGAAACAATTCATGTTTTTATCATTACTCATTCCTGGACCTACGAGCCCGGGTAGAAATATAGACGTGTACCTGCGGCCGTTGATCGATGAGTTAAAAAATCTGTGGGAAGTTGGAGCCCCAGCATTTGATGCATCTCTTAAACATAACTTCAACTTGAGGGTAGTAGTCATGTGGACTATCAATGACTTCCCTGCATACGGTATGTTGTGTGGGTGGAGTACACACGGTAGGTTAACATGTCCTTATTGTATGGAAGTGAGTAAGGCTTTCACCTTAAAGCACGGGGGGAAGACTTCCTTTTGGGGGTGTCACAGACAATTCTTACCACCTAATCATCCATTTCAAAGGCAAAAAGATAAGTTTGATAAAACTGTGGAGCGTCACCTTGAAACACGTGACCGATTGTCTGGCGATGAAGTGTATATGTGTGTAAAGGACCTTGACATGGATGCAATACCATTTGGAAAGTGTGGTGCTAGTCTAAAACTTCTTGGCTTTAGAAAAAAACACAACTGGAAGAAAATATGCATCTTTTGGGAGCTGCCTTATCGGCCGACCCTCCTTCTGCGCAACAATCTCGATGTTATGCACATTGAGAAAAATGTTTTTGAAAATGTGTTTAATACAGTCATGAATGTTAAGGCAAATCAAAGGATCACTTAAAAGCATGTAGCGATTTGCAGGTGATGGGTATACGACGTGAATTGCATCCACGAATGGTTAATGGTAAGTTCGTTTTGCCCAAAGCAGTATATACATTGGATAAAAAGCAGATACAACAGGTGTGCGAGTGGGTTAAACTGTTGAGGCTGCTAGATGGCTATGCATCTAATATATCACACTGTTGTAACCTTGCAAATTGTAGGTTTCATGGTCTAAAGAGTCACGATTGTCATGTATTCATGGAAAGATTTATACCAATTATCTTTCGTGACCTCTTGCCGAAACCAGTAAATGAAGCATTGACTGAACTTAGTCATTTCTTCCGGGATTTGTGCTCAAAGGTGCTCCGAGTGAGTGATGTTAAGATTCTTGAGAAAAATATTGTTGAGACAGTATGCAAGTTAGAGAAAATCTTTCTCCCATCATTCTTTGACTCGATGGAGCATTTGGCCATTCACTTAGCATATGAGGCTAGAGTGGGTGGACCTGTGCAGTATCGATGGATGTATCCATTTGAGAGGTGGTTGCCCATCCTTCTTCAAATTGTATTTCATACTTACACACATGCGTTGATTACTGAAATCAATCATTATTTCTTACATAGGTATATGTTTGACCTTAAGAAAAAGGTGCGAAACAAAGCCCGGGTTGAAGGTTCAATTGCAGAGGCTTACATCCTTGAGGAGCTTACCAACTTCTGTTCCCTTTACTTTGAGACTGATGTTGATACAAAGATGAATCGACTTGGTCGCAATGACAATAGTGTCGACACAGAATTTGATGAGCATCTTTCCATATTCAAGCATCGTGGTCGTGCACTTGGAGCAAGCAGCGGTCAATATCTTTCCGAGGAGGAGTACATTGCGGCAACATTGTACGCTCTCATGAATTGCAATAAAGTTGCAGCATTCATAGTGTAAGTAGTTGCGTACATATCTTCCTTCTCATAGTATTTACTGACATAATATAATGACGATGCCATATAACATGTAGTGAATACGATGAGGAAGTGTTATTAGCAAACCCTGGGATAGTAGATGGACAACTTGAAAAAATGCGAAACAACGCGTTCCCTGAGTGGTTCCGACAGAGCGTAAGTTCTAAAACCTACTTTTTCATTTCTAATATAGCCCGCATGTAATAAGCTAATACTCTGTGCAAATTGTTTGCTGTTGTAGACCATCCGTGATGGAGTTGATGTCCGTCTCAAGTTGCTTGCTGCTGGCTCGAGTAGACTAGTATCGTGTCATAAAGGGTACATTGTCAATGGGTTTAGGTTTAACACGATGGAAGTTGACCTTACTAAACAAACCCAAAACAGTGGAGTTTTGATCAAAGGTGATTGTTATAATGATAGCGAGCGTGATTTTTATGGGCAGTTGGAGGACGTTGTTGAACTAGACTATTATGGCAGCGGTAATCAACTGGTAATGTTCAGGTACAAATGGTTTGACATTACAGCTGGTATTCGAGTTAGTCGACATGAGATTGTAGACGTTAATATGAGGTCAAGGCTCGGATCCTACGAACCATATGTATTTGCAGCTCAGGCAACGCAGGTCTTCTATGCAAAGGGTGTGACAAGGAAGGATCCAAATTAGCATACTGTTATCAAGACCAAAAGAGGCTTTGTTGATGATGATGTATTCGTTGAGATGTACCAAGAGGATGATGCTCCCACAGTGATACCGCTTCAGAAGAATAACGATGTTGTTGATGAGCCTCTTTGCGATTTAGGCCATGCTAGAGAAGAGGTCGATGCTGAAGCCCTCCGTGATGATGATGGTGATGATGATGATGACGGCGATGATACTGAGGAAGATGTTGATGACGAAGAAGAAGACGATGAAGATGAAGGGGACGAGGAAGAGGAAGATGTTCTGTTGTCTATTAGTGATAATGATTGACTTTGTAGATGTACTTCTAGACATGCCTGTTTATTATTTACATTGAATTAGTTATTAATTGATGGTAGTTGACTATTTAATTTGGGTTATCTTTTATAGTCGGCAGTGCCACATTGTTAGCATACTAAGTTTTCCACTTAAGTTGTTTATTATTCAGGCGATTGAGCACTGTTATTAATTTTCTTTTGCACTTAAATTGTTTATTATTCGGGCGAACTACATTGTAGATATGCCGAGATCCAGTGCACCTTGAGGTCGTGGAGGTGGTCGTCGCGGAGCTGCTCGGCACAGTCAGCCTCCCTCCCTAGGATTGGTGATGCGGCTACTACTGAGCAGCCGTCATCGTCATCAGTTGCTTCAGACCATGGTGAGACGATATTAGTTTTGTGTCGGATTGAAAGCAATTACTTGCAGTATATATAAATTTAAATATAATGATTTCCTTTTTCATCATTTTGCAGTGTTTAGTTCATCTGTACCGCGAGGTATCACCCGCGGAATACCTCTTCCAGCCACCCCGAAGCAGAGGATTACTGCTCATGTCCGAAACAATTAGTATGGTTTTAATTTTCAACGCTCAATTCTATTGTAATATGCACTTATATTGGGATTGATGTATCTCTCTGTGATTTCTTGTGATTAGTTTTGTTGAGGATTGTGTTAGGACCAAGATCGGTCCTATTATTAAGGCTCACCTCCCACAGCCTTATGCGACGTGGGGGTCGTGGACGGAATCAGACAAAGAGCTTGTCTCGGGGAAGTTTTTGGTAAGGAGCGCAATATTTTTTATGTGCTTTACTTTCGCGGTTTTAGAAGTACATTATCGCTGAATTTTTATTGCTAACCGTGTTTTTCAATTGTGTTGAATTATGTTCAGGACTATTTCAAATTTGAGTCGGATGGAGAGCAAGAACTCGGGAGGCAGGCATGGGAGTGGCATTGTGCCGAGAACTATAAGAAATGGATGCTGAATGCGAGAAGGTGGGCGCTAGCTCGGGTGGGTACGACAGATATATCTATGACGAGGGACCACAACCCCGAGTTCTTATCCAGAACCATGTGGGGGCAACTTGTGTCGCATTGGAGTACTCCATACTGGGCGAGGCTGAGTGAGCGAGGCACGGAGATGACTCAGAGCGAGAAAAAGATGAAGCACAGTGCTGGTTCCCATCCATTTACCGTGCACGAGCTGAGGTTGACAGAGGAGGACCTTGACAGGAGGCCCCCTACGCGGCTCGGCCATTTTGAGCGCACACACCAGAATAGTGATGGGAAGTGGGTGTCTGAGAGCGCCGAGCAGTTTGCGGTGAGCATGTAACTCATGTATTACTTTTGTATTCCTATTGTATTAGTTCTGCGATTGCGGCCAATAGAATTTATCTAACATTTTTGTTGTTTTCTTATACAGAGTTTATTTAGAGAGAGACTTCAGGCCAACTCGCAGCCAGACGGTAGCCAGGCAGTGGATGAGTTCTCGTTGTGGTCAGACACTACGGGGGGTCCTAGGAAGGACCGTATACTTGGCCACCCTCGTCAGTCCGCACGAGCGTTGCTAGCTGGTAGACCTCAATCGTCAGGCGAGACCAGTTGTACCGGTCTTAGGGCATATGCGACGGAGGAAGAGCGCTTCAACGCAATGTTTGATGCGCGGATGCGGATGATGCTCGATGATGGTTATGTAATTATAAAGGGGCCCAAACTACATGTAATACAAATTTTCTCAAGTACTTATGTATTTTGTGCTCTATATGTGTTCTTGTTTTGATATATGATGTTGAATCATTTGTATGGCTTCGTGCAGGGCGATACCGATGATCCTAGTGTCGGTGACCCCCAGGGTGATGAAGATGTTGTTGGATCGAACGTGCATTCTTCACGAGGAATGAAGAAGATGATGACGGGGTGGTTGTTCTGGCGACGAGTGATTTAGATAGGCGTTTGGTTAGATTTATGCAATGAATGTTATTTTATCGTTTTGAATTGATCATCGGTACTTAACTGTATGAATTCTATTATTTTAATGCATATGTTAACGTTTATCTATACTTTGATGAATGCGACAAGCTGTTTGAATGAATGCGGGATAGGGGGTTGAAGTTTTGAATGAATGCGTTGAAAGCTTTCAATGCATTCATTCAAAATCGTTTCAACCGAGGTTAAATCGGTTTTTGGATCCATTGGATTGGATGTGAATTGCTTATGAATTGATATTAGTCCTGCGACAGGTTTTGGACAAATTATTTGACCTGCAATTTTTTTTTGCAAAGCCAGGTTTTGCGACCGCGATGTGCGGTCGCTAACTAAAAATAAGCGGTCGGTCGCTAATTTCAATATTTAAAAAATAAAATAATATTTTAAAATATTTAGCTACCGCAATTTTCGGTCGCTAATTTAGTCGCTAAAGATATAATATAATTTAAAAAATATTAAAAATAGAAAAATTTTAAATAAAAAATATTTAGCGACCGCTGTATGCGGTCGTTAAATGTAGTCAACGCGGTGGCTAAATTAGCGACCGAATTTTATCAGCGGTAGCTAAAAATTAGCAACCTGGCCTATAGCGACCGTTTTAGCGACCGCTTTAGCGTAGTCGCTAAAACGCTTTAGCGCGGTCGCTAAAACCCTTTAGCGACTGCGTTGACACCTTTCGCGACAGCGTCTGGTGGTCGCTAAAGGCACTGTTTCTTGTAGTGTTAGCTACTACATGAATGGACGATTCTACATGTTTGCATTAGAAATTTAACCTTGAAATGATGAAATTATTCTATACCACTTTTAATATTACCAAAAAGAGAAGAGAACGAATTAAATTGAATTCAACAGTACAAAAAATTGATTATTTCTATTTATTTGTTTTATTTTTTAATAGTGCATCTTTCTATAACCACATGTTACATTTACAATTATATCAAAAATGGATTATAAGGATTCAACAATTGTCGTTGCGGGTAATATGAACACTTAAAAAAAAAAATACCAGTAAAGCACTCTAGGTGACAAAAGAGTATAGTTATAGGATTGAAAGTGTGATTATTGTTTAGTCTGGAGCGTACAATCCGTTTTCTTTTAACAATAACATTTTTAATAACAATGTTTGTTCTAGAAAGTGATTGAGTATTTGTAAATAGATATGCATTTTTTGTTTTTTTGGATGAGAAGATACTAACCTTTTGTTGCAGCTTTGTACTAAAGAGTAAATGTGTTAGATACTAATCTTATAGTAACATTTTTTTCAAATTAAATATAATAAATATTTTATTAAAGAAGGTAATTAAGGATGATTGTGATATATTTACAACTACTATTGTGTTCATGAACTTGGATTATAGTAGATACAAATACCAAAAATGAGTAAAAATGATGGAAAGCTAGAGTGAAAAAATATATGGATGCTGATATAAAAATAAATATTAGTTTGTTGATTGTTAAACTTTATACATTCAAATTTTGACTAAGTGCATTGATTGAAAATAATAGTATAATGGTCTTGAAAGGTTAGGACGATTTAATTACTTTTTTCTAAAGCAATTATTTTTACTTCAAAAGAATGGTGGGTAAGTCGACGATAAGATATGGACCATCATTTGCGTAACATAGACTTACACTTTTTACATTCTATAATAGCTTGTTTACGAGTTTTGAGATGAGAGAAAGAAAAGAAAGGAAGAGAAGGGAAGAGAAGAGAAAAGAAAAGAAGGGAAAACAATTATCTTTCCTCTTGTTTGTGAGTTTAATAGAGAAAAGAAAATATCAATCTTTTCTCTTGTTTGTAAATTCAACAGAAAAGAAAAGAAAAGACACTCGATTACGTATATTCCCTTGTACTACATTGTGATAATTCTAACAAAGATTATGAATGTATGATAAAAAAAATTGTTATTAAAATAATTTAGCTATTGATAAATTATACAAAATGCATATCATACTAATGTCATAAGCCTTATATAGCTAGTTAATGTCACCATGTAAAAACAAAAAATAGCCATGAATTCAGCACAAGCATCCCACGTCCAAATCTAATTAATGTCATACAAAAAGTAAAATAATCAATTATGAGTCAATTCTAACATCTAAAACAATCATTTGATTGTAAATAAAGTGGTAAGCTCCTATAAAAAGTCCTAAAACCGAAAGTCATTAAAAATTTAATCTTCATTGTCTCAAAGGTAGTATGGGCATTAATAAAATATTATTTATGAGAGTTTCCTTTCTTTTCGTTTCTTCACAATTTTGGAGAAAAGATTTAGGGACAGAAGAAACCCAAACTTTCCTTCCCTTTCTCTTCTTTTCTCTTTTTAAAAAAACTCACAAACTAGAGAAAATGGAGGAAAATAGTATTTTCCTTTCTTTTTCTCCCTTTCTCTCCTTAAAAAAACTCGCAAACAAGCTATAAAAGTTGGATGAGATAAATATAAACGAGAAAGAACATTCTTTAGATAGATTCGTAATATTTTTAGAGCAAATTATGCATATGCATCTCAATTGCAACTCGAATTAATATGTATATATGTTTTATCGGAAACTAATCGTTATCATTTAGAGAATCTATTTGGTTATAATTTTTTTTATATTATAATCTTATTTTGTCTCATGTTAATGTTCAAGTGCATCGCACCTGTATCCGACTAATTTTGACAAAAGCCGGATACGGGAAAGTGAAAGAAACGATCAGATCATTCTGTATGCACCCTATACCCGATATTAACGGCCAGAAGTAACTTTGTCTATTTTCCACATAGTTATTAATATCGTACCGGTACCGGCCGGTACATACTGTTTCTACCTTTTACTGGTACGGTACCCCTTACATTTTGTACCGGTTAAAATACCGCTCTGTACAGGTTGTATCGGCCGGTACAGGTGATACCGGCCGAAAATTACGTACCGGCCCTATACCGGGCTAGATATTCTGTTTTGTACGGGTTCCTTAAAAAGTGTAAAAGTAACAAATTTTGTTAAAAATTCTATAAATTGACCATATAAAGACTAAATAGAAAAAATATTTTAAGTTCTTTTATACCTATCAAAACCTCTGTAACTTATGACTCATAATATTCATTTAACTTTGATTTACTTTATACCTGAAAGTTTTGATCATATTTTTTCTTCTATATGATGTAATGCTTTAGACACTTGTGCGCGGGCACACGCGCACACACAAAAATAGTTTATTCTTGAACTTGAAGAGTGAAGACATTATTTAACACACAACTTATTCTTACATAAGAATTTGCCAATGAGATCGTTGAAAAGAAAGGATAATCTTAGATGAGATAATTCAATTGAATGATTTATTTATTTTATTTAAAAATTAACGTAATTCAAACTTTATAGGATAAATATTTTATCCTAGAATGCTGTTAGTAAAAAAATATATTTATGTTTTGTTAGTTAGCTAATGAATGAATATTGCAGATGTATCATGTATATTATTGATGAAAAAGTTTAGACGATACCGAAACGGTATCAGTAGTAATACATACCATTATGAAAAAAAAGGGTACACGTGCAAGTAGGGTATTCATAATAATTTTTCTAAGTAAAATCCCAAAGTACAGGGGTAAAGAACTCGAGGACAAACTCTTACCGCAAATTAATAAGCTAATAAACCATTTCCTGCCAAGAAGTATGAAAAGATTTCCTCCCAGGAAATTGATCTGGCTTCTGAGAATCTTAAAGAAACCAGCAAACTTCACCTAAACATTCAAACCGAACTGGGTCTCTGCATATAGTAACATGCAGCGTTTACGGACCACGGGCTCGACCATGGTTGGGTATCTGACAGTACCCCAGTTAAAGAGAAAGTACATGAATTCACGGGCTGCTGTTGAGGACACCTATTACTCAACCAAGGTACAGTTTTTGTTGCTTAATTCGATTTCAAATTTGATTTAATTAATGGGTTTCACTCCTTCTGTCTCTGTGGTTGTTGTTGCTTGGATACAGTTGTGCTGTGGTTACTAAAAAATGGGGGTTTGTTTTGTTGTCTTTTTTGGGTTTCTTATATGTTTGCGTGTGCTTTGGCTTAAGGGGTTGGGTCGTCCTACATTTGTCGATGTTAGGTTTTTTTTTCTTGTAAGGTGTGTACTGGTGATGATTTAGGTCTGATTTGTCTTCTTTTGGGTTTCTTGTATTTCTTTCTGTATGCTGATGTTTGATGTTTTAGGACACTTTTGAGAGACATAAAGTGGTATTTACGATCTCAACTTCTTTGGCATCGGTTGCTACGGCATGGATTGGTATGTTCATCTTGACTGCTGTAGTGCTAATTAGTTAAATTCTCAATTTTGGAAGTTTTTACATGGTTTTGCATATAAAGTGGGAAAATGATACTGAATTAATTGTTAAGAATGCCGTGTGCAGTTCCTGAGCAATATGAAATTCTGGTGAGAGCTTTGCTGCTTTCTGCAGAGATACCATGAACAGGGTATCAATTGACCTCTTTAAATGACACTGACGATTATAAAGCACACTTGCCTTGACACATTTGTGTCTAGCTGAATATATCTTCCTTTATCGGGTGCGTTGGTGGGGCTAACACTCCTAGAAGGAAAAGTACAACTAATTAATATAAGATGTAAGCTAAGTCCCATCCTTCAGAAGTAGCCTAGCTAAAGGGGGAGGGGGCGGTTGTATCACAATTGATCCTTGTAGAGCTTCAACACTTAGAAGTTCAAGGTTTTTAAATAAGCAGTAAAGGCAGGTTCAAGTCTTGCTACGGATTTGTTATTGGCTAAGGACTTGTCATGCCCTTTCAGGTTGCTTGTGTAGATTGAGTAAAAATTGTCAAAAGAGGCCAGTGACATCTGGCTTTGGGGTTTTGAATCGAGCCCTACAACCTCCAACCCATCCTTCTCTCAAAAAGAGACCAGCTCATTACCATAAAATGCCTCACCTGATTCCCAGCAGCAACCACAAAGGATCTGTTACCACAAAGGATCTGTTACTAAAGAACCCTTCCCTCTCCGAATCTCCGAATTCAGGAACTTCCAGATACGCGTTCCAGTGAGGCTCGTAGGAGCTCCTAGAGGTCAAAACCCAACGGCTAAGATTGATCAGTCTGACAATTACCATCCCCAAAACGAATTGGGATCCATAGAGAATCACCACGGCCATACACACTAGAGGGTTTGATTGGACAAATGAAAGCCTTAAATAACTGAAGTCCCCTTCCTGTATAGGCGCGACATACATCCTTGCAAGTGACCCAATGAGACTTGCAAGATTCCTCTTTATTTTTGCATGATATTCCTTAATCCTTCTGATCTGTTATTTGATGGATTGTGGGATGGGATGGGTCCGCATTGGAGAAAATTTCTGTCCTCTCCAATGTATATATGCCTATGTCTACATTTCATGTTTGTGGTTGCAGTTTCTTTTTCTGTCTTTTTTCCTCCTGTAGGGTCTTTTGCTTTTTGGGTTGCTTGTTTTTTATTTTGCGGAAAATATGTCTTCACAACTCAATTCCTATTGAATTTCTTTCATGTGCGTGCTGTATAGGTTATACGTTACGCCACCTTCATGAAAAAAAAGTTGAACAGCGGCTGGACTCGATAGAAAATGCTGTAAGTATGGATAAATCGTATAATATAGAAGTTCGTGTTTGTTCCTTTTTTATTTCTATCTAGAAAAGAGAAAGAAAGAAAAATTTCTTTGCTTCTTGATCTTGATCTTGACATTGATTTTAATGCTCGTTGCTTACATTGTTGGTTCATATTTTTAGCTCCTTATATTTTTACTGTGCGCCCCGTTTTCTTCCTTGTTTTTTTCTATCTGAGACGTAATCATTCTTCTTTTCTGGCAGATGAAAAAGAATTATGATATTGAACACAGTGAATTTAGGAAACTTGTTGACACAAGCAGTACTGCGGCTTGTTTTGCCACAGCTGGAACCACTTTAATTCTCGGGTAAGATAATTTCTATTTTTGTTGACATATTATTGGTAGTTTTGCTGTTTTCACAGGTTGTACACGTCGTTCATTTGGATATCTCATTCTTAGTTCTGATTATCTGATTTATCTCGTTCCATATGATGAGTACTATAGTCATGAGCAGTATACAAAGACTACATTTAAGACGATGGTCACGCTACATTGAACTCATCCAGGAAGGACTCCACAAACCAAAAACAAAGTGATCAGCAAAGCAGCCTATATTGAGAAATTGAAAGCTCCATATCAGATGCTACAAACTCCTTTTACGGCTTAATTACCAAAATGTAACTGCACCTCATTTTTCCATGTTCCCAAGTCTCTTTTTCTTCTTCACTAAATGTGAAATGTGGAGGACAACAATTTTGCCACCGAGCAATGAAGAAGAGCATGGACAAATTCACCATTAGTTCATTTAGATGTTCTTCTTTCTTCACCATTTATTTAGGAGAGAATCATCTGACACTGGGTCACATGGCAATACTGCTTAGTTTTGGATTAATTGGGCATAAATCTCGTAGTTTGGGATCGTGTGCGCGAAACACTCCAGACTGATTTTTTTTGGTTCTCACTACGCCAGACATCTACTGTTGTGCCCCAGCCACCGCTTGGCGATGAGGCCTCAATTTTTGTGGATGTCTATCGGATTTTTTTGGATAAAATTGGAGTTACGCTTCAAAATCCTTGGCGGCCACTTCATAAAATAGCCGTACTTCAATTTTTCTCCCTCCTCTTTCCTCTAACCTAACCTAACCCACCCCTTCCGAATTTACCCTAAAGAATGTGGTTGGTTTAATTTTATGGTGGGTTTGGAGATGAAGTAGGAGGATGGCGCTTGATGTCACGGTTTCTGCAGGAAGGGGGGAGTGGGCCGTTAGGCAGGGGCTGGTGCAATTCGAAGTCAGCTGATGTGGCTGCCCACTAAGCTGTTGCATGAATTGCCCAAAGCATCCAAAATATTGGTGACTAGAGCACCAAAATAAGTCTCGGGTGGTGGGAACCAAAAAGGAAAATGTCTGGGGTGTTTCGCCCACACGGCCCCATACTATGGGGTTTTATGTGCAATTAATCCCCTAGTTTTATTAATCCTACAAGCAGTGCCCTGCTTGTAGGATTACTACAAAGCAAAATCACAAGCAGTGGCTCCTAGTTTTAAGCTGGGTGCCCTTGTATCAGAAGCAGTAGCAGCAAAGGAGGGCTCAAGCTTGGCATTAGAACTGGATTTTAACTCAGTTGTTCTGGAAGGAGATAATATCAACATCGTAAACCTGTTACAACGGAAATCAAGACCTAGGCTGGAGATTGACGTGATTATGTTCAATTGCTTCTCTGTTGTTAGGTCCTTTAGACATTGCGGCCTCTCTTTTGGCAGTCATAGGGTGAAGGAGGTAGCTCACGTGTTGGCAGAGCATGCTTGTCAGGAACAACTCAAAATTGCTTGGTGTCATGTACCATTTGTGTGGTTGATTAGCTTTCTTAGGATAGATGTTGGTTTTTGTTTTGACAAAACTCATCTGTTCAGGAATTAGAAAAAGCTGGGTGCTGCATGGGTAGAGACTTGGCGTTTAGCTATAATGCAGGAAGCGACTATATTTAGATTTCGTCCCACTGTTGTTATACTTGGCGTTGAGGGTAACGTCTGAAATTTAAAGAACGGCGAAATAGCTGCGGCGAATTACAACCCCTGTTTAGACTTGTCCGCAGCAAATTACAATCCCTGTTTAGACTTGTCTGACAGTTCTCTTTGTTTCTCTCTCGCAGGTATGGCTTGGGTTGGCGAGGTGGAAAATGGTATGCTAATAGAAAGTTCAGAAGGGAGCAAATGAAATTGCTAGGACAGATTAAACCTAGACGTTGGCCGCTCAAGTTCCTAAGAAGACCATTACTAAGACATACTGTTAAAAGACCAGAAAGACCAGAAGTATCGCCAAATGGTGCATCCAGTACACATCAATCTGGAGAAACAACTCCTGCTTGTTGATGGATCTCCTGCTTGTTGATGGATACAAATTATTACAGCAGTTGCTGCAGTAGTAGTTCCTAAGATGAGAGTAGTGTTGTTACTAGCTTTATACACATTTGAGATGGCAGTTTTGATCGCTTAGGGGATCAGCTTGAACAGAAAATAAGTGAATTTTGTCTTATATTCGAGACTGGTCTCTTTTTCCAGCTTTTATCCCTTTTAGCAATTTTTACCAAGTTTTGTACTAAGATGGTGTAGTTGTCTTTTTGCTTTGTAGTGGCTGCATTTATTAGGTCTTAATATAAGAGGTACATTTGACAAAGACAAGCCAGAGAAGGGGAGAGGCATTCAGATCTCTCTTGATGGCTTACTATTAATGGCTGATGATTGATAAAAAGATTGCTAAAGTGATCAAAACGTACAGTGACTCTCAAATGAAAAACCTTCCATTTTTGGTAGGAAATTGAGAGAAAGACGAAGAGGCTAAATTTAATGCAAAAGAACCAAAAAGATGTTAGATGTATCCGCAGGTATTGGAGGTTATCTTCAGCTCTTACCAGGACGACAATAGCAGCTTCCAAAGATCACACGCTTTTATTACATACATTGTCCTGATCACCCATAAAGATCAAGAGTTTCTTGTCAAACTATAGAATCGTGGCAGCGATACAATCTGAAAACTCATGCGGCTGCAAGGGGATTATGACTACAAGGCTGTACAGGATGTTTTAAGAGCATTTCATATTTATATACTCCCTTCTGTTTCTATCTGTCTCTATTATACTATAAAGAATGCAGAAAAGTTGGTTGCTGACACAGCAGGAAACAGAAAAACCACTAAAAAGATGGCCAACGGTTTAGCATCTATAGTTCTCGTGATTTTGTTCTGTGGATCAGCTTTTGCAAGCAGAACAAAGTTGGTGTCTGTCAAGGATGAGAGTCGTGCGGCTGTTCTGGCCGATGACGGCATTTGCAGTTCGATGGTGGAGCCGCAAGGCTACGGTTGCCAAGAGCATACAGTATGCGCCAACTAATTAAACCCAGTTTACAAACTCCGAGGTTTGTGACACGATCTATTGGTTTACTCTAATGCCGAACCACTCGGTTTCAGGTGACAACAAAAGATGGTTACATTCTCAGCTTACAGAGAATTCCAGTAGGCCGGTCAGGTGGGGAGCCAGGGAACAGGCCGCCAGTCCTGCTGCAGCATGGGCTCCTCATGGTAAGTAATTTTTTTATCAGCGTTCACTAGTGTAATACGCGTCTTTGCACATGAAACGGTGTTTATTTACTAGTTTTCTAGTTTAAGACATCAGAAAAGGCAGTAACTTGCAAGACTACCACTTAGATTGCTAGTTCTTCTATACTCTCTAGTATGTTAGAAACTCTTTTTTCTGATACAAGTAGCGCTAATTCTTTGGCCAGTATCCTTTCCAAATTGAGTAATCAATCATGTAAGCTTGTTAGTTAACCACTGATCCTATCCCTGCCCTTGTCTGCTCGGGCTTGTTCTATACTTATCTGCTATAGATTGAATAATTCTGATAAAACATGGATTGTCTTTTAAGAGGGGGCCAAAATGCTTTGATTTCTTATGTTTGTGCAAACATGATCATAGCTTAACTTACGTGGCAGACATGATGATTTGAATTAATTTATGAATATTAATTATATGATATGATTAATACTACTTATTCAACAAATTCGATTGATTGATATGAGTCGATTTTCTTTTCCGATAAATTGATGAAACAGTAGCCAGTCCAATAGCTATAACAAAAAATGGAGAAAATAGCTCCTTTTAATTGATGACTATAAAAAAAATCAGTCATGGTGTGGTGACAGGATGCCATAACATGGTTGCTGAGTCCTCCAGATCAATCTTTGGCATTTCTGTTGGCAGATGATGGATTTGACGTGTGGCTTGCAAGCACCCGTGGAACTAAATATAGCCGTGGACACACATCTCTCAGTCCCGAAGATGCAGTTATCTTCCTTCCAGTTCATCATTCTCCTGTTTCTTCACTTTCTTTTCTTTTTATTAACTTCTACGCTTCTTTTGCAGGCTTATTGGGATTGGACATGGGATGAATTGGTAGCTTATGATCTTCCTGCTACATATGAGTATGTTTATGGTCAAACAGGACAGAAAGTGCACTATGTTGGACACTCCCTGGTAATTATGCGTGCTTGGAATCGGTTACATTGTTTGAATTCATGTGCAAGCCTATATTCTGCGTAATGCTTTTGCCTCTTCTGAGAAAAAGAAGCTTTTAACTTTTCGATCCTTTTGCAGGGAACCTTGATTGCTCTAGCTTCCTTCTCGAAAGGGCAGCTAGTCAGCATGCTACAATCGGCTGCCTTGCTTAGCCCAATTGCTTATGTGGGTCAGCTGACCTCCCCGCTAGCAAGAACTGCTGCTGATAACTTCATTGCCGAAGTAATTAGTTGATTCATTTCCGTATTTGACCACCCTGTTTAGTTTTGATAGAACAATCGTGATGACTTCTTATTCTACAGGCTTTAATGTGGTTGGGAATTCATGAATTCGATCCAAGAGGGTGAGATTCTTTCTTCCAAACATTTCTGTCTCCTTGGCATGCAAGTAGTCCATTATGAAGTTCATTGCAATGCCAATCAACAGTTCACAGTCTAAACCAAACCAAAACAATCCTATTGAACTGGCCATAGCCCTTTTTGTTTCCAAAACTCTTGGAGAAATGTAATTTATACTGCATAAAGTGGTGCTTGCACAATTTTAGAAGGAAACCTGACAGCGGAACCTTTCTCCTGAATGAGCAGGGAGGCTGGAGTCAAACTGCTTATGAAAATCTGCTCAAAAGCGGGAGTTGACTGCACTCACTTGTTGACGTCCTTCACAGGTAGTGTGTGTGAGAATTAACTTCTTGTCTAGAAAAGGTTTCAACTCCATTACTGACTTGGCATCTTTTTATCACCGTAGGTCAGAATTGCTGCCTCAACTCTTCTATCGTGAATGTATTTCTGCAGCACGAGCCTCAGTCTACATCAACTAAAAACATGATTCACGTGGCTCAGAGTAAGTAAATAAAAGTTTCTGTTACTTGCAAAAAAAGAACTTGTGTTTGTATTGAACTTCTGGTACTTGTAGAAGAAAAAAATTGTTACATCACAGTTTCTGTTTGGTATATTAGTGTTCTAGAACACTAAGCGGTGATGAAGGACATTTACTGCGTTCGAGTCTTCTAAGGACACGATCTGAAGAGAATTGACAGAAACCAACAAATCATGCCTCTCACACATTGTTGGTAAAGAAAGATGATATGAAATAGAACATTACGACGAGTTCAGTTCAGTTGACTGTTGGATCAATCTGTATAGTGGAAACTAATCCAAGGATTCTTCTTTAGGCAGTACATACGATTTAAACGTTTGAGTTGATACTAGAATATGCACACCGACAAAATATAAAGATGAAGACAGGTCTACTAAGAGGAAGGCTGTGTATTTCTAGCTGTTTAACTCGTAGACCCAATCGACAAAAAGCATTAAGTAATCCAAGCAAATAAATGTTAAATAATGGTACCAGACTCTCTGACAGTTTTTTTCTTTTTGGTGTTTGACAGTGATAAGAGAAGGAACCATTAGGATGTATGACTACCAAGATGAGGATGAGAACATGAAACACTATGGGCAGCCTACTCCTCCTGCTTATGACATGACAACTATACCGAATGACCTTCCTCTCTTTCTTAGTTATGGAGGGGCGGATGCACTTTCTGATCCCACTGACGTGAAGCTCTTGTTAGAAAGTCTCAAAGATCACGATGGAGACAAGCTTGTCATTCAATATAGAGAAGACTACGCTCATGCAGATTATGTTATGGCTGAGAATGCCAGGCAAGAGGTGTATGAACCTCTCATGGGGTTTTTTAAGCTTCAGTGAGATTTTTCAACAGCACAAAACAAATAATTGTGAACCCGTTATTTGATGTCCGGAATAATATATCTTTTTCACGTGTTATTTAGTCAGTTAATTGTCAAAAGTGACACCCCAATTTGTTGCAGCTCTATTTGAGATCGATGAAGTTTCAATACCATCTTGATCGAAGTTGTTTGGTCGTTGTAGCTCTATTTGAGATCGATGAAATTTCAATACCATCTTGATCGAAGTTGTTTGCTTGTAACATTTGTTTCTTCATCAGTGGGACATGATTTGCTTTTGTATGTTAAGAAGCACAGCTAAGATGGTCACTAGTACAAAAAATACCACCTCAACTGATACTATTTTGTTAAAGGTGAATTGAGTTTCCCTCACCCCTGCGCTCATTGTCTTATTTCGTGTCTCATTGGCCTCCCAGAATTACTGTTGATTGTAAGCTGGCATTTGCACCAACCAAAACTGCAAGTTTGTGTATGCATTTCCTATGCAGCGATTTGAAATGACTGGACTTGGAGTTGGATCGAGCGAGTAAAAGGCTGTTTTAAATGTACTATCTTAGTTGTGGCCTTGTGGGATACCAACAAAAGGGATGAGTGGATCAAGTCTTATGGAGTATTTAGGGATCAAAATACTGATAGTGAACCCACATGCACACTGTTGAAGACAACAACGCAATGGTTTTCAAATAAAAAGGTTTTCCATTTCAGATGAATTGAGATCTTTGTTAGAAAGCAGACGATGCAGTGGTTTGCTTGAACATATCATCTACAGAACAACTTTGGCATTTTATGACATTTTGGCAAAGACAATTAGTGTCTGAGAAAGACATCCCAACTCTTTCTGCAATTGTATTTCTTTTTTATTGAGTAGTAATCTGCAAAGTGGTTTAAAAACATACATAGCACAATCCTATATTCTTAGACTTGAGAAGAAACAGATTATAATGATGGTTTTCCAAATGATTTTTGGGGGTTAGGGAGTTAGGCAGAACTAGCAGCTTAAACCCATAAATTATTGGGGTATTTCACTATAAACAAGATACTTCTACTTCACCCGAAATATGAACGTTCTGTTGATGTATCTCATGGCTTCCCCAAAATGTCCAACGTACTGGTCTGAATACTTGGTATGAACAAGTCAACTAAGAAGTTTAAAAATACAAAACTGTGGCAGCAACGAAATCTCAAGCTCATAATAATGGTTGGATAATGTTGAAAGCATTGGCTCTCTGGATGCCTTTCTATGCACTGTCCAATTACATTTCACTATAAGGCTTAAGCCTAACCATATAATAAGAACTTATACTCTATTCTGTCTTCATGTTGATACATCTGGACTATAAAAATGTAGAATGATTCATGGTGGTTGTAACAAGAAGCACAAGGGATTGTACTTGAGTAATTTTGTAAATGGCTAGTTCACTAACTACTTTAGTTATAGCAATTCTATTGTGTCTCAGCAGCTAGAGCAAGAACAGGACCATACTCGATAGATGGTCAGTATGGCCTTTGCGCTTCAATGGTGAAGACAGAAGGCTATGTCTGCGAAGAGCACACAGTACGAAAGTATCAATAAGTTTCTACTGCTCTGTTTACATAACTTTCCGCCAACTTAATTATGATATGATTTTGGTGTCTTCTCAGGTAACAACACAGGATGGTTACATTCTAAGCATGCAGAGGATTCCAGTTGGGCGGTCTGGCAAAAAAGCAGACAAGCCACCCTTTCTCTTGCAACATGGGCTTCTGATGGTTATCTAATTTCGTAATCTACATTTAGTACCACACTCTGGTGTCTTAATTTTACATTTCTATGGATATAAAAACAGGTAGTAGGGCTTGAGACAGGTTATGATGTGGTGACAGGATGCAGGAAAATGGGTGTTGAATTCCCCAAATGAGTCTTTAGGATATATATTGGCTGACAATGGATATGATGTTTGGCTTGCCAACAGCCGTGGAACTAATTATAGCCGTGGACACATATCACTTAGTCCCAATGATCCGGTTCTCATCGTTTTCACGCAGGTTTTTAACTTTATTAGATGGCATACTTGAGTTTTCTTTTGATCTGTTATACTTCAAAATGGCAGTCTTATTGGGATTGGTCGTGGGATGAACTAGCTGCGTATGATCTTCCTGCTTTTTTCCAACTTGTTCATGATCAAACAGGGCAGAAACTGCACTATGTTGGGCATTCCTTGGTAATTTTTTTCATATTTTGTGCTTTCATTCTGTTTTGGAACTCTCGCACTTTCCCAACAGTAAGGTGGTTGGTGTTTATGCTGGCTGTTTTACACAAAAGTGGTGTTTGACTCTCTCCTTTGATACCTCTTAGGGAACTTTGATTGCTTTTGCTGCTTTCTCCCAAGACAAGATGGTGAACATGTTAAGATCAGCTGCTTTGCTTAGCCCTATTGCTTATATGGGCCAAATGCCCTCTCCTCTTGCAAGGGGTCCCGCTGATATCTTTTTAGCTGAAGTAAATTATCCTTTCTTGTCCTGGCAATGGTTCCGGATTGTGTACGAGTGAAACTTCTTACATTCTTTCTCATGTCAATTTTGAACAGGACTTGCTCTGGTTGGGTATCCATGAATTTGCTCCAAGAGGGTGAGAAAGCAACTCATACAATTTCCTTAGTAAAATTCATTAATACTCTACCATTGTTTCCTTATACGATAGCAGAAGTAATTATCAGGTTTTTCAGGACCAAACGATGCATCGGGCAAGTGTCAAAAATTTCAAAAATGTAATTGTGCCTAGAGTCAATAACTATTTGATCAACTGAGTATGATTTTTTGAAGGCTTTAAGAGAACTCCGCATGTTAGATGGTAATTTATTTGCATAACCAGAACTCAAAGGAATGCTACTTCTTTTGCCAGGGAGGCTGTTGCCCAACTTTTGGAAGATTTATGCAAGCAACCGGATGTTAATTGCAGCGATTTGATGACTTCTTTCACTGGTAAAGTCAATGTTCTTGGCCTGATCATTAGCATCTTCAAGAAACGTATCCTTTTTCTGCTACTGACCGGCTTTGTTTATTTCTTAGATAAAAATTGCTCCGTAAACTCCTCCCAGACAAACATGTTTCTTGAACATGAGCCTCAGTCAACAGAAACAAGGAACATGATCCATCTAGCTCAGAGTAAGTTCTGTTCAAGAAAACAATGCTTTCTTCTAGTCCATATCATATGCCACAAATAATCCCTTCTTGCAAACTCTTTATGAATTCGTTGCATTCTTTCTCCTAGAAATAAGAGTTCAAGAATCGTACCCCGAATCATTGGGTTTCATGATTTTTCAGTAGTCAGCAGGCATAAATTACTAGACACGTGAAGAAGAATAATGAACATCAATGGCCAATTTGCAAAATCCCCTTCCTCTTCATTACATGTTGTTAATCCATTTCTTCGATTATGCGGTTTATTAGTGATTAGAAGGGGGACCATAGCAATGTATGACTATGGAAGCAAAGATGAGAACAACAAGCATTATGGGCAGCCCACTCCTCCTGAGTACAACATGACAAGCATCCCAAATGACATTCCTCTTTTCCTCGGCTATGGAGGGCAGGACTTGCTTTCCGATGTGAAGGATGTGCAGACCCTGCTAGACAGTCTCCACGATCATGAAGCCGATAAGCTTGTAGTGCAGTATACGGAGGACTATACACACGCAGATTTTGTTTTTGGTGTAAATGCTAGTGAAGTTGTGTATAATCCTCTTATGGCCTTCTTCAAGCTTCAATGGGAACAATTTTGATAGCAAACAGTAAACAGTATTGTACATAACTCTTTCTGTAATATACTAATGGAATTTGAATTTGTTTATATCCAATCTTTTCAAGAACACAATGTTAGTTCATTAATTTCACTGGAAGCTTGAAGGATTAACCTTTTCTTTGATACATGGTATGGGAGGATATTGCTTCAGTCAATTGGTGTGTGCATGTAAAAGCAACAAGAACTGAACCAAAAGGCCATCATTTGCGTATTACATGCCTTACCTACCAAGGCCAAACACAATAATACTTTCCCTGTGCCCTTGCAACAGTTACATGTTGCTATTACTTATTAGTAGTCAATGTTATTGGCACCCTTCACAAATGGAACCGACCACCGTCCAGGCGGGCCGTAAACCAAGTTGGTAAAAACAGGTGTTGTAAGGGTCATAAGGACATTATTTTTCCTTCTGCAAATCACACCACATACTTTTTATATTGCATTTGCTGCAGAAAATATGATTGATACTTGGGAGAAATTTTCATAATAGCCACTAACAGGGAGATTTCATATCTTCCAAGACATGAAACCAGTCAAGTGAAAACAATCATCATCATGTAGGTGTAATGATCTTCATCTTTGATCATTTCCATTCATGATATATGGTGATAAAACTTGCTTTACCTCCAATTAAACATGCAAGGAAAGGAGATACAACAACATAACAACTTACATCTGTCCTTTGTCTGTCAAAGATAGATGTTAGGCCTCATGGCGAAGTGATGTTGGGCACCAAGTTGATAGGCTATGAATGGATCAACATCAATATTATGAGGTCGTGTACCCTTTTTCCTTGCTGATGGGACAAATAGCTCATCGCAGTGAACTGGACGTGGAGGTGGGACTGAAGTCTCTAGGACATCATTGTTCTTACCATGGGAATGAGATGTTAGTAACATCTTCTTGATCAACCTCTTACAACACTTGATAATCTTCTTCATTCTCAAAGGCTTCTCTCTTATCCTTCCCATGAGAGCTCCCTTTTGTAGATTCCAATCTTGCAATGCTGTTGCCGTGCGAGCAAGTATACATGTGTGTGTGCTTATATAAACAAAATTGGTCTAGTGCAGCTGTGTAGGGTGAAGAGTTCAATGGCCGGGTGACATCTCACATGGAAGATGTGTAAGCTTTTTGGCTTTGCTTATTTCATGAACTGCAGTTGCATGAGTGAGATGTCACGCGTCTTTCTGCCTCGTTCAGAGTAAGATATGGACGGAGAAAGATGATTATTAAACGTTTTGATATGAGTGAGAGGTCTCATAGACATATAGGCATTGCATTTTCTTTCTTAGCACTTGTTGCAGACGTTACGGTTCAGTTCTTTGGAGGGGGGGGGGGGGGGGGGGGGTGGTTTGAGAGAGAGAGAGAGAGAAAGAGAGAGAAGGTTGTTTGTATGTAACTTAATGAACACAAATAATTTCAAACCGAAAAAGCAAAACTGAAAGGTGAGAAGTTAGGGATAAGTCCAGGTCCCAAACGTGGCAGAGTTGTTATCTATCCTTAAAGAACAATAAAGTAGTCAGCTCTTTTAATTTCTAATATACTAGTAAAGAACACGTGTTTTGCACGATATGTAGTAATTTGAAATAAAAATATTTAAAATCTTAGTTAAAAAATAATTAAAATTAATCAATACAACTATTATAATTAAACGATAAAACAAATCAGTTGTTAACTACAAATTAAATATTCAAAATATGAAAAGTTCATTATCCAAAATATGATCTTACTTTCAAATCCAAAATTTTCAAGTCAATTATAATTAATATTTTTCACTATTTATCATACATATTTTTCATCACATCAAGTTGTCGCTAAACAGAATTTGACTGTTCCATATTATATCTTGTTACCTAAGGTACACTGGCATTACAATTAGTCTCAAACATCTTCTACAAATATCTAACTCTCACGAAACACTACAAGTTTGATTATAGAATTATGACTGTTTCATATTATATCCTGTTACCTAAGGTACACTGACATTACAATTAGTCTCAAATATCTTATACAAATATCTAACTCTCACGAAATACTACAAGTTTGATTGTACAACGATAAAAGTGAAATTTTTTTTTAGAAATAAATAATATCAAGTGTTTATATTGGAGTATTGGCATTTTTTCTTGCAAGCATCACAACTAAAGTTTAAAATATTATCACTTATGATTTTCAATATCATAACCTATCATGTTTCTTTCTACCCAGTTATGACAATTTTTTGTAGCGATGATTATTGGGGGTCAAAATATCCCCTGCAGTTTATTTGCTTTTGATAATGATCTATTCTATAACTCCTTCAATCCATTTTTTTACTGTCCTAGAAAAATTGATTAGTTTTTCAAATTAAAAAAGATTTTGTGACTGTTTTTACTTGTTTATCCATTGCAGACATTTTTTTTTATTCTACTTCTCTTTTCACATTTAGTCATTCATCAACCAATTTTTCTATACTGAATCAATTTCGTCCTGCCCCTCTCTCTCTTGGGATAGAATGAAAAACTCATAAAATAAGACTTATATCTTAAACAAACGTGCGTCAAATATGATCAAATAATTCGGGATGAAAGGACTATATATATATATATATATAGGGAGTTGATCCACTGCTAGCGCTAGCAACTTAACCCAAGTTGCTAGCGCGATCTGGTCGTCCACGGGCGAGAATGGACCGCCAGATCGCGCGCCACAACAGTGAATTTTTTCACCGTCCGCTACATTATGTAGCGGACGGCCCAACAGCATGTAATATCCCGAACTTTGGGAGCCGATTAAAATTGTCATCCGTTACCCGAAAAATAAACGGGCATTAATTTTGAGCAATACTCGGGTATTAGAAGCTTGTGGAAGCTTAAAAGAATTTTGGGGCAAAAATGTAATTTTTGAAATTTGGGGGCATTTTCGTAATTTTGGAAAACTCTGGGAGTATAATTGTAAATTAATATTTTTGGTGATGAAAGGTAATAATATGAGTGATATTGTATGTTTAGTGGCATTTGATTTAATTAGTCGAGATTAGACCAAATTTGAGGCTTCAATGTAATTATACAAAAGTTCGGGGGTTAGTTTGTAATTATGAAAATCTCGGGGGTTAATTTATAAAATTTGAAAATACGCATTAGGTGTCAAGTTTTAGGGGAATTGGCCCCGTAGATGCCACCTCTTGCTTTTGTGGATGACTAATGCAAGTATATTGTAAACAAATGAAAGGATAAGTCTAAAGAGAAAGAAAAACAAAATTGGGAGAAACTTTCCATTTCGGGGAAACTTTCCATTTGGGGTAAGTGAACAGTAACCGAGAAAAGAAGAAAACAACCATGGAAAACAGAGAGAAGAGAGAGCTTCGGGAGAGGGAAGAAAGAAATAGAGAAAGAAGAGAAGAGAGAAATTCGGGCAAGGGAAGAAAGGAAAGAGGAAAAAGGGATTGAGAAATACTTCAAAGGGTAAAAATTTCACCCATGGTGTTAATTTTCGTGTGTGTTTTGAAGATTTAGCGTGTGTTCTTCGGGTTTGGGGATTTGGTTCGAATGGTATGTGTTTGATTGTGTGTAATTGATGTATATAAAGTGGGTTAGGGCATGAACAATGAGATTGTAATGTGTTTAATTGGTTTAAGATAAGTAATTGAAAGAATTCATGCATGATTGTGGGTTGAATAAACCCAGGTATGAAGCTGATTGAATAAGGAAGAAGATATGTGTGTGTTCTGAAGGTGTAATAGTGTGTGTTCGAATTTGAACAGTAGATGTTTTCGTCATTAAAAAATGAAAACTTAATTAAGGCAGTTTCTTTCACGAATTTTCATAAATAGTTAGGGTCTAAATTAGACAAAGCCCAAAACTGTAACTCCCAATGTTTTTACGAGACCTACGCTCTGGAATGTTTTGAGAATTTTTGGAGTCTGAGATGAGCGCTAAATTAGGGTATCAATTAGGAGAAATTCCGAATTTATTTAGCATAGAAAAACAAGCTATTTTGATCTGAAAATTTCAGTGAAATCTTATTTTACTGATAGGTATCATATTATAAAATTTCGGGTCATTCTGAGACCGATAGGTATTTTTCGCGAAACTGGCCTTTTAGCGCTCGGTCTGGACACCGGTTCGGGATTTTCGGACGAAAATTTTATAAACTACTTTTTAGGCCAGAAATGACATAGGGATGCTTAAAATAGCGGTTTAAGATATTTTTGAGATTTTTCTGGTGCGGGAAACCCCTAGGGGTGTTTTGGTAATTTACCACCCCGAAGGGGTATTTTGGTAATTTCACCTATAAGAGGTATTTTGAAGTAAATTTACATACAGTAAGATTATTTTAGTGACTTTGCTTATGGAAAAGTCATTTTGAGAATTAAAGTGTAACGTGGGGTGTTTTGGTAATTTGCCACCCCTAAGGGGTATTTTGGTAATTTGACCTAAGAAAGGTATTTTGGCATAAATTTACATATGGAAAGTTTATTTCAATGATTCTACTTACGGGAAGGCCGTTTGGATAAATTAAGTCCGAGAGGGGCATTTCGGTAATTTTACACCCTAAGGGTGTTTCGGTAATTTTACATACCCGGTGAGGGGAGGTTCATTTTGGGAGTATGTGTGAGTTCGTATTAAGTTATAATCTTGTTCTGTAGGCTGTTTCTAATGGTTCGATTATTCCGTTTAGGTTAAAGCTAAAGACTTCCGGTTAGGATAATTTAGCTGCGAATCTAGGTAAGGGATTCTATCTGAACCCTGGGTAAGGACTTTGTCCGAACCCTTATTATGATTGCTCGTACTCGTAAGTACTCATTTGATTTACTTACGGCTAATGCCGAACTCTGAATTTTGTATGGCTATCAGCATGTTATTGCCCTGAAAACCCCAATATTGAACCTGAATCGATTGTTTGGAAATCTTATGATGCTCGCATGTATTGCATGCTGAGTTATTTGATAATTGTCTGTATCCGTTCTTCCGGATTGTTGTGCTTAAAACTCGATAATTATTCGTAATCGTTTTGTTGTTTATCTGTGATTTTCTTCTGAAAATTCTAATTTCCTTTGACATTCTGATTTCTTCTGAAAATTTCGAATGCTGACTTGTGTCAGTATGATTATTGTTATTGGCATCTGAATTGATCTCCGTGATTGAGCTTATGTTAATGCTCATTGATATTGTTAATTTTTCTGTGTTGACCTGGGTTATCTGTTCTGTTCTGAGGCGGGCGTTATAAGGCTGGTCTGAATCCTGCATGGAATGCAGGCTAGTACCTAAATGAACTAGTAATTATTCTGGTACATCATGCATGTGTGCATTCTGTTAGCGTGCCGGAATGGCATTGCAATCGCCCAGGGTCAACGTTGATTTTTGATTTTTCTCTGTTCTGTATATTGCCATGACTATTACGGAAATGTCTGAAAAGTATTATCTGAAATGATCTGTACTTCTGTTGAAATTCTTTGGGAAAACCTTCAGTGTATTTTGGAAAGAACTGTCTCAGATGATCTGTATACATTTGAAAGATCTTGAGAAAACTCTATTGTGTTTTGAAGATGATCTTTTATTAATTGTTCTAGAACCCATCATGGGTATTACTGTTTATTTTGGTATCTGTTTCTGTGAATTTCGATCATTTTGAGAATCACTGAGTATTTTTGACCGTTTGAAGTATTCTGGAAATCTTTGTCAGTTGGATTCTTGGAATCATTTTGTAATCCTGTTGGTAGTCCTTGTGCGACCTCACTGAGCTCTCAAAAGCTCACCCTTCGTTTGATTCCCTTCTGCAGGTGACGATAAGCTGTAGCAGATTCGGGAATGGGTTAGAGTCTGCGTGAGGTTCCGGTGAGCCCATCGCCACAGTATAGTAAGACCCCTGCGCGGGTCGGTACTGATAAATTGTTCTTAGGAAATTTGAATTGCGAAGAACCTAAGCTGTAATCTGCTAAGCAATTATGATCCAGTATTTTGAGAAATCTGAGTTGATGCTGAGTTAGATGATTTGGAATATGTGTTAGTGAACAGGTTTGACAGGTTTGATGTGATCCGGTAGGTTAACGACCCGGGAGTTCGGGGCGGCGGAGCTCCGGATTTCCGGGGGCGTTACACAGTGCTAACAACTTGTTAGCGCTAGCAGTGGATCAGCTCCCATATATATATATATATATATATGTATATACATATATATATATATATATATATATATATATATATATATATATATATATATATGTATATACATATATCTTATTTTAGGATTAAAGTACAAAGTAAGTCTTTTTCAACTTTTTCTATCTTTAAGTTCCAACGTTCGAATACAATTTGTCTAAAACGACGCTTAATCTTAATTATACTTTTGTTTTTTATCTTTCAATTAAAAAATTTATAATGTAGTCTAAGTTTCTCTTGATAGTATACTTTAAAGTTCTTTTTTATATTTATCTAGCATGACCTTGTTCATCATAGTAGTAAAAAAAGACTATTAATTTAGTTGTAGATGTAATTTAGCATATATTTGCCTTAAGGTTTTTATTTTTAACACAGACTTTATCTGCTCATCTAAAAAGTTTATATACATATATGTCTGTGTGTATCCTTTTAAAATCCATACTTCAAAATGTATGTGCAAAGTTGATATTAGATAGTGGTAATGAACTAAGTAGTTTCAATAGTGTTCACAAACCTATGTTTTTCACCCTATATTTATATATATGCATTACAGTTTTAATATAGATACAAATTCAACAAAAGTTCATCAAGAATAATTTGTAATCCAGATCATTCATTAAATAGAGACCTCTATCATCAAAATAAAAAGAAAAAAACATATTACCTATGGCATAAGGTTTTGAGAGTTAAAAAATTATGGGATTAATTACATCCATGACCTTGAGGTTAGGGTAAAATTACAAGTATGCCCATTAGTTGGAACAAATAACACTTATGTTCGTTAACCGAACGAAAATACTGAAAGGATGTAAAGATCAAAATGCCCCATCATTTTGGAATGTAATTTTTTAAATATCATTCCTCATCATTTCATCTCACCCATATAGCCCCACCATACTACTACCACCACTATCATCCATTGAGATTTTTGAGCTCCAACACACACAAAGACAACATATACATGCATTCACACACACGCATGCACCCATCCACACACATAGATGATATGCACACATACCCACACACACACGCCCCTTCCCCCTCCCCCCCCCCCAACTGGCCACAACCACAGCCACGATTACATCTCATCATCATTATGTTCTTTAACTTTTTCACTTTTTTTTTCCAGCCTTCTCACCCCAATTAACTGTCACGGCTTTTTCATCCTACTCACTTGCAACAAACCATCACAATTCAACAAGCCAAATGAAAAGAAATGAAAAATTGACTTTGGGGTTTAAAATTTGGAAGAAGATGTATAAATTTTTTTTTTGCATGAAACTATAACGCAACGCCATGGCAGCTGCCGCCATTAACTACCACCAGAGCAGCCTTCCACCATTGACGTTCGCCGATGCTGGGATGATGTGGTTAGTGAGGCTGAGCCAGTTTGTCGACTTTCACACTAAGTGCTTGCGGAAGAAGGTGGAGTGACGGGATGAGGGGAGAATTTGGGTTAAAACCCTAATTTGAAAATTTAGGATTTGTAAAATTTTATACTGTATATGCCTTGTAGATACAAAATGAATTGAGTATCAACATGTAAAAAGTACGTATTGACATAAGAAAAAAAATATTTTTTAACGAATCAATATGGCTTTGCCTTTTAAAATTTAATATCATTGACTGTAATTTACCCTAACCTCAAGGACACGAGTCTCAAAATTATAAGAATCCACCTAGTCAAACTTGTAGATATTCTGGCTTTATCATATGTCAATAAATTTGAATTTGTAGTTATATGCAAAAGTTAATAGATGCAATAGCTGGTGCACCTTAATTTATAAAAAAAATCATGATAATACCTGGACTTAGGAACGGTTCTCTAAGAAGCATGGATAATTAAGGTGCTCATTTTATCGATTTTGATATTGATAAGTTTTAAAGTTATGCTTTGATTATGTTTTCCTTAAAAGTGAACAGAGACTTACTATCATATTTATACAATTGGGCTAGATCCACTCCTACATTTTTGTCACTTAAAGATGCCTTAGTAAACTTTTAACCTCTTTAGTAGCAAATTGTTTACGATTAACCAAAAATATTGTAGTTTAGGCTCACCTTCTCAAAAGTAAAAATACACTTAAGTTTATTAAAACTTTTATTTCAAAAAAGGTATTTTTAATGAAAAAATCTGTAGTCATTTTAATCGCTAGAGATTATTTTGTACGCTGGGGCGAGATCATTACCCGTTTTGGTTATATTAATAGTCTTTTGTCACTAAAAGATGCATTAATGGATCTCTTTAGCGTCAAAATGTTTAAAGTGAGCCAAAACAGTAGTAATTTAGCCTCACATTTTAAAAAGTCAAAACATTTAGACAACTTTTTAACTTAAAAAAATATTTTCAAAAAAAAATATTTAGTTATTTAACCCCTTGCATATAAAAACTTGAGAGTTTTCAAGTTAAAAAAGTTATTAATTATTTGAGCCAAAAAAATTGGAGTCTTTATTAATTGGAGTTCATCTAATCCTATCACTTGTTATAAATCATTTGAGCCGAAAAAAATTGGAGTCTTTATTAATTGGGGTTCATCTAATCCTATCACTTTATAAGAGTAAAATATGTGAAGACAATAGCCATATAAAATATGTTATCATGTAAATATATGATACCTCGGGATACAATGCATCATAGAAAGATAATAACCATATGAAGAATATGTTGTCCTGAAATAAGGTATTTCAATAACTCTAATCCGAATATAGGATTATGTACTTGCCACGAACTCAGATTATAATTAGGAACAAAATTGTACGATAATATCAATTCTTATGCATTTAAAATTTCCTAAAGAAACTCCAGTTTTCTTACCCCAATATGTCTGTAATTGAAATTTAGAATTAAACTTCAGTTTTATGATAGTTTCAATGTACAAAAATTTTAACATTGAAATATATATACATGCACAATAATTAAAATTTGTAGCATACACATCAACATACAAATTTGAATTACAAAATTTAAAAAGGATTAAGTTTCTGATAAAATATTTAATCTAGTTTAAGTAGATTATGTTTATATTTTTGAAGGCTATAGAAAATATTGTTCTCTACAAATTGTCTTCATTAATCAAAATTGACGAAAAAGATGTAGTAGCTTTAGGTAGTATGTTCTCTACAAGTTGTTTTCTTTAATCGAATATGACATATAAGATGTAGTAATTTTATTGTAGTTTAAGTCAAAACATCCCTTTACTTTGATAGAAGCATATATTTTAATAAAGATAATTTTACGAAAGAGACATGGTATTATATTAAAAGTAAAAAAAAATCTATCATAATGTTTTTTAAAACAATTATTAAAAATAGGTATATAATGAAAAGAAAAGTTTTTAATCAAAAGTCAAAATAATTCTTAACTCTAACAAAAATATATATTCTAATAATGGTATTTTAAGGAAAGATGTTTGATATCTTATGAGAAGTCTAAAACACCCTCAATTTTAAATAAAATCTAATTTAGAAAGGGTATTTAATAGGAAAGAAATGATATAAGTCAAAAACACCCTTACTCACCCTTAATCTTTTATAAAAATATCACTTAGAAAAGGGTAATTTGAGGAAAGAAAAGATTAGTCATTTAAGCTCATACGTGCTTTTATATATGTACTAATAAGAACCACATGCGTTGCACGTTGAAAAGTAATCAACTTCAAATTATTTATGAAAGGATGTTCCAACAGTAAAGCATCAAAGTAGCATTACTAGATAATCCAAACTTGGTCCTTTCGTATAAAGTAATAGGGCTTATTATACCTATGTCCCTGAGGTTAGGGGGTAATTACAGTCAAGGACACTAAGTTTCAAAATGTAACATACGTGACCAAAAACGTTAAAAAAAGTAACACTTTTATCCAACCGTCAGGATTCTGTTCAAAAAGTGTAATTTTTGTCATTATGTATTTTGAAAATGGCAATACTACCCCTGTACAGTATATCGTGAATAATTTTTATAATTTTCAAATCAGGATATCAAACCTTAATTTTTTAAAATTAGGGTTTGATATCCTAATTTTCTCTCTCCACAATTTAAACCCTAGATCTGAAATCATCGTCGGCAGCCCCCCTCTGCCGCCCCACGCCACCAGTAGCCCCCCTCACCCCACCATCTGGCAGATTCACCCTACCATGCCGGCAAGCCCCTTGGCAAACCAAAGCTGCCGAGAAGCCTCCGGCAAGCGCCTTGGCAAACCCACGCCGTTGGCAGTCCCCCTCGCCCCATCATCCGGCAGACTTGCCCCACCACGCCAGCAAGCCCTTGGCTAGGGAGGGAGGAAGACTGGATAGGAAAGAGAGAGATAGTGGCTGTTTCAGGTCGGGAAGAAGAGAGAACGCTGGTGACGAGGGAGGAAGATGAGATGCAGCGCTGGTGACGAAGGAGGAAGATGGGGTGCAGTGCCGGTGACGAGGGAGGAAGACGAGTTGTGCAGGGGAAGGGGGAGGCAGACGAGGAAGGGGGAGGCAGGCGGGGTGCGGTGCATGGGAAGGGGGTTGTGGGCATAACGGGGTGGGCGGGTGATGGGGGAGGGGGATGGTGGGTGCGGTAGCCGGGGAATGGGGAGGGTATTGCGGTGACGGGGAAGGGGTCAGTGATTGTAGCGACGGCGAAGGGCGGAGGCAGACGGGGTGGGTGGGGGGTGACCGGGGGAGGGAGGGTCGGGGGGCCGCGAAGGGCAGGGGTGAGGATGGCGGCGAAGTGGGTGGGGAAAAGGTGGGGGAGAGAGAGAGAGAGAGTAAAAAAAAATTAGGGTTTTTCTTTTCTAAACAGAGACAATGGCATTAAAAAAATAACTTTCTAACATAAGGGCAATAAAGTCATTTTGTTAAAACCATTAGGATTTTTAGGATTCCGTTTGGTCAATGGACACAAGTGTAATTTGTCCAAACTATTGTCCTTACCTGTAATTACTCCCAAACTTCAGGAACATAGGTGATATTATCCCAAAGTAATATTACTATCCTAATCCTTCTCAATCTTTATCCTCTTCCTAGAGATGTTTTTGTTCATGGACACAATTTTTTTGCTTTTAGCATTTTTTTTCTTTTGAAAACTTTCAGGAGTCTCGTCATCATCGATCATTATAGGCTCTTTGGTTGCAACTGCTTCTATGGTCTCTTCCTCTGCCTGTGCTTGTATGACCCCTTTCTCTGCAATTACTTCTATTGCTTCTGCAATAATTGTTGTGTTGCCTTCATTACTTTCAGAGACTCTTTGTAGTTTTATAAGAAACTTGTACTTTTCATTTTTGCATCCAACCAACTTTCGGTCGTACGTAGAGTCTTCATTCTGCATTAAATTGATAATGTTAGGATGGAGTCTATAGTGTACATAAATATTTGAAAGAAGGTTATTAATCTATCACCTTAATCTTTACAGATTCTTTATATTCTTCAGCACTGCAATTAGTCATTGTTATTCCTACTTCATTAAATAAGATAACTGTAGCCCTGTATGTGTCATCAATCACGTCGAGCCTAATATTGTACCTTGACGCAATAACAAAATATTAGTATTATGATTTTTGGTGCATTTTTAACGTCATCTGTTTTTCTATACTAACCTGGGATTTTGTTTTGCATTTGGCTCATGTCCATTTGTGCATTCAGTGTTGTTATCATATCTTCCAATTGATTTTTGACAAATACACAAGCATCATAGTAAGGCTGTCTTTTGTTTTCAACTTCAAGAATTACTGCGTCAAAGCAATATAACAAATCATGTAAGCAAAATTAAGGAAAATGTGCTTTATTTGTGCACTAAATTTTCATATACAATTATGTGCATGCATTACTATATGAATTTTAGCTTGCCTGCTCCAAAGATGAGCGTTTGTATATAATGTCTCCTAACTTCGCTATTTTTGCTTCATTCATTTGTTTCTCCAAGAATAAGAAATCAATTGTTTTGTTCTTTATTGTATTTTTCATCCTATCATCACAAATTGTTAGCTGATAATATTATACAAAATAAAAAACTTAATTTATGAGCATTAAAAGATATTTGTAACTATTATATCATTTCTTGATCTTTTCAGCTTCTTTACACCTAGGTTCCACTTGTACTACCGAAAGTGACGATGTTGAGAATTGTTTCTCTCATGTAACATCATTGTTAGTAGTGGAATTTAACATGTTATAAAAGGAAATATATATCACATGCCATACCTTGAAATGTGGACTCGCTTAAGTTGGATAATGCAATGACTGGATTCTTGTTAACAATTTCCTCAAGTAGTTTTCCTTCATTTAAAGCCATGTCTCCTCACAAGCAGATGGTTATTGAGTTTAGCCTATATGTTAACAATCAGTTATTGAGATAGAATAAAAATACTTAAATGAATAGTTACTTACTCTCTGGTGAGAAGAATAATTTCTCTTTTGTTAGTTAAACCTCCTTTTATTTTTTTGACGATAAAATTTCTCTTGACCTTGTATAGAAGACCTAGCATTCCTGCATTTTTTTTCTTCTTAACATTAGGCCTTTTCTTTTTTAGTAAAACTTCAAGCATCCACACAGTTCAAGGCAAGAATGTACATGTATTGGGTCTTTTCCCCTCTTCACTTGTAGTTTGCTTGGATGTCATAATGTTGGGTTGAACATTGATTTCAGTTTCTTTTTCACGAACATTTGTGCTTACTTGTAACATCAACTCGAGCTTAGGATGAACATTTCAAAAATTTTGATTTATCGGCTTAACAGTTCCATTGCTGATAGTGTAACACTTATTGTATTTGAAGATGCCATCAAATTTTGTTATTGCATCCTCAAACATAACGGCCTGAAATTTTGTTCCCTGCATCGTTAGAATGTGAAAGTATAAATTTCAGAGTTTTATGATGATATAAGATGAAAAAAATTCTAATAATGCGCTTTTGTAAATACCTCTTCATCAACTAAAATTAACTTCCATATCTTTCATGCGCCCCTTGCGTTGGTATAAGAATCAATTGTGCCAGCTCATAACACTTTCACTTATGGTCCATGTCCTCTGGTATGCCACTAAAGAGTTAATGGGTAATGCTTGAGTAGTTTTCATCTTTATAGTTGACATCGCCTCTGCATAAAAGTAATTATCATGCAAGTATATGCATCAAAGTAAATGTGTTTAGTGTCCGGGTAGAGCTATGGTTTCCATAATAAGCGGTGATATGTTGCATAACTTAATTCTGAAACATAACTTTGAAATAATGATAAAGCAGCTTGTAGACTAAATAAATCAAGCTTGGTAATTTAAGAATCTTTGTCTGACTGAAGAACTTCTTTGTAGACTATATTTTTTGTGTATGTTGTCTTTTGCTTTCATAGCCCTGACTTGATCAATACTTTTGTTGTTGACATGGATGTTCCTCTTGATAACGCTACATATAACTCTGTCCATGAGAGAAAACTGGCTCGGGTAAATTTGTCCTTGAGCTTTATTATGACCATAGGCGTACTAGGAACTGCTTCCTTCTGAACTGTAATGGGTTGCCTTAGTTCTCAGCTGGGGAAATAGGAATTCGTGGTATTAAGACTGGTTTCCCTGTAAATTGCCCTACAGTAATCTCTGCATGAATAACATTGTCTTTAATTTTTTTGCATACAATTCTTGTCCGATTGCACAAGCCATTAGATGGATCTAAGTTTCTTAGCAAGATAATTGAACAGTTTTGTTTCAGCACCAAACAATGTGGAGGTAAGCCATTAAGGGTCAAGGAGTTCAAAAATTTCTCTGAGTAGTAGTGGTGGGTATTGTCAACTGCTTCATCATAGCTATTGAATATTTTTGCATCACTTGGAAGCATTGAGATCATTTTCTCATCAAGACTATTGACGTACTCATTTTTTGAAGCAAATATTACACGCTCTGTCATGTACATTGTTGAATGTGCATTTTCTTGTAAAGAAGGAAAGATGCAGTCAACTGATGATTGCTCTGGATCTTCATCACTATCAGATTTAATCATCATTTCATCTGGAATACATACCATGTCATCCTCGTTAGTTGGCTCGTCCCCATCCCCCACCCGTAGAAGAAATTGGCTGAAATATGGATCGCCTCTTACTCTCATGTTTCTCGTTAAAGTGATTTTTTGCATCCTTGTCCACAAATGCGATTTCACAAGGCTTGCATTTACAATTTCTTCTCTTGTGCTCTTTGGAACAACTGTTAACACTTGGCAAAAATCCCCTCCAAAGACATATCCCCGCCAAAATCTTCTTCATTGTCCATGATATCTCTCAATGTTCTGTCAACCGTTTCGATTGCAAAGCGTTTTGACATTGGTGCTTCATCCCAGATAATTAGCTTTGATGCACGTATCAACTCAGCTGTCTCACTCTACTTTGGTATGTTGCAAACACTTTTTCATTGACCGTTATTGGAATATTCAAATGTGAATGAACTGTCCTTCCATCAGGTAATAGAGATGCTGCTACACCTGATGTCGCGGTAGCAAGTACTATCATCTTTTTCCTTCTTACATTTTCTAACAATGCATGATACAAAAATATTTTTCCTGTCCCTCCTGGACCATCTATGAAGAAGACACCGCCTTTTCCAGAATCAACTCGATCTATTATCTCATCAAAAGCATATCTTTGTTCCAGATTCAACATGATTTCTGCGGAATAGTCTTCAAAAGGAGTCTCAATAGACAATTCGCCCCTCAATTCTCTTAGAATATGGTACAAAGTATCTTCATGGTTGGATGGTAGAATTGGTAAGTCATATTGTCTTATGGATTTTTCCATGCTCTCAAGAAAGAAGTTGATACTTTTCAGAGTACTTAACATATAAGAATTCAGTGCCGTTTCAGGTTCTCTTCTAAAATCTTCGGACATTGGTTCATAAAATATGTCCCATAGCATTCGTACATCACTTGGATGACAGTGCACTAATAATGTAACAAATAGTCTACGCATGGCATGCGGCATTTGAAATGTTGTTGCTTCATTCACACAATCATAAATGCTTCGATCATATTCCAATAGCCTCTTTTTTGTGCAGCCTCTCTGAATGTCATATATTGTCTTCCATTAACTGTTAGTATATCTTGGAAGGACCTCTTATGTGATTTAATAACAATCTTAAGTAATATCTCTCTCCTTCTACTGGATTTGCACCATTAACACGACCAATCACTTCTCCCTTTAGCCTTTTATTCCAACATCTGTACTTATGGTTCCACATGTAATGCTCTGGGAATTCTCTATAAAGATACTTAGTTGGTTCTTTGCCATCTGCATATATTTTGAAAAACTCTGTGAGCATCGTCCGTGAGAGGTTGTCATTGGCTATCACATTTTCTAAGTTTTGATTTGCCCAGTAAGTGACACACTGCTTCCTTGGAAGGTGTAGTTACAAGTTAATAACTGCCAGGTACATCTTATTCAAATTGAACTCAGATATCCTCCACATTGCCTCTTGAGCTGATACCCACCTTGCATCCTGAAAATGTTGGATTTCATCTACTACATTTTCATTATCGCCAGTGGCGATATGCACAACAACTCTATCATGTCCCTTGTAGATGTACTTGTAAAGATACTTGACTGTCTTTAACCCAGAGCATACTTTAACATTAATATGACAATTATATCTACTAAGAAGGTAAGGATTATAAGGTACTACCACTGATTATCGAGCTCAGCATTTCGAATCTTCACTTTTTGTTTGACATCCGTCCTTCTATAAATTGGATATCCATCTTTTGCACACATTGTCTTCTTGCAAAATGGTCGAGGATAATGGTTCTTACATTCTCCATTCACCATGCAAGGGTTGTTTTTGTGTTTAACTCCACAAGGACCATGCATCATATGTTTAAAGACCAACTCATACAACTATGGATACTTATTCTTATCAGGGATCTCCGCACAAATGAATTCGGCATATTGACCAGGGTATTAATTTTATGTTCAGAGCATAATATAATCAACATGTGTGCATGTGACAATTCTCTTTTTTGGAATTTAATTACATGGACATTGGCTGCTACTTTTTCAAAAATATTTCTCTTAAATAATTGGTCTTTGAGATCTTGTAACTTTGCTTGAAATACTCTAGAAACCAAATCTGGTCTATCTTGTGCACGCTGGCCTTCTTTCAACTGATCTTGTATCTCTTTCCACTCAGGGTTACATGTCATCATGAGGAAAAGATCTGGTTTACCATAGCATTGAACTAAAGCCATCGCATCAAGGTATCGACGACGCATGTCACGAGGCCCTCCAACAAACAATGCCAGAAGAACTATCCTTCGACCAACCTGACTGCCTTTAGTTTCTCCCGCCGTTACAGAATCTACAATTCCCTGGTATAATTCAGATCTGATATCTGATTGGCTTCTTCAAAAATAATCCAAGCTAGTTGTCTCTAACTTGATGTACATATCCACTGCATACTGTTGTAATAGTCGACCAACCAATATAATAGTTGAGTTTATGGATTCTCACTCTTGCAATTTGTAACAATAATATTGTATACATGACACCTTTGCATCGTCTGGTTGCCAACATGTACAATACAGCTCTAAGTTAGAATTATTATGAAGTAGTATCACGTTATTATTTTAAATTCAAAATTATATAGGTTACCTTGACATTCTCGGCTAAATATATCTTCGACAGAGGTAAAATTTGACATCATTGAGGTTCCCTCTTCTATAGAAGCGTTCTTCTTTTTGATATCTTGATGCCATCCAATTTCTCCTTTTGAAAAAATGAGAGGATACTGTAGTGGATCATAGCAACTGTAATAATGCTTCACACAATGTCTATGACCAGAGTGTGCATGAACTACAATATCTCTTTCAAGATGTATGTTTGGATTATTCCCTTCGATCCATATTGCTGCAACTTGATCGGCTGTTGGTGCGTTGTGAAGCCGTTGATCTAACTTGACATTCTTTCTAATACGAATTTGAAGTTCCTCAAATGAAAGATAATCTCTTAACCTACGCAAGAACTGTGCATAAGGATTGTCCTGAAGAACTCTCATGAGTCTGTTTACCACTGCTTCATTCAACTTTGCATCTGTTAGTATATTAATCCTATTCTGGATCGTATTTTGGGTGTCATAAAAGTATAGCTGGAAGTAGTGCGGAACATTTTCATTGGGTATCAGACCCAGAAGATCATGATATGTTTGTCCCTGTGCTAAAAAAGTGTAAACACCATTCCTTGCAGATGCAAGCTCTTTGTCCAAATTAACCCCAAAGGAAGTGAAAGAGAATATGCTATTATATGCACGTATATTCTTTCGGAAGTGTTGAGCCTCTTCAGATGGAGATGTGTATACGAAGAATAGTTCATCTGCGACATCTACAGGAGCTAGCTTAACATCTCCATTTCGGCAACAAAAACTCGTATTGGAACTTCTTTGCCTTGCAATGACGACAAGGTTGTGTGCTCTCTAATTCATGTATATCTGAGCACATAGGCATATAAAATGTTCGGCCTATAGAGAAACAATTGTTATATTTAGTGTCATATTTATGAATCTTTTTTGTGTGTGTGTGCGTATTGTATATTGGGTCTTTTTAATTATAATAATGATAAAACATGGGACCTTGTGGTACCATTAGAGCTCGATGCAACCAGCGGGGTCTTTTTCTTATTTTGTTGCTTGGAGCAGTAGATTCACTATCATTTTGTCATCCTATAGCTGAGTTGCTTTCTATTATCCTTTTGCTCCTTCTTGCTCCTTCTTGCTCTATTATAACGTTGCTTCTGCTCATCACTTGTAACGTAGCTCTTCCTTTTTTCAATTTTGTCAGAGTCTTGCCTCATTTCTAAAATGTACAGTTAAACATACTCTTATAATACATATGGGAATATACTATTAAAATCTTATTTCCTATTATAAATGTACTAACATATTTTACCTCTTTTAGATAATAACCTATTCATCTGTCTTCGGTAGAGAAACTTGGAGATAAGCTATATAGAAGAAGATACATGACAACAATAAAAAGCAACTAAAGCCACAAGCAAGCATTCATTGAAGTGGAAAAAAAAAAACTTCGCATTGATTAAGCAAGTGAAGCAAATACGTGAAACAAAAACCTTTATAAGTTGCTTGTAGGTGAATTAGCTGCAAAATGGTCAAGAGAAATTTGCAACCATTGGACTTCAAAAACTCTGCATTAAGCATTCTTCTTTTAAGTAATTTTATGGCAGTAAATCACAAAATGAATTCTTAAAAAGGAGAGAGCTTAGCGAGGGAAAAAAAATAAACAACTCTGCGTTTACCTTCGAATATAGTTTCTTTGTTGAGTAATAACTTAACACTCGACTAAAATGTTTCTTATAACAATGCGATATCAATAAATTATGTAATTATATGGTCTTCTATTTATATATTGATACACAAAAAAACGTGGTTGTTTCAATTGGTTGGGATGAAGGGGTAGGATAGTTCATATTACAAGCCTTTTTCTTGCATCTTAATTCAAGTTAGATCTTTTTTACGTGAAGGTTAAGAACCTTCAAGGAGTTATCCTTGTTTAGGCCGTAGAAGGCAAGTTAATAAGGTGAGAGTACCAATCATCTTCCTAGAAATATCATAGTGCATATATATTTACTTATAATGTATATTAATATTATAGTTTAGCGGGTGGAGGTAGTTGGCCTGAATGGTTACCAAACCCGCCATGAAGCTCCTCTCACAGGACAATTCGCCAGAAACTCCCTAATGATACAATAAGGTCTGCTTGTAACACAAGAACCCACGGTCCCTAATACTTCACTTCGCACCCTTACTGACATTAGCCTTTAATTTCTTGAATACCCATGAGAGGAATAAACAATTAACAAAATTAAGTGTCATGAGTCCGGAAACCAATGTAGGAAAGTGGGTTAAGGGGGAAATCAATGCTTGCTTGCACATGTAAGAATTAGAATAATATTTTTTTGAACTTAATTTTTTGAAGCCATTGTAGTGGCTTGGATAATTTGTCTTGAAGTTTGATGGAGTGGGGGAATCGATATTATATCTCAAAATTTCAACTTTAACTTAACTGATTCTTGGTTTATTATCAGTCCTATAGTTCTGCACACCTCTTGATTTGCTCTGTGTTTGTATGTAACTTCTCCTCGTTGTTAAGAACATAGGTTCATACCATAACGGGGTTTCAGGGTTGAAAAACCTGTTTTTAGTGGGGAACCTGAGTCCTTATACCAACTTGGATGAGCCCTTCGCCATGCTACCATGTGGTAAAGCCAAAGGGGCCTCTTCTTCTTGGTCAGGCTAGGAGACTTTTTCCCTATCACTCCCACTGTGTGCATGCGCGCAGAATTCAAGGTAAGTGGACAAGAATTTCCCGTGTCCATTTTTCAAGTCTCAACGCCCCGGAATTCCGTTTGCTTCCATTAATTGAATGCCTCCTTGAGGTTTTAAGCTTAAAGAATTGTGAGTTCAGTGTGGAACTTACCCAAATAGAAGCTCGTGCACTTGGCAGGTCACAAAATCATCATAGTTGCCAAGGTGTAGTCAGCTGCATAAGCTAATCATAGCTTAGATATCATATAAAATATTTTTCTTTTAATGTAGTCAGATTTTTCTTGTGACCTTAAGACAAATATGTGAGTTGTGTTAATAAAACTTCCAATAAAAATAGTACCTAAAGATATGAACAACAACTAAAGATTGATAACGTCCTAGGTACAATCTTTAAATATTCTTTTTAAGCTTAATAGTTTTCTAAAAAATTTTACTTTTAAAATAATTTTTTTAACTAAATATTCTTTTTCTTAAAATATTCATCCCAGAATATCCACACACTTCATGTAATTCATTTAAGATCAATTACATCCTATCAGCCTGCTTTTTACCCTTATTATTCATAGATCTAGCTACCCAGAACACCCTCTAATTATGTTTTTACCCTTAGTATTTGTCCATTCTCTCTATCTAGTTTCTGAATAAGACCAATAATATGCGGCTTTCAGTTCCAAAACACAATTTCTGGAACACTTCGGTATCCTTTCTCCCCAAATTTCCTCTGTATGGCTTCGTAATCTGTCTCCCAAGGATTTTGAGATGCCACATCAAATTCCCTATCAATAAAAACAAACACCCGCTTTATCATCTGATCCTCACTTAATTCTCTTTCCGCAGCAATTTCCAGAATGCGATCAAACACTTTTTGAAAGTCAGTGTTCATACCCCAGTCCATCTTCCTCACAAATTCAGTGTTCATGACAAAGTCATCTTATCTATGTTGTTTTACCTTGTGCTCTCTCCTAATTTACTTTCAGTTTATTTGGTGCTACATTTTAGGGTAGGCTAAGGCTACAAGCTAGCTTAATAAATAATCTGTTATTCTAGCTTCATGGCTGCATTACTTAAAAGTGAAAGCAGGACAACTGGTTGTGTCAATAATAAGCATTACGTGTGTGCTCTGCAATCGATTATTGCTGCTGACGTCTCGTGCATAGTAGGATAGTCGGACCCACCATATCACTATTCAAAACTACCGACTGCCAACACCCAATCTCACATCCACTTGACATGGAGAACATGAGAGTAATTTTTCAATGACTACCATGCGTGGCCACATGACATTCACCTTCAAACATCAATTTAACCGTGGAATATCAAGCAAAACTTCTCTCCTTGTACACATGGCCCCTGTGCCCACAAAAACATAAGAATTACGGAGGCCATGAATGTCTGGTGTAATCCAATTGCTGTTGAGCCCATCTCTGAAAACTATGCTTTTGGATATATAGCTAAGTCTAGCCATGCAAATATGCAACCACGTGTTGGACACCAAACTTTAAAAAAAAAGGAAAAAATTGAAGATAACTTCACAAAATCTTGACACAAGCGCCATAAAACTTGTCTGGGAATCTGTCCATATTCATGTTTATCTATGTTGTTTTATCTAAAGACTAATGCATAGATACATAGATAGCATCTGCAATAGAAAGCAGTGAAAGAGCAACTCTTAAATCAAGCATATTGCTACTGCTGCAGCTGGGCACTCTAAAGACTTGCTGAAGTTTCAATCATCAGTTTTGATGGAGGCGTGGCTCCAACGAAAGAAATCATTCCAGTGTCTAAACCTTCGACCAGTGACTTATTGCAACCTGCCCAGAATGCCCGCATTCAAAGACGCTAACCTCACAGCTTTCCCTCTTCCCGCCCCTCATTGGTTGTTAAGCGTACGTGTAAAGCAAGCTGCTTGCTTCTGTTTTCTTTCATGTATTTAGGTCAGGCACTTCAAACAAACAAAGATATAAAGGCAACTCCAAATACTACTGAAAAGAAAGCAGCATATATTTGTCTATATACTATAGAAACCCTCCAAAGACTATGATTGCATGCCACCTGACATCACGATATATAGCTATATCCAACAAGATGACATCAGCACATTGTATATGTTGTTTACCAAAATACAAAGCAAAAAGAAGCGCCACAGGGGACAAAAAGGCATGAAAACTACAGCACGAAAAGGGGACAAAAAGAAGTACATTGTATATGCTAGAAAACTACAGCACGAAAATGCATAATCAAAACCCAATGGAGTTGAAGAAATACCTATCACCTAGCTTACGCTAGAGGCAAATGGAGGCTAAAGTTTAACGTGAATGGTGGCAAGGTAAGCTAGGGTTTGGAGACCATGCATGAATATATATGGTTGGGTATTCTTTTTTTGAGTAAAAGTCTTAATAATCATTATATGTAATAAGATTCTATGCTCTAATAAGGGTACTTTAGAAAAAATGCTTGATATTATATAAGAAGTCATAAACACCCTTATATTTTAATAAGCCTCAACTCCAAAAAGGGGTATTTAATGGAAAATAAATGTTATAAGTAAAAAATGCCCTTACTCACCCTTAACCTTTTAAGGAAGAGAAGGGTATCTTAAGAAAAAAAAAAGATTAGCCATCTAACCCCATCCGTGCTTTTATATGTGTATAGATATAGAGATATAGATAATGATTTATGCATGTCATACAATTTATAGTCCAAAAGAAATACACCAATTTGAATTATGTTTGTGGTTTGGCAAGAATAGTACGGTCATGCAACAGGTGAGGAAATTAAATTAAAAGAAATAAGAAAATACCTTTGTATCTTCTTTCTTTTGATAAGGTTGAAAATTAAGCTTCTTCTCTGCTCGAACTTGACTTATTTATTTACGTACGAGATTTAATATTAACTTTTAATGAGTGGAGCTTTTAAAAGGAAGCGAATCAATCATAAAGCTCGACTTGAGTTCATAAACTAGCTAAGCGAGATGAGCTCTTTACCAAATGAGCTTTTATTCAAGCTCGATCTTGACTTGTTACGAAGCAAGCCGAGTGGAGCTTGCTCCGCAGAGAAGTTGGATCGCTTGCAGGCATGCCAATGGATCCTAGTAATCCAATTACATTAGGCTTGTTTCGTGGAATTAATGGAATATCATCAGAGTCGAGTTTGATTGAGTCACAGCTAAAAGAGGAAGGAACACAATAATCGCATTAGTTGTTGCAAGTGCATTAGTTGTTTCGCAGGGGTTGCGTTGGGGGGGGGGGGGGGGAATCAATGAGCTCTTTGAATGCTTTATTTCTCTTAGTTGGCGCAGAGGATTTCTTTCAACGGGTTGAACTAAGGATGGATTTGGAGATTTCTGAATAGGTCAACCTTTAAACTGCCGACGAATCCTTAAACGGGTAATAGACAACTTGATAGAGTTTTTGACCTAAATAATCATTTTTTAATACTTAATTACTTTTCTACCCCATTTTCAACCTTATTTACCTATCTAACCAATTTTTGAAAATCTCGATTTCAAACAGAGATTTTAAGCTAAGAAAACATGGTTCCAAACCACTTTTCAATATATTTGTCTAATTTAAATAAAATTGAAAGAAATCTGAGTTTCTAACAAAGATTTCAGAGTAACGTTTGCTTGAAAACGTGGTTTGGAACCACGTTTTTTTCAGTTGAGATCTCTGTTTGAAAATGAGATTTTTAAAAATAAGTTAGATAAGTAAATAAGGTTGCAAAATAGGGTAGAAAAATAATTAAGTATTAAAAAAGATTATTTCGAACATAAACTCCAACTTGATATACTTAAAGAGAAGTAAAGACATTGAAGAAAATTAAAAAAGTTATTCGGCCCGTACATTTTAAAAAGGTTAACATGGTGGGGCTCAACGGTTATTAAGGGCTGAAGCCCCATTCTGAATATGGACTAAAGAGTCGGGCTGGTGCGGTGCCCCCAAGGCCCAAACCAATTGCCAATTAAATGGTCTCTTCCGAGGAATTTAGAAAGCAGGATGACATGGACGCTTCCTATTGGTCGACACACGTAGCGTCCAACCAGCAAAGGGTTTTTCTTCTCTGTGTCGACAAAACCTCAGTGATCGAGTGTGTGAGACGGAGAGATTGTGGAAATGCAACGATCATCGGCGGCGTTGATTTCGATTCTACTGTACTTGGCCATATTCGAGGCAAGCACCAGCGTCAATGCCATGTACGGGCCGTCATCACCGGTGCTTCAGCTTACTCCCTCCAACTTCAAGTCCAAGGTAAACCCAGCTCCGATCTTCTTACTGTTCCCAACTTGATGCCTCAAATTAGATGTTGTAGAGAAAATTCACTTAACGTGTACCCTTTAAGTTAGCTTGCGAGATCTGATTGTGTCTGTTAATGGTAAATGTCTTTAGCAGCAACTTTTGAATCTTTAGTGAAGCGAAAATGGCTATAGATTCAAGTCCATTGGGCATATCTACTCAATTGCTTAAGTAGGCCAAGTCAAGCAAGTTCTCTACTTCGTATGTTACTTTATTCGTCAATCATCTTTTATAGCTTGATGATGTTAGGTTAGTCCTAGTGCCAAAGCTAATACTGTATTATCTTAGCCACGGGTGATTATACTGTTGCGTCTGCTGGACATTGTGTTGACAATATGCTAGCCTAATGTTATCTTACTTAAAAGCAATGAGATCATCAGTACACAGGCCGATGCATTTTGGCAGAAAAACAAAAGCGACATTGGCTGTGCGTGATTGGGTTTTCTTTATTTTTGTCTAGCAATTTTCTTTTTGCCACTATGTCACTATAAGTCTGCATATGTGATTTATCACTATTTATGACATGTATTATGGTGTGATTTGATGGTGGCAGGTTTTGAATTCAAATGGGGTTGTCTTAGTTGAGTTCTTTGCACCTTGGTGTGGGCATTGTAAAGCTCTGACACCCATCTGGGAGAAAGCAACTACTGTACTGAAAGGTGTTGCGACAGTGGCAGCGCTTGATGCTGATGCTCACCAGTCCCTTGCTCAGGTTTCATGTAGTTGAGACCATTCTTCCTTACATTTATAGTTTGGACCTTTTTTTGTTTGGTGATTTGCACGAATGTCTTCTGTTATCAATGTTCCAATGTGTTATTATACAACGTTCAACAACTTGATCATGACAATTGGCATAAAACTATACCATCAGTGTACATTAACCCAACCGTAATGGAAATGAAAGAAAGCATGTGTAGATGTGGTACCTATGACGAGACTGTGGTCGGTCATTGTAGCATTATTTATCGGTTCGAGATGGTAGATTGTTGGACATCATGATTGCGACGCTATTAAGATGGTGGAGGCGGTGTGGTTCTAGCAGTGGCAATATGACACATTGTCATAAAGATGTGGGGGCGTTCTTTTAATTTTTCGATGCCACTTGATGAGCTGGTGGTAATTGTTGACGTGTGACTTGGGGGTAACTTGGTTGCAAAACTATAGAAGTGAGACGTACATAATAAAAATCTTAGAGAGGCTCGTGACTCTCGAAGAAGGCTCCAGCATCACAGGGTGTTAATGAAGTTGTTTGATAACAATGATAGATGGGAAACTTTGAGAGTGATCCTAGCCCTACTGTGAACTTTCTTTAGACCCTATTATGGACAAAAGAGGTAGGGAGATAGGAAAAGTAACGAAACGGAGTGTCTAAATGGCCTTCAAACCTATGCAAGAGAGCCGAACCATGTTCCAAGGGAAATTCATGTGATTTATTGTAGATGATGTAGCGTTCTCCTGGAAGTGAATCATGTTTAAAAAAAAGGAGGCCGTAAATTCTCCTCAAAGTAGAATGTAAAATTGGGTTATCATTGTTTTCCCTTGTATCTGTGAAGTTTTTTATTGCACTGCCAATTTATTGAGTGAGTCTCCTTTCTTTTTGCGCCTAAAGCAACAAAGAGTGACAGAGGACTATAATCGAAATAGTAACCAAAGGGTAACTATATATATATATATATATATATATATATATATATATATATATATTTCATGCTTAGTTTCGTAGATCTGTGAAAACAAACATAGGTTTCTGGATTTTGTTAGTTATTATGGTGTGTGATGTAATAATGAAAAAATGATGCACATTTAATTTGGTGCGGTCCTTTTATCTGGACCAACAGTGCTTTGAGCTGAAAAATCTCTACTCAACTTGATTGTTTGGTCTAGTTACCTTGTATGAACCGTGAATTTGGTTTGTGCACATCTCAATCATCAGTCTTTCTTGGTGGTAGTGCTTTCTATTGCTTCTGCATCAGTTTTGATGAAGGTTACATGCAATCGATGCATTCTTGTTATTTCATGTTGTCTTATTATTTGAAGTACTTTTCTTTCTCAGAGGTGGCATATGCTGTCACACAAAAAGGTTAGAGGAAGGGAATAAGACCGGTGGCCTTTTATTCGACCTACAAATAACCTTTGTAGCTAATACCGATACTTTTGGAATATTTCATTTGCAGGGGTTTGCATGTTTTCTGGAAGTGTTTTTTCCTCTTTCTTCTGTTAACATGCTATGTTGTGTTCTACAGGAATATGGGATAAAAGGATTCCCGACTATCAAGGTGTTTACACCTGGAAAACCTCCAGCAGATTATGAAGGAGCTAGGGATGTCAAACCAATTGCAGAATTTGCACTCCAACAGGTCATCAGTGTTTATCTTAGTATGATTTTTTCTTGAATAGCAAGTGCTTTCCTTCTTAGCCCTTTTTAGATCTTTTGCATTTTCCTACATAGTCAATTTGCATATGAAAGACGCAAGAAAAATCTTATGTTGTGTTTTACTGCGCTTTTTTGTTTATTCCTTTATTTTTGGGTTTTATAACGGCTCCTTGATTAGTATGTACTCTAATCTGAGAACGGAGTTATATCATTTCAGACATTGTTACGTTGTGCTTGAGATCCAAACAATTTGTATGCCTAAGTTCTCTTTTAGATTATAACTGTATTTTTTTCCATCAGTTGCCGTTCTTGGTTCGTCTTTTTCCTTCCAAAAGAAATTATTGCAAGTGCAGGGTCTGAGGTGTTTTTGTTCTTTACAGGTCAAGGCACTGCTAAAGGAACGGTTAAGTGGAAAAGCAACTGGTGGATCAGGTGAAAAATCGGAACCTAGTGCATCGGTAGGACTAAATTCACGCAACTTTGATGAATTGGTGCTTAAAAGTAAAGAGCTGTGGATTGTGGAGTTCTTTGCACCTTGGTAAGCATTGCCTAGATAAATGACGATTACTATTTTTTGTTCGCCATGTTCTCTGATTTAAAGCTGGATTTGAACTTGGAATGCTTCACACATTGATCGATAGATACATATATCACCAACAGACATTCATAACTCAGAATTTGATCATACGCAAATGACACTAGACGTCCTCCCTCCATCATAGACGGAAAGATCACCGTACTTAAATTTAAGATTGGCTCAGCAACATAATTAAGTATTGCTAAAGAGCGTGGCACAAGCAGGTGCAAACTGTAGTGGGTAGGACCTTCGAATGGATTTATGATTTCACACATCTGAAATAATGTACTAATGGTGAACTAGTGCATACTTTTAGCTGAAGAAAACTTTCATCAAAGTAAGGACAAACTTTTCTTAGTTTCATCGTTGGTTATCTAACTGATTCCGTGTGCACTCTTTAATCAACACAACCTCATTCAGTTTCCTGTTTTACTTCAAATGTTTGTTGAATCTAGCTTTATTAATAAGTGTTGTTCTTCTCTTTTGTTTCTTAAGGTGTGGCCACTGTAAGAAGCTTGCTCCTGAGTGGAAGAAGGCTGCAAATAACTTGAAGGGCAAGGCAAAGCTGGGTCATGTAGACTGTGATGCAGAGAAGGTAAATTTGACCTCACACATTCCAGATGTTTTTTGCTTTCCTACAAAGTAATTAGATTCTTTTTTTCTCAAATGATTTACCAAACTTTTGTTTCTGTCTATAACGTGCAATTACTAGAGAAATCTGCGGTCTGCCATGTTAGATGGGTTACTTACTATTAGGCTACCAACCTAGTTTGCCTCATTGTTTTAGTTGGTGCTAAGATTCATGTTTCTCCTTGTATTTGGTTTTTCAAATGCTAGAGTCATTACAAGAACCTCATAAAATAGTTACTGAAAGTGTTTAAGATAACTTATTTGAAGGTGTCTTACGCTTTCAACTCTTCAGCTTTATTTTCTTGCTCATGCTATGGTTCTAACGGATTTATTACCAGTCCCTAATGAGCAGGTTCGATGTGAAAGGATTCCCTACAATCTTGGTATTTGGTGCAGACAAAGACAGTCCAATCCCCTATGAAGGTGCCAGATCTGCCCCTGCAATTGAATCATTTGCTCTTGAGCAGCTGGAAACTAATGTTTCACCTCCTGAAGTAATTGAGTTAACCGGCCAAGTAAGCTCTTCGTTTTCCGACTAAAAATTTTGTATGTTAGAAGTGTTGATGGTTAAACAACAGAAGCATGATTCCTGTTTGACCTTTCCATATAGGATGTCATGGAAGAGAAGTGTGGCCCAGCTGCTATTTGTTTTGTGGCTTTCCTGCCCGACATTTTGGACTCGATGGCCGATGGAAGGAACAAGTACCTTGAGCTGTTGTTGTCCGTTGCAGAAAAATTCAAAAGGAGCCCTTACAGGCAAGAAGACTTGAGTCCATTACACTTAATTTTCATATTCTATCTGTGGCTGTATATGTAGTGCATATTGCAACTTACGTTCCGGTTGCCGGGAGAACAAGCTATTTAAGGCTTGATGTGGTGGCACAAGAGTTGGGAGTGAATTAAGGGCTTTTATGTTTCGCTTTGCAGCTTTGTCTGGGCGGCTGCAGGCAAACAGCCAGAACTTGAGAAGCATGTAGGTGTTGGTGGTTATGGTTATCCAGCTTTGGTAGCTCTAAATGTGAAGAAAGGAGTATATGCCCCACTCCGTAGCGCATTTCAGCGTGATCAAATTACGTAAGTACATGTTTCCAGATTCATTTTGAACGCAATTGTGTTAAAGTGAACGAAACTTCAATTCACTTTAATTGATTGTTTCCAGAGAGTTTGTTAAGGAAGCTGGACGTGGGGGAAAGGGTAATCTGCCCCTTGATGGTACACCTGTGATTGTGAAGACTGAACCATGGGACGGTAAAGACGGACAAATCATTGAAGAAGATGAATTTTCCCTAGAAGAACTTATGGGTGAAACAGCTCCAAGTCATGGGGAGTTGTAAGCTTCAGGAATATAATTGCATTAGCGAGAGGAGAATGCTAATATTGTTTCTGTAACGATTTTGATATGACGAGAAATGTCTTAATCTATTTTTTTTCCTTCCGAAATATTACTAATAACCAATCATAGGACAATATTGTTACACCCTTGTAGAGCTGGTAAATTGACGCATTTGCTTGAGGTCACAAAATAGCTTGATCTAATGGAACAGTCCAATCCAGGGGTTACCGAGATACAACTCTATCTCGCAAAACAAGCTAATTTACTTCGGTTATGTTTGGTTTTCTGTTTTCAAAAAAATTAAAATTATAACCGGTTTATTTATTTTACAAAAACAATTGAGTGTTTGATTACTTAATTTTTATTTTTAGTTTTGATTATTCAGTTTTTATATTGAGTTTTTTTTTACTTTGGTGGTGGTTTGCAGTAGCGGTGGTGAGGCGTGGCGGTGGTGGTCGACTGCTGGCAGTGGTAGCCGGCTGTGTTGCCAGCTGTTGGCAGTGGTTGTTGGCCGCCGAAGAAGGTGCCGGCCGCCAGAGGAGGCTGTCAGTCGCTGACGGTGGTTTCAAAATAAAAACTCATTTTTAGAATTTTTAAAACAGCCTTGTTTTAAAAATTGAAAAAAAAAAAAAGAAAACTATGTGCCTAACACATTTATTTTATTCTGTTTAAAAAATTAGAGAAAAAAAAAAAAAATAAGTATTACCAAACGAAACCTTCAATGTTGTATGCGAGCCTTTTGTTGTTATCGATAATTTTTCCTTGGGGAAAAAAAAAGTGTCCGGCTAAATGTTACATTCCCAGGCTCTCGAGGGTTTCACCACAGCATAAATGACAGACCGGTAGGTCGTTTGGCTAACAATCCAGTCTCAGTCTAACCAGGTAAGTTTCCTGGCTTAATGCTTGTAGCTGTACAGGGAAGAACTTATTTTAACCAGTAGCAATGATTCAGTCCACACACAACCAAGGAATTGACTAACCATTAAACGGAGGGAAGTAATTTTCCAAAAATATAGAGCAGAAAATCATTTCTTTAGTTTATACCCCATATGTAATTACACGAAACATGCTATACAAGAGAAGATTAGATGCTTCTACATTACAAGGATAAGAGAGAGAAGAAAAACTCAAAAAAAACCTACATAATAGTATTCCATCTTGTTAGTTGGATGGTGAGAGACGTATGACACAGGCTACCCTCCACCTGCTGTGTAGTACAAACAGGTCATCTCTGCAACTCAAAGCTTGTCAAATGAGCAATCTCTAGACTAAGTTGAATGACCAAGGCCACGTCGGTGCGTCCACCTTATGTAGCACAAAGACATAACTTCTTGCAACTTAAAGCTTATCAAAACCAGCATTTCCTATTCTCCACAGGCATTCTTTCCTCAGAGGCGAATCAGTAAAGATGGCTCTGACAAAATCTTCCACCTGCATATTTGATTTGAATAAGCACGCAAGCATATACACATAAGTATCAGATATGGCATGAAAAACTAGCATACAACTCGGCATCAAAAAGATGAGAACCTTTAAGTAGGCAAATATTTCATCATTAGTCAGAAGTATCAGATATGGCTTTTGATTTTATCACACGTCATCTTTCACCTCAATTGAAACACCTAGTTTTAACCTAACCTTTTCGGCAAGAAAAAGATGTCGACCATAGGGGACCTGATTTAGTTGATACAAGTCAAAAAAAAATTTGGGGATAAGGAGGGGATATTTCCACCCTCGTCGCTGCACAACTGAAACTGTTTAGCAAAATTGCCACCTTAGTATTTCCTCCCTTACTCCTCCCTGCCAGCAGCCCACCACTCATCTTCACTCAACAGATTCCAACAGAATACCAAATGAGAAACAAATAGGATTTACTCAAAAGGTGAGTACATAACAAAGGCAATAGAATCTATTGAAAAGGAGATTCAATAATAAGGGTAACCAAAAATGTCTATCCCAAAAAAATTAATTATCGGTGATTCAAACTTCAAGGAAAAAAGCACAAATGAGAGAGTGAAATCCCAATCGTCTGCTGAAGATAGAGTACAAATGAAGATAGAGTAAAATTTAAGACAATGTGTTGCTTCACTCTAAGCATATAGATGTCTGTGCGTCTATGACGGATTTTGTTTTGTACCCATTTGAGGTTCTTGGCTGATTACGTTCGCATACATTAATAATGTCAAATTGGCGGGTCGTGATGGAGTTTGAGGTTTGTGATGGTGGGTTAGGGACAGTGTTACCAAGGAGCACTCCCTACGCCTCGCCTAGGACTAGGCATAGCCCCTTCGAAAAGGCACAAGGCGGTGATGGAGGCGCATAAAAAAAAAAGCCCAAAATCCTAATTTTTGATTTTTGCATTGTGGCATCATCTCAACCGTTCATTAGTTTTAATTCTTTGTTTCATGACATAATAAATCAATATCTAGACCACAAAAGCCCAAAACTCTTAATTTCTGATTTTTGCATTGTGACATCATCTCAACCGTTCATTGGTTTTAATTCTTTATTTCATAACATAATAAATCAATATCTAGACTAGAAAAAACCTAAAACCCTAAATCCCTAATCAATCGATTATTTTATTGTTATTCGTTGTGCTAGCGTCTCGTCCCCAATTGTTACTCTCTTTTAAGTAAATCTACTTGTTAACTTCACCTTATAGACAAAGAAGATAAAATTGAGGAATTCCTACCAAACTTGGAGCCTATGATTCTTTTTTGAGGAAAACATTGTTGCCTTACTGATGATGAGGATGGCGTAGTCATATTTACTTTGGATTAACTACTTATTGTTGGATTTGAAACTTTTTCTAGTGTTGAAAATTTGTTAAATAGCCATGTTCTCAATTTTTTTACATGATATATTGGTTTAATGCACTAATATTTATTTATTATTATTTTGCGCCTCAATTCGAAAATGCGCACGCCTAGGCTTCAGGACTCTATGCACCTTAGGTGCACTTGCGCCTTCAATAACCATGGTTAGCGATCAGCAGGTTAGCGTCCTTGATCTGAAAGCTTTGGCAGAGTGAGCTTTCGCCCTCGTAATGATTGGTATAAAGTTTGTCATTGCCTAAAATTCCCGTTAAGCACAACATATTCGCCAGAATACATCCATAATAATGAAAAGAACGACCTGTGTCGGCAATGGCTAGAATCACTTTGCCGGTGCTTTCTTCAGAACGACCTGGCTAGTGGCAGTAGTAGATCATGGATAGGAGTGAATGGAAAAGTAGAGAGACGGAGAGAGATAGCCCCTCCCTCATAAACGCACACATATAATTGTATGCGCATCTATATGTGTACGAACATACATAACTAAGTTATACTTACCTATAAAGAAGCACGGATTCTAGTGTTGTTGCGGATACCACACCAGTACGGATACTGGGATACGAAAACTTGCATAAAGTACACTCGTACTTCGACCGAGATGCAGAAAGCTTCTTGAGGTTAGAAGATATGCAAAGGGACAACTGATGTGCCAATTATATTGCAACCGTCAAAACAATCATCCAAATTAGTGGCATGTGATGCTCAAGCTCGTAAGAAGCGCATTTGGTAGAGATTACTTCGATGAAATGACTAAAAAGCCCTCTATTTCTTCTTCCCTCTCAAAGTCTTAATTTTCTTCCCCGCCTAGGTACCATGAACACGGACACCACGACCGAGAGATCGCACCTCCCAATTTCCAAAAAACCAGTTATTGGACACCGTAAGACACCACTGAATTGTTTAATATTTTATTTTACATTTATATATTAGATATAAAATACATTATACATGTAAAATACTCCCTTCGTCACTAATTAATTGATCGTATTTGACTTGCACGTTTATTTAGGATATAAGTCATAATTTATGAGTTTTACATTCTATCCCGAGAGAGAGGAGGGAAGAAAGTAGGCTAGGAGAGAGAAAAATGAGTTGGAGAATTAAATATGGAGAGAAGTAGAATAAAAAGTGTAAGAAGAGTAAACATGGAAAAAAAATCAAATCTTTCTTAGTTTGGAAAGTGATCAATTTTTTTGGGACAACTCAAAAAGGAAATATAATAAATTAATTAGGGACGGGAGTAGTAAAATTAATCAATAACCACAAAACAAGCAACTCAAAAAGTCAAGAGTTACAGGTTAAATCCAATAAAGTACAACTAAAAGCATAGTGCACAACATAATAAAGTACTTTAATGTGTCATATGCACTAGCTGCTGTAGTTAGTGCTTTTCTAGTTTTATATCCATATCTGAAATCAATAACAAGAATTAGAAAAGGGATGAGAAAGTAGTTGAATCAGAAGAAAGAGAGGTCTTATAGCCAGATGGGCCTATAAATGAGGTTGAAGATACCGAAAGCTTGGATGCTTTCGGGAACAAATAGACAGAAAAGGAAAGAGATGAGAGAGAAATAAGAAGGGTACTTGTTGTAGGAATCCAACGAGATCGTCCGACAAGAAGTTTGGTCCTACGTCTACTTCATCCTTTTCTCTTGGTTAGGTAGCCAGTAGCCACAGAAGAAGACTTACAATAGAAAGGTTTGGGTCCATCTGTTTAGGTTTGCTTAAAAGTTCATTTCTACAAAAGCCCCAAATTTGTCAATTATTACACATCAACCAAAAAATTTTTTTGAAATATTTTAGCCCCATATGTTTCGACTATTCTTAAAGAAGTGTCCAAAGTGTCTGATAATTACACACACACATGTGTATGTGTGTGTGTGTTTGTGTGTCGAACACCGCTGAGAGGTAGCCGACACATGTCCAAATCACCATTGATGCCTACTGCCAGACCAGCCCCAATTCCTCACTCTCGCCACCACCATAGCCCTGCCACTCTCACCCGTCTTTTAACATGTGCACCTTTGTCGAAACTTGTGGCTCAGTGGAGGCTCATTTCCTCGTCGTAGCTAGAATTTCTTACAAGGAAATCCCTGTGGCAGCTTGTTAAGACAATTTCTCAGTTCTACGAGTAGTTAGCATAATTGGAGACTAGACTATGGCTTTTCGATCTATGTTTTCCAATTTGTGCTTTATTTTCATTGTTGAGGAAGATCCGGAGGGTATATGATTCCTCGTGGGCTCTGACCGTGAGTTTTTGTTTACTGTGCAGTTGTGGTTGTAGTCGGTGTAAGGTGGATCCGGAGTTATGTATGTGAAGGCTGGTTGTGACATATGAATGTTGGCTTGGTTGGTGCTGATTAGATGTGGTGCCTCTGTTTTCCTTTTGGTCTTGAGGTCTAGTTCTTTTTCTAAACTTCCTCCTTAGGTGCTTGTCCAGTTCCCTCCGCGTTTAATTCAGTTATCATAGTTCAGGTGTTCTTAGAGATTAGATCTACCACCTACACGTTGGAAGGGCCTTCCCACCCTTTCCATTTTCTTTTCTCTTTTCTTTTCTAGGTGACTTCTCCCTGTCCCTTAAGAATTTTTCCCTGTTCTAGGTGACAGTTTGCATTTACCGCTTTTGGAGTGGTTGTCCTGGTGGTTGGTATTGGCTTATGTTTGTTAGTGTGTTGTGCTTTAGGGCAGGTTGAGGTATTGTGGTGGCCATGTGTTCCTTCACTGGCGGCAGTATATTGGGCTTGATGGCTCTGATTTTTTGTTTGTTGCTCTTCAGCAGGATGCGCAGTATCGAGATCAAGGAGTCAGTCCAGTACCGTTTAGCTGTCAACTGGGATATTGGTTGTACGTGCATGTGAGAGAGGCTGTCGCAGTTAGCTTAAGTTAGTTACAGAGTAGACAACATAATTGTGAGGCCACAATCTTTGCATCTTGCAAGTTGATGCGACCTGGGCCACAAGTGATCCAGTGGTTTACATATTATGTATTAATTTTGGATTTGCCTCAATAGTTAGTATAAAATATGATTAAAAAAGAAAGACAAGAGAACAACTGAGGTAGCTCTTTATGCTATTTATATGTCACTAGAAAGATAAACTAGTCGGGACGGCTTTGTAAAATCCTTCTATCAAACACTATTTCTACAGTTATGCAAAAGATAGAGAAAAACCTCCTGCAACTATTTGGGACAATAAGATAGCTTTGTTCTTCCTTGGAAAAGGCTGGTAACAAAAAAGATGGATTTGAAAAGGATGCACTTTTTAATTTTCTCTTGAGAGGCCGGTACAATGTGGTGTTTCTTGGCAGGTACGAGCGTTTCATCCGGAACACCGATATTATGACCAACAAAATATTAGGGGTCTTTGTACAGGCAGAAGGAAAAAATGGTACGTATCGGCTGGTATTTCTGGTACAGATATGGTCCTTACAACTATAAATAAAGGATTCCGAATCATGCGTCCACCTCCAGGTGAGAATAGAGGTAAGCTTAGATCAACTCAAACCCTTGAGAGAGTGCTGGGTTTTTATGTTATTTATTTAACTGTAAGCAATTTAGTGCACATTTGCATAGAAAAATAAAATAAAATAAACAACTACATACCTCTGACGATGTAAAACTGCAAGAGACCAGCTCTCCACTTTCCCAAGCTTCTGTTATAGACTTCAAAGGCATGTCCAACAAATCTATTGAATTGATGATAGTTTTCAGTTCAGACCATGAACTATATTCACCTATGAAGCACGGGTACGGGTGCGGGTGCGGATACGACACGGGTGCGGATACGCGGATACGGCATTTTTGAAAATTTTAGGATACGGGTGCGGCGGGGATACGGCAAATATTATATATATTTTTATATATATAATATATGATATATAAATATTTTTACTATGTACAACTAGCATTTAAATTCTAAATCAAGACAGTGAAGAACAAAATATTGAAGACAGTGGAGACATTAGACATACCTTCGAAGCAAAGCTGCCGGAGGTGAGTAGGGTGGTCGCGAGTGGTCGCCGAAGGTCCCCGATGGTCGCCGGAGGTCGAGGGAGGTTTTCGGTGGTCGCGGCAGTTCGGCGGTGTCGTGGGTGGTCGCGGCTGTTCGGCGGTGTCGTGGGTGGTCGCGGCTGTTCGGCGGTGTCGTGGGTGGTCGCGGCTGTTCGGTGGTGTCGTGGCTGGTCGCCGAAGCTCCCCAATGGTCGCCGGAGGTCGAGGGAGGTTTTCGGTGGTCGCGGCTGTTCGGTGGGTGTCGTGGGAGATCGCCGGTGTCGAGGGAGGTCGCCGGTGTCGAGGGAGGTCGCCGGTGTGTCGAGGGATGTCGCGGCTGCGATCTCTCTTTCTCTATCAGACGAGAGATCCGTGTGCCCTAATTTGGTAAGTATTGTTCATTTTATGTTTTCACCCCCAAATAAATTAAGTTTTGTGTGTCAACCCCCGAAATTATCTTCTGGATATTATGTTTTCAACCCCGAAGTGTCGGATCCGCACCCGAGCCGCACCCGAGCCGTATCCGAGCCGCACCCGAGCCGCACCCGAATTTCTGAAAATGAAAAAATAAATAGAAATTAACGGGTGCGCACCCGACACGCACCCGAGCCGCACCCGAGGCGCACCCGTGTCTGATGCGCACCCGACCCCGATACTCCTACCCTTTTGAAGCACCCGTGCTTCATAGATATTCACCAATCACAACTAAAGCCTCACAAAAGAATCATGCCTGCTAATTTCTGTAGTTTGCGTAGAGATGGCATGGAATCGTCAATAGAGCATGCAACACGCTCCTTTAACTTCCCTGTTTGGTTGGTAGCATTTAGGGACTTCAATAAAGAAGACATGTTCTCCAGCATCAAATGAATTAGTCTCTGGAGCTGGAAAGGAACAAAAAATGCATCAGCTCAAGATTAAACTTTTAGACGAGAATGAATCAAATGCACCTGCAATGTTTCTTCTGCTGCCAAATCATCTAAAAGGAGTATGTCCTTCGCCATTCTACAAAATACTGCCTCGATGATCATGCACATATTCCTCTTGTAAGTCAAAGGTAGCAGCAAAGGCTCCCAAATAATATGTACTTTCTCAAGGATGAAAATAACCTGCAGAAAGTTTAGTACTACCACCTGGAAGGCGAAATAAAAGCAAAAGAAAACTTTAGAGAGAAGGGTATCCACAGATCATTGATACCTGATCTATAGCAAACTTAGCAGACTCGTATTGTTTCATTTGGTGCGTATTCTGAAATCCATCGGTGCTATCAATCGCCTATTAAAATTAAAAGATTTGCGTCAAGTAATCATAATATTGAACACATAATTAGGCAAAAGATATTACATAACACTGAACCCTCATTTACAAGTTACCATATGTACCTCGTTCAAGTTATAAACAACGAGTTTAATTTGCCTCTGTAATATTTCTTCTGCCATCAACTGAAATCTAGGAGCCAAATCAATGAACACAGCAAGTTCCTTAATGGAACTTGGGAAGTCTGCGCGATACTGTAATAATCAAGTAATTGTACATCAGCCTATGTAAACAAGCAATTTAAATTGACAAAAGAAAGCTGAAGTGGCACTAAAGAAGCATCTGCCAAATGATTGTTTATTGCATTAATTTCCTGATAAATAAGCTTTAGACAAATCCATCCATCCCCCCTAGCGGGCGCCATACTAGGGTTTAAGTTTTCTTTGCCAGACAAAGGCTAAGAGAAAGAAGAACAAAGGTATGACTGGCATAATATATATGATTGGATTCCAAGTTTTCTTTCAAAGTTTAAAGACTTCAAAAATTGTCATTCAGATCAAATTCTCAGAAGTATTATCATCACATGATATCGACTTAGCCAACAGAAAATATATGTATACATCTCTGCGTAATAAGGGTAACATCAAAACTCCAATTTGAATAGAGATATTAAAATTGCGGATTTCAGTTACAATTTGGTATCTAATTTCTAAATAATGACAAATCATACACAAAGAACCATACTAGAAATTTCAGTGTTTAACTAAATGATCAGAATAATTGCGTTTGAACCCTACCACATTCCAAATACGTCTTATAGCCCGACCCCATTTGGCATGCCTCAAGTAACAATGACACTCTGCTTGAAGTATAAAGCAGTTTTGCATCCCACCCCCTGATAACCCACCCTTTTCTCCATACGCCAACCCCCACAAAAAGAAGCAAAAAACACATAATATGAAACCAAAAACTATGAAGTCCTATGAAGTAAGTCTGCTGCTAACAACTAAAGTCGAACATAGCCAATGCCAAGAAAAAATAGAGCCGACCACAAATATACATGCTCGTGCAAATTAAGAAAAACTATTAGCTCAGATTCTGTAAACAATCCATCTATCCATACCTCAAATGCGAAACCAAGAATCTCCTGAGAGAGATAAAGGCAGTCATTGTGAATGAGAACGGCAACCTGATTGATGCCATCAAGCTGCCTTTCTAGCTTCATATGGCAAAAGAAGAGATCACTACTGTATTCATAATAAGTAGGTCATCAAAATACAAAATGGAAACATAATGATTCTCAACCTTGCAACTTACGATTGAGTCAACAATTTAGGCAAGAATTTTGATTAGTAGACTTTTTTATTAAGTATTCGATGCATTTTGGAAATAGACAATCTTAACTTATGCTTCAATATCTGGGTAATTTTGCTTTAGCACCAACCTTAACAGGAATAACAGCTTCATAAAGAAGTATAGCATCTCTAGCAGCATGGTAGAATTCCAATGCCACTCTTGTGGACGACAAGCAAACATCCTGCACATCGACAGTTAATACAATCACATGCTGACAGAACACTACGCAAAGCTGATTGGTAACTAGATCAAGAAGGTGAAATTTGTGATCTTTTTCCACTAGATGCTTCAAACCAACTTAAGGAACATACAGAAGCAGCCTTAAGAGATCAATCCACAATTTTACCACCAAGGACAATGATTTTTTCTCTTCTGGTATACTAACCTTAAGGGTTTCATGCACTAGCTCCATTAATTTAGAGGCTGCTCCAGACACCACACACCTCTCAGATGAGAACAGCAAATCAACCTCACGACTACTGGAGCTTTCAATGGCTTCTTCGTTTTTCAGTTTAGTACCTTTGTTTGTATAGTCCTGCAAAGAATCAAAATTTAGACGCTAAAAAATCTAATGACAGATGCATAAAGCACTAACGTGGTCAGCTCACTTGGGCAAGGCTGAAGTCTGATCTTAGAAGCACATTTCTAGCCTTAGCTAAGATCTCAACCTTCTTTCTTGATGCAAAGTGAACCTCAACATTATCCGTAAAGTTGCTCAACCTTTCATCCTTGTTGTCAGTTGCAGAAATGAACATCATCTCCTTTAAATCTGTCTCAAACTGAGATGTAAGTTGAATGATCTTTTGAAAATCGGCAAGTTTGGAAGCATCGTCAGGGACAACCTGAAGCTACATGTGGTCAATGTAACGATTCTGGATGTAAATGAGGAAGAACACATCTAGATTTCAATCAAAACATATCTCATCATATGCAAATATCCATTCCACCCCCCCCCCCCCCCACCCCCAACACACCCATAGACGACCTTTTTTGTTGGGGGAGGAGGGAGGGGAGAGGGGAGAGAGAGTTATAGTATGCATGAGGGGCAAGGTTATCCAGTCAATCCTCTCATTCTTGGATCTATTACTGTAGCCAGGAGGAAGTAACGCCCAAAATATGTTCCAACAAAGAAAGATTATCCTGGATACACACTTAACAATTAGCGGCGAGCAGTAGCTTTTGACCAATGTATCTGACAAATTACGTGCCAAAGGTTGGATAAAAGATCTGATACATGTCCTTTTAGAAATCTACTTTCTATACACCCCTATAAAATGATTGCCAGTAAATCTTTCTATAGTCTGACATCTAGTGTCTAAAAAAGTGGCTGAGCTTGATGTTTGAAAGGGCTTCTAGGAAGGCGTTTCAAGTCTAAAGGCCTTCTCCAAAAATCGTAAATGAAAGTACCTTGGAGGTACTTTTTCTAAAAGGACATTTCACCAATGTCTCTCTGCAAAGTCAATCAGCTAAAAGCTGCTTTTTAGAAGGCTATTTATGCAAGGCCGATAGATTCCCAAACACACCATTAGACTACAAGACTTTATAAATGGTTGAAGAGGTTATCTTAGTCAGTTACTTATAAGTACGATTCTCAATCTAAAATCCATATAAGCACGAAAGAATGAGCTGTGGCTAATACAAAAAACTCTTCGTCTTGATGAAAAAAATAAATCATCATTTCTGGTACTATTTAGAGTATGAAATTTGATAATATAAGTGAGACAATAACTGCATTCTCTCCATCAAGGCATGAAGGCATGGGGAAGGAAAAGTGATTTTGAAATAAACCTTGGAAAGGAAATTGGAAATGATCAACTCTGACATCCTTGGCCAAGTTAATCTTCCAAAGCATTGCATCCAAGGACCACTTTTGAAGCATAAGGTGTGATAGATAAATTTCACAATCTGAACAATGGCTGAATAAATAGTTTCACCACCAACATCATCACCCTGCAGATATTTTTTTAAAAAAAGATAAACAATTAACGACTTCATCACCAAGTCTTAGAAAGGAATGGGTAGCAATTATTAGACTTTGATGAATTAGAATTTTGCACGACTAGCATTTCCCTTTCTATTAGGTTCACCATTTCCACCTAACTTAGAGAAACCAGAATGCAACAACTGTCAACAAATATTTACCTTAGGATCAGAAGATAGGACCATCTTCAGAACCACCTCTGTGGTACTTTTGGAGTCTTGATTCAGTTCTTCCACAAATGAAGTATGAGGTACATGGTTGACTGCTGGAGTGACAACATGTTTGATAAATAAGTCTGCTACTTTAGCGAGCCCATAATCTAGAATGCCAACCACCTGTGCAGAAAATAAGGCAAAATAAAGCAGCTTTATTCCGTTCCCTGAACAGGATATTAAGGCATGAAAATAACATCTCTATCAATTATATGCTTGCAAACAAAGAAAATAACATCTCTATCAATATGGTTCAGGTAGCGATTACATAAACATTTGACAACTTTGTATAAGATGTGAAACTATTTAATCAGGAGCGATTATGTTCTTATTTTGCTTAGTACTATTTGCATTTATGTTTTAGGCAAAATGGGTGCTTGAAAAACAAAGGATTCATTTCAAAGCGTTTCTCTATTATCATTCTCTGTTTCTTCCGTCGTGGTGTTGAAGAATTCTCTTACTTCTTATCTAGTGGCAGATTTAATTCAGGTCGCTGCATCATTATAAAGTCGAGGGAATATAAATTCTGTTAATAGTTGCCAAGTTGAGGTATGTATTGTGTATCAAAGTTTCATTTTGCATGTTGTGGTATCAGGTATTCTGAGATAATATTCAATTTATCTCAAATGTCGAACAAAATGTCCAACCATGTGAAAAACAACAAACAGGGAAAAAACGTATCATTTCACAACATAAAACTGATCTAAGGATACATTTAGAACGCCTAATTCAGAAGTACAATCATTTTGCTTGTACCAGAAATATCATATGGCATACACTAAACTGACCTCCATTGCTTCCAAAACTGTGCGAAGCTCGAGCCCATCAATTTCTTTTACACTAGCACGATATTTCACCCGAACCATATTAGATTGCTGCTCGAACCTCACAGCACTCTCCATAAACCTCACCAGGACCTCTTGTATCTACAAACAGAAATCCAATTCCTCTAAAAACAATATCACAATCTCAAATAAATCAACAACATATAGCCCAGAAATGACCAAAAACATAACCAAAATTAATTGCAAAATGTTGTCCCAAACTTAGCTTACTTCTTACACAAGAATCATACAGTGTAAATCTAAAAGTTTTCCTGTTACCTGACACTGAATGTTTCAGTCATTTAAGATGAAAAATGGAAATAATATCAACAAAGTCACTGACATTTAATAGTAACGAAAAGGCTATGTTCGAATAGGTCCTTGTAAAAGGAACGTTGTTCTACAAGAGATTTTCTTTTCCTCAATGTTTCACTATTTTAGTCGGCCTTGATTTCATGCGAATTCCTAGACTAGAATTTGAGCAATTAAACCTCGATACCAATTGTCATTCTTATCTGGTTTATCGTTACTACAAGAGTTGAATTCAATGTTTGAATTTTCTGGTCACTGTTTACCTAGCTTAACTTGTCAAAAGCTACTGAGTTGACAAGCAACTACGGTTGGAGTTTAAATTCATGCTTGGATCGTCGAATTCTACATTAGAAGTTCCAAAAAAACAAAGGAAAAGCCAAATAGGACAAAAATTATGAAACGGAGAGGATATGTTGGTTACCTCCTCGAAGCAATCCGTCCACTCCTTCCTCAACAAAGCATACACCGCCGGTTCTCCCTCCTCAGCCGCCGCCACATTGTCCTGTATTCTCAACACCTCCTTCAGTCCCCTCAACGCCGACGCGGCCTCAACCACCCTTCCCTCCCTAACCTCCTCCCTAACAAACTTCAGCTTCTCACTTAATTCCGAAATCACCCTCACCAACTCCAGCAACTCCTTGATCTCCCTCGCTTCCCTCCTCTTCCTCCCAATCTCCTCGATCACGCCCTTAATCTCGACGTCGATGGGGCGGTCCGAGATTAGACCGAGCAGTTCCGAGACTTGACCTGAGAGGTGTTCGGATCTCGAAACGGCGTCGGAACACTGCGCGAAGAGGGTGGAGAAGTCGTGGTGGTGGGAGAGGATGTACTGGCGGACCTTGGACTGGATGTGGAGGCTGCGGACGTGGAGGCGGTCAGTGAGGAGGCGGAGATCGGGGGCAGAGAGCGGTGAGGATTCGTCGAGGTCGTGCGAGGGGAGGAGGTCCCGCACGTCGATTGAGTTGAAGAGCACGTCCATTTTGGTGGTGGGATGTGAAGAGTGGTGGAGTGCGCCGGTTCTTGGCGTGCGCCGGGGGTGTTACCGTCTCGAAAGTGTTCAGTCATGGTTGGCCCATTTGACAAGAGAAGGAGTCCAACCCACTGATTGATTGGGCTAATCGGGTTTGGTTCAAGGGCTATTGTTTGACCTTTTTGGGCCTGGTCTTGGCTTGTGATTGTTTTCAGTGTATTTTTTTTATGAAAAGTTTGTCGGTGTTACTGTTACGTATGTTAGCCTAATTGATTGGATTTTTTGCCATTCATTACTTTTCTATGGAGTACTACACAGACAAAATGAAAACTTTTTTTCTCGACCCGCGCGAGAAGAAAACTTCCTGTATACATTTCTGCCTCGTCAAGCAAATCATTGTCGTTCAGCTGGTAGCGTTTGTTGTTGTTGTTCCAATAAAATTTGTTCCCTGTATAGGTAGAACGTTTTGGTAAACTAAATGGTTCAAATTATGTCACGTGGTGCTATGAGTTTGCCTAAAGTCACGTTTAGTACATTTTTGTTGTCAAATGGAAGTTTAAGTATTGATTATCCAAACCTGAAACTCTTTTTATTATTTTTTTAATGTCTATTTCTACACTGAGTCACATGCTTGTCCAAGCTTCATTTATAATTAAAAAGCCTAACAATTTGTCAGGTTAAATATACTTAGTACTCCAAAAATATCCCGAAATCTCACCTGAAGGTCCAAATGTTCAATTTTTATAGAAAAAAGTCTGTAGTTTCAATTTCGTAATTTCCGTTCAAATTCCTAATGTTCTAGGCAAAACCGTCATGGATAAAATTGTCCGGACAGGTTTAATTTTTTTTTTCTCTTCTCTTTTTCATTTCTTATTCTTCCTTAGCCACAAAACACAGTCACACACCACTTGTCCCCTTCTCCCCTCACCCATCACTCGCCCCTCACCCTTTCACCTATCACCCACCCCACCTTTTCCCTCCCACACAACCAGCCTTTACCCAAGCCTCACCCAGCGGCTGAAATACACACACACACACACACACACACACACACAAAATTCAATTATTGGTAAAGCGGTCATACTTCTTTCACCCCTGGGATCGATAAACATTTTGTATCTTAAATTAATTATAGACACTAACACAATTAGATTAGATCTGCTCTCCACCACAAAAGGAGCCAATTAGAAAGAACACATAAGCACACACACGCACGTCACCATGATCAACAGTCAATTTTTCAACCCTCCTGAGTCAGTCAAACGACACATACTAAAATCACATGCTTTTGCTCCTTGTGAAACTACCTTGGCGCGCATTACCCCTTGGGGGTCGGCCGCTTTCCCCTCAAGGGGGTCGGCCACCTTCCCCTTGGGGTCGACTTGCTTTCCACCTCTCATTCAACACATACTTGCTCTCTCTTAGCCTTGCACCGTCTGTGACACCCACCGTCGCCCACGTCTGTCATCCGTGGCCGTCCGCCGTCTCTGCGATGCCTATCGCCTGTACCCGCGCACTAATTTTGCGACCTCCCTCTCCCGTGCACTAACTCCGGGTCTCTCGCTCACCGTCTTCGCGATGTTCGTTGCCTGCGTCTGCGTGTCGACTCCGCCACCCATGCCCGTGCACCGACTCCACAATGTCTGTTACCCACGCGCCGTTTCTACAATGCCTGTGGCCCATACACACTCCGTCGCGCCTATGCGCCGCGCCGCTAATACAGTCGTGCCCCCAGGCTCTCTATCACAATACCATGCCCCCCGGCACTCCAACACTCCGCCGTGCCCACACGCCGCGCTGCTTATACAATCGCGCCTTCGGCTCTCTATCACACTATCACGCACCTTCTATTGGTCCATCATTTCACCACACTTTTAAGAACTTGCCTTGGTCGTGGAACATTCTTTGACCCATTCTCCGGAGTGTGTAGCATCCCACGGGGATAGGCGACTCCTCCGGGACACTATCTCCGCCAGGGAGCTCCAAGTGCTCCGACATGAAGACTTATCTTCCGCTAGGTAGAAGGCTCCTCCGTGATGCTAACTTGGCCCATCGGGTAGATAGATCCTCCGGAATGCTACCTTGACGCGCTCTCTGAGTGCTCAGGCATAAGACTCACCCACGGAGATAGGCGGCTCCTTCAGTACATTATCTCCGCCTGGGAGATCTAAGTGCTCCGGCATGAAGACTCCCTTTTTCGCCAGGTAGACGACTCCTCTGGGATGCTACCTTGGCCCGCGTGATAGAACGACTCCTCTAGGATACTATCTCTGCCAGGGTATCTGCGTGACTGGCTTACATGCTCTAGCACTGGGGGTTTTCATTAGCACCCCTAGGGACTATGACCCCCGGGTCACTCCGAGATGGGAGCAGGTCTCTGGAGAGTATCAAGCCTAGTCTGCTTGACAGTTGGGCATCGGGTCTTCCTCACCACTACTAGGCATGTGGGACTCTTTAAGGGCCTTGGACTAGTGGCTAGATCAAGGAGGTTCTCTGGCCACACTAGCGCTGTGGAGCCAGTCTTTCCAGACAAATAGAGCGACGCTGTGCGGGGTAGGCCGAGTGAATATGCGATCTGACAGTCAGTGGAGCACTGACACCTGTGAACCCTCTCGGTGACGTGTCACTCCTGGGGAGCACCATGTGTCGCATGATAATATCATCATCTCAACCTCTATAAATAAGAGTCTTGAGAATTCATTTGGGACTTCACATTTTTCAGACATTTTCTCACATTCACTTTCTCACTCTAGAATTTTAGAGAGAGAAACATATAGGACCTTGACTTTGGACCCAAGCATCTGAATATTACTGTCGTTGTGTATAAACCCTGTGCCATCGCCCTTCACAGCACGCCATCCTCAGGCTCTGTTTAGGAAGCCCTTGGTCTCTGCCTTTGCTCCACCCTTGCTGTGACCCACATTAGCATACTTGGCATCTGACTCGGACTGCATTCCTTGTGGCACCTTCACGTCAACTACGAACCCACTTCCTTGGAATCATTTTGGCTACTTCACTGGAGAGGTGAGCATCGCGGTGCAGTTCGTCGCTTGCCTGACACACCCAAGCAACCATGCCTCAGCAATGCAAGACTACCAGCTAAAGCCTCAACCCAGCCATATAAGAGGAGCATTACCTCGAGGACCAAGATAAGACCAACCACAACAACTCCAGGCTCCCCCCGGGATGGATACACCCAATGTATCCACGATTGTTAACGCCACTATCTATCACCTTACTCCTACCATCACCGAACTCCAAGACTCAATCTTTTCTCATGGCTGTCATCTTAGAAATGCAAAAATCAATCCAAGTCTTGACTTCACAGTCGCCGACTTCTCAAGGCCTTAGAGCTCCCACCCTATGCCTGTTGCTCACCCAATGTCATCCCAAGCTCTCCTGTTCAAATCTAGCCTTCAGGACCTGGGCTAGTTCTGGATGTTGCCCAGGTCCAAGTCTCGCTACCACCGCTGCCTTGGTCCTCCGAGCCTTCGGTGGTAGGACTCGTGGCACCTCTACCCGTGGCACCACCCCTTAACCTTGCTCGGAGTACTTCGAAGACTCATGACTCAATTGAGATGGAACATAACCCTAACATGGCCAGCCGACACCTGAACACTAGTGATACACTCTATTTGCTCTAGTCGACCCTTCCTGACTGTCGGTCTCTTACCTCTGGCACTACCCTTGTGCAAACCGTACCCCAAGAAGCTGTTCCCCACCACCAACCCTTCTTAACCATTGTCATCCCCTAAATGCCTAAGGTTGCCTTGTCTAGGGGCTCTGGTGCCAGGATTATCCCGACCGGGCACAAACCCTCGCATGCATCATATATCACCAAACATGACCTTGACACCATCTTTTGTCATCTCAAGCAGTCATCCTTACCGCATTCTCCCTCTAAACTATCAGATCATGCTCCATACTCTAGCAACCTCACTACCAAGCCTTACCTTGTTAAGTATAAGCAATCAGCCTTCACCCTGTTCAACGACAAAGAGGGCAACGCCCTCGAGCACCTCACCAATTTTGCTAGCTCCCTGGAGCACTATAGGGAGGACGACACTTTGAAGCTTCAAGAATTTCACAAGTCCCTAAATGGCCTCGCCTACTCTTGGTACCACCAGATCCCTGACATTTTTATCCACTCCTGGTCTACTATGGTTTAACTTTTTCTTGACAAGTTTCACTATGAAACGGAACGTGTGACCATCGTTGACATTGCTGGAGTCTGCCAGAACCCTGGGAAAGACCTCAACACATATGTCACACCTTTTCATCATAAGTGCTTAGAGTGCACTAATTTCAGCAAGGATGAGACCCTTGTACCTATTTGCATCAAGAACATGAAAGACACCTACAGGGTCCACCTTGAAAACTTCCAGCTTCAGTCTTGGGGACATCTCAAGGAAGTTGTGCGACGTACCTATGACTTGCTTGGTCAGTCTGTGAAAGACCTTGAAGCTCCAAACTCAGCTTGCCCTGACCGCTGCGGTGGAAACAACCAGCAACGATGACAACAGTCACAAACTCTAATCCTAAAGAAATGATGGGTACCTCAACAAGAGAAGGCAGTCGATGCCTGTCCCAAAATACCTACGTGACTTGAAGACTGTCAGAGCTCTCCTCAAGACCTAGATCAAAGACAATACCATAACCCTTCCAGATGCCAAATCTGAACTTACCCCGGAAGACTTAGCCCATCTAAACTACTGCCTCTATCATCGAAAAGTTAGTCACGGCCTCAAATGGCGCAGGGGCCTCAAGTTCGCCTTCGTTGACAAGATTACATCTGGCAAGCTCAAACTCTAAGTACGGGACATGTGACCCACTCGCCTAAGCCCTGGCTTGCCCTAATGCATTTTCCACACTTGTAATTTTTTCTTTATTTTGCAAGTTTCCATGTACTCAACCCCCATGTACCAACACATGTCACCTAATTTTGTTATCATAAAGTTATGATTTCCAGACTTAGACAATTTTCAAGCTACATTGCTCTTGCACAAGTCTACTGACACCACCCTTGATACCATCACCCACTTTCTTGGGGGCTTCACCCCTTCCATCTCACATTGCACAGTGACTTGGTAGGTGGTGCGGGGGTAGCTCGAGCCACGCTACCTAAGTTGCCTCTATGACTCAGCTAACCATCAATGCCAGCCCCCATCCCAAGCCCTCACACCACCCTTAGCGGCCTCTCTCGGCACCCTTGCCCAAACTCCACTCTCCCTTTTCTGGGACTTAGAAAAAAAATTCAAAATTTCTCATTTTTATCCCAGTCTTATCCTTCTCCTGACACTTAGAAAAAAATTCTCAACACTTAAAAAAAAAAATTTCACCCTCAAAAAAATTTCACCCTCTACATCATATGCTCCTTCCCACATTTAGAAAAAAAATTAACAAATTTTTTAACCCCCTACTCTTATCCTCGGTTCAATACTTGTAAAAAATTTCAACAAAAATTTTTCATACCCCTTTCATTCTCTTTCTTACATTTGGAACAATTTTCATATCCTTTGCACCACCCCTCTCATTCTCTTTATAAATAGTTTGAAAAAAATCCTTGGGGGGAACCAAAAAAGGGGAGGGGGGAGGGGAATTCGAATTTTTAATCCAAATTCAAAAAGAATTCAGGTATTGTGGGCAGAACCCAAACTGACCCGCGTGCCCATTAACCCATTACCTGAAACACCCGACCAGTTTCCCCCAAAACCCTAATTTTCCCTAACCCTAATCCCTAATCTCTGTGTCCTTAGCAAGAAACGCACCCCCTTCTGCGCTACCACCGCCGTTCCACCTCACTGCCATGCCCTTTTTCGGCCAACTTTGCCCGCCTCGCAGGCAATAACCCCCTCTTTTATCCCCTGCCTCCTGCCAGCAGCCCCCGTCGCCGTTGCCGCATTACCCTTCTCTTTCACCATTTTCTTCTCACCTTCGGCCTTCTCCATCATGGCCAATCACATGCCCCTACCCCGGTCAACCCCCTACCCTAGCTGACCCCCCCTCCAGCCCATCTCTCTCTCCTCGTTCTCCCCCTGTCCCTTCCTTCCCCCACGTGGCAGCCTCATGCCGCTGCCGTCCCTTTTCCCTTAACCTTTTTTTATCTCCTACCCCGGCCGGCCACCTACCACTTTGGCCCTCCTCCCATGGCCGAAACCCCCCTCTCCACCCTCGGTCACCCCTACCCAAGGCCCTCTTCCTTCGGCCACAACCACAGCACGGCCAACACACATCGGCCACATTACCTTCCATCATTGCCACCCTTCTCACAACCAAAGAAAGAAAAAAATCTTCATGAGGAGACAATGAGTACCTCACGTGCCATCCTTCGCGGTGCTCCCTCCCTTACCCATTTCATGCTCTTCTACACTTTATAAATTTTTTCTGTAACTTTGACCAAATTTGCATATCTAAGGCTTTTAGTATGTGGTGCACTTAGACGGTTCCTCCGAGATGCTACCTCGGCCCGTCGAATTGATGGCTCTTCCGGGATACTACCTTGACGCGCTCTGAGTGCTCCAGCATACGGACTCACCCACGGGGATAGGCGATTCCTCCGGGACACTATCTCCACTAGGGAGCTTTAACTCCCCTTCTGCCAGGTAGATGACTCCTCTGGGATGCTACCTCAGCCCATCAAGTAGAAGACTTCTTCAGGATGCTACCTTGACGCGCTCTTAGTGCTTCGGCACAAGAACTCACCTGCGGGGATATGCGACTCCTCGGGGACACTATCTCCTCCAGAGAGCTTCAACTCCCTTTTTGCCAGGTAGACGGCTCCTCTGAGATGCTACCTTGACGCACCCCGAGTGCTTCGGCACAAGGACTCAGCCGCGAGGATAGGCGACTCCTCCAGAACACTATCTCTGTCAGGGAGCTCTAAGTGCTCCAGTATGTAGATTCCCCTTCTTCTAGGTGGACGGCTCTCCTGGGATGCTACTTTGGCCCGCGAGATAGCGCGACTCCTCTGGGACACTATCTCTGCCACATTGTCTGCGTGACTGGCTTACATGCTCGAACACTGGGGGCTTTCATTGGCACCCCTAGGGACTATGACCCCCAAGTCACTTTGAGATGAGAATAGGTCTCCGGAAAGCATTGTGCCTAGTCTGCCTGGCAGTTGGACGTCGGGTCTTCCTTACTACTGCCAGGCTTATGGAACTCTTCAAGGGCCTTGGACTGGTGGCTAGATCAAGGGGGTTCTCTGGCCACACCAGTACTGTGGGAGCCAGTCTTTCCAGACAAATAGAGCGATGTTGTGTAGGGGTGAATATGCGATCCGACAGTCTGTGGAGCATCGGTACCTATGGAACCTTCGGTGACGTGTCACTCCTGGGGAGCACCACGTGTCACGTGATGATATCATCATCTCAACCTCTAAAAATAAGAGTCTTGAGAATTCATTTGGGACTTCACATTTTTTAGACATTTTGTCACATTATTTTTCTCAATCTAGAATTCTAAGGAGAGAAGCATGCAGGACCTTAACTCTGGATCCAAGCATCGGAATGTGACTGTCATCATGTATTCACCCAGCGTCATCGCCCTTCACAGTATTACCACCCTTAGGCTATGTCTGATAAGCCCTTGGTCTCTATCCTTGTTGTGTCCCACATCAATATACTTGGCATCTGACTTGACTTGCATTCATTGTGGCATCTCCAACTGCGAACCCACTTCATTGGCATCACGGTGTTACAGGCGTGGATACAATCTTGGGAGCAGTCAGACTTGATGGGGAGTACAGAGGAAGCGAGCTAGGGCTTGGGCCTATTTTAAGTGATTGCTTGCAGGATACAAGGATGGGTTTAAGGGGTTGTATAGAAATAGTGGCCAGTTTTAGGTGTGGGTGGTGATTGTGGTTGTGAGAAGGCAGTAGGCAGTGCTGGGTGGTGAAGGGCTGAGGCTACCAGTATTAGTGGGCCACGGTGATGGCATGAGATTAATTGTAGTAGGTGCAGGGTGAGCAATCGACGGTGCCACTGTCGGACACGCCCGCATGATCTCGAACTCGGAGAATCCTGTTTGGTACGAGCACTTTAAGATCTCATTTGGCCCCCTGCCTCGCAGGTGGAGTTCTAAATCAAGGACAACGACGTGTTTGACAGGTGGAGTTCTAAATCAAGGACAACGACGTGTTTGGCACCGATCTTCTCCAAACCGCCGCCGTCTCTGCCCAGAAGATAATCCGATGAGTGGTTATGTGACTGTGTGTTGTGGCAGAAGAAGAATAACAAATGAAAGAAAGAAAAGAGAAGAGAAAAAAAATTAAACCCGTCTGAAGAATTTTTCCCCTGACGGTTTTGCCTAAAGCATTAAAAATTTGGACAGAAGTCCTGACTCATTGCGAAATTGAAACTATAGACTCCTTTCTGTAAAAAATTGAACATTTTGACCATTGGGTGAGATTTTGAGGTACTTTTGGAGTACTAAAGTATATTTAACCCTATTTTATCTCTCATTGCAAATTAGAAAGCGAAAAACATGCTACAATGTGAAAAAATTCTTTAATGTCTATTTTCCTTTTCAAGAGCACCTTAAGAGGTCTTTTTTTTTAAACCCCTACAAATTTATTAAGAACACAACAAAACTAAAAACTAGGATGGAGGTGTGGGGGTTTGGTATTATCCCCTAGGGGGGACATATCTTAGTTCCCCTTATGAATCTAAGGGTCCATGAAGTAATGGACTTATGGGTGCCGATTTTACCTAAGGGTGACCATCAATGTCTGTAAAAACTCAAAAAATAAGGCTAACTTTGAATTATTTGTTTAAGAATTGCAAATTAGTCCGGCTCAAAATTATTCTCTAAACTCATTTGCTTCCCTAATTCCACATTTTTATGAAACACCAAATTATCGTCTTTGCCTAAAGTCTCGCCTGCAAATCTATAGCTTTATCAAGTCTATTAAGTGCATAGATGGCCTCATGCTATTGTTTCATGAACTAATCTTCACCAACTCTTTGAAAGATTGACATTCCTAACTAATGTTGGGCTCTCTTCTTCAACGTCATGAGAACTTTTGTAACAACTATAAGGGTTCCATGTCTTATAAATTATAAGCATATGCCCTGGGTTCACCAAATAGCACTGACAGAGCCTTTAGTTTCCGTAGCCGTCAAATGGCTGAAGTTTTCCCTAAAGTAACATCTCCAAACCCACCCCATACAGAAGAACCATCGGCATCCTAACATGACCCTCCGCCACCACCCTCTTTTAAGACTACACTATTTTTTGCATTCTCAACAATGATGCAAATGACATGGTTGTAGAACTCGAACCTCCCATCGACGATGAAGAAGTCGATCAACAAGCAGAGGAAACACAAAGAGGTACTAATCCCAAAATCAATTTATCATAAGCACTCAAATCCAAAATCCAACAACTGTGGCAACGAACACTTAGCATCAAAGTGATCAACATACTCTATACATTGTCAAATCTAAACCAGCGATTATAGGGATCTGAAAGCCATCTGGGTTGATTCAACTAATTGATCTAACCAACGGATTTCATTCTATCAAATGTGATGCTAGCAATAACTAGTCCAGAGTGCTAGAACATGGTCTGTGGTTCACTAGCACTAGCTATTTGTCTGTCCATCGGTGTTCACCGAATTTTAACCCTAACACAATCAACATCCACACCATGGTTGTTTGGATCAAACTTAACAACCTCCTTTTAGAATACTTTGATCGCAAAGTCCCGTTACTAATAGGGAAATCAATTGGTACTCCCCTAAGAATTGCTTCTATCACCTCCTCGATTACACGAGGCCGCTTCGCAAGAATATGTGTATAAATCGATACTCGAAATCCGCTCATTAGACATGTTCAAATTGGCAAACACCTTCAGAGCATACAGTACAAATATCTACTTGTAATATGTCGGCAGTGTGCCCATCTTAGACATACAACGGATCACTGCAGAATTGCCACATGTGTCGAATCCGAGGAGATAGTGAAGCTATTGGAATAAAAAATACAAGCAAACAAAGTGAAATTGCCACCCATATAGTCGCTGTGCCACGCTTGAAAACTAGAAAGGAGGATGTAATCTGGACAATCGTACTCGCCGGTAAAGCTTTCCAAAGGAAGAAGACCACTGGTCTCGATACGTCACAGTCTCCAAGACGCTTCTCCACCGACTCAAACCAGAGATATCCGATCTCCGATGAATGACCGCCTGGAATATAAAATGCCGACGACTGTCCATCGGAACTTGGTGATAACGATGGATCTAGAAATATGGAGGTATGTTATGCTCAATCCAAATCTTCTAAGGTGGGCCCACACCACGACTCTATGACTTAGCCATAAAGGCTTCCGTTCCACCACCCACAAAAGGAAAAAAATAATCAAACCTCATCATTAATACCCAAAAAATATTCCATACCTGCCCGAAAAATCTGCAAGCTAAAGATCGACACCAAATCAAATCAAATCAAAATATGCTAAAACTGCAACTCCCCCACACTGCCATTTATCCCATGGACTGCCACTCTGATAATCCACCCTTCTTAAAATTCCATGTAACACTCAACACACCTGCACCACCCACGCAAACATCACCCAAATGCCCAGCCACCGCCATGTTAACATCCCATAGCCTTATTTAGATAGAACATTTGTTGGGCATTTATGACCCCATTAATCAGTCTTGCACCTTACCTGAATTTAACCTACCTAACATCAGCCAACATGCTCCTTCACCAGCTACTATGTTCAAGACCACCTCATTTCGGCCAACACATCATTCTATCCCAGGATATCCAATAAGAGACCTCTCTTTACAAAACCCCCATGGCCAGCCCACTCTGCCACGCCATGTCCAAAACATACTTACCCACCCATTAACTCTCGTGATTCAACATAGACATGTACCTGAACTCAACATCACAGTCGCCTTCCTCACAATCCACTCCATCCCGCCTCTTGGGAACTCAACCCCAAACTCCACCGCTGATGAAAGCACCGTTGATTTTACCACTACCATCAATGCCCCATCAATCACAAAATATGTCACCAACCTAACCATCTATCCCTCAACCTGAATCTACCACTTCCACTCTCGGCAACGTAACCAACCTAATCACCCTCTAGGACTCCACCCAGGTTATCCCTTAGGAACACTTTTTAGAGGCTGACAATCATAGGCACGTACTGCAAATACTATGGACCCACAAACTTCAACCAAAATTGGAGAGCCCTGCAACAGAATATTTGATCTCTACTCCAAGGCCCGAAACCCGACAACTGCTATCTAGCTCTTGGCGATCTTGAATTGCAAACCACCGTAAATTAAGAATTGCTCACAAAAATTCTTTTATGACATTTCACACTGACCCTAGCCGTTACCATGATGTTTTTGCACCGTGCCAGAAACTGCTCTAACGTCTTATTTACTACTTGCCCAGAAAATCAAGGTGAAGAATGAAAAACCCTACCTCTGGCCTGGCTGGAAGATAATTATATGGAACCACAAACTCATACTATAAACTATAGCCATCAGCAAAACCCAAAAATCATGAACTGCATAGCTTGGAATTGTAATGGCACGAGAATGGGTGCTTTCAATATGCATGTTGGAGACATCATACAATGCCATAAGCTGGAAATGATGATTCTGCTCAAAACAAAGATTGCTACACCTGCTGCTGAACGCATTGCAAATACCTTTGGCTTTGCAAAGAACCGCTGCATTGATAGAAATGGCTACAGCGGTAGAATTTGGCTGATGTGGCATGCACACAAGGTCCACGTCGATGTTGTGCGTGAATCACCACAAGCTCTTCACTTTATGGTCCAAGTAAGTCCGTTCCCTCCGTGGATTTTATCTGCTATTTATGCTTTGGCTATAAATCACATGCATTCTAGCTTATGGTCTGACATGATAAATGTGCAACATTCTATTAAGCTGCCTTAGCTTCTTCTCCTTAGAGATTTCAATGAAATCTTGGGTCAGTCTGAAAAAGGTAGGGATCGTTTGTTTTGATAAAACCAATCTAGGGGGCCTTTCTTACCTTTTTAAAAATTTGAAGCTTATTGACTTAGGTTTTCAGGGACAACCCTTTACTTGGACTAATCGTCGGTACCTTCGATTTGATCACATTCTTGAACCCCTTGACCATTCTTTTGCCACTGATTCCTAGTTTTTGAGATTCCAGAACACGCAAGTTATTCACTTCCAAAAGACTCACTCAAATCACCACCCTATCCTCCTACACACAAATGCTCATTGTAGAGATAACCGTAAAACCCATTTGCATTTTGAATCAGCTTGGTTCTCACACCCATCTCTAAAACCGACAATAAATATAACTTGGAACACTCCCATCTTAAATGCCCTGGATTTTCCAACTAAAGTTCAACTCCTTTTTGAACGTCTCAGGGAATGGAATTAAAACACTTTTCGAGATATTTTTAGGAAAAAGAAACAAATTTTAGCTCTACTAGCGGGCATACAGAAGAGCCTTGCCCACCACACGTCCCCTTTATTGTTAAACTTAGAGGCTAATCTACAGGATTAGTAATATTCCATCTTGGTCCAAGAACAAGAATACTGGAAACTTCACGCCAAAATGCATAGGCCTGTGAAGGAGATCGAAACACTCACTTTTATCATATGTCGGCCCTAAATGGCATAGAAAAAATAATGTCTTTCAACTCAAAAACTTAAATGACTGTTGGACAAGTGACGACACAAAAATTCGGAACCTTTTCATAAACTACCTTAAAAGTCGCTTCCAAGTTCACAACTAGACAAACTCAAATCCTGATCGAAATTTTTCGGTGGACCACAGTGAATGTTGCGATCCTCTGATAGTAAAAGTCAAAACGCACTCTTCGACATGGGGCCTAACAAAGCCTCGAGCCTAAACAGTTTTTGTTTGGGGCTGTTCCAAAAGTTTTGGGATACCTTTGTCCTTGTCATATGCTCATTAGTCAAGGCTTTTTTCTGCTCTCAGTTGATCTTGGTGGACATAAGCAAAACAAATATATGTCTTATACCTAAGTAGTAGCGCCTGGAATCTGTGTCCTACTTCTGGCCTATCAGTCTGTGTAATATAAGCTACAAAGTTATCTCTAGTATTCTCGTTAACAGACTGAGACCAATCATCGATAAAATCATCCATCCGAACCGGCTTTTCTCAAAGGGCTGCGTGCGGCTGATCATATCATTATTGCCAACAAACTTCTTTATAACATTCACCATAAAAAAAAAAGGAAAAGGGCTTTCCCTCGAGACCATCAATCTGATCATGAATTGGGTTTCAAATGGTGCAGTATGTCGTTCTTTGGTGTGGAAAACCGTTAGATTTCTTTACACATTCGTGTAGCCTCCGACAAGGTGACCCTTTTATCACCTTATCTCTTCATTCTCTACCTAAATGAATTATCTATCCTTCTAAATCAGGCTAAGGAGGCAAATCTCATAAAGCCGATTAAGGTGGCTCTTTCGGGGATTAATATATCTCACAGCATGTTTGCAGATGATATCCTTTTGTTTGGAAGAGTTGCAAAGGAAAATGGTCATTGCTTCATGAACGCGCTAAACTCTTTCAGCTCTTGCGTAGGACTCCATATTAATGTGGCTAAATTAAAAAAAATTGTTTTCCAAAAACACACGTAGAGACATCCAACACTACTTCAAACACACTATCAAGCTTCTGTTGACAGACAAATTTGACATGTATCTCAGAGTCCTGCTAACCTGCGACCGTATCGATAAGGACCAATTTACTCACATATCTTGGATAAAACTAGTAACAATCTCATAGCCTGGAAAACAAAAAACCTATCTTTTGTTGGTCGGGGTACACTAGTCAAAGCTGTGTTAAACTCCATTCCCATTTATTCTATGCAAGCCTATATGACCCCCATCATAGTTGCTAATGATCTAGATACATTAAGTAAAAATTTCCTATGGGGTCACACTGAAATCTGAACATAAATGGCACGGAATATGTTGGGACACCATCTCTCGACCGAAAGAGTTTGGGGGCCTTGGCATCTACAAAACTAGTACCATGAATCTCGCTATGTTCATGAATCTGGTTTTGTGATGCTCCGAACCTAGGTTTACGAGGTTATTATTACTTAGCGACGATTATGGTAAGTAAGACGAAATTAGACTGTTAGCGAAGACCTTACGTGCATGTATAAATTTGATCTTTAGCGTTAATTATTGTGAGCAATATTATTTGTTGCATCTAGCAATATATTTTAATAAAATGATAAGCTATAAATGATGAAGTTTGTACAATAGAAAAATTCATGGAAGTGAGTGGTTTGCAATTTAAAACTGACGAAATTGTGCCGCTATAACATTATATGGTCTCGCATTAAATAATTTTACATTTTAAAGAGCAGAAAACAAAAAGGGAAACAACAATAAAATAAAATAAATGAATAAATAGAAATTTGGGTTAAATATAAAAAGGGGGAGAAGAAAATGAGGAAAGAAAGAAGAGAGGGGCGCCGGCCCTAATGGGACTGCAACGACGGCGCTGCTTCCGGCCACACATGAGGCCACCGGCGACAACTCCGGCCACGCCCCTTCACAGAAGCACCATCCAACTAGAGGTGTCAAATGGGCCGAGCTTGGGCCGGGCCCGAGCCCAATTTTTTTACTTTTTTTTTTGCATTTTCTTGTTATTCAAGGTAATGGCTTTAATTACGGTAAAAATAGGTTTCTAATGACTGTATTACGTAGAAAAGTCTAAATTTTTAAAGAATGTCATAAATAAAGCTAATAGAAGCTCATTTTGAGAGCTTTTACTGTTGTGTGTCCATGCAACTTTTCTTTATCCTCATGTTATGAACAAACTTCTTTAATATTTAACTGAGACAAGTTATTCTTTCTGCTAGTTAAGAAAAAAAGCGTAGAAGAATTTTGGTCATTGCTGAACTACGCTACCTATATATACACATTTAAAGGTGTAAATTTTATATATTACCTAATTTCAATTTCTTTACAGCAATCAAAAGATACACGTCATAATCACTGGGATAAGGTTTGAGAAAGAAGAAGGAGCAGCAAAAATCCAGTTAAAAAGCATGAAAATAAAGTAGCAGAGGAAATAAGGAAGTAGCATAAACAAGAACGAAGAAGCATGAAAAGAAAGAAATGGAAAAAAGAAGAAGCAGCAATAAGAGGGTCTAAAAATGTTCTGGAAAATGATCTTCAAAGTAACAAACTGTTTTTGCCCAATATATGCCCTATACCTTTCAAATTCCAATTACATATTAAATATGACCTAGCAGGTCAAACTAGAATAAAAATAATGAGTACAATTAAAGTTTACATATAAAGGGTTGTTCTAAAAATTCACAAAAAAATCAGAAGAAAAAGATTGAATGCAACACAAGTAATTGGGCCAGCCCAAAATTTGGGCCCTAAAAAAGTGGGTCAACCCAGAATTTGGGCCAAAACCGGGCCGGGCTCTTTTTAGGGCCGGGCCTGGCCCGGGCCATTTTTCCTGAAACCTTGGCCTGGTCCAAGCCCAGGTCCAAGGCCCTAAAAATTTGGGCCTGCATGTTCATACCAAGGCCGGGCCAGCCCGGGCTTTTTTCGGGCCGGGTCAGGCTGGGCCGCGGGCCACCTGGCCCGTTTGACAACTCTACATCCAACGCCAACGCCTCTGCCACCGCCATGTCGCAACCATCGCGTCACTGACATCGCCAAGCCGCCGTAAGATCGCGATCTCCGATCAACCTCTTCCCTATTTTCGGCTACACCCACGACCGCCGGCGACACGGTTTCCCTGCCACCGAAGCTCTGCCAACCTTTTCGTCATACTACGGTGCTCTTCAAACCAACCAACCACCACCACCAAGCAACTCCAGTGGGCACCTCTGCCAAATGCACCGCCTGTTGCTTCCATCCATCGCCACCACACATCAATCACACCAGCCACAGACCACCACCATGCTGTAGCAGAGGCGTTATTTCCACCGCCTAGACGCGGTGCAATCACGGTCACCGGCCACTCTTTTAGTCTCCGGCGAGCACCGACGGCGCAAATGGTGCCTGCGACAGATCTGGACCACTGCAAATAGCACTTGCCGTTACCAGCGGCACCACGGCGCCACCGTCATTCCACCACCATGCCGTGCTTCTTCATCTGCTATCGGCCAGATCCACGGCACAACCATGGGTATTTTTCGATTGACCAGTGAAGGCGACGCCGGAGTAACCAAAAGGTGACCATTAGCCCGCTATTGTAGTTGCTGAGCTCTAGTCGTCATTCGCTACCGCGGATGAGAGAGCCGCCGTTGTGCTTACTGCCTCTGTTGGTCAAACGTAGCTTCATCGCCATGAACAACCGTGGCACCTTCTTCCCCGTTGCTCTTTTGATGATCACTGTTGTAAAAATAAGTTGGGGCTGATTTATTATAAAATGGATTACGTGGTGGCCTTTACATTGATTGTGGTTGGGTTTTATGTGTGCAATGGTGGGTGTACGGAGTCTGTGTTTGGGGAGTTGTTCTGATTTTGGTGCGTTGTGGAGCGGAGGTACCACGAAGGTGCTTGAGATGGCTGAAACGGTATCATGGCAGTGTTTGGAATGGGCTAGATTGTGTGATGGTGACTACGTAGTGATGGTTTAGCGACAATGCTTGTGGTGGCTAGAATGGATTGAGGTGAACGGTGAATGTATGACTTTTGGCGGGTGTGCATTAATTGGGTGTTGAGCGGCAATGTGTGTATACTAGGTGTCGTGGTTTACGTATGTGTGATTTTTAATGGTGGTGCTTAGGGTGACTGTGGTTGGGTTGTGTGCTTGCGGTGGCGGGTATTTCAGTATGTAAGCCTGGACAGGTGTATAGGTGTGATTGTTGTTGGACGTGTATGGAGATATTGTGTGTACATGGTGTGAGTGTACTGTATGCTTGCGAAGGTGTACCCTATGCATGTATGTGTTTTTGGACAGGAAATCGCATAGGCTATGAGAATATATAAAAGGAAATTGTTAGCGTTAGCCCTAGCGATTAACTGAGTGCTATTTAGCACAAAGTTACTTGGTGGTTATTAAGATGGGGTGAATTAATGGATGTTCGGCAATGGCGACTAAATGCCAAGAATGACAAGGTGAACTGGGCACGATATTGGACGTGCATGTAGGTCGGGCAGTTGACTGCGGCATTGAATTTGCTTGAAGACATGTTCAACAGGAATGTTGTGTCGTGATTGACGATGCTTTGGGATGTAGTAAAGCTGGGAACATGAAGATAAAAAGAAGGGCATTGAACGTGCTTTGAACCAGGTGTGGTAGCATGATCGTCATTTTGATGTGGGGAATGCGTAGTGTCAAGTAAGTGACCCTTGATTCAACTAGTGTTTTTATATAATAAGTATATGTTTACCTACTGTTAAAAAGTGAAGTTTAGCATTGACTGTTTTAATTATGTTTAATTGTTCTGGCTTGAATTGCTAAAAAGCTTTAGTAGTTTATTTGTCATGAAAAATCGGACCAGCATGCATTGATTTTGTTTAGAAATTGAAATGGACCTCAGATTTGAAATGTTTGGTACATGTGAAATGTTTTGAAATTTGACGTTATCGTGAATATTGAACAACTTGAAAATTATTGAAAGGAGTGTGTGGATAGTTTGACGAGGGGTTATGTTTACGACGAACGAAAAGATAGTTTTTGGTTTACTCGATTGCTATGCCCTATATCCACGGGGAAAAGTTGGATTTCGGGCCCTGGTCAACAAGGCTTGTACGTTGATGCACAGTACTGTTGCTGGTGGTTCGCCCTTGCGTCCACATAATTTTATCTCGGATGGAGGAGGGATTTCGGGCCCTAGTCAGTGGGGCCTGTACGCTGACCGCATCATATCGTTTGAGCTAATGTTGGGATTGAACTGGTTGTTGTGAGTTTTGTGCCAATGATTTTACACTTCAGTTTTTAGTTTCATGTGCTCTAATTCATTTTGCCAGATGATTACTAACTTCATGATTTTAGACTTTTTAATGTGACTATAATATAAAGTGAGTTATTTTATGTATGCTATGGTCCACCTAGTTGAATCATTGGTTACTTACTGAGCACGTGGAAGCTTATCCCTTACTTATCATTTCAAGTTGAAAGTAAGGTGATGGTGAGGAGCATAGGAAGAGACAATTTGGTGCGGAACTTCAGACACTGTATGGAATGAGTCGCTGAATATTTAGGCTGTTAGTTTAGTTTTAGCTGTTGATAAATCAGAGTTATAATGAGTTTTAGCATAAGTATTGTATTCAAATAGAAATATGAAAATGTAACTAAAGTTTGTGAAAGTTTTAATTTCCGCTGTAGCATATATTGGATTTTAGCGAGTAAGGCCTGGCAGAGCCCTTGGTTGGAGCCCATTGGGTCTGCGGCCGGTCACGTGCCTAGCTCACGAGCCCATTCGTGGGTTCGGGTCGTGACAGGTTTGGCAGCCTGGATCAAATCGAACACCCTGTGGGCTAAAATCATCAAAGTAAAATACTTCCCACATGAGTCTATATGGGCGGCTACGGAAAAAAGGCCGGGTTCTAGTTTTTGAAAACAACTCATTCGAGCGTAAGATAAGATGCCTAACACCATATATTGGCGGGTAATTATTGGGGCAGACATTTCTTTTGGGAACCATAAATTGCTTCCTACGAGGAGCATTCGGTCCCTGATGATCTGACCTATCCCTAAACACACTGACAATTTAAAGTTTAGCAATGTCATTTAGGGTAATGCTAATTTTGAGTAATGCTCGGGGATTAGTAGTGTATTGGGGCTTAAAAATATTTTGGAGCAAAAATGTAATTTTCAAAATTTTGGGGGCATTTTTGTAATTTTGAAAAACTTCAGGGGCATTTGTGCAATTGTATAAAAGTAATTTAGGAACCTTTTTTTTTAATGTGCCACCTCCTACTAGCTTAATAACTAAGGTAGGAAAAAAAAAGAGAAGATAATTGAGAAGGGAAGGATAAGTCTAAAAAAAAAAAAAAGAAGGGAAACCTTTCCCTTTCGGGAAAGGAAGACAAGAAACAGAAAGAAATCAAAAGAGAAGAACCAAAACAAAAACAAGAACAGAGAAGAAGGAGAATCAGAGAAGAGAAAGAAAATAGGGAGGATTCGAGCTAAATCTTCTTAAGGTGAATCTTCCCTTAGTTTTGTAATTTAGATATGTTTCAATTTTGAGGTATAATTTCGGTGGCTTGTGTGTGTTTAGTATTTTTGCTGTGTGTGTTTTTCGTGTGAGAAGAAGGGGAAGCTTCGGGTATGGCTTCAATGGAAAGTTGTTGCGTAAGTTTGTATATTCATGTGGTGATTTGGAAGAAAATAAAAGGGATTGGGAGTATCTGGTGGGCTGCCGAGAGTGAAGGTGGGTGCGGTATGAACATTGCTGGGTTATGCTCATGGCTGCCGTGGGTGGATCTGCAGTGTGTATGTGTGTATTTTGTGAGCAAGAGGGGCTCATTTTCGGGTATGAATTACGGGGGAAGGTTTTAAGGAATAGTTATGGGTGGCAGTGTGTGGGTGTGTAAAATGGGTCATGGCAGCTGCGTGGAGAAGATGAGTGTGTTCGTGAATGGTATGTATGAAATTGGTCTCAGCAGGGAGGAAGGTTGAAGATGATGCGTGTGAATGAAGGTGTAATACTATGTGTTTTAATTTGAATAGTGTTTGTAAGTGTCACTAAAAGTAGGGGTTATTTAAGTAGTTTCTAATCCAAATTTCTATAAATGGCTAGAGACAAAATTAGACAAAACTCAAAACAATAACCCCTGATAATTTTACGAGAACTATGCTCTGGAAATGTTTGGGAATTTTCGGGATCCGTAAAGGGTGCTAAATTGGGGTATCGATTGAAGAAATTTATTGAATTAATTAACCTAGTAAATTAAGTTATTTTAATCTGAAATTTTTATGGAAACTCTATTTTACTGATATAATTCATATTTTAAAATTTCAGGCCATTCTGAGGCCGATAGGTATTTTTCGCAAAACTGACCTTTTAGCGCTCGGTTCGGACACCAATTCGAAACTTTCGAACGAAAAATTTCTAAAAGCCTTTTAAGTACAGAAATGATATCAGGATGCTTAAAATAGCATTTTGAGATTTTTTTGAGATTTTTTCGGTGCCAAAAATCCCCAAGGGTGTTTTGGTAATTTACCATCCTGAAGGGGTATTTTGGTAATTTTACCTATAAGAGGTATTTTGAAGTAAATTTACATACAGTAAGATTATTTTAGTGACTTTGGTTTTGGAAAAGTCATTTTGATGATTAAAGTGTAACGAGGGGTATTTTAGTAATTTACCACCCCGGAGGGGTATTTTGGTAATTTGACCTAAAAATGTATTTTTGGATATATTAGCATATGGTAAGGTTGTTGAAGCGATTTTACTCACGAGAAGACCATTTTGGTGATTTAAGTTCGATAGGGGCATTTTGGTAATTTTACATCCCAGGGACGTTTCAGTAATTTTACATACCTGATGAGGGAGGGTTCATTTTGGGAGTGTGTGTGAGTTCGTATTAAGTTATAATCTTGTTCTGTAGGCTGTATTCTAATGATTCGATTATTCCGTTTAGGTTAAAGCTAAAAACTTCGGTTAGGATAATTTAACTGTGGATCCAGGTAAGAGATTTTATCTGAACCCTGGTTGAGGACTTTCATCCGAACCCTTATTTTGATAACTCGTACTCGTAAGTACTCATTTGATCTAATTATGGCTAATGCCAAACTCTGAACTCTGTATTACTGTCAGTCTATTATTGCCCAGAAAATTCTAATATTGAACCTGAATCGGTTATTTGAAAATCTTATGATGCTCGCATGTATTGTATGCCGAGCGAAGTTGATAATTGTTTGTATCCGTTCTTCTGAATTATTGAGCTTAAATTTGATAATTATTCGCAATCGTTTTGCTTTTTATTTCTGATTTCTTCTGAAAATTCTGAATGCTGACTTACGCCAATACGAGTATCATTATTGGAATCCGAATTGATTTCGGTGATTGAGCTTATGTTAAAGCTCACTGATATTGTTGATTTTTTCTATGTTGACCTGGGTTTCTGTTCTGTGGGAGGGCATAATAAGGCTGGTCTGAATCCTGCAGGAAAAAGCAGGCTAGTACCCCAAGTGGACTAGTATTTTAGTACATCATGCATGTGTACACTTCTGTGCTTTGCCGAAATGCCATTGCGACCGCTCAGGATCAACGTTGATTTTTGATTTTATCTGCTCTGTATACTGCCGTGACTATTACAGAAATGTCTGAAAAGTATTATCTGAAATGATCTGTGCTTCTGTTGAAATCCTTTGAAAAACCTTCATTGTATTTTGGAAATGATGACTCTATAAATGATCTATTATCGATTGTTTTTTTGGAATCGGTCATGTTCGTTCTGGTTTATTTTGGTGTCTATTTCTGATGAGTTTTTGATCTTTTTGGAAGTCATTGAGTTTTTGACCATCTAAAGTATTCTAGAAATTTTCATCGGTTGAATTCTTTGAAATCATTTTGTAATCCTGTTGGTAGTCCTTGTGCGACCTTACTGAGCTCTCAAAAGCTCACCCTCCGTTTGGCTCCCTTCTGCAGGTAATGATAAGTTGTAGCAGGTTCGGGAATGAGTTAGAGTCTGTGTGAGGTTTCGGTGAGCCCATCACTAGTAGGTAATGAGGCCCCTGCGCGGGTCAGTACTGTCGATTCATTCATAAGGACTCGAGTTGTAAAGAACTTAGATTTTAACAGTTTGAGTTCGAGCAACCTTGTAAGCTTGCATTTGAAGAATGTTGAGATAGTATCGGATTAGATGTTTTAACGTATGTGTTAGTGAACATATCTAACATGTTTGATGTGATCCGGTAGGTTAACGTCCCGGGAGTTCGGGGCGGCGGAGCTCCGGATTTCTGGGGTGTTACAAATCATTTTGGCATTCTTGTTCGAGCTCGGATCCCGTGGATCCCCAATAAACTTTGTCTTCACAACTGTGAAAAAATGAAGACTATTGACCATGCCTTGCATCGATGCACAATCATTTCTGCTATTTGGCAAATAATTGCTCCAAAGAAAGCTCGCCATTGTTACGAAAACTTTCCGTTCCGCATGTGGTGCAAATCCCTTGTAAATCTTCAATCCCCGGCTGGATCACCTTCTTTGGCTTCCAATTATCCCATTATCTAGCATCATCGAAATAAACTCGCTATCCTCAAGGTGTCTTTCCGAAATGATATGGATATTATTCGGGAGACTACGAACTTAGCAAAAGATACATGTTTTTTACAAACTGCCTCTACAATACTCATTTATTTGACACATCAAATGAAGTCCTCCGCCGAAAGGCTGGGTGAAACTTAACACGGATGGAAGTGTTAACAAACGTTAAGGTCACGCTAGTGCGGTTGCTATTATTAGAGATTCAAGCAACCGTTGGATCAGAGGATATTCTAGAAGGCCCCATGCCCAAAATAGCCACATCGCGGAATGGTGGGCAATTCCTGATGGGATGCCTCTTGCTTGGCAACAAAATCACCGTAAAAGTATTTTGGAGGTCGATGATATAAGTGTGGTCCATTATCTGTTATATGAAATCCCCTCCCCCGCCCCACTATTTGACATTTTAATTATTGATTGTAGGGTTCTATTTAAACGTACTTGGCAGGTACATATTTCCTATGCTTACAGGAAAGCAAACTTTTGTATAGATCAAAGGCTAAGCAAGCAGGTGGTCGGGAACGTACATACCATCTTTGGCTGCATAAGCCGATCTTTTTGTTAAACGTGCTGCCCAGCGATGCTAGTGGGGGGAGTTACCCAACAATGTGTGACTTAACATTTTTGTTAATTAAATAAAATATCTCCTGTTTCTTAAAAAAAAAAAATTAATTTCACTTGGTGTCCAAAAACTTTGCCGATATCTAGTCTAGTTCTTCTAATGCCGTTTAAGATTCACTGTTGTTCGAGGCATAAAAACGGGAGGAAGAAAATGTCGACAGTACCCGGTAGCCACGTTACCACACGCTGCCCCATTTATGAATCTTTGAAGTTTAAAGTTGAAACAAGCCCGTAATGCCAGGAAGATGGATGGATTTCAATGTCAAAAAGTGTAGAAAAGTCAAAGTCCTCATATTCGAGCTTTGTCTTTCTTCCATGGTCGTTGATCAAACAACCACCCAATATTGACCTTTTGGCAACTTTGACAGGTTCTTGTACAAAGGAACAGGTATTTACGTCGTTAATTAACAATAACATCTGAACTTTGAAACAAGAAAAGAGGGGCACATCTTTTATTCCAGTGAGTAACATAATCTAAGACTTTGCAATAGTGTGGTGAATTCTGTACGTTTACACACTAATCTTTTGTCAAAGAACATTAATAAAAAAAAGGAGAAAACATAAGGGAAAGATGCCACCTATAGTTGCATGAATCATGATCTTAATTATCAGGGTAAGGAAATGATCCATAGGCAAGCACACTCTTAATACATAACAATCCGAAGAAAATCCAGACACTCTTAAGGCAAGTAATCAATAATAGCAAAGAGACGTCCCACGTTAAGATGAGCAGATTTGGCAACTAAGTAAAGAGTTCATTGAAACTGGAGTTGAATTATAGCTGTAAGGAACCAAAACCATCTATCTTATTAAAATAGATGGATGAACATGTACAAGAGGAATGAACTTAGAAGGGAAAAATTTCTTCATCATAGAGAAGAAAATATACTTACAACTTCCTAAATTCCTTGACAAACCAAAAAGTTTCATATTCCCCAAACACCCCAAATCCTCTCTCCAAGGAAACTCACAAGTTTCCTCACCGACCCTTTTTCTACCCCAACTTCACCACCTTGTTCTACCCCCGCAACTTCACCAGCGCCGCCACCAATCCCTTGGTGAGCATCTTGGACCAGACTGGGTTCGTTTGAACCTGGCTTTTGACCAACATCTGGTACGATCCGAACCCGCTTCCTTTTCTCTTTCTTGGTCTTCAGACTCTTCTTCTTCTGAGTTTCCAAACCATCTTCATAAGCATCAATGATTTCATGTATCAGTTGACGGTTAGGCGACGCGTCCCAACGTACCCAAAAACTCATGTAGCATCTAAAGCAGCTGCATTCGAGCTGTGGAGGGTGATCCCCGCCGCTACCGCTACCCGTGCCACCGCTCTTAGGGGTGGTGTCGAGGTGGCCGGAGAAGTTGGAATTGGAGGTGCCGCCTGAACATGAGATGAGGTAGGCCAAGACTTGTTTGTCTTCGGTGGAAAGCGCGGCGGTGAGGGTTAGGATTGCGGCCGGGAGCAAAGATAACTGGTTGGTGATGGCCGGATTTGGTGATGGGTGGATCTTGCCTTTGCTGTAGAGCTTCTTCATGGGGCCTGTTTGATTGTTTCAAGCTTTGTGTTTTTGGTTGAAAGAGGTTTCGACTTTGAAGGAGTCTTGTTTTATAGGGAACAAAGTGAAGGGAACATATAATAGTCGGTCATCCTAATTGTCACGCGCATTCAGAAGCGTATACTCGGTAATTTAGAAATACCCTTCACCGGACAAAAAAGAAGGGAGAATGAGAAGTCACTTTGTAAATATATAAGCTAGATTGTTAACCAGATAAGAAAAGTTTCAACAATACTTTTACTTGCATTTTGGGTGAAATTAATTATTAGCTCTTGAAACTCTTTTTTGCTAAAAATGTATTAACGAATCTCATTTAACATTTTAGCGGCAAAGTAAGATTGATATGTATCAGATGGTATAATTTTTAATCACTGTCAGAAATTTATACGACAGAGAGAAAATGTTCAAGCATGAGTAGCACAACTGGCCATTATGTTGGCCCTTTGGCCGAGGACACATGAGCGAGAGAGTCGCATTGCCTCAAGTTCCTAATACAAACAACAATAATGATACCTTTTTCACACCTAAGTTAACTTTCAAATTTCTATTACTTTTTGTGACAAAAAGTTAAAGATTTTGCTTACTGGTAAATGTGGCAGCCAAGCTAATGGCTAAGCACAAACGCAGTCAACACTCAAGCATCTGTGTTGTGCGCATACATGTTGCATTAGCCATATGAGAGACTGTAATTCACCATCATATGCAGAGAGTGGGGGTGCCGTTGACAGGAAAGAGATCCCACGCCATAGGATGGTGGAACCTCCGAAGAAAGCTTCGGGGGGACCGCACACAAGTTTTGATCGTCGCAATGGCATGCGTTCTACGTGTGTGTGACAACGATGTGTATAACATTCACGTCCCTTCTAGTTTATGCTCTCAATTGACCGTGTCAAAATTGTAGAACTGAAATGTCGCACAAACTATGAATATCGTCTCAATAAATTCGTAGCCTAATCGTATTGGCGTCCTCTTTGGCTAATAGTACCATTTTATGTTTCATTTTTTTTGTATGGTTGCTGAGAGTATAAATATGTCAATGAAACTAACCAAATTCTTATTTTTATGGCTATCGCCGATAGGTGGCGGAGCCAGAAACTATATACTGGGTGGGCACCTAATTAACAAGGAAAAACAAATTCTAAGCCTAAATATTGTGATAATGTATTAACCTAAGAAACAGAAAACTCAAATCACCGTAAGTCAAAAGGGTATGAGTGAATCACCTACAATTTTATGAGTAGCAAATTCATATATTTGCTTCTGACCCTTAGTAAATCCAAGGGCAAGTTAACTCAAAAAATTGTGTGCCAATTTAATTCCAAATTAGAAATAACTGCACTTTATTAGATCAAAATAAACTTCTTAATTTTTGTATCCCACTTTTTTGTCGAACATGTAATACATCTGCAGGTATGAAAGAACAAAGAAATAAAGGGACAATCTCATACAACGTAATAAGTTATTTACATTTACAATTCACAAAAGCCAACACCTAAGAAAATAGTTATATTAAGAATAAGAGAATAAAGATTGAAACGACTAAAGAGAAAAAGATGGGAGTTGCGTTCACTACATCAAACTATAGTATAAAGGCTATCTAGGACATTTAATTGAATGTCGTTCTTTTTATGCGTCTTTTATGTGAGCCCCTAATTGAAGTATAATTTATAAAAGTGTCATATTTTTTTAGGCGTTTTAGCAAACATCACATGTATATTTTTCCGGTAAAATGTTCTTTTTTTGTGTTCATTTACCGTAGCATCATATATTAGTGCCATAATTTAAATATAGAGCTCTTTCCAAAAATCTTGACCATTAATAATAATTAATTAATGCATGAATCAGCGTTTAAATATATCCCTAAAATATCCTGACCTACCACCTTAAAGCATCAGCTGCCACTTGTTTTCCCACCCTCTCCCCTTCCCTCCCCTCCCCTCCCCTTCCCTTTCTGTCTTTCTGGATTAGACAAGAAAGGAAATTCCTTTCCTAATCACACAGAACAGGAGGCAAGGCACCCACTTTTCACCGTTCTGATGAACCAAGGCCGTTTCACGGTAATGAATGGTGGTATATGTTGGTAATCGGTATCACCATCGACCGCTATATCCACATCTATTGTGCCTTCTCTCCTTCCTTCCACCTTCATTTCAGATTTGGCAGTTTCATCCATGTCGGCGGCAAGGACACCATTTCTAGTGTACCCTAAACGGGAGAGAAGAAGGCAGCAGGTGAGCACGTGCCCCCCTGTGCCCCGCGCTGCCTCCACTACTGTTGCCGATTGCCATAAAAATAGCTTAGTTTAAAGGAAACTTTATGACCTCATCACTAAATGAGATGTGATGAGTTGAATTCAAAACTCGTACATGTTACGTCGACAACCACATGTGATTGATACATAAACTTTAGCTGCTACCCAATTGTAGGAATCTTTCTCTAACCCCATATATAATGACAATTAATAGCCGTTAAATATCTTTAATGACTTTTCTATTAACACTTTCAACGACAACTCTTAACAACACTTTTTTAGTGTCACTAAATAAACAATTAAAAATATTTAGTAACCATCAATTGTCGCTACATGGGGGTAGGAGGAAGATTCCTTTAACCTGGGTAGCAGCCAAAATTTTTCATTTCATGATATCTAGCGATTCACTATTTGCCAATGAGAGCTCCGGCAGTAGCTGAAAGCAACAAATACAAGTGAGTTTTCAAGCATAGACAAATCAAAACTTTGCAAACCACGAGCACATTCAACTTCTACATAAACCCCAAAGAAAAAGACACATTAGTGCCGATAATTTTGATGCTCGGTCCTTAACATATCAAGTCTTATAGTATAATCGTTTTGTCTTCAGACTAACTAGCCATTACCGACACTTGTACTTTCTACACAAAGGTTAAACTTTTAGTTGTCTTAATAGAAAAAGAACAATTTTGTGTACAGAGTATAGCTAGTTTATCTTGGTTACACATCTCTAATCACTTTTGGAAAGTTTGTCAGTAAATTATTTTTTTCCAATGAATACTATATCTTGATTCTAACATATACAAGTATTTGCTAAATTAACAAGTGTAATATTTAAAATAGCACATCTCACATATTTAAAGATTGGTCACATTTGTGTCAGTAATTTTTTTTCTTGAATACCTATATTGTTTATAGATACGCCACAAAAGTCTCTAAATTTTGAGGTTATTATCGTAAAATATTTATTAACTCTTCATAAATGCTTAGCTTGCTTCAATTATCATTTCATTGTTATATCACTACAAGGATTAAGGCTTTTAGCGAGGGATAATCGGTCGCAAAAAGCCTAGATTCCGTCGCTAAAAGTTTTAGCGACGGAATCCCCGTAGCTAAAAGTCCCTTGTATAAAAGGCCGTTATTAAAAGTTTTGCGACGGAATTATAAAATCCGTCATATAGAACGTTTGGCGACGGATTTATTTCTAAATTAGCGAAGGAATAAAATTTTTAGTTACGGAATTAATCCGTCGCTAAAAGTCATTTTTAATTTTTTAATGCCCAAACTTGTAATAAAAAAACTCAAACCAATTGGGTCTCATCCTCCGTCAACAATCTCAATATCTCAAACGCACGATTAACAATCTAAAATCATCGATCAATAATCACAATTATCAAATGCACAATCAACAACCTAAATTTATCAAACAAATAGTCAATGTTCAAATAACACAAAATTGTTCAAAATGTACATATCCGATGCGATTAATTTAAACTAGGACAAATTACACCTATGAGGTTAGGGTATAATTACAGTTAAGGACATTAAATTTTAAAATATAACATACCGTGACCAAACACTTTTAAAATGTATCAGTCGTGTCCATCCGCCAGGGTTCTGTCCAAAAATTATACTTTTGTGTGATGTCATCAATATGTATTTTAAAAATGACAATACTACCCCTTGTACTGTATATACTGAATATTTTTAAAAAAATTTAAATTAAGATTTCAAGCCTTAATATAAAGTCACAATTAGGATTTTGTTGAAACCCTAATTTGCAAATTAGGGTTTTCTTGAAAACGTAATTTGCAAATTTTGATATGTTGTTTCTCCCATTGCCGGCGACCAATCTCCTACCAGCGTCGCCTCCATTCCTGGCGACGTCGCCCTTCCCTTTCCATCTATTCTCTCTCCCCGCACCTCGCCCTCCCCGCGACAGCCCTTTCCCTCGCCCCACACCGGCAGCGCCTTCCCTCGGCCACGATGCCAGCCCCTTTCCTTGCCCCACGACTGCAGCACCTTCCCTCGCCCCACGACGGCATCCCCTACCCTCTGCCGACCTAGATCTAAAATAAAAAGACGACCTTGATCTGAACATGGACATGGTCGCCGCCATGGTCGGTCACCGAGCACCTCTGCCATGGTCAGATTAAGAACATGGACATGGATATGGTCGCCGTCACCGAGCACCTCCGCCGCTGCTGCACCGTCTTCGACACCCACCGTGAAATAAAGAGACGGGAGATGGAAAAAGAGAGGAAAGAGAGAAAAAGAGAAAAAAGATGAAGAAAATGGAAATTTTATTTTATTTAGGGGCAATTCAGTCTTTTCGTCAAAACCGTTACGTATTTTTGTATTCCGTTTGGTCAACAGACATAAGTGTAATTTGTCCAAACTATTATCCTTACTTGTAATTATACCCTAACCTCAGGGACATAAGTGTAATTTGCCTTTTAAAATATTGTCTAATTACGGCTCAGAGTTCAACATTGGGGGAAAGGTTTTTCACAAGTGTTTTGATCAAATACCAGCACTTGAAAACGCATTTGCCCCATGTGTTCAAAGATTACAAAGTCTCCTAGATGGAGGTCATGCTGCTGCACGAATTCGTTCCAACCCTCTTCGAAGCAAAGTTCCTCTTGGCCAAGCTTCTTCTTTAATTTAACAGGCCATGACCTCTTGCGGCTGGTTAGTTGCTTCAAATCTCAATGTGGTAAGCAATCTGCAAAATGCTACCGGTATGGCCTAACATATTCATAATACAGTAAGACAGGTAAGTTTTTAACCAAAGATAAAACTTTTAACACACACGAAAATACAAAAAAAGTGGGATGGCATACAAGTTCTATATAAAAATCAGGCATCATGACCTTGAAGAAGTGCCTGCCGACTGAAACGTCCATGTTCACCGAAGCAGAAACCATTTAACCTACTTTAACATGAAAAACCAATTGAGCATTATTCAATTGATGAGCATCAATTTCATAGCTGAATTAAATCTATTAAATGTCACACTATATAAGACCTTTAAGCTTTTAGTAACTAAATTATGTTAAAGTGATGCACATAAAACAAATGCAGAGAACACAACAAGCACTTAGATCTTTCGAAGTAACTAGCTTTTCTATAAAAGTACTATCAAGTGTCACTGTGTTCTACATTTTTTGCATTCAACCGAGCAAAAACAACTTTTAGCGGCATTTTTAAATTAAACAACACTACATAATAGTAAGAGAACCAAAATCAGAAGTTTGCTTGCCACTGATCGATAAAAGAAGATAAGATTAGAACATGCTTGTTACAAGTATCTTTGTGCAGCGAGAAGGCAATTAAACCTCACGAACTAAGCCTGCTCATGAGTCATGACATCCGTAGTGCCCTTACCATAAGATCAGATTAGAAGCATGTATATCTTGAGTCAACAATCTCAATCAAGGGAATATGGATAATGTGTACCGATGAACACCGTCAATCGAACGCAGTGTCCGTATCCGTGCTACCTAATAGGTATATAAATCCAATTGGGTCTCATCCTCTGTCAACAATCTCAATTCTCAATTCTCAAATGCTCAATGCAATAAAAATTAATAAAAATCACACATTCAATCCAATTGGGTCCCATCCTCGGTCAAATATCTCAATTCTCAATTCTCAGATGCTCAATGTACAATTAACTTAACATAGAGAAATCTAACAATTAGAACTAAATCACAGATATCTCAGATAGCTATTGCATTATTGCAAAATGAGAAATGTAATATAAGAGAATGCATAGTTCAAATTCTACCCTTTCCCTTTCTGTAGCTTACATGGTGGGGGATCACATGAGCATTGACTTTAAAGGAAACCCTAACTTTGTATATCAGATAGCATGCATGGCAAGAATGTAGTGCAAAATACCCTAAAATATGATTGTTGAGAGGGAGGGGGGTGGCACCCTAACTTTGTGCACTCTTCTTTCTCAGGTTTGTTTTCCAAAGGACAAACCCCATACATTATCGTGGGGTGTTTCTATCATTTTTTATTGCCATTTCATGAGAATAACACCAAATCAGAAACATTCTAAACCAATCTGCATCAAATGTGCTTATATTTAAATCATCTTTACGCATGCCAAGGGAAAATGGAAAAAGGGTTAAGTTATGTGAATGCAGCGAACCATAATAGCGCTTGTGCTCTCGGTCACTCTTCCTTTAGTAAGCATTACTCTGACTAAACAAGTGGTGCTCCTTGAAAATAATCGTTAGGTCATAGATAGAAAGTAAACATCATTTTCCAACTCTTAAGATGCTACTCATTTTTTTGCTAAAATACATGTCGTGTGTTATGTGACTATTATTAAAATATATTTATCCTGCCTATTGAAGTATTATGTATAACTATGCCTAATGATCCTTCTCGTCTTAACTGAATCCCAATAGCGACCCTCTGCTGGTTGCACCAAGGGTGCCTTTCACAGTTTAAAAGGCGTAGTTTGAAAAAAGAGAAGGAAAAAATGGATGCCAAGCTGCATAGATTGATCACTCCATCCACGGCGTTTAGTTGGGCTTACAATATATATATATTTTATTTTTATGTTAATTTTATCGATAACAGGATGATACATCTTTTAGGAGGAGTGTCACGACCAATAACAAGGCGAATTCCTTTCAAATAACCACTTATAGCACAAGTCGTGCACTTTCGGCAAACTTATGCGCCATACTATTACTTGTTCATTCACAAACTTCACATTAAAAAAATTAAAAATCCTTCATTGAGCTCTTGCAGTATGGAATGTAGTTGCCTAAATGGACTTCTTCTCTTATAGCTTTGTTCCACGCTAGAGTCACCATCAGGGAACCCCCTCTAGTTACGTTTTTCTAAGCGCTATGTGATCTATAGGAAATTGAATTACTTCACGTACTGTTACTGCTTTTGCAATTTTGGATCCCACCCTCAAATATGGCTGCGTTATAGTAAATTTTCATCACGCCATTTGGTGGAGGTGTGTGAACTCAACGTAAAATACTCCTCTTGAGTAGTTGTGCATCTTATGAGCCTTTCATGAATTGATGCAGTTCTGAAAACGCCACTCATATTCAATTCTAGAGCCATCCCTTTCACTGGACTCTACATAAAATTGAATCATTCCAACAACACCAACATAACATAAAAAAAAGAAGTCAAAATTATTGCTGAATAGTTTTATGGCATCAGTCGAAGATTAGGTTGCATCATATAGTTGAATAGGTTGCCAATCAGATAAAGGAAATGAAATTGCAAGATGATCTGCAATAGCTATCAAAAAAAGACTTGATGAAGCTTTCTTCTTGTTTTCATTTCAGTAGAGTGGCAAGAGCTCGTAACCCAGGGGCATTCATCCAATATTGACTTTTAGGCATAGCATTGGTTAGCTCATCTGCTAGCTCGTAACCCAGGGGCATTCATCCAATGCTGGCCTTTTTTTTTATTATCTGTTTCTAAACCAAAATTTTCAACATTTTTTACTAACTTTAGTTTGCCCTAGAATGCAATTTTATTTGAGTTTCATCGTTGTTATGCGGATAATGTTGCACAAGAATTGAATAAATAAGACTAAACGGAACTTACCTTAAAGCACAATAGCTGGCGGCAGCGTCTGTGGCGCGACGATAGTGGCAGTCTTTTCACCCGGCGGCAGTGGAGGGAGGGGTCACCGTGGAGGGGGATTGCTGGAGGTGTGTCACTGTGGAGGGGGATCGCCGGAGGTGGGTCACTATGGAGTTTGGTCGTCGGAGTAGAACAACGGTGGAAGATTTTTCAGAGAGAGAAACGGGGGAAGAGAAATAAAGGCAGATCTGGTTGATTTAATTAAGGACTTTAGCGATGGATTGGTCCCGTCGCTAAAAAGTCCGTTGGTAAATTGCGATATCTACGGAAGTTTTGGCGACGGATTCCTTCCGTCCCTAAAACAATTTAATAAAACCCTCGAAAAAATTAATTTTGTAAAAAAGTTTTAGCGACAATAATTCCGTCGCTAAAAGACCGCCGCAAAAATATTTTTGGCAAAAACTTTCGCCGACACTAACTTCGTCGGTAATCAGTTTTTACGACGAAATTTTACTGACGATAGCCTCCGTCGGTTAACCTCGTTTTACCGATGGATTTGTTCTCCGTCGGTAAAACTCCATCGCCAAAAACATGTTTTCTTGTAGTGACGAATAAGTCGAATATTGACTATTAAGAGATTGAAAGTGTCATGAGTGTGAGATTGATATGAATAGATTATTACTTTGCCATTATTTGCAGATCTCCTTAAGTTGTTGGGCGGCCGTAGCGGCACGATGAGTGCGTCGATTATGTGGCTACAGTAATAAGGGTGGGTGCTGTGGAGGCGGCTGGGGAAGAAGAGAAACTGCAGAGTCAGTGGTGGCCGATGGTGGGTTGTGAGAGAGAAAGAGAAGAGAAGAGAAAGGAGCAGCGCGAGAAAAGAATGGAGAAATAGTTAGGGTTTGTCTGATTTAAGAGTTAAAAAACACTTTTACCGACGAATTTTTTTCCGTCGCTGAAATATTTTAAAAATATTTAGGGCAAAAAAAAATTGAAAAAAAGGGAAAAACATTTTTAGCGACGGGTAAATCGTCGCCAAAAGTCTGTCCTAAAATTTTTAGCGATAAAAAAATCCCGTTGTTAATTAGTTTGAAGTGCTTTTAGCGACGGACTGCATTTCGTCGCTATAGGTAACTTTTAGCGACGAGACAAAATCCTCCCTAAAAGTACTTTTTCTTGTAGTGTATATGTTATGTCAACATCTAGCCGCATTTTCACGCAGTGTAGCAATGATGAAATTTTTCATGATTCGCATACACACTAAATGACCACCTATTATGACAATTTTTAAGACTTGTGCCCTGTTATTGATTGCTTCTTCAGCATTTGAAAGACAATTCATACCAAGATATATGTTGTATTAATTAATTAGCTTATTTCATCCCGGCTTAGGAATAAATTCATATTTTAGAAGTGTTTGGATTGATTCTGGAATGTCAAATTTGATTGAATCTAAATTAAATTAGGTTTGAAGTGTTTGGAAGAAAAAAAGAAACTGATTAAATGTATTTCGATATGCTCAAAGCTGATCAAATCCCAAATTCTCGTATTCTTGAATTTTGATCTAATCAGTTTTGGAGAATCAAAAGAATTACCAAACTTATCCTCGCATAACAGACATTAAATGCCCCTTTTATATCCTAATATACTATTAGATCATTTTGTCACTCTAAAATTATTTTCATCTCTTATTAACAAAAAATATTGAACAAATTTTTTGTTTATTATGCTTAAAATGAATTCAAACTGATTTTAATTGATTCTATTTTAATAAAAAATCTGCTCTCGAGAATCAATCCCAAACAGCCTGTTAGAAACCTTTTTAAAAATTTAGCATTGGGTTCCATGCATGCTCCTACCTAGTTAGGATAGGGTCATGTAATACCCGATACTTTTGGGAGCGGCTTAAAGTAACTATCCATGCTCCAAAAAAAATAAACGGGTGATAAATTTGAGTAATACTTGAGTATTAGTAGCATATCAAAGCTTAAAAGAATTTGTTATACTTTTGCTTTGTAAAATTGGTTGATGAGAAATGGAATTAAAATGGCCACAACATGTGTTGTGTGGTTTGAGAACGCTGTGTGAATTGTGGTACGATATTGAGAAGTTAATATTGGTTGTTGTGCCCTATATCCACGAAAAAAGTGGATTTTGGGTCTTGGTCAACGGGACCATACGTTGCACACAATACTGTTGTATTGTGGTTCGCCACTGCTTCCATAATATTATTTATCCCGGGTGGAAGAGGAATTTTGGGTCCTAATCAGTGGGACCAAACGCTGACGCAACATACCGTGAGAAAGTGAATTGGGATTTTAGTCGATGTTAAATACCATTGTGGAATCGTTATACAATCGTTTTGGAAGATTTTCCTACAAGCATAATTTGCTTATTAAAGTATATATATATATATATATATATATATATATATATATATATATATATATATATATATATCTGTGGAATCATTACCAGTTTTCAAACAAAGAATCCACGGCATATTTATTCAACCCCAAAACCTATTTTAGGGACATGGTTTGCGTACTTGTTGGGCTTTCGCTCATTTTTTTTTTATGTTTCAGGTGATGGTCTAAGAGAGGCAAATTCCTATGAGCCACACGAAGGAGGGTCGCCTAAAGAGAATTATTAAATTATGAAATATCTATTGACTTAGAATTTTAGTCTTGTGGTAGTTTGTCCTGAACAGATTTATGTGAGGAGTTTTTGGCCTCTTCAAATTATTTGTGATTGTCAGCGACATGTAATTGAAGGTTTATTTTATCATTGAGAGATTTCTAGGTTATTAGTAGCCAAATTTATTGCGTAGAATTTAGTAGTTGGAATGAATTATGGGTATATGTTGTAGTAAGGCCTGGCAGAGTCCTGGGTGGAGGCTTAGTGGGCTTGCGACCGATCACGAACTTGGGTTACGGGCTCACCCGTGGGTTCAGGTTGTGACAGGAATGGTATCAGAACCGTTAGTTCTTGCAGTATTAAGATATATATATATATATATATATATATATATATATATATATATATATATATATATATATATATATGATTCTGTAGGCACGGAACCATAGTGTACGTAACACGATTCTATAGAATTGTATTTTGGTTGATGAGAATGGGATAGTATGAGGGTGGAGTTAAGAAATCTGCCTTTGACTTGTCATTGTGGTTTTCGTTAGACACGAGTTAAAATACCGTTGATAGCTGTTAATTTCACCAGTATGGTCCGCACTCATCAGTGTGGAGCATTAAGTTCAAAACTGTTTGCTTGTGAGAATTATTTGTCGTGTACCTATAACTAGAGTAATAGCGAATAATGTTACTCGGTAGGAAAGAGGACAAGGTCAGCAGGAAGAGAGACTCGAGACATCAACTAGACCTTATTCAATGTCCGTTTAGGGTGTTGTCACATCCGATGACATGGTCTCAGATACCCTAAAGGTTAACCTATTAGATGCCCATATATTGCTTGAGTCTCGAACATCATATTATTTGGTATCCCATACTCTTGCATAGCGATCGAGGGTGAAGACCCATCCTTTAGGAACTGGTATTGTGATATGAACTCCATTAGGAGAGTCTTTGACTGTTTCTACGGTTTTTGGTGGCTAATACTGTCTATATTGCGGATATAGATCTTCCTATGGATCTCATTCTATTTTTTGTTCGAGGTTTGATATCATGCGAGGCATGAATTGATTACATTCTAATCACATATCTATAAGTTGTAAGGGGAAGACCCGGTAGTGTTTGGAAGTTTGTAATGTATGAATAATGATTAAGTTAGTGATTCAGATGATGTGTGAGAATGAAGTTCTCGAGAAGTGATTATTGTCAAGACTAAGAACTGGTTTGGGAATACAATAGGAAATTTGGAATTCCATCTTGTCAGTTGTTCGTTCTTTTGTCTGTTGAATTCAAGGATGGCTTAATTGAATATCAGCTTACCTGAGACTTCAGAGAAGATGGTTTTCATGCCAATTTGTCATATTCCTTTTCAGGATATTTGTCTATCCTTTCGAATCTATTTGAACTTGATGGAGAAGTATCCGACCCACTGGCCAGGAAAATGTACAAATTTCATTAAGGACCAATAACTCCTTCTGATTTTGATTGTTTCGGGTCGTTGGGTTGACTTTGCTTCCTTAGACCTATATCATCATTTCTGTATCCGTCGTTTCTTCTAGAATGTCACAAAATTTCTTTGTGAACTCCGAGAGCCAATATACATGATGTTTGTTAAGGTTTTTTTTATATATATTTTGGTTGCCTGATTACGGTTATTATTATCATTATTTGCCTAGTTTCACCAACCTGGATCTAAGGTTAGGTAGATTCCTAAGCCTCAAATAATCTGTTAGCGACAATAGATTCTGAGAACGTGAATTAGGTTTGGATAAGCTATATTCATTGATTCGGTGTATGATTGGGATCTTGACTGAACACATGATAATAGACAGTGTGGTACTTGCTTTTGGGAACTGAAAGCTTTTAAATATTTAACTGACACGGATAATTGAAGGATAAGGCTATGAGATTTTGTAAGTAAGGTTGGCAGTGATGTGATAACTTAGACCGTTACATTCTGGTGGGAATGAATACATAGGTATCCGGAATCATAGGCTGCGTTATGTTAAGAAAACATATCTCTAGGTGATAAATTTGGTAACAACTATTGGACTTGTTGAGATAAGGTACCAGAGTGTGCAACGAAACCATAGTGGTTATAGTTTTTATCATTCTATGAAGTGTACGTAGAACCGTGAGTATGCAATGCGTATCTATGTTAAAATAACACGTTTCTCGGTGACAAATTCGGCACTAGTTTGGACTTGTTGTTTTGCGATGTTAGAGAGCACAGTAAAGGTCGGGTGGCTACAGCTTTCTGTCCTTGATTGATTATCTCTGTTAGTGATTGCGAGGTACAAGTACTTATAGAAAATTGGTTATTTATCCCACCGGTGTTAGCTTGGGCAAACCGCAGGTCAGATGTAATTATCGCTTAGTATATTAGTATGCCTTGAGCTTAAAGTTAAGCTTAACATTGTAAATAAATTATGCAAATGATGTAATCTCTGGTTTAGTGTCAGTATAATACAGTGGGAGCTTGTTGTATCAAAGTCTGGGTTAAGCCGTTGTATATGAGTTGAATTCAGAGCGGTGTAGGTTCAGCTAAGTGAAATTTGTATTAACTAAATTATTGTTCGTGAAATACTGGAACAGTTATTGCATGAGTGATAACTTGATCAGATTGAGTTTAGTATTACGACTAGAATATATCTGTTGCGCTCGAGTATTCGGGAAAGTGAATGTGGTAAAGAAAATTAGCTGTAGCTTAGCTACGGTGCGATAGTTACCATAGTTTTGCAATGGACGCGTGAGACGTAGATGGGGTAAGTGATAGTAAATCCAAAAGCAAATTTCGAGGAGGACTAAATTTTTTTAAGGCGGGGAGAATGTAATATCCGATACTTTTGGGTTCCGAAAAAATAAACGGGCAATAAATTTGAGCAAGGCTCGAGTATTAGTAGCATATAAAAGCTTAAGAGGATTTGTTATATTTTTTCTTTGTAAAATTGGTTGATGAGAAATGGAATTAAAATGGCCATGGCATGTGTTGTGTGGTTTGAGAACGCTGTGTGAATCATGGTACGGTATTGAGAGGTTAATATTGGTTGTTGTGCCCCATATCCATAAAGAAAAGTGAATTTCGGGTCCTGATCAACGGGACCATACATTGTGCATAGTACTGTTACATCGTGGTTCGCCCCCTGCGTCCATAATATTATTTATTCCGGGTGGAGGAGGGATTTTGGGTCCTAATCAGTGGGACCAAATGCTGACCGCAGCATATCGTGAGAAAGTGAGTTGGGGTTTCATTCGATGTTAAATACCATTGTGGAATCGTTATACAACTGTTTCAGAAGATTTCCCCTCAAGCATGATTTGCTTATTAAAGTATATGTATATATAGTAACTCCTGTGGAATCATTACCAGTTTTGAAACGAAGAATTCATGGCATGTTTATTAAACCCCAAAACCTATTTTAGAAATATAGTTTGCGTACTTGCTAGGCTCTCGCTCATTCTTTCATGGTTCAGGTGATGGTCTAAGAGAGGTAGGTTTCTATGAGCCACACGAAGGAGAGTCGCTCGAAGAGAATTATTAAATTAATAAAATATCTATTGACTTTTTAGTTGTAGTAGTTTGTTGTGAACGGATTTATGTAAGGAGCTTAGGCCTCTTCAAATTATTCATGATTGTCAGCGACATGTAATTAAATGTTTATTTCATCATTGGGAGATTTCTAGGTGAGGCTACTAGTAGCCAAATTTATTGTGTAGAATTTAGTAGTTGGAATGAATTATGAGTACATGTTGTAGTAAGGCTTGGCAGAGCCCTGGGTGGAGGCTTAGTGGGCCTGCGGCCCATCACAAACCTGTCTCACGGGCTCACATGTGGGTTCGGGTCGTGACAAGTCAATTGCATTCCGCACCCCTAAGTTTTCACGCGGTAGCTCTCCACACCACAAAGTTATTTTTTGCCATTTGACATCCCAAACTTTCATAAGTATGGTGCCCAATACACTCCGTCCAAATTTCGGCCAACAGCCTTACGGGAGAAGTAATTCAACTCAAACAAAAAGGGCATTTGGTCAAAAATATTAAAAAAAAGGAATGGAAGATTGTAATGGGTTTGGCAGGTGACGCGCGAGGCTGTTGCGGCCATGGGGGGCAGGGGAGAAAAGAAGGGGGGTCGGCGTTGCCGATAGGGGGAGGGATGCTGCCGTGGAGAGGGACACCGAAGTGAGATGCTGAAGGAGGGGCAAGGGGCGGTGGCGCGAGACCGTTGCAGCTACTAGGGGCAGGGGGAGAAAAGAAGAATGAAGAGAGAAGACTGGGGGTCAGTGTCGCCGACAGGACGAGGCACTCTACCGGCATGAGATGTCGAAGGAGGGGCGATAGGGCAAGGGGCTGGGCTGTTACGGTCGCAGGGGGCAGGGGGAGAAAAGAGGAAGGAAAAGAGTGGAGGGGGTCGGCATCGCTGATAAGGGGGAAGGGTTCTGCTGGCGGAAAGTGGGGCACCGACGTGAGATGCCGGCGCAAGGGGGTTGGCGGTGCAAGAAGGTGATAGAGATTAGGGTTTCTGTGGTGGTGATAGAGATCAGGGTTTCACTTGATATTCCAAAAATGCCTCCCTAAGTCTAGCTGATTAAATTTCTTTTCTCAGAATTTGGACGGAGGGTGCTGGGCGCTACACTTATAAAAAGTATGGGGTGACAGATAGCTAAAATAACTTTGTGGTGCAGCACGCTACTGCATAAAAACTTGGGGTTGTTGAATGATATTGACCCAGTTAGGATATGTTTTTCTGGTCCATAAGTGCATCTTATAAAAGGCTTTATTCACCTCAGATACACCTTTCTTTTCTCCAAATTCTATTCTTATGCTTTTTAACATAACTATATCTGTTTCCATAGACATTCTTTCTGTTGCTCTTTCTTTCTCTATTTTGTTTTAGTAGTTATTTGTTAATTGTTTTACATGTTTCACAATGGATCTGGTGTGTCTTTTGAACTATTCATATAGGGTTTTCCGTCACCTTCACTACTACTTTATGCTGTAATGTTTTCACACACTTGTTAAGTTGCAGTCTCATAGCGATTCATTTTAGCAGTGTTATGACTTTGGAAGTTTAAGAAAAAGCTATCTTGGCATTAGTTATGGTTTTGATCTTCTGGATCTTTTTCCAATTTATTTAAATCAATTGATTTTTAAAATATCATATTGCTATAAATCCTACCAAGCGATGAACTTCCATGGGGCTCCCAGTACGATTTTTCCTAGGCCTAGGCTTTGATACCAGTCTTGAGCTACCAAATTTGTCCTTTAGTGAGGAAAGAAACGTACTAAATTTTTAATGAAAGTTTAGGGTTATGTTTTTAAATTCTCCAAACTTCAAAGGGGGCGATTTCAAATCTATAATTAAGGTAGCTAAATAAGATTTTGAAAGATGGGGTCAAGTAAGTTGCAGTTTTGCCTTTTAGCTTATAAATGTCATTTCAAAACCTTTTTCCAAACTGCTATATTTGGGTAAGAATGTAAGATATTGAAAAATGTGGTATTTAAGTAATAAAGTTTTAAACATGAGTAATTTCCTGTATATCCTCTAGGTTTCAACTTCTGACCTCCCAAATCCCTTTTTCTTTTTCTCATGCTAGATAAGTTCTTGGGGTAAAATTTCGTGTCTCGTAAAGCCTTCCATTCACTTTTTTCGATGGATGACATTAAAATAATTCAAAATAGAAAAATGCCAGGTATAACTTTGGAAGATCCTAAAAATATGAAAGAAAAAAAAAAAAAACCTATATACTTCTTTCACTCTCCATACTGTTGAACACGCAGAGCTGAAATGGGTTCAGTCAAACCCACCCAAAAGTGAACCTAAGAGTAAGACCCACCAAACCCCACCGCCGCCCTCCTTTCATTCAACACCACCACCCACCACCCAACCAAGAACCACCACCACCCTCATCTTTATCACCCTCCTCCTAACCACCGCCATCACCTTCTCTGCCGCCTTCGCCTTCGCCTTCGATGCCCACCACATCCACCGGCACCACCATCCAAACCAACATTACCCTCAAACGCCATCATATATATTGCCATTACCCCAAACCATCATAGCCCCCAACCATTTAATTAAGGCGTGGCTATTGCCGCTACTAACCACAACCATCTAATTAAGGCGTGGCTATTGCTGCTCCTAACCACAACCATCCAAGCCGTCACTGTCACTAACTCTAACCACAACCATCCAATGTGTCGCTATCCACTACCCTTGAGCGCACCAACTACTTACATTGTTGCGCCTCCATTCATTCTAACCTACTCTGCTGCTCTTCAAATGCGATTCATTGGTGAACAAGCATTTTCTGCAGGTTTTATGTGAATCTAAATATTCCTAATCCAAAATTAATGAATCAATTGTAATTTTTTTAAAATTTTAAAAAGCGTGGTGATGGGTTTGTGCAGTACTTTGGTGGTGGTTGGTCTTGTGATGTAGCGGTAGTGAACTTGTGCAATGCATGCAGTAGTGGTTGGTTTTGCTGACGACTGATGTTCTGGTGGTGGATTTTTTGTATCGTGACTGGTTTTTAATAGTGACAAGGGTCTGCGGTAGTGGTTGCGGAGGGTTTCTCAAATAGCGGCAATGATGGATTCTTGTGAGTTGGTCGTTTATTGATTCTCTTATGTGGTGGTGTTGAGCTGAAGAAGAAGTGAAGGGGGCTGATGGGTGGTGTTTGGTTAGGGGTTAGGAAAGGGCCTTTTTTTTTCTCCCCCTCTTTTTATGGGTGATTTTTTCATTTTTCCTAAGTATTCCTGTCATTTTGAATACGTTTAACCTTCCGTCCAAAAAAGTGAACGGAAGATTTCACATGATACAAATTTTCAATCCAAAAAGTTATCTGACATGAGAAAAGGAAAAGGGACTAATTGGTGAGTTAGAAGTTGAAACATAATGGACATATGGGAATCGCTCCTTAAAAAAAAAAATTACTCATAGATAAAAAAACTCTTCACCCAAAGAAGACACGGAGCTATTTTAATAACGAAACTATAAGCAAACTCACAACCTATTTAACACATATAATCAACTCTTTCTAACAGCAGAAAGAATAAGTGTGATTATTGCTGTATAGGAGTTGCACATCATACACATAGCATCAAGAGATCACCAAAGACATTCACTTTCTGTGTAAATATATCACACTACATAAATTGATAGAGAGCAGTCTTAACCATATGTTGAGCGATAATTTGGTTTGTTTTCTCCGTAGGATGGAAGGAATCCCAAAACACATACTTGCTTGCATCCGTGCAGGTGAAGGGATTCATCCGGTCGCACGCATAGCCCATCTCAAACATTCCGGTGGCGCAACATGCCACTGAAGCAACCTCGAATCCTGTTAGCGTAAACCAAAAAAAAAAAACATGTCAATGGAGAAAATAGGCGACTAGTTGGTTCAGGATTGTTCGGAATATCACAGTGAACCATGTACACTATTGATGCATTGTGATAGATTGTGTCCATGTCATGTTGGTTAGCAATTCCCGTATAAGCTTTTCTTATGATTGTTTTCGAGTAAAGAAACTGGTCATCAAGTTTGCAAGTTTGGGGCGATGGGGTAATATACAAAGTTAGAATTACCATATGAGGAGGGTTTTCGGATCATCTGAAGGAGCACATAGTAGGGGTTTGACAGAACCACTTTGATCCCAGCAAGCTCCTTGTTTAGGTCCGCTGTTAAACTCTTTAATTTGTCATTGAAACTCAATGCTACAATGTTGTAGCTCTCCGTACAAGCATCTCCATTGAACAAGTTTGTTGTTCTTTCTAGTGGCATACACCCCATTGGAGGAAGACCTCCAAGAGAGATTTTTCGTGCTCCGAGACCATACAGGCTGGTAATGAAGTTTTTGGCGATTCCGATGAGGAAATCCTGGTATTGATCGACTGTGAACTGGGATCTCCGGTCAGGGAGGGTATAGTAGTTTTCGAGGAAGTCGTTCGTTCCAATGCTCATAAGGTACAAGGCTTCACGTAGGGTTTCATTGGCCTTGGCCTCACCAAGATAGGTTGTCAGATTCTTTTGGTAGTCCTTGTAGTACTCCAATTCCTTCCACAAAGGTATCACTGACTGCCACGCAAAGTAGGAGGGGCATTACTACAAAAGTAGTGTGTAATTCTGATATTGTCGTTCCAGAATAAGAAACCGGAGATCGACTCTTGTCAGAGTAACTCTACAAAATTAGAAGTTTGGTATAATGCGGCTCTTTATTAGATCGTAGTAGCATGTGTGCTATAATATAAAGACGTCCATAATGCATTTCAGTGACAAAAACCACAATAATTTTTAACAATAACAATAAAATGATATAAGTGACAATCTTTTGTCGCTAAACTGTTGCAGCAATTTTTTGCTATATAGCAAAAAACCGTGATTCCTTTTACTTGCGAATGAGTGATAACCAAACTTTTAGATACAAGCCACTTCTAGTAGCTATATAATTTTGTTCTAGAGTTTCACTTGTGATTTTCACTTTTGATGTTTACTGTATGGTTTTGTGTGAATTACAAATTCCATTTCACTAGTAACTTTTAGTATTTAACCAACAATTAATGTTTTAGTCACAATGTTAAAGATTCATGTCAACCCAAAATCATGATTAAGAAGAGTAAAAACCCACAATATATAAGAGTCAGTGTCACACCCATATATAGTCAATGTGAGACTTTGAAACCCACACGCTTGCACAACGTAGAATATAAGTTGTTCCTGTTGAGCTGAGAGAAACTATGAGAAAGTGATGTAGAGACCATGGGATGACATGGCCAGGGCATGTAACTCTGATACCATAGTATGTAGTGTCTAGTATTATCCCAAAAGCATGTAAAAGAAGAGGAGAAGTCGGCCAGAACTTTACGGGGGGAGATATGAAGCCTGACGTTCTTAGATGTGGTTGGAATCGGAGCCTTTATGACTAACACCCCAATCCCATGCTCACATATATAGTTGGGATAGACTCAAAAGGTCAAAAGATGGAACGAGCCCCATTTAGTTACATATTTTCTTTCTTTTTATTTTCTGTTTTTTGAGAATATAAAAAAATAATTCCATATGATTACACACTTTTATAAAAAAAAAAGATTATGATGAAAACATCTTTATTTTATTTATATACCATTTTTGCAACCCAATCAACTGTTAAAATGACTAGCGCATAAATGATAATAGCATATTTCTAAGAAGCTTGTGAACAGTGTTAGAATTTGATTATTTCTAGCACAAAATTCAGAAAGGATAAGCAAACAATAATAACTGAAAAATATGATAACCAAACGGGATGTAAGTGGCAAAAAAAAAAAAGAAGCTAAAGCAAGATGGAAAGTCAATTGAAAAAAAGTTGGAAATGGAAATATAGCGAAAATAAGAGGTCAAATTTCAGTAGATGGTGAGCATACGTATTCATGAAATCCTCCTTAAAAAGAGCTTCTATTTTTGGATGTCAAGGAACTGGATCCAGTGATAAGAGTATGCTGGACACTTGCCAACACGGAGGTCCATTATAGACTAAGATAGTGTTTGACAACATTTAAGTTTTTAGTTTTTTCTCTAGTTTTGTAAATTGGAGAAAAAAAAACGCGTTTGACACATAATTTTTATTTTTTTATTTCTTCTTCATTTTTTAAAATCAATTTTTAATATAGGGTTGTTTTTAAGAACTTCCATTTTAGAGTTTTGATTTTTGCTTTGAGACCACCACTACTGCCGCCACGTCTACCACCACCTGCCCTCGTCGTCGGTACAAAAAGAAAAAACCCAAAATACCACCACCAGCAAAGAAATAATTCAAAACAAAAACTGGTAATCAAACACCAAAAAAAAAAAACTCAAAATAAAAACTAAACTGATTTTAGTTTTTATTTTTTTAAAAAATTGAAATCAAAACTGTAAGTGATTTCAAACAGACAGTCGTCATGTTTGGGTTCAAAGCTGACATACTGGTGCAATAAGGTACTATCCTCCAAATAAAATACAAAGACATAGCTATGGTCATATTAAAAATGTAAAAGGTTCATGACAAGATGGGGGTATAAGCTCAAAGTTTGTTCAGCTAAAATATTTTCGCACGTGTTATACTAAGGCAATATAAAGTGACTCTTGCTTATGCTACAGAATTAAGTGAGGTGAGGGCTAGTCCCGCTCCATGTAGCCTCCGGATGCAAATCCAAAGAAAAAGAAAAACATCAAAAAAGGCTAAACCACGTACGTACTATTTTGAAATACATATATGGACCAATAATTTTGTTCAAAATCATGCAGAAGTGCAATGAAGTTCATGGTGGACTTACTAGCACATCAGAAGTTGCATTGTCATATCCTGTTCCAGCTGAAGCAAAAGTGACTCCAACAGCAAAATCTTTTATGCTATACTTTGGATCCAGGTAGGCAGGCACGGTTGGCTTGAGACCAAAAGCTTGCGAGATAAAGTCGCTCGGTACTCGGCCGTTAGAGAAACGACCCGTCGGCTGGCCCCCGGAGAAATCGCGTCCATAGGGCTCGAAATTGCTCCTCGCAACTGTCGAGATCTGGTTGTTGTTTCCTGCATCGACGGAAGAGTCTCCGAATACAACTATGGCCGGAACTTTTGCTCCCCCCGTGACAAGCAGCAAAAGAAACTGAATTAGGATGAATAGCCATGGTACGTGCATGTATGCCATTTCTTCTTTATGTTTTGGTGTGTCATTAGCCTGGGACAACATTGGCTATTTATGCATCATGAAAGGCTATCTTAATTATTACCTAACGTTGGTGAGAGGAGTCAGACTTTAAGTCATTAATGCTACAACCAAGTTGGTTGGAGATTCTCTTTAATGTTTGAGTAGACAGCAATATTATTTAGCAGCTTTCTTGATATTAAAAAATGTAATGCAATATAGGTTGTACTAAGAGTTCAGAAATGTACCAACTGAAGAGCAGAAAATCAATCAAACAGAAACATATAATGAAGCATCGAAAACAACCACAAAATAGAGATTTGATGAGGCTCGCCTATGCGACTGTAAGCTTGTGTATGATACCTTTGTACTTTCTGACTTTCAGAAATAGACTTGATATAACTCAAATGTAACTTTTAATAATGGGAGCATACCCGATAATTTCAGTTAAATTGAGAGATCAATAATTATTTTATCAGAGATCGTGACGTGATTCTCGAAGATCCTAACGCGATCCTAACACATCTGGCCCACGGCCTAGTTCTACTAGAAATCTTCTCCTACGGCTATATAAAAGGGTCTACCACTCCAAGTATGGGACAATGACACAATTCATGCTTTTTCAGAGTTACTATTCTGTCGCTGCGCTCTGACTTAAGCATTGGAGAGTTCTCCGCCGGGAACCCCACCCGGCGGTCACTCATTTTTTATCTTTCAGGTCATCGGTCTAGGCTCGGGTTCTGCAATGTACGCGGAGCATATTTTTAGCAGCAACATATTGGTGCCATCAGTGGGACCCGCCAGCCTGGCCAATTAACCTCATGAAAATTTGATGCTCGTTTTGCAAGCAACGAAGGCAACGCGTCGGAACCGCCACCACCGTTGAAGGTCTCAAAACCCTAAACTACAGCGGCACCACCACTGTCAAAAGTACTTACGTGGGCACCCCCACGCTCGATCAACCATCACAAAGCTGCCGGAGCAGCGACACAAAAAAGGGACAGAAGAAGCAGCACCGTCGCGATCTACCCAGCTGCCAAAATTGTAGTAGCCATGGCCAGATATGCGCCATCAACACAGCTCCGCGGTGCCTTCAATCGGTGTCGTCGTCTTCGCGACAGGCAGCGTTGTCCCCGCCGTGACAGATAACGCCAATGTTGCAAAACCCTAATGGCCACGCCGCCACTTCGAGGCTACAATGACAACATCTCAAAAAAGAAAAAGAGAAGAAGAAGAGAAGAGAGATTACGGTCACTGTACACCGGTGTTGCACCGTCGTGGCCTCATTGCACCGTCCACCATGATTGGTAGTGGCGATGCCTCCAGGTGACTACCACACCAGTCGACATAGTTGGTGCCACCACAAGTGCAAATAAGGTACAATCGTCGGAATCAAAAGGAGCCATCATCACTGCTGCCGGCATGGGCACAGATGCCACGCATAAGCCAATAACGGCGAGCACCCGATTTGCATTACCGTTGCCTTGGATGAGCACCATCTCTGTTCATCGCCATCCATGGCCATTGCCGACAATTTCACGCCATCGCTGCCATGCCGGAGCGCCGCCTCCTCCTCCGATGGAGGTCAGATCTGCCCATAATCATGGTTGTCACTCTGTCAAAAAGAGAGGTCCACTCTACCTTTTTTTAATTCTCTATGCCCCACACAAAAATGCATATTTATATCTTTGACCCATAGGGTCTTATTTATGTAGCATATGTGAAATAATCTTTAAAGCATTAAGATTTTCAGAATACATATGTAGACTAAAGACCCGCAGGGTCTTACTTAAATTCGCGAATGATGCACATTCTTTAAAGGCTAAGCACACTTCGTCATCTATGTGTCGTTAAAAGTAAAACGACTAAAATTTTTAGCACTAGCAAGCCTTTCGAAGGCTATTTCTAGTGCACTTCTATTAGCTAGACCTATTTTTTGGTCTACCATTCTCTAGTTGCATCAAGTGGCGCAAGCGCATTACATGTCAGGGCTTATGACTGCGATGATGTTTTAAGCTCAAACGCCCTATTGTTTAACTGGCAAAAGCAGTAATGAGGCCGGTGTCTAAACAACAATTTTAATTATGTGCTAACAACATAGTTGCACTTGTAAGCTCATATGCTTTATTGCTTCAAAGACTGTTTTTTTTTTCAGTCACGTACTTTTATTTCTTGCAAGGGTTTAAACTATGCCTGCGAGCATCAACGGTGACGTATAAACCACTTCATAAGCAAGGAGCAAATTCACAGCACCCTGCGACTTAAAGTCACGCTTAGGGTTTCTGCTGCAACTTCTTGCCGACTCGGTATTTCTTATTATCTCATGATGTTCAGTCACATAGTGACCTCGATCAGTGAATCAGAGAATATCGTCAACCTCTGCTAATAAGCATCATTAATATGCCGGTACAACTGCAAGCTCAGGCTCATGCGACCAGCAAACTGAATCTAGTTGCTTCTCAGTATATTGATAAACTACGACGGACTTCGCGTCCTCTAGCTCTATATGCTACGGTCTTTTATATTGCTTATACAAGTCTTCTTGCGACCGGACCCTACATATGGGCTTAAAAGCCATCTTTATATATCCACGCCTTCTTAAAGGCCAGAAGGATTTATGTTTTATGAGATCATTCCTATACAGGCTTAAATGCCTTATGTCTTATCAGACAGAAAGGTTCGCCACAGCGACCATATTACGGGCTCCATGCCCACGCCTTCTCATTTTGCACCGCGATAATAAGGACGAGAAGCCCCCGAGGGCTCATAAGATGAGAATTCTAATGTTTTTTCAAAACCCCAAAGGCACGTACAACGAGGACTCTAAAGTTCTGTTAAACCCCCGAGGGCGCATATGACGAGAACTCTTAAGTTTTGTCAAACCCTCGAGGGTAATTGCATGAGCCCTCGAGGGCTTGTACGACTAGAATTCTTAAATTCCGTCAAACCCTCGAGGGTAATTAATTGCATGAGCCCCGACTCCATCTGCCCCCGAGGGTGTGTACGACGAGAATTCTTAAATTATGTCAAACCCTTGAAGGTAATTGCATGAGCTCTGGCTCCATCCACCCCCGAGGGCGTGTACAACAAGAACTCTTAAGTTCCGTTAAACCCTCGAGAGTAATTGCATGAGCTCCAGCTCTATTCGCCCCCAAGGGCGTCTACGACGAGAACTTTTAAGTTCCGTCAAACCCTCAAGGGTAATTGCATGAGCCTCCGCTCCATTTGCCCCTAAGGGCGTGTACGACGAGAATTCTTAAATTCCGTCAAACCCTTGAAGGTTATTGCATGAGCTCCGGTTCTATCCGCCCCCGAGGGCGTGTACGATGAGAATTCTTGAATTCCGTCAAACCCTCAAGGATAATTGCATGAGCTCCAGCTCCATCCGTGCCCGAGGGAGTGTACAACGAGAATTCTTAAATTCCGTCAGACCCTAGAGGGTAATTGCATGAGCTCCGGCTCCATCAGTCCCCGAAGGGCATGTACGACGAGAATTCTTAAGTTCCGTCAGACCCTCGAGGGTAATTGCATGAGCTCTGGCTCCATCCGCCCTCGAGGGCGTGTACGACGAGAACTCTTAAGTTCAGTCAAACCCTCGAGGGTAATTACATGAGCTCCACCCCCCACCAGCCCTCTAGGGTGGTTCCTCGAGGGATGAACACCCCCAAGGGTGATAGGATAGAGCTCTAGTTCTATTCAAATGGTTTAGCTACAGTTGTAACCCGCAAAATAGCAAAGGACTATGGGACTTCATCCCCCCACCATTCTTTGTCAATTCAAAACCCAGTCAAGCATGAGTGCGAGGCTTCTTTGCTAGCTTTTAGCTGATGATAAGAGTTCGCGACAAAGTGAAACGCAAGCATGATGTGGTCGACTCGAGCTCAAGAACACACACTTGCACAAAATGAACACCCTCCAAAGGAGAGGTGACCCCTCGAGGGGACATTCAAATACTTAGCACATTCAATAACTTGCATGCACAATTTTGTGTCCTCTCCCGAGAGAGGCTACCATGGGGCACAGTCTCTAAAGGATCTCGAGATCCCATGATTCGTCTTTCTAAAGATGATTCTGAATAGCCTACTCAGGCAACATTCTAAGACTTAGCACTCGAGAGCTAGGGTTCTAGCTCCCTACTTGGACAAAGCTCCAAGGCTTAAGCTCCAACTTAGGTCGGAGCACATGGAAGAGAGAAATATTGTTACCCCTACAAGTGGTTGAGAATCACTTACAAATCTGATGTGTGTCTAGAGACACCAGGTATAAACTTCTTCAGCCAAACATTTTAGCTAAGGAAGTAGGGGGCTTATGATATAACTCAAATATAACTTCCAATAATTAGGGAATACCCAGCAATCCCAGTCAAACTGGGAGATCAATAATTATCTTATCAGAGATCGTGATGTGATCCTCGAGGATCCTAACATGATCCTAACACATCTGGCCCACGGCCCAGTCCTACTAGGAGTCTTCTCCTACAGCTATATAAATGGGTCTACCCCTCTAGGTATGAGACAATGACACAATTCATACTTTTTCAGAGTTACTATTCTGTAACTACGCTCTGACTTAAGTATCGGAGAGTTCTCCGCCGGGAACCCCACCCGGCGGTCACAATGCAAAACTCTAACTCCAGCTTATTGTCGTTCTCTCTCCTGAATTTTTCCAACCCAAAATACGAAATATTTTGAGGTTAAGTATGTGGCGCTCTACTTGTGTAATGTAACTCGTTGAATCAAGCTCAATATATATAACACAACTATTAATAACAGGTTTACACACAGATCTTCTCTAGCAATGCTCATGGAGCTTCGACATTGCAAAGCAAAAGTTGACGCCAAGTGAGATATAAAACTATGAAAGCAGTAAGTAGTCTCTGATCCTAACGTAAAAGAGCGGGAGGGGAGCGTCTATTTTCACGCTTTATTATATTTTTTGACCATCTTTTGTTGCTAAAAAGTGCATTGGCGACAAACTAATAAACTTTTTACCCACAGATGACATGTGACAATTATATGAAGTAAGAAAATAGACATTCCCTAAAATGAATTGCCCTCTTAAGATAATGTGTGTTAGGGCCAGATCCTCATAACATACAAGTTTAAGTTGCTAAATCTGCAAAACTGTTGTTTAAGTTGCACAATTTTAGCCTCATAACGTACAAGTTTCGGTGGAGGTGAAAAACTCAAGTTTGGTCCTTTTTGAGTTCCAAGCAATGAAAAGTTGAAATCCTTAAGCTCAACAATAGTAAATTTTTGGCTCCTAAAGAGTACTTCTCAATAAACATGATAACATTATTGGCAGTAATTTCTAACGGCTTAAGTTTTTAGAACACGTGTTAAATTAACTTGATATCAGAGATCTAATTTGGTAAGTTCTTGAATTCAATTATTTTCATTTGTGTACTTGACGGTGATGAATCTTAATTTGTCTCTTCACATGTAATTAAAAATTTGCACATCATGACAGATATTATTAGGCATGATAATATTATTTAGCTCAGTCTCCAAGAGTTAAACTTTAAAACAGACTATAACTTAACACTAATGCCGAAGTATTACGAGGGACTTGTGTGGTTGTACTTGCGTAGGAAAATGACTGCTTTTTTTTGTTGGAAATAGGCCTGGCATTCAAAGCTTCCACCAGAGTCGGAGGCGTTGGTTAACCACCTCTTTAATCGTTAAGATATTTGCTTTCACATCTTATATGGTGTTTCTTAAAAGTCTTGCTTTAAACTCGGTCTCAAACTTCTTGAGAATCATTGATTGTCTTAAGAAAAAGAGCGCCTTATGGACCCCCTCCCCTCTCTAGCCTCAATGCCCAAACTGTCATAACTCAAACATGTGATGAGTTACTGATTTCTCTGCAACGGTTTGTTAGCGAGTGGGGGCATTAACTCGTTGATGACGTGCGAGTTACAGGAAGGTGGTCTAAGAACGAGTAATAATTTCAGAACAGAATTCAGTAATTTGTCAAATAATTAAATTCACGAATTTTAAGTCCATATTCGCCTTAGTCTGGCCGTGCTGTTAACGATTTTTAAGAGTTGTTGTTGGCTCATTGGTATGGTATCTAGGGCGTACTTTATAAAAGTAAAGCTGGAATTGTACCATTGCTCGTCTTAAATGCCATCAAACTTAGAAAACATACACAGCTTTCTCAAAATCTTATCATCGATGCTCTAATCAGAAGCAAAAATGGCCATATGCAATACATTCTCCTCCGTCATCTCTTAGTTTTTCATAAGAAGAACCCTTAAAAAAAGGTGGGAAGTATAACATAAATCCTAACGCATACTCAAATCATTTATCAGATTAATTACGAGAAGAGTTAAATAAAAACTGTGATATACACGCATTTGCAGTTTACTTCCCGTAATTATGAATTTAGCTATAAATGTTCCTTATAATTGACAAAATTTGTACAATACTGTTCTTTATCGCAACTTTGATCCGAAAATGTTCCTCTAAATAACCATGTGACATGCATGTGCATATAGTTTGGACAATAATGCCTCTTGCCTACTTTTTTGCCCTTTCTGAAATCAAATTTCTTTAATTAAATGAAAAAGAAAGACCGATCATCTTCTTCCTCTACGCAGCACCCCCTTTCCTCATTTCAGATATGCATCTCTCTCTCTCTCTCTCTCTATATATATATATATATATATATATATATATATATACAATTCGACGCTGGCGGTGGAGATGGTGGGTTATGACGGTGAAGGTAGTGGGTATGGCGGTGGAGGTAGTGAATTTGACGGCAAGCAGTGGGCATAGCGGTTGAGGTGGGTACAATGGAGGTGGTGGGTTATGGTGGTGAAGGTAGTGGGTACAACAGTGGAGGTGTGTGAGGTGGATGGTCGAGGTGTGGGTTCGGCCGCCGACGACGGTGGCCACTAACACTACCCGTGCCCCAGCAAAACCAACTGCAATGTTATCTATGGGTGTTATGTATGGAGATTAAGAGGAAACAGGGTGGTGGTGGTGTGGTTGTTCGTGGTTTGGGTCAGGACAATGGTGGTGGTCGTGGATAATAATAATGATGAACACATGGTGTGCTTACGGGTGTTATCTATAGAGACTAAGAGGAAACAGGGTGGTGGTTGTGAGGGTGGTGGCAGGTGTTGTTAGAATAATGGTGTGGGGCTGTTGGTGGTTTGGAGTCCAGATGGTGGTTGTGGATTGTTGTTGCTTTAGCATTTCGTCCTTAGGGAGAAGATGAAAACTAAGAAAATTAAGGCCCCCTACGCTTACACTTTTTGTTTTGTGTATTGTACTGTGTTTTCGTTTTCAATATTTTCCTATCCAATTACAAATTATAGTTGTGTACTTTTATCATTTTCATCACTTTTTTGTGTCTATCTTTTTCAGTTGTTTTTGTATATTTACCGTTTTTATTTCTGTTTTCATTACTGTTACCATTATTATTTCCGGTATTACCCTTGCTGCTCCGATCAATGGATCTTTCCTCCCACATCAAGGATGCCAACCGAAACCATAGAGGATGATTCCCAAATCAATGGGGTTCTTTTTTCCGACAGGAATCCCAAATCATAGAGGATGATTCCCAAATCAGAGAGGATTCCCAAATCATAGAAGATGTTTTTCCCTATTCATACTCTCAATTTCCTTTTCCTTCTTGCTTTTTCTTCTTCCCCATTGACAAACCAACTCGGAAGGCTTCCATTTGTCGCACTCCTCCTCCCAATTTTTTCAATGGCAAAACCCTAATCATGCACTCAAACATAGTCACACATAACATTACTGCGCGTGTCTGTGTGTGTGACTTAGAGAGAGAGAGAGGGAGGGAGAGTGACTTGAACCCACGAGGCCGCCGGTGCTGTCGTCATCGGAGGAGATGCGCCAGATGCGGAGGAAGTCGCTGGAGGTGGCGAGGAGGTCAGGCTTCTGGCACTCCTTGTCGAGGACGAAGATGGCCTTGGTTAGGGGGGTATGGGTGCTCGAAGGAGAGAGCGGGCTCGAAACGGCCAAGAATCGCGACCGCCCCACTTGTTATCAATGGTCATATGAAGCGCACTCCATTTCTAGAGAAGCAAGTAGATGCCTTGCCGGAGCTGAGCGGCAGCGTCGACCGAGAGCACCAGCTGATCCATTTCTCAAATAGCCTTGTTCGGCCCTGGGTTACACACGGTACAGTGCTTATTGATAAGAGAGAGAGACGATGAAGAGAGAGACGGATGAGGGAAAGGGTGAACAGCAGACTTCTGACAATGAATTCAATTGTGTCGGCAAAAACCAGAAAAAAGGTGAAAACACCTCTAAGGCGTTTTCCCTTTTTTCGGCACTATTTGGATTTTGCATCCAAAATCAGTATCCAAAATGATAAAAGTACAAAAAAAAAGAGCACCTTTTTACCATCATTACAAAATTGCAATACAAAAAAACGTAAACGTACGGGCCCTAAGAAAGCATAATTAAAAAAGAAAAAAAAGTCTTTGTTTTAATTTAATTTGATTGCGAGTGCCATGGCACACGTAATACGTGTGCCAAAGTAAAATTAATAATATAAATTTTGTTTAAAAAAATTAAGCATATAACAAAAAGAGGGTCAGATTGCAGAAGTATGTCACACCCACATTAATTTACAGAGGAAGCACTCAATGAACAAAAGATTTGGAGGAAACTTTATTTCTTGCTTACAAAGAAAATAGAACCGTGCATAAAAACATATATAGAGAGTGCAGTAACTCACTCCTCCTAAGATATTGCCACAAACAAAGTACCCTGACTCCTCCTAAGATATGGCCACTAACAAATAACAAACTAATCACTGCTAATGATAATATCTTTAGGTGACAACTCACAAAGTAAAAAAAAATTGACTTATTTAAAGCTAAAACAAACTAACTAGAAAATAGAAGTCAGTAAGATGCACTAATTTTAACACTCCCCCTTAGTGCATGCTTACGATCAATCACCCCAAGTGCATCTTTGAACATCTCAAAATTTTCCTTTGTAAGAGCCTTAGTAAAGATATCTGCCACTTGATCTCTAGTTCGCACCTTTTCTAAGGTAATTTCCTATCCAAGCACCTTCTCTCTAACAAAATGATGTTGAACTTCAATGTGTTTCGTGCGAGCGTGAAACACAAGATTTTCTGCGAGCTTTATGGCACTTTCATTGTCACAGTGAATTGGAATAACGTATTCAACTTTAGCATAAATGTCACTGATCAATCGTTTCAGCCACACGCACTCCTGCGTTGCCATTGTTGCTGCTGCATACTCCGCTTCTGTGCTTGAGAGAGTTACATTCTGCTACTTTTTGCTACACCATGAAATTACAGCTGAAGCTGTACCAAAACAGTACCCAGTAGTTGATCGTCGATCATTTACATCACCTACCCAATCTGCATCGACAAAGCCACTCAAAATAAAGCTATCAATTTTCTTGCACCTCAAACCAAAATCCTTTTTACTGCATTCAAGTGAGAAATTTGAGGCTTGTCCATAAATTGAGAGACAACTCCAACTGAATATGCAATGTCTGGTCTAGTGATGGTTAGGTAGATCAAACTTCCTACAAGTTGTCAAAACTTTCTTCCTTCTTCCAGCAATTTCCCTTCATCTTTCTTCAACTTTAGATTTGGTTCCATAGGAGTTGACATCGATTTGGACTCTCCCATATTGAAACGCTCCAACAAGCTCTGAGCATAACCCTTATGAGAAACAAAGTACCCATCTTCTAACTTCTGTATTTACAAGCCAAGAAAGCATCCAATTTCACCCAAAATTTTCATCTCAAACTAAATCGATAAATCATTTCGTAAGCATGAAATTCCAACATTATCATCTCCCGTGATGATCATGTCATCAACATACAACAAAACTACTATGCATTTTCATGATTCAAGCTTAACAAACATACTAGAATCTGAATCAGAAACTTTGAAGCCACAAAAAGTAAGATATTGAACAATTTTACCATACCATGCGTGCGGGGCTTGTTTTAAGCCATATAATGCCTTCTTGAGCTGACAAACATAGTAAGGGAATTGCTTGGAAACATATCCTTGTGGTTGCTCCATAAACACATCACGATCTAACTCACCATAAAGGAACGCATTTTTCGTATCAAGCTACCACAACTTCCATCCTTTGTATGTTGCCAAAGAAATAATAGTTCGTACAGTTACCATTTTTGCAACTGGACTGAACGTCTCCTCGTAGTCCAACCCATAGTGCTGAGAAAAACCACGAGCCACCAAGAAAGATTTAAATCTGTTGACTGTTCTATCCGCCTTCTTTTTCACTTTTTAAACCCATTTACAAGTTACTGGCTCAATGTCTTTGGGTTTTGGTACGAGCTCCCATGTGTCATTTCTTAACAAAGCATTTGTTTCTTCTAACATAGCTGCTTCCCATGCCGGAATACCTTTTGCTGCTTCATAGCATGATGGCTCACTGTTGTCCACTGCTCCTAAAAAGAAACATGAACTCACTGTAGATTGATTTACCTGAACCTCGTAATATTTCAAATAACTAGGCTGCCTCTTGTCTCTAGCTGATCTTCTTAAGGCACACTATACTCCATTATCATTCTCCAAACTTGAAGAATTTAGTATGCCTTCAGAATTTTGAGCACTACCCCTTGCTCTAAAATCATCTTGGTGAGTGGAACATTCAACATTCTGAGAAAAGAACTCTCTATTGGTTGAATCAACACCTTTTTTCGTTAGCTCAAAATCACTCTCAACAACTTCAGTGACTAATTTTTGTGGACTGCAGTAGAAAGACACTTCATCAAACACTACATTTCTCGATGTAATACATCTCTTTGTTACTGGATCCATGCACCTCCATCCTTTCCTGTTTAAGTCATAGCCTATGAACAAACATTTCTTCGATTTGGGGTCCAATTTCGTTCTATTGCTTTTTGGAACATGAACAAAGCCAATAGAACCAAATACACGAAGATGACTCACATCAGGCTTTACATTATATAAAAGTTCAAAAGGAGATTTAATACCTAACCATGGTGGAAGACAATTTATCACATGACATGCACATCACATTGTTTCAGCCCAAAGCTCTCAAGGAAGAGTTTTTGTGTGTAGCCAAGATAAACTAACTTGTGACATGTGTCCTATTTTTCTCTCCACAACCCCATTTTGCTGTGCAGTTTTAGGACAAGTCATCTATCGGTTTATGCCTTCGGCTTCACAATGTTGAAGAAACTCACAGGACATGAATTCTCCTCCATTATTGGTCCTTAAGCATCTAATCTTCGAGCCAAACTCCCCTTTAATAGTACTTTCAAACTCCAAAAATTTTGAGAAAGCTTCAATTTTCTCATTCAAGAAGTACACCCATGAGTATCTGGAAAAATCATCCACAATGACCATCATGTACCGAAAACCACTATGACTCGGTGTTCTTGTCGGCCCCATCAGATTTGCATGAACCAGTTTAAAAGAATTTTTTTTTGCGATTTGAAGATTTCTTAAAAGGAAGGATGTGAGATTTTCCGTATTGACATCCTTGACCACTACAAGAAAAAATAGATTTAGCGACGGAAGACATTCCGTCGCTAAAACATCTTTGAGCGACGGATTTACTCGTCGATAAAAAAATGTCTGTAAAAATATTTAACGACGAAATATTTTGTCGGTCAAAGTATTTGCCAACGGATTATTACAGACAAACTTTTACCGACGGATAGTACCGTCGCTAAATATTTTATAGAGTTTTTGATGATTTTTAAAAATATATATAAGCGACAGAATTATTCCGTCGGTAAAAATTCCGTCGGCAAAAGCAGGGCTTTACTGACGGACTTTTACCGACGGCCTAGTCCCGTCGCTAAAAGTCTTATCTAAAATATTAGATCCCCTTTTTCTTTTCTTTCTCCTGTTTCTCTCTCTCTCTCTCTCTCTCTCTCTCTCTCTCTCTCTCTCTTTATTATCTCTCACAGGCGATATTTACTCCGGCGACCTTCACATCTACGGCAACCCACCCCCCGACGTCGCGCCACCTCCGTCGCCACCTCCCCCAAACAACCACCTCCATCGCCACCTTCGTCCCTGTCATCCACGACAACCCACCCCCCGACGGAATTGAACTTGCCACCGCCACCGCCGCGAATTCCTGCCGCCATCAGCTACACCATTGGTATGTCCAGGAGTTTTAAAATTTACCTTATGCAACATTTTTAGGTTTATGTGAAGTTTGTCTAGCAATGTGAATTTTGTGCTTGTTTAGTCTTATTTTGTAAAGCTTTTTTCTATGAAGTTGAAATTGCAATTTGAATCAAATTCCCGATGAACCCTTTTTCCCAAAGTTGTTTACTTTTGTCTAAACTTAGGTATGCTAATATGGTTTACATGTCATAATCATGTTCACCCTAAGAGGAAATTGTCCATTTTAGACTTGATTCCATAAATTATTGCCTATATACTTGATAGTGGGTTGCTTCTGTAAATCTTACTTTTAGGTTGTCCAAATGAATCAAAGTGACGTTAGGGTTACTAAATATATTTCGGTTCTAACTAGTTTGCTTGGGCACTAACTTTTGCTTGCGAACGGTTATAAAGTCACACCGGTGGATGTGATTATGACTAGCTGGCATGAGCGAGCCTTTGGTAGGTGTGTTTGCTACATAGGCAGCTATAAGGGGGTGTGGGATGTATGTTTGGGTTTCTACTGAGGCCGTGCGAAAAGGGTTAATTTTAAAGCTAGGGTTTAGTCCTCCCCTTTCCCCCTAGCTCAGTGTCCTTTCTGGTTTAGTTTGTTATATGTGGTTGGTATAGTTTTTAGGAGCAGGTGTAATTTTAGGCTAGTATTTTGTCATCCCCCAACTTAGTGCTTGTGTTAGTGTGTTTGAGTTTGTTTGGTGGTGGCGGAGAGTTACCGTTGTCTCATGTGGCGGCATGATTGGGTAAAGCAACCTCCTTTATTAGAACCCCCTAATTAGGTAAAGCAACTCTAAATTGAACTAATTGAACCCCCTAATTGAACTTTAAATTGAATGCCCCAATTTAATTGAACCCTAATTAAACTCTAAATTGAATGCCTTAATTGAATCGAACCCTAATTTAAACTAATTGAACCCTAAATTGAATGCCCTAATCCAACCAAACCCTAAATTGAATGCCCCAATTCAATCATCCATTAAATTGAAGTAATTGAACCCTAAATTGAATGCCCCAATTCAACCGTCCATTAAATTGAAGTAATTGAACCCTAAATTGAAGTAATTGAATCCCTAATTGAATGACCTAATCCAATCGAACCCTAAATTGAACTAATTGAACCCTAAATTGAATGCCCCAATTCAATCGAATCCTAAATTGAACTAATAGAACCCCATAATTGAACCCTAAATTAAAGTAACTGAACCCCCTAATTGAACCCTAAATTAATTGTCCTAATCGAATCGAACCTCAAATTGAAATAATTCAAGCGCATCGAATATGTGCATTTTGAACAATTTTTTTTTCCATTTGAACATTGATAATTTGTTTGATAATTTTAAGTTGTTAATTGTGCATTTGAGAATTGTGGTTATTGATCGATGATTTCAGGTTGTTAATTGATGATTTTAGGTTATTAGCTGTGCATTTGAAGTAATTGAGATTATTAATTGATGATTTTAAGTTGTTGTTTGATGATTTTAGATTGTTAATTATGCATTGAGCATTTGAGATATTGAAATTGTTTATGGAGGATGAGACCCAATTGGATTGAATGTGTGATTTTTATTGCATTGAGCATTTGAGAATTGAGATTGTTGACTGAGGATGGGACCCAATTGGAATGAATGTGTGATTTTTATTATTTTTTATTGCATTGAGCATTTGAGAATTGAGATTGTTGATGGAGGATGGGACTCAATTGGATTGGGATCCTCGTTAGGTAGCACAAACACAGACACGCCGTCCTATCGACGCCGACACCGAAACAACATAGTTTTGCTTTATACTTGTGAACACCTCTTCAATGGGTGTCCGACACGGTGGCCGGCAATTAAAAAATAAATCAATGTCTTCGAATACCGTTAAGAGGTGTCGGACACGTGTCAGGATGTGTCAATGAGGTGTCGAGGTGTTGGTAGGTCACGGACACCCCATCCGATCGACACTGACACCAAAAATTTCATATTTTGGCTTTATACTTGTGGACACCTCTTCAAGGGGGTGTCCGACACCTCTTTAAGGGGTGACAGACACGATGTCCGACATTTAAAAAATAAATCAATGACTTCGGACGTGTCCGGAGGTGTAGGACACGTGTCCAGAGGTATCTGACACATTTTCGGAGGTGTCCGACACTTTTCCGAATGTGTTGATGAGGTGTCGGTAGGTCACAGACACTGCGTCCAATCGACACCGACACCGAAATATCATATTTTGACTTTATACTTGTGGACACCTCTTCAAGGGGTGTCCGACACCTCTTCAAGGGTTGACGGACACGGTGTCCGACATTTAAAAAATAAATCAATGAGTTCGGACGTGTCCGAAGGTGTCGGACACGTGTCCGGAGGTGCCCGACATGTTTTTGGATGTGTCGATGAGGTGTCAAGGTGTCGGTAGGTCACGGACACTGCGTCCGATCGACACCGACATCGAAATGTCACATTTTGACTTTATACTTGTGGACACCTCTTCAAGTGTGAATTAGTTGAATGGTTGATTGTTGAATTTAGGTTAATTAGGTTAATGCGACATTTTTAGCACACCTTAGAATCTCATCGTGGCTTCATCACTGGTTATAATTAGCCCTAATTAGTCCCGATTAATCCTAATGAACCCAATTAATTTTAATTAGCTCTAACCAGCCTAATTAGCTTTAATTAACCCTAATAACCCAATAAAAATTAAATTAGCTGTAATTACCCCAAATTAATCCTAATTAACACCAATCAGTCCAAATTAAACCCTAATTAGCCCTAATTACTCATATCTTGTAGACCCATGGTTAGATAAATTAAACCCTAACCCTAAAACCTAACTAAACTCTGATTACGTGCCTAATTAGTTGTAATTAAGCCTAATAATCCAATTAAGCCTAATTAGCCTAATCAACAGTACTCCGCACAATTAAACCCTAATTAGCTCAAAAAAACCCTAATTAGCCATAATCAACCCTAATTAGCTATAATCAGTCCAAGGTAATCCTCATTAACACTAATTAGCCTTAACATAACCCAATTAAGCCTAATTAGTCCTAATTAGGACTAATCAACACGACTCCGCACAATAAAACTCGGCTATTAGCTCAAAATAACCCTAATTACTCCTAATCAATCCTAATTAGCTATAATTAGCCCAAGGTAATCCTCATTAACACTAATTAGCCCAGAGATGGTTCAATTACTCGTTGCTTATAAACCCTGCATTCTATATATTCATTGTTGTTTTGCGAAGTCCATTGGCAACGAGATGGTTCAACTCGTTGCCAACGAATTCTATTTAAAGTGGAATTGGTAACATATGCAACGATCTTTCTGCAGTTTTGATATTTTGGAAAGATTCTTGCATATATTATCAATTTTTGAACGCATGCATGCGTAAAAACCCTTAGTTCCCGTTCAAAGGTACTCATTACAAAGTAATGCTTTGTAATGAGCCTTTGGATGTTCAGTTTGGACAATTTGGAAAAGTTACGTGTATATAAAATATTGTATCAACTCATGCTCTGTATTCTATGTCGTGGATATTTGGTACATGTTCTCTCGTGTTTTTCCGGGTGCATACAGATTTAGTGTTCTAACATCCGTCAAACCTTACAAGGCAAGGTTTGATGAATGTTAGAATACCTAATCGATGTCATGTACTTGGAGAAATGCGGGGAGGTGCTGCCGAATTTTTCGCAGACATATGACTAAGCATGAGTTCTTCACTGTTCTACAAACATGTGCTTTTTTTAATGGGATAGGACCACTACCATTAAAGAATGGAGGGAAAATATAGAGACATGTTGTCATATTCATGCATTTATATTTACATCGACCCTGCCTAATGATTGGTCATAATTGAAGGTGGTATACAGTACGTTATCTCAGTCGTCATGTCGGTCGATCGAAGTTGGATGAAAATGAAGAATGCTGACGATTTTGAGGATCGCGTTGACGAATTTCTTGACTTTGCTTACGCGGATCCTGCACATGTTGACTTTGATAAGATAAGGTGTCCATGCGGTAGATGTGAGTTGTTGCACTGGAGAAAAATAATTGAAGTAAAATGACATCTTTGTAGGTACGATTTTATGGGTGGATACACAAGGTGGACGCAGCACGGGGAAATGATATTATTGTCATCCAACCCGGCTAGTCAAACTGAAGTTAGGGAGGAGGCACGGTATGATTACTGAGATATGATTATGGATGCTGGGCATGCTTATGTTGATTGGGGTAACGACGGTGGTGAGGACAGGGCCCAACCGCGGAACGAGGGGGCTCATCAATTTTATGAGTTATTGAGAGCTGCGGAAGAGCCGCTGTGGGATGAAGCTCCGAAACACACGCGGCTGTCTGTGGTTAGTAGGTTATTAGAGTTAAAATCAGACCATGGGCTGATGAGAAAGGTTTTAACGAGTTTGTTACCTTGATCAAAGAAATTCTGCCCGAAAGTGAAAAGCTACCGCCGTCGTACTTTGACGCGAAGAAGATGATGAGGAAACTTGGGTTGAGCTATGAGCGAATAGATGCGTGCAATAACGATTGTATATTATTCTGAAATGAGAATAAGGATTTGTCACGGTGTCCAGTATTTGATCATTCGAGGTACAAACCGGACAAAGGGAAGAAAAACATTGCATAGAAGATATTGAATATTTCTCGGTCACACCATGGCTTCAGAGAATGTACTACTCCTCCAATACGGCTGAACATATGAGGGCTCACCGTGAGACTCGTAGCAACGATGCCAATGTGCTGACACACCCAGCTGATGGAGAGGCGTGGAAGGAGCTTGACCGCAGGCATCCAGTCTTTGCTCATGAAGTTTAGAATGTTAGACTTGGTCTGGCAACCGATAGGTTCAACACTTTCGGTCAGTCTATCACGCCTTACTCCTGTTGGCCTGTTATTATTTTTCAGTTCAACCTTCTACCAGGCATGTGCATGAAGAAGCCATACATGTTCTAGTCGTTGCTTATTCTGGGGCTGAAGAGTCCCGGCAAGGACATAGATATGTATTTAAGGTCATTGATTAATGAGTTAAAACAGTTATGGAATCATGAAGTTGAAACATATGATGCATCCCTTAAATAGAATTTTTAGATGAGGGCTGCTTTGATGTGGACTATACATGATTTTCCCGCATTAGGAATGACGTGTGGCTGGAGCACACATGGGAAGCTAGCATGCCCTGCTTGTATGGGTGTGAACCCCGATCATACGTTAAAGCACGGCGCAAAGCCCTCGTGGTTCAGATGTCACTGTAAGCTTTTGCCACCGGGCCATCAGTTTCGTAGGCAGAAGGTTGACGGGACAATCGAGCATTAGGTTGTCACACTGGACTACCCATCTGGTGAAGAAGTGCTCTCACACCTGAAGGCACTTGATACTAACATACCACACGGCAAGGGTGTTCCAGATCAGAAGATTTCAGGGTATGGGAAAAAGCACAACTGGAGAAAATTTTGTATCTTCTGGGAGTTAGCCTACTGGAAGACACTCGTTATTCGAAATAACATGGATGTGATGCATATTGAGAAGAATGTTTTTGATAATGTGTTCAACACAGTGATGAATGTCAAGGGCAAATCGAAAGATCACCTTAAAGCGAGAAGGGATCTACAACAGTTGAGTGTACGCCGTGAATTGCATCCTCTGACAGTCAGTGGGAGGACGATACTTCCAAAAGCACCTTACTGTCTAGACAAGAAACAAGTGGAGAAGGTCTGTCAGTGGGTTAAGAATTTGAAGCTTCCGGATGGGTTTGCGTCCAACATATCTTGTTGCTGCAATGTATCGGAATACAAGTTCTAAGGGATGAAAAGTCACGATTGCCATGTATTCATGGAGAGATTCATTCTTATTGCCTTCCGGGGACTGTTGCCACGGGTTGTTTGTGAGAATTTGACTGAATTATCTCATTTCTTTTGAGATATATGTTCTTCTATGATCCAGGTAAGTAACATGAAAGTGCTTGAGAAGAATATTGTGGTGACGATTTGTAAGCTGGAGAAAATCTTCACACCTTTGTTCTTTGATTCAATGGAGCATCTGCCTGTTCACTTGGCATATGAAGCTAAGATGGGTTGACCAGTGCAATATCGGTGGATGTATCCCTTCAAGAGGTAATCTTTAAATTGTTACAGTTGTTCGTTTACACTTAATGCGACACATTTTATCATTAATATTCCACCTAACTCAATTCGCTAAACTTCTAGGTTCATGTTCCATTTAAAGAAATCTATTCAAAGAAAAAAGTCCGCAATAAGGCTCTGGTTGAGGGCTCAATTGCGGAGGCTTACGTAATGGAAGAACTTGTAAACTTTTGTAGTCAATATTTCGGGCCTGATGTTGATACAAGGTTAAATCAACTAGGCCGAAATGACCCCGGATCAAGCACAAATTTGGAAGGGCAATTGTCAATATTCAAGCAGTCAGGTATGTTGATACAACGTATACTCGATGGCTAACAGATGAAGAGTATAGTGCTGCAACAATATATGCCCTTCTAAATTGCGATGAAGTTTTGGCATTCGTTGAGTAAGTCAAAGTCTTAATTTACTTACATTGTTGTACATAATTGAAAGTGTGTGATAACTGAGTCAACTATATTGGTTTGCAGTGAGTTCGATGTGAAATCTTTAATCACTGATCCCGCTGGACTTGAATCTCATCGAAAATCACAATTTGTACAGTGGTTCAAAAGGCGTGTAATATTGTTTAACGAAATTATATTATGTGTTATATACAGTTCTGTGGCCAATTAGTATACTGATTTATCTTTAATTTTTACCGTCATCTACAATAGGTTCAGTCAATGGATAGACCAGTGGCCTCCTGTTTGAAATTACTAGCTGAAGGCCCTAACAAACAAACATCCTGTCATGGAGGCTATATCATCAACGGGTTTAGGTTTAACGTAAAAGATGATGACCGAACAAAACAAACCCAAAACAGTGGAGTCTTGGTCAACGGCGACTGTTATGCTGAGAATTGCATGGACTTTTATGGAGAGTTAGATGAGATTGTTGAGCTAACATATCTGGGTTCCAAAACCGCCTGGTAATGTTCAAGTGTACGTGGTTCGATGTCACATGCAGTAGAGGAATCCGTGTTAGCTCTCAAAGGATTGTAGATGTCAATGTCAAGTCAAGACTTGCATCAGACGAGCCCTTTGTTTGCTAGTCAAGCTGTACAAGTCTTTTACGCGTAGGACGTCGTCAATCCCAAATCTCATTGGTATACAATTATCAAGTCTAAAAAATTGCCCATGACATATGACAGTGAGATAGACTCCTTTCAAGCCTACCAACCACCTGTCTCGTTCCCTGTTGAGGTCAACAACGAGGAGGATGATCTTCCTCTTCCAACAACACTTCATGTAGGAGAAGAAGTCGTAGATGATGACGCGGAAGAAGTGCAAAGTGTTGGAGATGATGTGACTGAGTCTACTAACGAAGATGATGAATTAGAAGATGAAGAGGACGACGAGTCCCACGAAAAAGATGACGACGAGGAAAGTTATGAAGATGATGATGATTCTCAAACTGAAAATGATTGACTTGTAATGTTGTAACATCACAAAAAAAATGAGTATCATTTTAGAACTTGGTTCATATTGATGTGTTTTTGCACCTCCGTTCTATATATATATATATATATATATATATATATATATATATATATATATAGGGAGCTGATCCATTGATAGCGCTAGCAAAATGGGGTATTTGCTAGCGCGATCTGGACCGTCCATCCCGAAAGATGGACGGCCCAGATCTTTTTTTTTGCGTTTTTTTAAGTACGTCCGCTACATTATGTAGCGGACAATTTTTTGACAAAAATACCCTTTGTGCCCATCCGCTACATTATGTAGCGGACTATCGAGACTACTGTTCTGACTTTTTTTTAAATCAGTCCGCTACATTATGTAGCGGACCATTTTTTGATAAAAATACTCTCTGAAAACTTGTCCGCTACATAATGTAGCGGACTTTCTGACTAACTCACTCTCTGTCCTTTCTTTCTCATTTCTGTTCTGACTCTCTCTCTCTCTCTCGCTGTCCCCACTCCACTCCCCCATTCCTGCTTTGCTTCTTCTTCAACAACCGAATAAATTCTTCTCATATGTGCTTTGCTTTTCTTTTCATCGGGCTAGACTCGGGCTTGGAGCTCAACGAATCGGACGTGTGGAGCTCGGTCGGCGACGGCGGTGTCTCGCCGAACTACTGGAAACCGGTGGTAAGTTTGAGGAAGAAGCCGCTGGCAGCGGTGAAGAGGGCTGAGGCGGTGGTCGGGGGGATGGCGTCGTCGCTGCCGGTGAACATACCGGACTGGGCGAAGATATTGAAGGAGGACTACAAGGACAAGCGGCACCGGGACATCGACGATGATGTGGACAGCGAGGATCTCTGACCCCATCTCTGAATTCAGAACCTTTCTAACCAAACAGCTTCTTCTTCTTCTTCTTCCTCTATTTTCTCGAGAACAGCACCACCCTATCATCTTGATACTACAAACATATGCTTCATATCCCGAAAACTGTGGCAAGTCTTTCCTCGGGAAAGAGTTTTCTGGCCTTTTAGCTCTCTGGGTGTGCGTTTATATTGTTTATCAGAGTAGACAGAGGAATTGAAAGCCACGGATTCTGCTCAAAGGAGTCAGGCGGTGAGCTTCGGTTGGAATTGAAAGCCACGGATTCCAGCTTTCCAATCTTAGCTCCTTTGTTTGCTCTCATTCAGTTGGAATTTCTGTTTGTTAAAAGGTATAGTTGCTGAATCAATACAGGAGGATGAATGCTGAGCTTGTTCCAAACATACTGAGGAGAAAAGAAGAGAGAGAAAGAGAGAGAAAGGACAAGAGAAAGTGAGAAATTGACGTGAAAGAGAGATGTGTCAGAAAATATATTGTCTACTTGTCCGCTACATTATGTAGCGGACTGTCTATTTGTCCGCTACATAATGTAGCGGACGGACTCGAAGGGTATTATTGTCAAAAAAAGTCAAAAAATTGTCCGCTACATAATGTAGCGGACGTACTTAAAAAAACGCAAAAAAAAAGATCTGGGCCGTCCATCTTTCGGGATGGACGGTCCAGATCGCGCTAGCAAATACCCCATTTTGCTAGCGCTATCAATGGATCAGCTCCCATATATATATATATATATATATATATATATATATATATATATATATATATATATATATATATATATATATATATATATATATATATATATATATATATATATATATATATATATATATATATATATATATGTATATATATATATATATATATATATATATATATATATATATATATATGTATATATATATATGTATATGTATATGTATATATATATATATGTATATGTATATGTATATATATATATGTATATGTATATGTATATGTATATATATATATATATATATATATATATATATATATATATGTATATGTATATATGGGAGCTGATCCATTGATAGCGCTAGCAAAATAGAAGAAGTTGCTAGCGCGATCTGGCCGTCCATCCCAAAAGATGGACGGCCCAGATCTTTTTTTTTTGCGTTTTTTAAGTACGTCCGCTACATTATGTAGCGGACAATTTTTTGCATTTTTTTGACAAAAATACCCTCCGAGTCCGTCCACTATATAATGTAGCGGACAAGTTTTCAGACTTTTTTTTTCTCTTTCTGTCATTAATGTTCTGACTTTTTTTTCTTTCTCTCTCTCCTTTCTCTCATCCGCTACATAATGTAGCGGACAATTTTCTCACAAAAAGACCCTCCAACTCCATCCGCTACATTATGTAGCGGACAGAGGTAGTACTTTTTTTGGACATAAATCTATCCGCTACATTATGTAGCGGACAGAGGCAGACCCTTTTTCTCTCCTGACATGTCTGCCTCTCATGTCCCCTCCTTTCTTCTTCTTCATCTCTGTCTCTCTCTGTCTCTCTCCTCTCCATCCTCCTTGCAGCAATGACAACAGTCCACAACACGGCCGAGCTCGACTTCGGCGTCGCCGCAGCAGAGGCGTTGGCCTCATCCCCGAGCTCCGACCACCACAACCAACAAACCCACGATTTCAGCCTTGGCATTACCCAGATGTTTCAGCCTTTCAGGGCGGCCTATCTCAAACTCCCATTACCCAGATGTTTTTGCATTCAATTGGTTGATTTCAGCCTTAGCATTCAATGGGCACTACAGAGATGGTCGGCAAGGTTCTCCAACGGTCCCTTTCCGGCAAGGTTCTCCAAAGCAAACTTTGACCCAATATCCGTGGTCCATTTCCGACCATCAGTATCGGTAGAATCCCCAGAACCCCCACAGTCCAAGAAAATCTTATCCATGGCAACAAAGTCAGCAGCCAAACTTAACCCAATCACAAAAGCCAACAACAAAAACGACGACGACGCCGAACTTAACCCCTTCACCGCAATCTGGTATGTTCACCGGCAGCGACGACGCCGTCCCCCCGACCACCGCCTCAGCCCTCTTCGCCGCCGCCAGCGGCTTCTTCCTCGAACTCACCACCAGTTTCCTGTAGTCCGGCGAGACGACGCCGCAGCCGACCGAGCTCCACACGTCCAATTCGTCCGATTCGTCTGAAGAAGAAGCAAAGGAGGAATGGGGGAGTGGAGTGGGGACAGCAAGAGAGAGAGAGAGTCTGAAAATTGATGGGAGAGGGAGAGAGTGTGTCAGCACAAAAAGAAGAAAGAAAGGACAGAGAAAGAGATAGGCAGAAAAATTGTATCTCGACGGTCCGCTACATTATGTAGCGGATGGGCACAAAGGGTATTTTTGTCAAAAAATTGTCCGCTACATAATGTAGCGGACATACTTAAAAAAATGCAAAAAAAAAGATCTAGGCCGTCCATCTTTCGGGATGGACGGTCCAGATCGCGCTAGCAAATACCCCATTTTGCTAGCGCTATCAATGGATCAGCTCCCTGTGTATATATATATATATGTATATATATATATATATATATGTATATATATATATATGTATATATATATGTATATGTATATATATATATATGTATATATATATGTATATGTATATGTATATGTATATACATACATATATATAGTGCCGATGATAATTTCTGCCTAATTATTATTTTTAATGTGTTAATGTCTTTGTAATATATCTATATGAAATCAGATATGGATAGGATATGAGCTATTCGTGGCAGGGGTGGACGTCGAGCTACTTCCTCCCCGGTGGGTCCCACCTCGTCATTGACCACTGATGACGAGGCACAGAGTGCTTGCGTATAGCAGATGGGGCCCCAGCTCCAGTCCTAACCCAGCCCCAGCCCGACACAAATTCATCCCACACGCGCGTTGATTCTCCTTCTTTCGCGGGTTCTACCTCAGGTATAGCTGATAATGGTGTTTAGTACATTTTTGTTAGCCTTATATTTAAAGTAAATTTGAACTGTATTAATGTCTGTATTTTGTAGGATCTCGACGAGGCCGTGGCCCGACATGCTGGGTACGCATCGACCCCCAGCGTAAACAGAGAGTTACGCTCACCCAGGAGGGCTTGTAAGTAAAAAAAGTCACATCATGCCTTATATTTAAAATTTTGGGGTGTTAATTTATATTTGAATTGTATTAATTTATTTATTTACTTCTTTGGCAAGATCCTGGAGAATCAGGCAAGGACGAAGATCGGGGTTCTTGTGAAGGGCCGATTCTTCGAGCCACGCCTGTACTGGAAGGACTCAGATGCCGCTGCGAGGGAGTCCCTATGGGAGGAGTGGCTGGTACGATGAAGTATTTTTTTTCTGCGATAGTATTTGTTTAATTATAGTTTGTTTTCTGTAGTTAATTTGTGTTATTGAATGCCTTATCGGAGGGGTTCACGTTTGACTCACTTGATCAGCAGACACTGGGGCTGCATGCCTTCTTTGCTTTCATCGGCAAGAATTACTGTCGATGGCTCCATGTCACACGGGACCGGGCGAAGAAGATGCTGCCCGAGGGTGCCCCAATGACGGAGATGAAGACATATCCCCCACATTGGATATCTCTGACTGTATAGGGGAGATGATAGATCGGTGGGCTGCGGATCCAGGTTGGGACGCCAAGAGTAAGAGCGGGGTCAAGAAAAGACAGAACAAAGATCCGACGCACATGGGGGGGTTGGTGCCACACGACATTGTGCGACACATGAATGCGGTCCAGAACCCGGATCTGGAGGAGGATGAGGTCATAGCTTTGACATATAATTAGACACACGTGCGGAAGAAGGACAAGGACAAGGGGCACCGAGCCGGCGTCTATGTTTCGGATATTGCCTGGCGGATCGATGTGAGTCAATTTTTTTAAGTTGTTAATTTTTTGTCTTTGTATCCTCAATGTCTGTTGCGTTAATTAATGCCTTAACATATATTTAAATCACTGTTTTTGCAGGCCTTGCATGAACAGCTTAGGGGGTCTGAGCAGCAGTCCGGACAGCCATCAGCGTCCACTAGTACGGGTGCGAGTACAGGGGCATTGAAGTGATGGCTGGATACGCTGGAGGTCGTCAATCGGCCAAAAGGCCTCATCCGCGGCCTGCCTAGCACGACTGCACGTGCCATGACAGGAGCGTCCTCACCCCCCGCTGCCCTTCCACAGACACCGGCTCATTGGTATCCGTTGGACGAGAAGGAGATCTAGTACATTGCTACGGTGGTGTTGAGGATGATCAGGGAGCATGATCAGTAGGGTACCCTTGCTAGACTTGCCGAGCCGGCCCCGGATCAGCAGGATCTAGATCTAGGACTCGGTAACCCTTGATGTGCCCCTTCTCATGCCCGGCCCAACTTGTCCCCCCCCGGCCGACTTGTACTCTTCTCCCCTCTTCTAACCGACTGTATCCGGTTCCCGACTTACATCATGAGTTTTTTTTTATAATAAATATTTTTTTATGATTGATTATATATATTTCTTTGTGTGTTTTTGTTGAGAATTAAAATTTTTATTACAGGTCTGGGTAATAGAAAAATAAAAATTGACTACTATCAGCTTTTTAGCGATGGAATATTCCGTAACCAAAAATCTTATTTAGTGATAGAATATTCTGTTGCTAAAACATTCATCCCGTCGCTAATTTCACAAAACAGAAAATAAGTAAAATATAATTAGCGACAAATATTCCGTCGCTAATTAGTAAATAACTCCGTCGCAAAAAGTGCAATATTAGATGACGGATTTGAAAATTTTGTCACCAAACTTTTAGTAATAGGCTTTTATATGAGGGACTTTTAGCAACGGTAAATCCGTTGCTAAAAATTTTAGCGACTGATTTTAGGCTTTTAGCGACGGATTTCTTGTATTGGACAGCTACACCTTTTGGAAGGTCTTTTATTACTGGAACACCATCAATTAGCTTCTTGGATGAAATCTGCCGTAGCATTTGGTATCCTACATGACCCAACCTTGCATGCCAAATTGAGGCACCATCATTTCGGCTTGTTTTCTCCACATAGGCTTTGACTGCGGACATGACAAATAGGGAGTCTCTTTTCTCTCCGACAACATCAGCACCTATATTCTTCACATTAGCCAGAATTTTCACATCTTCAGGACCGAACAACACGTACTTTCCAAAATTAGTGATGTGGGAGACTGAAACAAGATTTTTCCTTAATCTCGACACGTGATAGACATTGCTTAAAACAATATCATCTTCCTCTAACCTTTCTGATGCGATACACACATTACCTTCTTTCTTCACAGGATGCACAGAATTATCAGCTGTGATAATCACTTCATCCTCATTATGTTGATGTAGCTCTGAAAATACCGAATCCTTTCCAATCACATGATGTGAGCAACCGGAGTCAATGATCCACTCCTTCTCATAGTTGACAGGGGCTGAAATTAGCATGAGCTTTTGCTACTACACTTGAAAAGCATTGCTCCTATTTTGGTTGATCAGAAGCTTCATCAATCACCACGTTTGCATTCTCATCCACAAGCTTCACGCGACATATTCTCTTGATGTGGCCAGGCTATTCGCATCTATAACACCGTACATTTTTTCATCTAAGCTGGTTATTCTTCTCCGGATTGCGAGCTTTCTCCAACATTCTTGTTACCACATATTGCTTCCAAGAAATGCTTTGACTTGGAATTCTCTTTTGAAAACAGAACATCATTAGATTCAGTTTGTAAAGACATTTGCTTTGCCAAAGCTTCCTGATTGGAAAGTAAATTCTCTAACTCCTCCACTGATGGCTGACTAGCCCAACCTTTCACAGAGGTTACAAAAGGCATATACTCTTTCCTGAGACCACGGATAAGATATCGCCGCAATCGTGCTTCACTAATAGGCTCGTCCACATCCAACTCTAATATTTTAGAGCATATATTTTTAATTTTCAAAAAACAATCGGAAATGGACATACCTCCTTGCATCAGCCCAGCAAGCTCACTAATAGGCTCGTCCACATCCAACTCTAATATTTTAGAGCATATATTTTTAATTTTCAAAAAACAATCGGAAATGGACATACCTCCTTGCATCAGCCCAGCAAGCTCATTCTCAAGCAATTGTAGCCTGGTTGTGTTCTTCTTTGTAAGCAGCCTCTCAAGAGTTCTCCGTACTTCCTTTGGCGAGTTCACATCACGAATGTGATCAATATGCTCTTCGATGTTCTCAGAGAGCCTTTCCACACTTGATCTTCCATTTGCGTCTTGGTTCGGCATTTTCTAGAGTGTCGTTTGGAATATCCGAATCAACGCCATCAACTAGATCCCATAGATCTTAACCTTGAAGGTAAGCTTCCATGCACAATCGCCTGTAATTGTAGTTTGTGCCTACAAGTTTTTCCATACCATAATTTGTTGAGTTACTTCCACTGTTGTTGGGTTCCATCACTACACCAAGAGTCTAAGAGACAAAACAACAAATACCTCTTCTGCACACCTAACACCAAGCAAAGTTAGTACTTCAAACCTGGCTTTAGATACCATAACAAAAAGAGGGTCAGATTGCAGAAGTATGTCACACCCACATTAATTTACAGAGGAAGCACTCAACGAACAAAAGATTTGGAGGAAACTTTATTTCTTGCTTACAAAGAAAATAGAACCGTGCATACAAACATATATAGAGAGTGGAGTAACTCACTCCTCCTAAGATATTGCCACAAACAAAGTACCCTGACTCCTCCTAAGATATTGCCACTAACAAATAACAAACTAATCACTACTAATGATAATCTCTTTAGGTGACAACTCAAACAAGTAAAGAAATTGACTTATTCAAAGCTAAAACAAACTAACTAGAAAATAGAGGTCAGTAAGATGCACTAATTTTAATATCATATGTTTATTATCATATTTGGTAAAATTAATCTTAAATTACAGAAAAATAAGTTAGCATGCATGTCCAAAAATAAGTTAGCAAAAAATCATAACAAACTTGACATTTAAATTATATTTTTAATAAATTTTATTTTGTGAAAACCAAACTTGTTTTTACATGTAGTTATTTACCACTTAATATTTTTATTTTTTTGTCACTTTTTAAAAATTTTCTTGAAATGTCATTTATCATCAATTATTGTAGGTTGGTAGTTATGTAATACAAAAAATATGTTATACCAAATCATGTTTTCCCTTAGTAAGTAGTATATATACGTAACAAAATGATATTAATACCTTTACTTGATGCACATGCATGACATATGCTTACTTGGAAGGGCATTTTGGGAACAAAATTGCGATAAAAACAGTTTTGTAACGGTTTTACCAATTACAAGGAATATTATAGCTAAAGTTATAATTACAGGGAGTGAACTACAAATACATGTATATGATATGGCACAATTTTGTATTTAACTCGTGAGTGAAAGAAAGAGTGGCCTATTAGTTTCTTGCGAGCAATAATTGTGGCAAAAATTCATTTCATCGAGTTGAAGAACAACACTACGAGAAATGAATCTTCGGATATCAAACATGCCCTCCAATGTCTCTAGTTTGGATGTACTTTTCTTGGCGTCAATTCGTTACAGATCTAATCACCTTTTTCCTCCCAATTGCAGCCACTGCCCCAACTCTAGCAACGACAAAGGGATTCCAGGAAACAAAAGGGGCCTAAGAGACCTCATAAATGCCGAGAAACAACTTGGTAGGATTAGTATTGGCGTTAATGAGATGGTATGGAGACAACAGTCACCGATCTAGCTGCTGAACTAACCAGCACATAAATCTGAGATTGTAGTTCACTGGGGCCATTCACCTATTTGACAAAGACTTGAAACTTCTACCTAATGCCTTAACTGATGAGTAGTTTCATCTGAAGCGGTATGTACTTCAGTTCTTTAAAGAACTTCACTGTTAGAGGTAGCACAGGGAAGCGAACATGCGCCATGCCTACCAAGTATGACCTTTAAATCCTTAAACGTGAATTTCTTTGTTGTGGTTCATGACTGAAAATGTGATTTACTTTTTTGTTGTTTGAGTTAGTTTCACTTAGTAGAGTAACAACTACGTCTGTCGCTGTAGAACTTTTTGTCCCCAAAAATCTGTTCTGCAGTGGGATTTGCCCAACCAACACTTTTGTCGTTGAAAGTCTTCAATGGCATTTCTTATAACAACACGTCAATGCCAATGTTGCAAAAAAAAAAGAAAGGACTCAAAAATGGTATTACTCACCGGTAAAGAGACACTACATGCGACTAGATTATGAAATGGCCATTCTGTGGTTGGATATAGTAGCAGTTGTTGTTTTAACAAAGAATATGTATCTCGTATAAGATGTTAAACTCTTTTTTACCTCTTGTTATGCGCTATGTTGTAATATACTTTTTAAAACTTTATAACATATACTTTTGAGTCAGGTTGATATAAAGATCTATAGACACTCTCATTATTCAAACATTATTATTAACCACAAAAGATTCTTTATGTAACATATAATAGACAAAACTTGAGTTAAAATTATATAATAGATATCCAGAAGAAAATATGAACCATTATGGTGTCTTTACTTTACTATTAATTCAATTTTAAGCATTTTGAATTTCTACATTAGCCATTCCGATTAAGCTTCCTTCCTATTAATCTGAAAATTCTTCTCAGATAGAAGGAAATGATTCAGTTCCAGAGCCAAAGATCATAGTTCTTGAACGAGCAATCGAAAAGATTCTGGAGCATCCATATGATTCAATGAAGAATGAGCCAATAATGGGATTTTTTGATAAATGAGAAATTAAAAATGTTTCGAGATGGAAATGAGGGAATGACAATACCTGGGTTTAATCAGATACAATTTGAAGGATTTTGTAGGTTCATGGTTAGGTTAGGTTGTAGTTTTGAACTGAACTTGTGTGAAGAAAAGTTGGTTTGTTTATCCACGATTGGAAAAATATCGATTTGGCCCATCAAAATAAAATGGGCTTTTTGCTTTCAGTTATACACACACACACACACACACACACACACACTCAATCTTGGCAACTTAGCTAGTTGCCAGCACCAGATTTGACTGTCAAAACGTGATATGTCGATGAACAGATCCTTTTTTTAGGCCTTCTTTACTAGTTCCTGCCTATAATCTGGTGTTCGAATTCCCGATGACCTTTTCACCCCTCATTTCTCTTTCTCTTACTTCGTCTAATGAATAGTTTGTTTCATCAGTTGTGTTGCTTACTCTTCTCTCTCTCTCTCTGTCTTGTGAGCCCACATTAATAATAGGACAAATTACACAAAACTCCCATGAAGTTTGCCTTAATTACAATCAGCTCCTCCTAACTTTGGTAATTACACTAGGCTACATCTTTTTAATTTTCAGTTAATAGAGTTAACAAAAAGACGATAATATCCTTGTAAATAAAAAAATCTCTCTCTCTCTCTCTCTCTCGCTCTCTCTCTTTCCCTGCCCATCTCTGTCTCTCTCTCTTTCACACACACACACCCCCCAACCTAACCATCATCGATGGTTGCACGCCGAGGGCCACCAACAACCACCATACACTGCCAGTGGCATGCCGAAGGCCACTGCCAATATCCCAACTGCTGGCCACCCACGGCCCCCAAGACGCGACTGCCACTCACTAAATCGGCTAATTGCTGGCCACCTATGGCCCTCGAGACATTGTCGCCAGTGGCCCAACCGTCACCCATCTACCAATCGCCCCCAATCAACAGCTCATAGGAGACTCGCTCGCCGTCGTACACCATCTTCGACATGGCTTACCACCGATCAACCCTGTGCTTCGCCGCCACCGTCGCGAAGCTTGGTCCTATGCTTCTTGATCGATGATGTTTCAGTACAGTTGTGAGTCAAACCCTTCTGCCCCACCATCACCTAATTGACGCAAGTTTTTATCATGCCTTTGGCCATTTAAGCATGAATTACTTGAGTGGGCAATCAACTTCTTTTTTTTAGTTTTCATTTATTTCTTCTTTTCTCGGATCATCTACCCACAAAATGGTGAGATGAATCCTGACGATGTAAACTTTCCATGGTCAATGTATATTCAGTTTGTGCTTGAGGTGGTGCATGGTTGAGTTTTGGAAAAATTGCATAAAATACCTTTGTGGTTTGGGGCAGTTGTAAAAAGACCCCTCTTGTTACAAAAATTGCATAAAAATACCTGTGATTACAAAGGTATTGCACCGTAAAATTTTTGTAACAGAATAGTAAAAATGTCAAAATTGCCCTTCTATATAAAAAGGGCACGCCCTTGCCATTTCTCTTTTTCCTCTGATTCTCTCTTTCTCCACTAAATCCTTGGATCTGGACATGCATGAAGGCCAGCTGCCTTAGATCGACAGCAGGTTCGCGGCGCAAGCATGGATCAATGGGGTTCGCGGCGACGCAAGATATTGATTTGATTCATTACTTGAATTGCACAAATTCAGATCAAACCCTAGATCTGAATTTGTGCGATTAGGGTTCGAATCGGTTTGATTAGGGTTCGATTTAGTTTGGTAGAACCCATATACATGAAAATTGTGTTCCTTCACTGCCCGATGTTCTTACTTTATCACCGGAAAGGTAAGGTTCTCGCCTGTGTGATAAAGTTTGGCGGTAATGTGATTGTGTGCACAAGTTGGCGACGGCGAGGTTGGATGAGAAATAGGGTGGCGCCGGTTGTGGGTGGGTCAAGTGGCAGACAGGGTGGTGGGTTACATCGGTGGAGCACGGTGACTAGGCTGGCGGCTGCTAGGCGCACAGGGCCGGCTGTGGGTGGTTGAGGCTCGTGGTTTCGGAGGTGGACAGGGCTTGAAAATGGTGGCAGAAATGGGCTGTGGCAGAAAGGTCTTAACACCCAAGATCTTGAAAATGGTGGTAAAAACCAGGCAAACTGGATGGGGCTTGAAAATAGTGGCTAGGTTTTGGGCTTGAGGGGGCTGTGGCGATTTGGCGGAGTAGATGGTGACGGCAGTGGCAATCGTACTGAGGCGGCTTTAGGGCTTAGGATTTGGAGAAGAAGAAGATAGAAAGGGCATTTTGGTTATTTGCTAAGTTAATTTCTACCAAACGCGCTCTTCAGGAGCGTGAATATCACATGCCGTTAGTTTTAACAATTTTTTTTTACGGTTGCAAGACTTTTGCAACCTTGGGTGCCTTTTTGCAATTTTTGTAATCAGATGGATCTTTTTGCAATGACCCCAAACTACAGGGGTATTTTACGCAATTTTTCCTTGAGTTTTCTTTGATCAAGTTTTGAGCAGTGATTAGGTGTAATCTTTGATGGGTTTTGTGCTTGAGTTGGTGGTTGCCGATGGTTTTGTGCTGAGTTACAAGGATGATGGTTGTTGTAGTGTGTGTGTGTGTGTGTGTGTGTGTGTTTTTTTTTTTTCTGTGAAAGATAGAGATGGGTAGTGGTGTTTGGCGGGTGGGATGGTGTTTCATAAGGGGATGACAGTGCGCGGCGGCAGGTTGCCGCGTAGGCGGTTATGTCGGCTGTGGTGGCTGAAGAAGGGGAAGATAGTTTAAGGGCAATTTTGGTATACCACAAAAAGTTATGTGGTGCCTTAATTTTTATTCACGGACACTTAACAGACTGAAGTTTTGTGTAAAAATGTTACAAACTATAGGGAGCTTAGTGTAATTATCAAAATTAGTAGGAGCTAATTGTAATTAAGGCAAACCTCAGGAGGGTTTTGTGTAATTTGCCCTTAATAATATGGCAGATGTCAAATATAGGAGTTTGTGGACTGGAAGGACGAGTATGTTGGATTATGTGACTATAAGCCATATAAGTTAAAGTCATGGTTTGAAGGATAAATTAGCCTCAAACCATATGATAAAAATAATTTTTATGTGCTAAAGTATTTTTGCTTATGTCTAGTTAGTCTTGGCTAACTTAACTAGAATAATATGATGGAAGGAGAAAGACCTAGTCAATAGTTGGTTGATTTTGGATAAAGCTTACTGAGAGTTTGTAGCTCTCATCATCAACTGTAGGGAGTTGAGGTGGAAGTTATAATGAAAGAACAAACTTTGGCTCTTACTCGGGTCGTAGGAATCTTCCTCCAACCCCGTGTATAGTGACAATTAATAGTCGTTAAATGTTTCTAATGACTTTTCTTCTAACACTTTCAACGGCAATTATTAACAGCATTTTTTTAGCGTTAATAAATAAAAATCACTAGAGACTATTAATTGTAGCTATATAGGGGTAGGAGGAAGATTCCTCCAACCGGAATAGCAGCTAAATTTTTTCCATAATGAAATAGTGGACTAAAAAAACATGGAGACATTTCCATGACATCAACGGTTATTTTTCATAGATAAAATTTCTCTGTTTATAAAGATCTCATTTACACATTGTAAAATCACATCTATATACCCAGAAAAATTCAATTCGTAGAGAAGACCCACGTCGATTATAGTAGATTTTGTTATTCACCGAATCAAGATGCAAGGAATTTTCATTCGGTACATCAATCCTTTAATGGTATGAGAGCCCAAATTGATTTTGGGCCTTTTCTTTATTTTATTCTTTTGCTTGGTGGGTGTATCACATAAACGAAAAACTCTCACTTTGTCATCAAGTGGGTATTTTGCTTTTGTCGTCACTCTTCTGGGTATTGGAGTCTTCGGCTTCGTTTGATAAAACTTTTTTTTTTTGTTTTCAGTTTTCAAAAAAAAATAAAATTAAAGAGCAGTTTAATTTTTTTTTTTTACAAAAACAAGTGGGTGTTTGATAACCCAATTTTTTTTGTGGTGGTTTGTGGTGGCTTACTATGGTGGTGGCCGGCAGTGGCCACGGCGCCGGTGGCTGCTGCCAGCGGCCGGCGGTGGGAGGGTGGTGGTCTAAAAAAAAAACCAACACTGAAAAAAAATCAGTTTTTGGAATTTTTAAAAGCAGCCTTCATTTTAAAAATAAGTTTTTAAACTTAAGGAAAAAGAAAAAGGAAAATGGTTACCAAAAGCAACTTTTTTTTTTTAGTTTCCAAAACTGGAAAAAAAAAGAGTCGTGTCAAACAAGGCCTTCGTTCAATCAGAAAGCCAATTCATGAAGATAAGCGTGGTAGAATAGTCCACATCCGCCGTCTAAAAAGCCAAGGTGCCATAGCTCCTATCCCACCAGTCTATTTCCCATGCACCCATCTCAGTAAGTAGATTTTCTCTCCACAATTTCGACCGTACCGCCTACTTCTGTGATTTATAAATTCTGGCAATTTTGGGATTAGGAATTACATTGAAGCTGTTGATTTAAAATCATTCAAATTGGTAAAATTTTTTGGAGTGAAAATTTTTTGTCAATTTTTATGCACCCCAATTGTTGCCTTAATGTGGTGAATTTTATTTTGCTTCTAAGGCTACAGGTGTTGAACTAATCAAAACTAAAAAGCTTAATAGGGACAATTTTTTTACTTGAAAACATAGAATTAAGCATATATTGTTTCAAGGCAAAGTTGAATATGAGTCAGATTTGTCTTACCCTAAAGAGCCACTTCTTAGAGCCGGGGAGGCTGCTAGAGATGTTTCTAATCATTTTATTGAAAATGATAAATTGGCTAGATCAACCTTGTTAACCTTTATGGGATTAATCTTAGAAGTAACTTATGAGGAGTATAAAACTGCTAAAGAAATGTTTGATGCCGTCACTGAATTTTATGGCATTACTTCTAACTTATATCCAACTCCTAATTGAAAAGTACAATGACATTGTTACGTAAGAGGATGAAAGTTTTGTGGACCATGTCAATAAGATATTGCCGATAGCAAAATAATTGACAGCTTTAGGTAACCATATTCTCGATAAAATGCAAGTTTCTATTGTTTTGCCTAGCCTGTAAGATTTATGGCACCCTGTTGTTATATCTGTAAATGTGTCTGGCCAAGACTTGACAATGAAAATTTTGCCTATGTTGTTAGGATTAGAAGCTGAAAGGAGAGTTTAAAAAGAAAAAAAGGAATCAATTTCATTTTATTGCTCTTACTTCTAATTTTGATTTTGGTTTCACCTCTTCTAATGCCCCATATATTTTTAAACCAAACTCTTTTCTGATACCCATAATTCTTCAAAACCTAGAGGTTAAAGTTTCAAAATAGGGGCAAAAATTTTCAAAGAGGACATTGTCATTTTTAATAAGAAACAATCAGGTAATTGTTTGCTTGTGAAAAACCTGGTCACCATATGAACAATTGCCCTTAGAATAAAGATGGAAAAAAAATAAGTAGTTTAAAATTGGATCTAAAGACATAGTTTGCGTGATTTCTGAATCACTTTTGGCTGATTGTGATTCTCGATTTTGGTGGGTGGATTTTGCTTCTTCTTGCCATGTGGCAAAGACTAGAGAGAATTTTGTAAAGCTGAAAGATGTTAAAGTTGACGACCACAAGCTCTACATGGACAATAACAAGTACCATAATGTGCTTGGTGTTGGCATTGTGAAAATTGCGTTGTCTCGACAGAATAATCTCATCTTGATGGATTTTTTCTACGCGCCTAATATGAGGCGCAATCTGCTCTCTGCTCCATGCATGGATGAAAAAGATTTTGAACTGCACTTTATGTCTTCTAGAGTTTCTGTAGGAAAGTATGAGCATATTCTTTTAAGGTGGGTTAATATTGATGTCTTTATCATTTGAACACTTCTGATGGTAAATGAAAATGTTGCTAGTTGTTCTGCTTACATAAATACTTGTTAGAATGTGGATGTTAATTTTGTTTTATGGCATATGCGATTGAGTTACTTAAATTACAATAAAATGAAAAGGCCAGACAAGGTTAATACCTTGCCTGAAGTTAGATTTGAAACCGGTTTAGTCTTATTTAAATGGGAAGATGGCTAGAAAGCCTTTTGGAGAAATGAAAAGATCTAGAGAACTATTGGAATTAGTACATTCTGATTTTTGTGGCTCTTTCTGTGTTAAAACTCACTACGAAATGGAGTAGCTCGTTACTTTTACTGATGATTTCTCTAGCTATGAGTATGTTTATCTATTTAAGCACAAATATGATGCTTTAGAAAATTTTAAGGAATACCAGAATGAGGTTGAAAATCAATAAGGTGGAAAATTGAATGCACATAAGACTAATAGAGGTGGAGAGTACATCATTGGTTTATTTGATGACTTCTGCAAAGATAAAGGTATTAGACACTCTCTTACAATATCCTATACACAACAGCAACATGGCGTAGCGGAGAGACGCAATAGAACACTTTTATATATGGTTCATTCAATCTAAGCCAAGCAAAATCCAACAATGCTTTTTGGGGTGAAGCCACATTACAGAAATCTATACGTTGAATAAGGTGTGAACTAAAATAAGGCTTAACACTATATGAAGTTTGGTGGGGAAGGAAACCCAGCCTATTGCACATGAAAATTTGAGGTTGCTCCACTCATATAAAGAGATTAGGACCCAACTTAAGAAAATTAGAATTCAAAAACCACAAAATGCACCTTTGATGGTTATTGTGAGCATTCAATGGGTATAAGTTTGCCATCTTTCATCCAAATCGGTCCGTAAGAACAATTGAAAGTAAGGATGCATTTTTCTTAAAAGACGATATTGGAAGGGACAAACTAGATAAAATGGCTGAACTTTTTGGAAATTAATAAAAAGAAGGATATGATGCAAGAAATGGAGAAGGTTATTCAAAAGGAACAACCTTATGATACTATGTCTACAAGACAAAGAGAAAGAAGGCCACCTAGTTATTTGAAAGATTATTACACTATTAAATGAAGATATTCTCGAAGAATAATTTGTGGCAACTAGTTGATTTACCTAAAAATAGAAAAGCTATTGGTTGCAAGTGGATCCTTAAAAAGAGCTAAGTATGATGGAACGATTGATAAATATAAAGCTAGAATTGTAACTAAAGGTTTCACGCAACAAGAGGGAATAAATTATGTTGAGACGCATTCTCCAGTTGCAAAGTTTATTTCTATTAGAATATTGATGTCTATTTTGCCAACTTGGATCTCGAATTACACCAAATGGACGTGGACGACTTTTCTTTCTGGTGAGTTACGGGTAGAGATCTATATGACTCAAACCTAAAGGTTTTGAGATAGAAGGAAAAAAAGACAGTTTATAAATTGACTAGATTCTCGTATGGTCTAAAATAGTCCTCTCGTCAATGGTATGTACTTTTCATAATGCAGTACTGCAATATGGTTTTTCAACTAATGATTTTTACCAATGTATATATACTTGAGTTAGTTAGAACGCTTTAGTTGTTCTTTTCCTTTATGTTGATGACATTCTCTTGGCTGGGAATAGTTTTGATAAAATTATCGAAGTCAAAGGTTGGTTGAAATTTTGATTTGAGATGAAAGACATGGGTGAGGATTCTTATGCTTCAGGTACGAGATGGAAACTTAAATAAGTTGAATAATTTTGCAAAAATGTTTTCAAAAGGTTTAGGACAAATCCCAAAACTGAACATTTTCTATGGCTTTAATACCCAACTTTGGAGGTACGCTAAAGAAGTACCTACCTTTTAAAAAACGGCATCTTGGTTGAGAGACGATGGATGCCGTTAAAAAGTCTGAGGGGTAGGACCATCATTATAAAAAATTATGTCTTAAAAACACGTGACATTATCATAGCTGTTCAATTTTTTATCTTCCTCAATTTAATCAAGGCAAAAAACTCTCTCTCTCTGACCAATTTATACCTCTTACCATCACTCGTATTACCACCATCACCAACCAAACCACCAGACAACCACCACCACCACCACTACTGTTGTCACCTATCACTGTCGTCGACCACCGCGTGTCACCAAGCCGTCACAAAACCAACACTACCATCACAAACCCAACACCCGTGTGGTCACCGTTGTCACAAACCCAACACCACAGCCACAAACCCAACACCATTGACCAACGCACACAGTAAGAGGCTTGAAACAAAATACATAAACCTTGGAATGAAATCGGTAGGTGCTTGGTCTCCCCTGCATTCACTCCATTAGTAAGGTTCTCCGAAATCCTCAAGTTAGCTCAATCAATACCATTCAAACTTTCCCCACAACCAAGCCCCGGATTCTATAGAATTGTGTCACTCGAAAGAATAAGATTGTGCACAAATGCCGTGTTATCATGAGTACCTAAAAAATTGGTGTTAAGTAAACCTGCGATGACGACGTCACTGCGTAGGAGTTGCGATGATGATGATGTCAGGTTCTGGTGGTGCTGGGTGCGCTAGTGACGGCTAGTCTTGGGTCATGGATGTAAGCATCAGTGATGATTAGAGATTTATTTGGACACTGGCGGTCATGTTTGATAGTGGTAAATAGGTCGGTAGGTAATGGTCGTTGCTAGATCAATGGTGACGGTAGTACGTTCACTGGTTGTGGAAGGTGGCAGTGGCAAGATCGGTGGTGATGGTCGTGGGTCGCTGGTGTGGACGATGAGAATGACAAGTGATAACGACAATGGCTCCAAGATGACAGGGAGACGGTGGCTTATATGGGAGAGGGGGGAAGAGGAGTGAGAGAGAGTTTTTTTAAATGATAAATTAAGGAAGATAAAAAATTATAAATTTTTTAATGATTAATTAAGGACGATAAAAAAATCAAACGGTTAAGATAGTGCCACGTGTTTTTGAGATATATTTTTCTGTTATTGACAGCCATACCCCTCAAATTTTTTAACGGCATCCGTCGTCCGTCAACAGAGATACTGATTTGGCACGCTTATAAAAGTTAGGTACTTCTTTGGCGTACCTCGAAAGTTGGGTACTAAAGCTGTATAAAAGGTAAAGTTGAGAGTACAATTTTAAAATTTGTCCTATAAAATGGTTATTACCTTTTATCCTCAGTCGGTGGGAAAGCTGAGCGAAGAGGGGCCCATAAGAGTTATATATATGGTGAGTTGGTAATTGTTGTGTTTTACAAGGTGAGCTTGTATCTCATTACGCTCGTTCAAACGTAGCAAGATTTTTTGAATAGGCCAAACACATAAATAATGATCACAATTGGTTGATTAATGGATTCTTTTTTTAATTTATATTAAATTATTTGTTGGACATTTAAATTAACCTGTTTCGATATCATACAATAGCATTCAACTCAAAATTAATTTATAGCGATAAAAGAGGCCGGAAGAGTTATATGTTCAATTGTTAGTAATTCTTTTTCCAGCGCTGAATTGTTTCCCGGCGGTGGCAAGATGGGACCACAAAGGGAAGTGATGGCACCGGCATTTTTTTATATTTTACGTACATATTTTCATCCAAAGTCTGTGTATTATTATGTCTTGCTCTTTTTTCTTGTCCTTGCGATTCCTAAATCAAGCTAAAAAAATGTACAATAGCGGAAATATACAACTTAAACCAATTTTTGGGTGCCTAAGCTTATTTTGGTCAGTTAAAATACCAATTCATTGGTAACATGAGCAAATTTTCATAACGTTGATATATACATTAGGAAAAAGTTGGTGATGCAAAGGATGTTCCATGAAGCCCCCCTCACCAATTTAAGCATTCAATTACACAACGGTGCTTTATGAGAGTGTTCAGAGATCATATATACTAGACATCATCGCTGTAGATCATTAAACAGAATAACAGAGTAAACATAGATATCTTGTTGGAAAAAACATTTAGAACTTGCCCAAGCCAACGTTGAAAAATAAAATATAGTACAAATAAACATCAACTACTCCGTAGTACACATGCATAAAAATTTACATATTAGAATGCATGATGGATCAAAAAAACTCGCGTAGAACATGTTTAACCACATAATCAGAGACGATACGATTTGTCTTGTCCGTCGGGTGGAAAGAATCCCAAAACACGTATTTATTTGCATCCGTGCATGTGAAGGGGTTGAACCGATCGCACATGTAGCCCATTTCGAACATCCCCGTGGCACAACATGCTACTGCTGATTGCTCAAACCCTGTTATTTTCAAAAATGTTAAGATCTTACAAGTGGAAAGACATAAAACATTTTCACTATATGAAACTCAACGACAACTAGTCCGCCAAAGACCTGATTTTTTTGCAGTCGCTAACCACTAGGTTGCAGTTTTAGTAGCCTCGTGAGGTTTTAGCAAGTAGCCTATCATGGCCCATTTTTCATAGCTCTATCAGTGTTCTAGCAAAGTAGTCTATGATCGTCTAGTTAGAGCCCCATATAACGTCTGCTCCAAATCCTGGGGCGATCTAAAAAGGAAGATAACTGCAATAGGGAATTCACTATTGTTTGGGTCACTGAAAGAATTCCGCTTCCTTTTGTCACTAAATAACCACCATGTATTACCATATAAATTTTCGTTTATTCTCGACATGGTTTCACTGCAAACTATGCTAAATTAATCTGTTTGAACACTTATTTTTATGATGTTTCTGTATGTCAAAAGGGTTACATTGGATGACGAGCCTTTCAAAATTGTCAACTAATTAACGTAGTACTTAATCTGACCCAAAAGATTTTATAAAAACAAGAAGAAAGAAACAAGAACTTACCAAATAGAGAAGGTTTTCGAACAATTTGCCTGAGAATGAAATAAGGATTTGAGAAGACCACTTTGATTCCAGGAAGCTCCGTGTTCAGCTTTGTCACCAAACCACTCAACTTGCCATTGAAGTTTAAAGCCACAGTGTTGTAGCTCTCCACACATTTATCTCCGTTCCCGCCCACCAAACTTGTGGTCCTCTCCAGCGGCAAACACCCCATGGGAGGAAGCCCTCCTAAGGATACTTTCCGAGCTCCGAGACCGTACAATTCCTTGACGAAACTCTCGGCTATTCCAGTGAGAAATGTTTGGTACTGATCAATATTGTATTGCGACTGCCTGTTGGGAAGTGTATAGTAGTTCTCAAGGAAATCATTTGTTCCCAAACTGAGAAGATATAGAGCCTCGCTTAATATGTATTTGGCCTTCTCCTCCCCTGCATATTCTTTCAGCTTCTTCTGATAGTCCTTGTAATACTCCAGCTCCTTCCAGAAAGGTATCACAGACTGCGAAATCAAATTCGGTGTGTAAGTTAAAGATGAACTAAGTTTCTTCCTTTTGAGATAATGAACGTGAGTTCCCCTACAACCAAATATTACCATCACACGAGTGAAAAATGCGACTATAAGAGCAAAGGTGTGTCGCTGATCAGTTGGTCCAGTAAAACCATCAAGGTTTAGCAAAATATTTCTTATTTTGCAAATCACTACATTTGGTGTTTTGGTAATAATTCTGTATGTAGTGATTTTTTATCATTTAGTAGTAAATTTTGACTATTAGACACATAAAATTTTGAAAAATTGGCAACAATTATCACTAAATGCTCTCACTTCCATATGGTGGCATATGGCATTCAAGTTGAAGTTGGACCAATTGTTCTTTCCATTTTAGCTATCAATGAAAAATAACACTTCAATATATAAAACATTTTTGGTCTCTCTTCTTATTGCTAGTTGATTTGAATTGGATGCTTTCACATTTTATCACATTTGGTCAAGCCAAACCCAATAGTCAATTTAAAAATTAATTCATCCACCGCGACCTAGTTTAGTTCTCAGCGTGCTAGGCTCACTCAAAAATTAGTCGGGCCACAAGTGAAGAGACGTGTTGAAAAATATAAATCTCACATCGTGCAAATAATAAATAATATTTCATTGTTTCAATATATAAGCCTTGTAAGACTCTTCTTTTACTACCAATTTTGAATTATGCTTACTAAAAAATTTGTCTGACCACACGTGAGGAAACGTGTTGAAAGATATAATTCTCACAGACCGCGTAAATAATATCTAAATATATAAACCTTGTAAAATTCATCATTTACTGCTAACTGATTTTGAATCGAATGCTTTCACAAGCTCCATATCTTGACCGCGTAAATAATATCTAAATATATAAACCTTGTAAAATTCATCATTTACTGCCACTGAATGCACCTCAAGGGCTTTGGGAAAAACAAATACACAGCCCTGCTTTCTGTAATTTCTCTAGGGCCTAAGAATATTTGATGCATTTGCCCAAACGCCCTCACGTACTAAAATTTGCGCCCCCGCCCGCCCCCCCCCCGGTTCACATGTAATCTCTGATGCACTTTTACTCCGTCCCGTCCAAGAAAAGTAAAGCTCCTAGGAAGGTGTGCGCGTGTGCATGTTTGTGTTGATTATCTGTAATGCAAAAATAATCTCTTCGCTGATTCCACTTTAGACACTAATTAAACTCCGAAAGCTTTCTCCCCACACCAGAAATTACTTGCATTTCTGCCATTCGATAGTAAGCAGATTGAAGTTAAAGGTACATTGAAAACTTACAAGCACATCAGAGGTAGCATTGTCATAGCCAGTGCCAGCAGAAGCAAAGCAGACACCTTCAGCAAAATCCTTAATGCTATACATGGGGTCCAAGTATGCCGGCACGGCCGACTTGAGCCCAAATGCCTCCGAGATAAAGTCCGGAGGAATGCGTCCGTTGGAGAACCTGCCGGTGGGACGGCCACCCGGAAAATCACGTCCATAAGGCTCGAAGTTGCTCTTAAGAACAGTCGAAATCTGGTTGTTGTTGCCAGCATCAACGGAGGAGTCTCCGAACACGATGACCGCCGGAACCTTTGCTCCCCCTGCAGTGATTAGCGCTAGGAAATGTGCCAACAAGAGCCATGAAACGTGTGCGCGCGCCATGTAAGCTTCTTTTCTCTGTTGGACTGAGCAAGTGGTGTGTGGTAAATATATAGGGGTGGGGGGTAGAAACGGGAGTTTGATGCAAGTTGGGGGCACCAAGTTGGTTGAAGGCATTTATGAGGAAATAGATGTCTTCACTTAACTTTGTGTGTGCAAGTCAAGGAGTTTAATGGGAGTTAGTAATGAGAGTTCAAGCAGAACATACAACTGACAAAGGGGTGTAGGTTTGTGGGTGTGATTTGGTCAGTTCTGAGGATAACAGTAATAGGCATCTTGTTTAGTGATAAAGGAAGGTGCAGAATTGAAGTTGATTGGAACCCTTTCCTGTCAGGACTCAATGACTGAATTCACATTTATTAGATGGTTAAGATGCTGCCGATCCTCTGGATAGTTAGATGGTGATAGTATGTGTCCTGACTTATGGTATGTGCCCAGAATCTCGACTACCCAGAATATAGATGAAAGATGTTGGACGAGCTAATTCAACCCAATTGAGGATTGGAGATTAAAGTGGCCTTTTAGGGCCTTCAATGGAGTGCCAGCCATCGATTTATCCGAACGGAGATGATCTACGAACAATTTTTCTGTTAAACTTATATCAAGTATCTATCTTTCCACATGAGTTCATAAAAAAATTTGGTTCACGGTTTAATTCTTTTACGGTGTGGGTGACACGTGCACATTCAAGCTACTAGGTTAAATCCGCACCATATATCTTGCAAATTCCATACAGATTGTTTGTTTTGTTATTGAAAAATGCATAGGAAAGTGACACTTTTTACCCTTTAGTAACAACAATAGTATAGGTTTTTGTGAAAGAAGTGTGAATTGAGCCCACCCTCTATGCACGAGTCAATCTAACGTCCCTTCTAGTTTAACATGCATGGGCTCAATGTAACTAATCTTATTTTTTTTGTTGGCATTTCATAAATTCTCACGTTCATGAGAAATCAAGTTATCTAACTCTTGAAAGCTCACATTGCTCCCGGAAAGGGATGGTGGCATTCAATCAGAGCGACTATATATAGGCAATGAGGTGAATGTATTCAAAATGAACTCAGTAAAGGCTCACGAGTTTCAACTACCATCTAAGAGAGTGATGTTGCTATCAAATAAAAATCTGGCTTCTAAAATGGCCTGAGACATTGAAAGCTTCTCAGCTGAATTGGAGGCACTCATTTAAGTTGTTGAGTTGATTTAAGTATGCCCCTCAGTGGTCTATGCATAGTCCATACCGTATAATACTACACTCTGGAGCCTTAATTCGCTTTACATTTTCACTTTTTCATAGCTCACCTTCCCTAACAGCAAATTCAATAACGAAACCTTTCAATCTGCTATTGTAGACAATAATTTTCTTTTTTTTCTTGGTCTCTATAGATATTTAAAAGTTTAATTACCTCAAAATATCACATAATGGAGGAAAAGTCTCCCTTGTTTGAAAAGAGTGCCTCTGCCAAAGTTGTACTTTCATAAAAAAAAATTGTCAATATCTCTTACATAGGTTATAAATAAGTGGTGCATTTGCATCTTAGATAGACGAGTTTATCTTCTATATGAGCATGCATTTTGGTTGAGTACCAAATTTTATATGATACCGGAATCAGGTTCACTTTCTATTCTTGCTACCATTTTAATATCGTAATTTGGATCAAGGTCGTCACTTAATCTCATGTTTCACGTGAGGGCGAGTGTCAAGATATACAACCCACATCGACCGGTTAGAAATAAGTGGTATATTTGCTTTTTATAACGGCTGACTTATCTTTTCTATTAAATAATACTCACTCAAACAATAAAAATATAAACTTATGTTTTGTTTTTCACGTCGGTAACGATAACGGCCATAAATATCTGGTTCTTTTTTATATCGGAGGTCAAATGGCCTATCACGCCCACTGTAGTACAACTTGCTAACTCACATTTTTAACCGGGTGAAAGATAAACCATTGCTTTCAACTTACAAAATTGAAAAGAACGTCATTGTTTGTGATCGGATAGATGGTGAAAAGGATAACTTATTGAAGTTATGACAGTGCCGAGCAATATATCAGCATACGTGTAGGTGTGGGTGTGTGTGTTTATGTGCTTGGTCATAATGGTGTGACATGCACGTCTATTGTTTCTGGTCATTAAAAAAGGTGGCGGGTTAGATGCAGGACCAGTTTATTGTTGCCGTCCTTTCAGTCAGGAGCTTTGTTAGGTCAAAGTCGCGCATAAATCTCACCAGCCACCACTCACCCGCATCTTTGAGATAAGTCATATATATATTGGCCTCATGAAAATGGTAATATTGGTATGAAAGCTGCCAAGGTGAAGTATGTATGACTGTTTGGATACACCCGCTTGTGTCAAAAACAAGACATATCTTTGTGCTTAAGAATGAACTTGCGAGCACACATTATGCCAATTATATCAGTGTAAACTTTGTAAGTTTCGGTTTAATCCATATGAATGTTCCTGTAATGTGCTCTCTCTCTCTCTCACCCTTCATTTTGTTAGCCTTTGTTTTCACTTAAGCAATCTATTGTAAGATGCATTCGTTACTAGCTTCCTCTGAATGGAAAATATAACAGAAAAACAATCGCATACAGATTAAATTGTTAGGACAGTTTAGCTATGTCACTGGAGCATGAACGATTTTATTTTACTATTCAGCAGTAATCATTGTTTTTACTCCGATGTTATATCCTTACATAGCACAAAAGTATTTTTTGCAAATAATATAGCTCCTTGTAATCAGATTCGACGTGTATTGACATACCAGAATATGGGCCACGGCCCCATCATTTGGTGCATGAGCTTTTTGGAACACAGGATAACGCACAACACGATTTTATTCATAAGCCAACCATGATAACGAATTTCAGAATGGACAACATAAAAAAATTAAAACGCCTCTTACAACTGTGACTCAAACTCAATTATAAATCTCGTGTTTCTTGTCAATTTGTGCCATAGGCTATGGGTTGGTTGTCCACAAGCTGTACCTCGCACGAAGCTAAAACTTTTGATACTTCTTCGAGGATGGCAGATGGCATTCCGAATAACTAGCCCCATCAAAAGTTACGAAGTATCTCAGAAAGTAAAGTGACACCAAAGTTGAAAAGTACAAAACGAACGAAGGACTTGATTATTTTGACATGTTGGAATGACCCACGACAGTACTTGCCTTAATTGCATGTAAGGAAAGATGAGATTACTTGGAAATGCCCTTGTTTTCTTGCTTTATACGGATATATTCAGACAAAGCAGCAGATGGGTGAGAAGTGGAAATGCATTTATGATCCGATTTCCTCAGTATTTAGCTTTGTAGGGCCTCAGCACGATTTTGTGGTTGTGTCATTAATCGAATTGTGTTGCAGTTAGGATTGGTTATTAGTTTTGAGAGAGACGCACGTTAACATCGCATCATTGTGTTTTAAAAAACAGAATTTAAGCACCTCAATATATAGATGAGTAAAAACCTAGATATTGACAGGAGCACGATCAACTTGTATGAAACTTGATTGGCCTAGGCCTATTCATCCAAGATTTTTTCATTAAATTTGCTTCCATTGACGATCTATAGTTCCTTTTTTTTTTTTTTCCCTAAGCTTGCACAGTAATAAGTAGAATTGCAAACTCAGCCCATATCTGGCCGCAACGGTGACAAAATGCTAGTATCTGAATCTCATGAAGTGCTTAAAACAACAGCGGGTGAAAAATTCTAGGGCAAAAGCAAAACATTGCACACTGATCATGGGAACTTAGGCCTTCATAGGTGCCGAATGAAGTATAACGCATAAGTATAGCGTTGAATTTAATTGTCTTGAACATTTACTCTCCATTTTTACAAATAGAATTTGAAATACCTACGTTTAGGAGTGCAACTACATTTAGGAGTGCAACTTAGACGAGTTAACCCAACCCAAGAAAACCCAATATTTTAAATGCTCATCTCAACTCAACCCAAACTTGGGCTTTTTGCAAAAAAAACTCAACCCAGCCCAAATAAAAATACTATGGGTCGGGTTTCAACCCAAACAAATTCAAGTGCAACTAACATCGTTAAATCTTTTGTCTTTTATTTTATATAAAATGATCCTCAACTCATCTCATTATCTAAAAATTTACATGACTCGTATTTGACTTATATGATATACTTTATTTTTTATAAATGAAAAGTTTAATTTATTTGGTCAAAGATGAAATACAATACTATAAAAAAAATCCTTTTAGATTAATCACTAAATAAACACATAGCTCACACATAAAAGACAAGTAATAAACTTTATTCTAATAAGAAAATACTACAGTCTTCCTTAAACTAGCAAGATAAATAAACATCAACGTGTGTAGAGGGGAAAAACAAGCAATAAGCTATAACACTTAATACAATAGATCCCTTCCCACTTCAATTCATGCATGTCTTTAAACCACATGAGAAGTAATAAAATCATTAACAAAAGGTCCTAGTATTCTAAAAGCAAAACTAAAATCTCAAGCCACTTTGTGAAGGCACCAAGCCTTGCCACCAAACTTGGTAGTTGCAGCCTCTTGCACAAAAGAATAATAATAAAAAAGAAAGTAAACTCCAAAGGAATCTGTCAAGTAAAGATACTGATATAACTCTCAATAATTGAAAAATACCGGCAATCTTAGTCACACTGGGACATTGACGATTATCTTATCAAGACTCTATCATCAGAGATATACACATGATCCTCTAGAATTCTAATTGGATTTGTTCACATTCAAGTCCTACTAGGGCTCTTCTTCCTACCATTATTTAAAGGGGTCTACCCCCCAGGTAGGAGATAATGACACAATTCATATTTTTTCAGAGTTATTATTCTGTAGCTGCGCTCTAACTTAAGCATCGGAGAGTTCTCCGCCGGAAATCTCACCCAGCGGTCACTCGTTTTCTGTTTTGCAAGTCATCGGTCCAGGCTCAAGTTCCGTAAAGTACGCATAGAATATTTTTAGCAGCAACAGATACTAAAGATTGTTACAGGCTTGCATGTTATGTCCAAAGATATGAAAGTGAACAGAAACATTAGTTTTAGATGTTAATAGATAAAATATAAGATGTGTAGTTCAGCTGCCATGAACGTAGATTAATTGGCACAAGACAAGCTCACTTTCTTAATTGATCTTCACCATACTAGAGGTACAACTTAGTACAGTTTCAAGTTCTTAGAGACATAGTATGGCCACAGTCACAAGAAGAATAGCATACCGTTTCAATGGTTGAATAAAATGTTATACTTAATTAAACAATAAAGTTGACTTACACTCTTGAACTAACATCAATATTCTTTTGCACTACTTGTCTGATTTGCTAGAGTGAGTGTTGCAATCGCTTCAGCAAGTGCTACACAAAAAAAAAAAGAGGAATGATAAATCACAAAAAAGGGAAAAATATTATGTTCACAAATAAATTATAGAAAACAAACATATACAATAGTCGATTTACAAGACTCCACATTTTCAAGTTCTTCCAACTCTTCTTCAACACAAATTTGGGTCGATGGACTCCTCAACCAATCCTGCGTGCACAGTAAACACTCGATAACTCGTGGAGTCAATGAACTATGAAACGAATCGAGGACTCGTCCCCCAAAACTGAATGCTGACTCTGAAGCCACGATCGATATAGGAATAGCAAGATATACAGAATCCAACCCTTTTTAACCAAATCAACATGGTTCATCAAGAAAAACAATAGCAGGATATACGAAATCCACCCCTTTTCTAACCAAATCTAGAGATGTCAATAGGCCGGGGTTGGGCAGGGCCCGGGCCATATAGATATATATATATATAGGGGCCGATCCACATCCCCTAGTGAATATTATCCACCCAACCGCAACACTTTGTTGCGGTTGGTTTTCTTCTTCCCACCCTTACCCCCCACCCCCCACCCCCAACTGCAACACTTTGTTGCGGTTGGTTAGCTTTCACCTCTCTTTTTTTCTTTTCTATTACGTTTCGTGGCCCCCACCCCCCAACCGCAACACTTTGTTGCGGTTGGTTTTCTTCTTCCCCTCCCCACCCCCCACCAACCGCAACAAAGTTTTGCAGTTGGTTATCCCTTTTTTTTTATTTTCTTCCTACTTTTCGTGGCCCCCACCCCCCAACCGCAACACTTTGTTGCGGTTGTCCTTCCCTCCCCCCCCCTTGCTGCCACATGGCCAAACCGCAACAAAGTGTTGTGGTTGCCCTGCCACGTGGCGTTAAAATTTGGAATTTTCACGAATTTATAAAAAATAGCTAGAGCTAGATTTTGCCAAAGTGAAAAAAATAGACCCTAGTTATTTTTAAAAGATCTATATCAGGAAAAAATTTCAGATTTTTCCAAAGACTGGAAAAGGGTCAACTGATATGGGGAACCTTCTAACTTTGCAGTGTAATTTAAAATATCAAGCTAGCGCGATTTCGCGCGAAACTTTTATGAGAACCCTAGGATGTTGGGAAGTTCCATTTTTCCCAGGAATTTGCGCCATTCCGAAGTCGTTAGCTATTTTTTTTGGCCGAACGGGCTTTTAAGCTCTTGATCCAGACACCGGTTCGGGATTTTTGGGCGAAAAATCCTGAAAAATACTTTTTAGATCAAGAATGAATTCAGGAAACTTAAAATAGCATTCCAAAGCACTTTTGAGATTTTTCGATGCCAAGAGCATTTTGGTAATTTGCCACCCCGAGAGGGGTATTTTGGTAATTCTACAATGTTAAGTTTTTCAAATGACTTTTTAGTCCATAATGTAAGTAAAACACCTGAAAGGTTGTTTTGAAGCTGATTTGGGGGCGTTAGGGTGATAATGAACCCCCGGGGGCATTTTGGTAATTTGCCGCTAGGGGGTGGGGGCATTTCGGAAGTTACCGAAATGCCCCCGATGAGCGGCAAATTACCGAAATGCCTCCGGGGGTTCATTAACACCCTAAAGCCCCCCAAATCAGCTTCAAAACAACCTTGCAGGTATTTTACTTACATTCTGGACTAAAAAGTCGTTTGAAAAACTTAAGATTGTAGAATTACCAAAATACCTCTCTTCGGGTGGCAAATTACCAAAATGCTCCTGGCATCGAAAAATCTCAAAAGTGCTTTGGAATGCTATTTTAAACTTCCTGAATTCATTCTTGATCTAAAAGTATTTTTCAGGATTTTTCGCCTAAAAATCCCGAACCGGTGTCCGGATCGAGAGCTTAAAAGCCCGTTCGGCCAAAAAAATAGCTAACGACTTTGGAATGGCGCAAATCCCTGAGAAATGGAACTTCCCAACATCCTAGGGTTCTCATAAAAGTTTCGCGCGAAATCGCGCTAGCTTGATATTTTAAATTACACTGCAAAGTTAGAAGGTTCCCCGTATCAGTTGACCCCTTTCCAGTTTTTGGAAAAATCTGAACTTTTTTCCTGATATAGATCTTTTAAAAATAACTAGGGTCTATTTTTTGCACTTTGGCAAAATCTAGCTCTAGCTATTTTTTATAAATTCGTAAAAATTCCAAATTTTAACGCCACGTGGCAGGGCAACCACAACACTTTGTTGCGGTTTGGCCACGTGGCAGCAGGGGGGAGGGAAGGACAACCACAACAAAGTGTTGCGGTTGGGGGGTGGGGGCCACAAAAAGTAGGAAGAAAATAAAAAAAGGGGGGATAACCAACCGCAACACTTTGTTGCGGTTGGTGGGGGGTGGGGGTGGGGGTGGGGGTGGGGAGGGGAAGAAGAAAACCAACCGCAACAAAGTGTTGCGGTTGGGGGGGTGGGGGCCATGAAACGTAATAGAAAAGAAAAAAAAAAGGTGAAAGCTAACCAAAGCAACAAAGTGTTGCGGTTGGGGGGTGGGGGGTGGGGGTGGGAAGAAGAAAACCAACCGCAACAAAGTGTTGCGGTTGGGTGGATAATATCCACTAGGGGATGTGGATCGGCCCCCATATATATATATATATATATATATATATATATTGTATTTTCTTGTTATTCAAAGTAAAGGCTTGAATTACGGTAATTTCTTGTTATTATTTAAGCAAATTGTAATATAGTACTATGACTAGGATTCTTGTTATTATATAAGTAAATTGCTCTCTCTCTCTCTCTCATTTACATCTCTCAATTTTAAATTTCTTCATTCATATACTCTAGGCATGTCCAATATTTACAATTTAACGAACATAATCTTTATCCTTTTATTTCATTATAACTCATATACATATATATATGTATGTATGTATATATATACATATTTATTTGTCTCTCATTTTATTTTTTTATTATATGTTAAACCTTTTTATACCATTCTTGGTGAGCTTTATTAATAAAATCTTAACACATAACAATTATTACTATTTGAAAGAGACTATTTCTACTATTTGATATCTTACTTCTTCTTTTGTTGCTAAAAGAATAACAATTATTTTTTAAAGTGATTGAAAACTCATAAAAATGTGAAAATAATATTATTATTTTACTACCTATTTTGTTATTATTATTTAAAAATATAAATACTAGCTTTTTATATGTATTTTAACAATTATTTTTTTACGCACGGTGTCAATACTAATTTATATGTAAGAGTGTGGAATTAGTCGGTTTGGAATTTATTGACAAATAAGTTCGGCTCATCCAAGACCGCCAAGGCCTCTTCTAGGAGGCTCATGATTTCTCACGGTTCGATTGTAATCTTTGTAATCTAATTCTTGTTTTACGTCAAACATATCTTTGATTATTGCACCAAGGAAGAACGATCATCATAATTCATGTTCAGATTCATTACTCATTCGATCATCGTTGGACACGCACACTTATATATAATAATGTGTGTATATAATAATACTGAGCAAAAAGATAGCCTGTGTGTAGGGCCAAAAAAGGGGGCCAGTTTTCGGGCCAAAATAGGGTTTGGTCGGGCCTGTTTCTCATATAATTCGGCCTGGCCCAAGCCCAAGCCCTAAGGGTCAGGGCCATCCCAGGCCAAAAAGGGGCCCAGCCAGGCCGGGCCGCTCGACCCTTTTGACATCTCTAACCAAATCAACATGGTTCATCCACTTCACTCTTTGATTTCGAAGAGCATCATGTTCTATCACCGTCAGAAATTACACACCGGTTGCAATATTCCATTTCATACTTACCGGAATATATAGGGTACTTGTCGCAACTCAGCCCTCCAAATAACTAACACGACAGGTGATCATCAAACCAGACACTATAGTCCCTTTGGTAATGAATTGTTAGAAAAATGGATGAAACCATGAAATGTCACCTTTGATCTCACATTCTCACAGTACCTCAATTCCTTCTCAGTTTCTAGTTACACCCAGGTGTAAAAGTGTTTCCTTCCTTAAAGATTTTTGCCAAATATCTATAAACATACCAGATATCCAAGAAAAACCCTGTAAATCAATTCTGACCCCATTCAACATTGTTGCGCTGGGAGTTACCGTCATCGAACTAAACGTTCGTCGCCATTGAGTTTTTTCTATTGACATTAGTCTTATTAACGTCGAAGGGGGTTAACGACATTATCAAGTCAATAGGCAATGGTGGAGGATTAGAAAGGGATGGATTCCGTATATCTTACTATTCACATAATCTCTAACCATAGAAGAAATCAAGAAAAAACACTTTGATCATGAGTGGAAGATAAATCAAGAATCACAAATGTTGAAACAAAACCAAGATATACAAAAGGGTTATCAAAGATCATACCAATAAAAGCCAAGACTAAAACATTCTGGCGTAATTCTATGCAAGAACTGCAGAACTCTCAAATTTCTCTCTGTATACACTTCTTTAAATAGAAGCAAATTCTCGAAAGCTGCAAACTATCCACCAAGTTCTGCACGAGCAGGAATTACAGGAAGAAGAAAGTTCTAAAATGGAGAAAAGAAGATTTTGAAGGTTCCCGTGCAACGTTCTCGCTGTGCCTGAGCTACTGCAAAATCCTTATCCTGTTGAGCTGCTGGATGGACACGCTACTCAGGTGGAACCCTAGCAAAATCCGAATTCTATGGTTATGGTAGCAGCGAATTTAATTAATTTGGGTAAAATAGGCAGAGTCTACCGAAGGGGAAGGAAAGAATGAGAGTTCAGAGATCTTCAGTTTTTTTCTTGTGGACTAGGATTGATTAGTTTGGTTTTAATGGGCTTGACCCAATTTAGTTCATTTGAATATTTACCCAGCTTAGACCAACCCAAACTTAAATTAGTTGGGTTTGGTTGGTTAAAACATATCCAAAATTTGGTTGAATTGGTTAAAGCTCATTTTAAACCAGCCCATATTACAGCCCTATTTATATTGTTCATTTGCTAATAAAAAATAGAACGTAGCTCAACAGGGTTACTTAATTTGTCTGTCAGTTTCATAGGCAATGAAAGTGTGAGCAGTGGTATGATGTCACTGTATATATTGAGGCAACTATGCATGGATGTGTGAGAAGCCTCAAATATCGTCAACCTAGAGATGTCAAAAGGGCCGGGTGGCCCGTGGGCTGGCCCGGCCCATGCCCGTTTTTGGCCCGGGCTGGCCCGGCCCGTTTTTGGCCTCGGCTGGCCCTAACCCTTAGGGCTTGGGCCAGGGGCCAGGCCGAATTCTTTGAGAAACGGGCCCGGCCGGCCCTAAAACGGCCCTTTTTTGGCCCGGCCCTAAAATGGCCCGGGTTTGGCCCGGCCCGGCCCCGTTAGCCCCCCCCCCCCCCCCCCTAATTTTTTTCTTTTCTATTTTTTTTGAAGTCTATTTTATTACATTATTATTTTTTTGATATTTTGGATCTTTTTAGTTAAATTAATACTTTTTGAGGTGTTATTGAATTCATATGATCAGTATTTTCTTTAACATACGCAGAGAAGTATGAGTGTGTGGTGACTGTGACGTGTTTTTGATGATTTCTGAGTGAGCTTTCATTTAATGTATTTTACAGAATTTGCTTTGTGTTCTACATCACAAGCTAAAGGAATAATTATAAAAACAATTATCATGTATTCTAAACATAAATAAAAATTATGTATTCTTTTTGTTTCAAACCAAAAGAGGTGAATTGAATTCTAAATTTAATTTCATGAAGTGGGTGACGTGTTAAAGAGCCTTGAAGAATAATCTCATGTTTCTTTAAATGACCAAAGAATTTGAATGTAACAAGAAAAGATGTTATTTTATATTCATCGATCTCGTTATTGTTTTTGTTTGATCTACTCTATTTTCCAATGACATTTACAGGTTTTACACCATATTACGAAAGAGATTGAATTTTGCACTTAAAATCAATATGTATGGGCTAGAACAACTAGTTTTTATACTTAATCCGTGATTAATGGTCAATCAACATCAATTTGCCTTTTCGAAAGGGGGTTAATTCGTGAAAAAGTGATCGTATACTCAGTGCTCCGTTTACAAAAACTTTGCCCTTTGTTGTAGAAGAAGTCTTTATAATAAAAAGTTGGGAAGAAAGGGAAAAAAAAATTTGGATTGGGCCCGGCCCGGCCCTAAATATTGGGCCTAGGGCCTGGGCTTGGACTGGGCCCATATATCCCAGGTTTTAGGCCTGCCCCGGCCCGTTTTTCATTTGTAAGGCCCGACCCCGGCCCGATTTCATTGGAGGCCCGCTGGGCCTGGGCCGGGCCGGCCCCGGGCCGGCCCAAGCCCGGCCCATTGACAACTCTGCGTCAACCCCAGTTCAGCAAGATATCAACTGCATCTGGGGATGGCATGACAAAGTGTGGTCCAGGCATGGACGAAAGTGCACAAAAGCTCTCTTTCTAGGAAACACTTAACTGGGAAGGGTGCCTTTGGATTTGGCATGCCGTAAAAATATGGTTGATGATAGCGTAAAGAGAATAGGGTTAATGATGCTTATGTCCCTTAGGGTAAAATTATAGTAAAAAACATAAACTAAAGTTCTAAAAAGGTAACAGATTGTGACCAATTTTTTTTAAAAAGGTATCATCTTTGAACATCTATGGTTTATCTCTTAAGAATATGTATTTATTGGCTTATTTAAATAATACGTACTTTTAAAATTGTTAATACTACCCTTAAACAGTATACATGTTTATATAATGCATAAAACTTTCAAACCCTATTATCCAAATCAAGGTTTGACTGGCTCTCTCTCTCTCTCTCTCTCTCTCTCTCTCTCTCTCTCATCCCCCTGTTTGTCTCTCTTGCCTCTGTTGCACCTGCTCTTGCCCTTCTTCTCCATTCTTGAGGCCACCACCCCAACCCATCACCACTCTGCCGCTACATTAGTACCCACCACCGACCCAAGCCCACTCCAGCGCTGTGCCAATATCACCATCTCTTCCTTGATTCCCTCTTATCCGCCAGCCTATTTTCCCTTTGCTACTATTTGTGCACGCGCACGCACGTGTGGTGATTAGTGATGGTTCTCGGATACAACAGCGGTAGGGGGTTGTGGCCATGATGGAAGATGTCGTGGTGGCAGGCCGGGGGGTGGTGGGATGCAGCGGTGGTGAGAAAATATGGTGGCTTTTTGTGATTAAGTTGGGGGGGGGGGGGGGGGGGGGGGAGGACATGGTGACAGCTGCTGAATTGTTGGTCTATAATGTGGACGGCAGAGTTGAAGTGGGGTTGATGGAAGTGGTGGAAGGATGACAGTTGCCAGAGGATGACGGATGTTCGTGGTAAGTTATTGTGTTGGTCGTGGTGTAGGGATGGGGGGTTGACATGTGGTGGGTGGATCACGGTGGTGGGTTGTGTTTCTGGCATTGGTGGTATGTGATGGTGTGGATGCACAGTCATGATCCATCAACCTGGGTTTGATGTTAGAGGTTTTTCAGTGCTTGCGGCGGCGATATGGTCATCAATGCTAAACACGGTGGTGGCTGGTAGAGGTTGGACGCGGTGGTGGCTTATGGAGGCTGACATGCTGGTGGCTAGTGGAGGCTGGACGCAGTGGTGGCCGATTGTGGATTTGTTAAAAAGAGGTTCGTGGTGGTGGACGCGGCAGGGAGCTCATGATTCTGCAAATAGTGGTGGGCATGGTGGTACAATAAGGGATGACGATGTTGTGCCGACGGTATTGCAGTGCCGAGTTCTTCAAGAGGATGAAGAGATAGAAAGGGATGACATTTGAAAAAAAAAAAGAAGCTTCTAAGTTAAATGCAATAAATTCATTTTTTAAAGTCATTACGTATTTTAAGATTCTGTTTGGTATGTGGATATCGCTGTTATTTTTTTAAACTAACAGACACAAGTATAATTTTATCCTAATATCAGGGACTTGGGTGTAATTGATCCAAAGGAATAATAAAAGCAAGAAGACCATGCAGAAATCTCGAAGACTAAGTAACTATTTATTGTTCCGTATATGGAAAAAAAAAATAAGGAAAAGATAAGCATACAACAATGTAATTCTAGATGCTCCTAAAGAACCGTGTCTAATGAATTCCAAACATCATTTTTATCTAGTTCTCTGGTGTGGCACAACTCATGTTCAAAAGTATTCAACTGAAAACAACTAATAATATAAAATTTACCTTTTTGCCCCCAGTTTGATGATTTGGATTTGATTTTTAACATAGGTCAAGGTAGTGACATACATTTTATTTAAAATGGCCTAACGACTACTTTGACTGAATATTTTTGGGTCAAGTTTTGATTTGTCCCTAATAGCTTTATTAGTTAGTCATGAAGCGAAGTATCAAGCCTTTCTCAAGTGCAGGTGTTATGGGGAGAATAAGCTTCTTGCTTGGGATCAAATAGGGGAGTGGTGGAGGGATGGATTCTTCCCGTGTTTAGCCCTTCGTGACGCTTTTCTAGTCAAAATATGCATGAGGAGATGAAAGAGACTACTTTGTGAGATGAAAAACTGCTCACTAGTAATGAGAATATTGTCACTAGAACTTATAGTAATAAACATTGTTGTTAGATGAGTTGTTACTATAGGGTCGTCACAAAATACATTTAGCGATGAAAGAAAAAGGTGAAGGTAAAGACAACTAAATTCATGAGCATTATAAAATTGAGTACAATAGGGCCAGACACGATTGAGTACAATAGGGCCAGACATTACCAGAAATTGAAAAAGAGAACGGTCCCACAAAAATTTGGAACAATTATAGAATATTCTAGACTAAAAATAATAGGAATGAGAATCTAACATATCATTAGAAAGACTGACGGTAAAAGTCCATAACTAAAAATCTTTATCGACGGAATATTTCGTCGGGAAAGATCTTTAGTGACGGACTTTTACCGACTGAACATCCGTAGCTAAAAGGCACTTTTAGCGACGGATTTCATTTCATCTCTAAAAATCCGTCGCTAAAAGGTCATTTTCTTGTAGTGTCCCCAGGCAAAGTCCGACAACCATCGAGTTCTGGCGACTAAGAACAACCAGCAGTCCTGCCGAAATCCGATGACCATAGAGGTCTAGGGGGAAGGTCTAAAGACTATGAACAGAGAGAATACCAAAGACCATAAAGCTCTCAGGTGTTTGACTACTAAGAACAAGATCCATGGTAGCCACGGATGAAAAACGAAAGCAAGAAATAATATAGCGACAAAATGAGAGGCTCAAAACAGAAAATGTAGAGGGAATCAGAGTAAACAGATAGCGAGAATAGGTCTATAATAATAAAAATATGTTGAAAGTGGTATGAGATATTAGAAAACTAGGTAAAAAAATAGGTGAAATTGTCAATCGGAATAAGAAAATAACAGTCTGAATGTACCGGTACACCAAACATGGCACAATCAAGGTCAGGTCGGGTAAAACTGATCCGAGCACCACAAGTCAATCCAAATTTGCAGGTTGGATCTCTGATTGCGGGGGTTGGCACGTTCGGAGCAGGGACAGTACATGTGCGCTTGGGACTAAAAGACATAATGGTCTAGTGGGGCGTGGGAGCACGTGGTAAGGAGTTTGGTGGCATGGTTGGCGGTGGCCAGATCGATGAAGGGAAAGGAAGCTCCTAATGGTGTTGGATTGTGTTTCGGGGCAGAATAAAAACTTTGGATAGATCCAAACGAAGATGGGAATAAAAATTTTTGATAAAAAAAAAAACAATAGGTTAAAAGTGTAGGTTATAACGGCAGCAAGGTTTAGGGAAAAGAAAGGATATAGAAGAAATACCAAAGTTCTAAACTCAAAAAGTAGAGACTAACACGAAAATAAACAAAAACATAAGAGTTGGCCAGGCAAAAGGTGCCGTCTGCTAGAGTTTTCAGAAATGGTTAAAAAGGCTCTCAAAATGGTGGATCGCGTGACTTTGACATCAAGATAAAAAAGTAAACAGAAAGATAATTGTATTTCTGAGCATTAATAAAACTAAGTAGATTGAGACCTTTATACAGGTATGATAGGAGTATCTTAACAGAAACAGAAGAGAGAGTTAACCCCTTAGTTGTGCTAAAATTTTCGTGAAAAAAAAAAACTACATAGTATGTTTTAATGCTCATGTGACAACATGACATATAGGCTCTGTTTGAAATCGTTTATTTTTTTTAGCTTTTTCTCTAATTTTGTAAACTGGAAAAAATAAACACGTTTGGCACATGGTTTTCTTCTTCTTTTTTTTTTTCATTCAGTTTTGAAAATTAGTTTTTAAAACAGGGCTATTTTTGAAAACTCTCATTTGGAGTTTTGAGTTTTGGTTTTTATTTTGAGACCACCACCACCATTGTCGGGCCTTGCAAACCTGGCCAGGCCCAATGTGAGGATATCCTGGCCTGGTCCAAGCCCAAGCCCTAGGCCCTAACTTTGGGGCCGGGCTTGGGTTAAGCCTGGGCCTGAATAAATTTTTAATTTTTTATGTTATGAAAAAAAAATTAAATTTAAGATAAATTTGTTGATAGGCCCTTCCTCCTTTTATTTGAGCTTAAGATCGGTTGCTATATATATATATATATATATATATATATATATATATATATATATATATATATATATAAGGATTAATTTGAAATAAGCTTGTAAGTAAGCTTATTACAAAAGAAAGTGAATTAAATTTCAAATCCAATTCTGAATTTTAAATTCAAATCCTAAAAGAATTGGTTTCAAACAGACCGTAACTTATGCGATTTAGAACAAAAAAAAGATCCAACTAATGATTTACATAGGGATATAGGCTTTATTTTTGAATTAATTTTACAGGAATAACGAGGGTTATATTCGTCAGCCAAATGTAATCTAAAAATTAATATTAACCTAATAATTTTAAAACTTAACCTAATCAGTATACTGACGTAGTAGAACTTAATTTTGATTTTTGTATCCTTAAAATCACTTTCTAATATGGACATAAAATTTAGATATCAGAAAAATAAAAAATCATATTATATTTAGAAATAAATGATGTTACAATTGGAATACAAGTGATTTCAATTTAGATAGTCCTTAATATTTAAATTTAGTTAGCTTTGAACGATAATGAGGATTATATTCGTAAGCGTTATGTAATTTCAAAAAATGCTTCCAGTCATTATAAACTCATTATAGAAGATAAACCAATTTTTATGACTTATTTTTTTAATATTGCTTTCTTAAAACCACTCCTCAATGAAAATATCAAGTTAAAAAACAAAAAAATTGAAAATTAGGGCCGGGCCAAAATCTGGGCCAGATCTGGGCCCAATCCGGGCCTGTTCAGGGCCGGGCCAGGGGCCACCGGGCCCTTTTGACACCTCTAATGCTACGTATGCCTTTGTGACTGCATTTCTTGAGGTGTTGCATCCTTTACAAGGCTAAATGATCGAATTCAAAGTTACTCGTATTTTCAAACAACCTGGATGAACAGCCTACCCATGTATTCTCACCCGTAGAATGAAGTAAGATGACTTGGTAACTGGTCGCCGAGGTATTCCTCTGGCATGCCTCCATCAATGGCTCTGTTCAATTATGTCACAAGCATGGGAAAGTTGTGGAAATAGCCCATGATAGTGTTCCTTTCAATCATTAATGATTCCATCTTTGTAGTTTGTGCAGCACCTTAGTTTAGTCAAAATGGCCACCTAAATTTAGAGACAAGTACTTCAGACAGATCTTATACCCTTAAACTTGGTTTAGTTTTTAAAATAGGCGGGATTAATTTGGGGCCTCATGCATACAAGAGAAGCACACACAAAAGTATCTTGTTTAAACAGAGGCCCATTGCATGGACGTTATATGCAAATTTGGTGTCTTCGTCTTGACAATGCCTTCACTTTTGCAAGCATATTGTTTGAAGGACTACTTTTTGTCAGTTTTATCTCATAGAATTATATAATCATTTGTTTTTTACTCATTTTTACTCAGCCGTTGCGATATCGATTCTTGTAAGCAAAACTGTATACAATTTACTCGTGATGTTTATGCTCTCGCAAATGCTAAAAAGTTGCAAAAGACAGAAATCACAGAATCATCAACCATTTAATAAGCCCACCGGAAGATTTCATCCAATGAAACATTATGAAAATATTAAAATTAAAAGAACGTTGTAATCTTGAAACAGGACCGTCTTATTTGTGTTTTATACTATTTTTCCTCTCTTTTTGGATTGGATTTTGGTGGAGATTCTATTGGGGTTGTGGGGGGGCACCAATGATGCTGATCAAACTGCACCTAAGGTCTTAGAACAGGACCACATGCCACTTTGATGTTTGATCTTCTTCTATAACTAGAGGTGTCAAATGGGCTGGCCCAGCCCAGGCCCAATGGACCTTCAACAAAATGGGCCGGGGCAGGGCCAGATTGGGGGGAAATCTGGGCCCAGTCCAAGCCCTGGCCCTAGGCCCAATATCTAAGGCCGGGCTTGGGCCGGGCCAGGGCCCAATTTTTTTTTTTTTGCATTTTCTTATTATTCAAAGTAAATGCTTTAATTACGGTAATTTTTGTTATTATTTAAGCAAATTATAATGTAGTACTATGACTAAGATTCTTGTTATTATGTAAGCAAAGTGCTCTCTCTCTCTCATTTACATCTCTTAATTTTAAATTTATTCTTTCATATACTCTAGGCATGTCCAATATTCATAATTTAACGAACCTAATCTTTATTCTTTTATTTCATTATAAGTCATATATATTAAAGATAAATGTGTTCATAGGCCCTCCTCCTTTTATCCGGGCTTGGGACCGGCTGCTTGTAAACAAACAGGCGAAGTTACCTATTTTTTTATATATACGAAAAAATATATATCTTGCTTGTAAAAACTTATTATATATATATGAAAAAAATCTATATTTTGTGAAAAATTTTATTCTTAAAACTTAAGAGAAGGAAAATAAAAAGAAATTACCTAATCATCCGAAAGTACTTCAACATCCGAGTCACTGCTCTTCCTATCATCAATCGATTTATCTTGCTCACGGGATTAAGACGACTCCTCCTGTCATCCAAAACCCTCCCGCTCGCTGAAAATGCCGACTCTGAAGCAACCGTGGAGGCTTGCACTGGCAGTACATCCCGTGCAATTTGGGCTAAAGTTTTATACATGTTTTGATTTTGTTTCAAAAAATTTAACAAATTAAAATTAACCTGTTCTTGCATTGATAAATCAGAATAATGATCAGTATTTGAATATACACCAATCTCATTAAAAGAGGAAAAAGTAGACGAACCTGCCGAATTAGAAGTACCTTCACCTGGTAGTTGTCTTGCTACTAGATGTTCAAAGCCCTTAAGGTATGGCGCATAATACCTCTCAGCAGTTGATGATGAAGCTCGTCCGCGCACGTCAGCAGAATTACGATAGAGGTTGAACAGTTCCTCAAATGTCTTGCTCACTTTCGCTGTGAGTGCGGTTGTGTCCTCTAGTGGGTAGCACATTAATCTTGATATCTCTTGTATCGAGACGTTCACGCCATGCAACTTTAACCTAGGATCTAAACAAGTAGCCACAGCAAAAACAACAGGCAGTTCACTCCAATATTTATTAAAATTTTTATCCATCACTTTTACTATTTCCTTAAAGGGTCCTATATATCTCCATTTTGTTAACATTGTAGCCATCTTGAGAATTTCTATTACAGCGAGAGGAGAGGTGGGATAGTACGTACCAGACAATAAATTGGTAGACGTGTAAAATACCTCCAAAAATTCAGCTAGGTATGTGGCCATCTGCCATTCCTCTTGAGTTGGCAAGCCGGCTGGGAACAAGGTTAGTAGAAAATGCGTATAGACTTCTCTGTATGCCAGAATGTGTAAAAGCATATGGTATGTAGAGTTCCACCTGTGGACCACATCTGTAACTGCTCTCCTGCGAGGCATATTATATTCAACACACAACGTTTTAAATTGTTGTGTTCTCGGACTCGAACTATTAACATACGCTGTCATACCCCTCATTTTGACAAGAATATCTCCTGCAGCAGCTAAACCATCTTGAACAATTAAATTAATTATATGACAAACACAACGAACATGAAATAATTTACCAGAAAGTACAGGTTTGAGGCTCTCCTCTAAAGCATCAACAGCAATTGTATTGTTAGAAGCATTATCAAAACTAATACTCATAATCTTATCCTTTAATTTAAATGTGGTACATGCTTTTAATATAATACTAGCAATGTTCATTCCATCGTGCGGAAAAGGAAAGAGCTCGAAAGCGATGATTCTCTTGTGCATAATCCAATCTGCATCAATCCAATGGGCCGTCACACAAGTATAACTAACAAAAGTAAACAGAGATTGCCAAATATCAGAAGTAAGACTAACTTTACCTTCAAATTTATCGAAATAATCGATCAGGCGTGCTTTAGCAGCATTATACTGTCGGAGTGCATCGGATCTAGTTGTGTTTCTATGAACCTTTTTGTACAAAGGTTGAACGTATGTGTTCATATATCTAGAGTGCTTAGCATTATCGGCAAAAGAAAAGGCTTGTTCATCGTGAATAACAAATTCAGCGAGACCGTCTCTTTGCTCTCGCTGATTATAAACAAATAACTTACCGTCAAAAGATAACTGCGTTTGGGTAGGTTCGACGTGGCCTTGTCGAGGTGCACACTGAGGGTAATGCCTGTTAAGATGTCCATTACCACTACCAGACGAAAATAATTTAGCACAGTACTTACATCGAGCTTTTCGGATGCCGTCCACCATAACTTCATCAAAATGATTCCAACACTCGGCTTTTTTTTTTTCTCCTTTTGGACTTCTGGCTCATTACCGGAGGCATTGCTCGGCCCTTCTTCATCATGACCAGGCATAGGGTTAAGATTATGCCACGGAGTAGTAGCTTCGCCAACCGAGCTGCGTCCTTGACTATAATGCGGGGGGTCTTGATCAGGCGTGTATTCAAGATCTGGAATGTTTTGATTGAACTCCCAATTGGCTTGGGTATCTATCATACAGCCTGTACTCATTCGTCCAGGAACGAATGGTTGTGGTGGTGCTTGGATTGGTGTTTGTGATGGCCGTGGTGCTGGCGCTCGTGCTGGTGGTGGTGTTTGTGATGATGATGATGTTTTTCGTGATGATGATCCACGCTTCAGTTTCTTCAGTAATCCAGCCATATTTGATGCTAAACTTTTTTACTAGATTGAAAAATAAAATTAGTAAGAGTAACTAAATACACAAGTATAAGATCAGTAATTAATAATTAGTAATTAGAAATAACAATTAAAAGAATTAAAGAGTAACAAATGAATCACTGAGGGTAATTTGAAATTGGAGAGAGTTAGTAATTAAAAAGAAATTAGTAATAGTAATTGATAAATATAAATTCACTAATTACTAATTACTAGACAAAAGAATTAGAGAGTAACAAATTAATAAGAGGAGTGGTTAGTAATTAGAATTTAGCAAGAGTAGTAATTAGTAAACAAGAGTAATAATTAGCAAGAGTACTAATTAGTAAATAAGAATATTAATTAGTAAGAGTAGTAATTGGAGAGGAAAATAGTAGCAAAGCTTGTAGAAATGTAGAATGTTTATATAAGAGAGAGTAAGAAGATTGGTGTGAAAAATTAGAGAGAAATGGTGTGAATTTATAGATTTTTGAAACTTCACAAAAGACCAAAATACCCCTAAAAACTATCCGTTTATAGTTGTTGGGGAGGGTAAGAGTGTATAAACCTTAAAAGAAAAAATTAAGTTGGACCAAAATACCCTTCAAACTAGCCGTTATTTTGCTGTTAGGGAGGTAAAAGTGGAATATAGGGGGAAAAAAGGGGAATAAAACCGTTGGGGGGAAAGTGGGGAAAATCTGAATTTAAAAATGGTGGAACCAGGTCAGATTCGGGCCGGGCCAAACTCGGGCCAATTTCGGGTTTCGGTTCGGGCTTGGCCCAGACGCTTTTTTTTGAATTTTCTGACCTGATCCAAGCTCAGGCCTAAAGCCATAATATATAAGGCCGCCACTGTTTATCCACGGGGCGGCCCTTTTGACAATTCTACAACTTCTAGTACTAGTAGTGCTCTTAATTGCCACAAAGCACAACACAAGAAACCATACCGTAACTACTAGAAGTCCTCTACTGCTGCCACACCCGCATCGCACTCATAGCCACCGCTGGATTGGAAATTTCGACCTAATCACCCCATCTCTTGTCGGCCCATCCCCGTATTCGCTCGATCATGTTGCCCTATTTTTCAGTCCACTCCCAAGCCCTCTAGATCCATCCAACCCACCCCCAACCCGCACCCTTTTCAGCCCACTTTCTCTTTTCCTACCAGTACCAGATGCTCTTCAATCTGCTACTGCAGACATTTTGGGTGACAAATACTGAAAATGTAATCCCCTTATAGTCAACTATTTTGTCATCTCTTTTTCCACAAGCATAACTCTTGCTCAGACTAGAGCAACAGGAGGATCCATACGGATTGTTACATGTTTAAGCCTGGCTTACGAAAAACACAGACACACCCATATACGAACCCCTCACCCACTCCCACCGGCTGCCGCATTTCCATTTGACTGCAGTTGACGATTCTCGCTTGCTTTGACTCTTCAATCGTAAGGTTTTTCTCTTGCACAGTCTTCCTGAATTTATATAATTCATCGAGGCTGTTTTGATACCTCCAATTTAGTAAAGTTCGATTTATCATTCAATTTGTGGGTGAGTTGGGTTTCACCGAATGGCTGACTTATTCCTTTCAATGGTACATGTTTATGATTCATTGCAAACCCTTTTTGGCAGAGCGTATTTTAGTGGCATTACGTAAGATATATTTTCATACCATTAAAAATAGCTTCTAGTGATTATCCTCGTCAATTTATAATTTTATAGAAGCGCTTGCCAAGTTTATGATATCTTCCTTTGGTTCTCAGTCATGATGTCTCATGCTCGATTGGAATTGGGATCACAACCTTAGACTCAAGATTTCACTCCCAAAAGTTGACTATAAACAATTCATGAGTTTATAGGCAAATGATCTGTGCCGATTGTGAGACATGCGCTCATAATGGTGAATTTATGTTTGTAGCTATATTGTGATGGAAAATGTGAAAGCCTTGGAAGGCGACCCTTTTGCCAAAGCAGGCATGCCTGTTGCCAAATCGGGGCTTGCTTTTAGGTGGTTGTACCACCAGATATTGTTACTTTACGTTCCTCTTGGCAAAGGCTGTATGTGCTTTGGCAAGATTGTATGTGCTTTGGCAATAGGGTTTGCCCAAAAAAGTAGTCTACAGCAGATGTTGATTACATAGTCGCAGCACCTTTGCCTGTTATTCCCAGCCTTTTCCTTCTCTTTCTTCGTTACGATATACAAATACTGCTACTGGCCTAAAACTTTTTATAACCAGCTCCGCCGTGATTTTTATGATCTGCAGAATAATATTGAATATGTTGCTTAGAAGTATATGGTACTCGAACAGTGGGGTTGGCCACTTCTGCTTGCGATTTGTGAGAAGATCTTTTTCTTTTTCAAGCCAATCTGCGGTGGACATGGCTGCTAAAGATGGGAGACTAAAGGTGTTTATAGTTGCTGGAGAAGTTTCTGGTGACACTATAGGGTCTCGTCTCATGGCTTCTCTGAAGAAGCATTCTCCTTTTCCTATAGATTTTCGTGGTGTTGGAGGGTTAGTTGTTATCATTATACACCGTATATCATGCTACTTATGACTTTCAATTTTTGTCCTGTTTGGTTGATCATAAGGCTACGGGTAGCTATAAGCCTTGATTCAAATGCGCGATACAGCAACTTCCTGGATCAGCTTGTGCTTACAGGGTGACCATTTTGAAGCTTCTTTTAGTTCCCCAGTTACAGTTTGCACGTAGGAATAACTGTGTATCAGGTGGATACTCATTCATTACTTTGTTGATATACGTAGCGGACTGGTAGCTGTTCTCTTTTTCATCATTTCCTACTCAGCCACATGGTTATAGGCACCTGAATGCTTCTAATAGATGAGAAGAAAGTACACGTGTTTAACTCTTTCCTGTCAGCTTCTTGGCTGCCATGTATGCAAAGAACTAACGTTTATTGCTAGGTGGCTGTTGATCTTTCCCAGCATTTGATTCTACTTGCCTCTTCCCCTCAAACAAGCTTCTTTGGTTTTGCATCGTCAGGATTATGATGTCCAAGCAAGGATTGGAATCTCTATTCCCCATTGAGGATATTGCCGTTATGGGGATTTGCGAGTTGTTGCCACATCTGAATAAACTCAGAGTGAGTAGTGAGCTACAGAAATGTAGTCTACACTTCTATTTGCCTCCGTAAAATTTGAATATGTAGCATGAATCTAGTACATCTGATTTGGACCTACCTCGTATGGAAACTTTAACATGGCAGGTCAAGTTGAAGCAAACACTTGAGGCTGCAGTTCTGTTCCGGGCCCATGTTGTGGTGACAGTTGATGCCAAGGGGTTCTCCTTCCGTCTCTTAAAGCCGTTACGCGGTAATTTTTCAACCATCTTTCTTGAGTGTGAATGTCAGTTGCATTTTTCTTATGCAAAAAAATAAAAATAAAAATAAAAAAAATGGTGTAGGAATATGGGGGAATGCTTTTTGCAGCTAGATATTGTCAGCAAGGCTTGGTTAGCCCACTGCACTTCCATTATGTAGCGCCATCCTTCTGGGCATGGAAAGGCGGTGAAGCAAGACTCAAAGGGCTCTCTGAATTTGTGGACCACATCTTGTGTATACTTCCCTTCGAGGAGGAAGTGTGCAAATTGAATGGGCTGGCTGCAACTTTTGTGGGACACCCCGTACTGGAAGATGTTTTAGAGCTCGGTTCGGTAAATATGTGTTCAAATTTCTCTGTTTCTCTTTCATTAACATGAGTAGAGTTGGTTTCCACGACTTTATATTGTGGTTGTTGTTTGGTTTTGACACCTGAGGTATTCCAATCTCAGGTAAATGGTACCATGAATAGTGGATGGAAGGTACATGGAAATGCTGAAGGATTCCGAAATAGATATGGGATATCGCCAGGTACACGTGTCTAATAATATGGTACCTCTATGAGAAGCGTATCTTATTGTGAAGGTTTACGAATATTTTCCAATTTTGTTACATGTTAGTAACTCTAACTTGGAGGAACTTATGCTTTTGATTTCTTAAAGGATCTATGGTCATTACCTTGCTTCCTGGAAGCAGATTACAGGAGGTAATCCGCATGCGTCCTATATTCTCAAACACTATGGAGCTATTAAAGGACTCCTTTCCAGATTTGACAGCAGTAATCCATGTAGCACCTAATCAGCACGTGGAAGACTACATCAGCAAGGCTGTTAATGATTGGCCTGTATCTGTTATATTGGTTCCAGGTGGATCATCACGCATTAAATATAATGCATACGCTGTAAGACATCATGATCTCCTCATTTATATACAAAAGAAAATTGCAAAGATAACACACCCCTTGCCCCTTGCATTTCCCTATCGTCCAAATGAGAAAGAAAGTACATTTCTTCATAAAATGAGTTTAATCGGTTAAGACTTTCTCGAACATAAGAAACTATAACAGCCAATTCAGGCCAGAGAATCTTTTAGAAATTACTTCCTTTCCCTGCCCTAAGTATTTTGAGTGCATCTTGCCGGAATTGCTCAAGTCATAGTTGGATAACCACTGCACTTTAATGTACTCTTTTTGCAGAGCGCCTTAAGCCGTTCCTAATACAGTTGGCTTTATTTTGAAAATGGAAAACCGAATCTGTGGTCGTGATTACATTGAAATGTTATCTAGACTTGGCTCAAAAGTGACTGGATGTGGCCAACTCATTTAGGTTTCGCCTCAACTATGATATGCACTTGGTCACCCACTCTCGAGGGCAACTAGAGATTTGGCTATCAAAAAGTGAAGTTTGGGTATTTGCTTGCTGATACTATGTGGGGTACTAGTTGTTGTCTTGTTACTTAGTCTACACTTGAAATTCGATTAGATTTTCCTCGTGCAATTGTGGAATGTCTGATAATTGTCTGCTTGTGAAAGAGCCGATTCATGGTTTTATTGCATCCCTGAAGTCCACAAGTGTGGCAATCGAAGGGGTCTGGCCTAGGTTTCAATACACTTGGGACATTGTCCAAATAAAGTCTGGCATTTGCTACCTCTGACAGAACAGCATTAGGTGATAAATCTTCAAAGCTTCTGTAAAAGCTAGAAATTTGACTATTGAGTTGTGTCATCCTCTGTGTTGCTAATAATACTTATCAAGGTGACTTTGTTATGATGCAGGCAAGTAGAGTAGCACTTTGTACTTCTGGGACAGTGGCTTTGGAGTTGCAGCTTGCACGATTGCCATGTGTTGTTTCCTATCGAGCTCATCTCCTGACAGAATGGTTAATACGTTATAGAGCTAAAGTACCATACATCTCCCTGCCCAATATACTTTTGGCGTCTTCTACAATTCCCGAAGCTCTCTTTCAGGCATGCATACCCTCAAAGCTGGCAGCATTACTCACGTAAGATAATGTGGTGTTAACATGGAAATTGTTTTTTTTTTCTTCCCGTTTCTCTGCTTCTGACTACGAGAATGTTAAAGCAGAATTTCAATTCATACATGTTGATATATCATGTAATTGATTGTTGTTGCACTGTGGCAATGCTCTAGTTGCTGAGTCCTCGACGTAATATTAGCTTCACCAGAGCTGTTCTCCAAGATAGAAAATAGAACCCAACATTACTGCTAGATAGCGTTGAAAACCTATTAACTGTAAATTCCGATGCATGAGGATTGAAGAAAGTTATTTTTTTAAACATGAATATTTAAAAGGTTACAATTTTGCAGGGAGTTAATGAACAATGAAGGCCTTCAAGAAGAAGAGATTCGCACTGCTGAGAAGGTTATAGAGTTACTAAGTCCTTCAAAGCAACATGCTGGCAACTCAACGGACCAGGATTACGGATCGACGTTCCTTGAGAACCGTCCAAGTAGGATTGCAGCATCCACTGTATTATACTATTCAAAGACGACTTGACTGTTCACGCATCCTGAAAGTGCCATGCACATACTTCTTTATTCATAGAGAAAAACTAATGGCCTTTAAGCCACATGGATCTGTTCGTCTTACGGTAACTTTATTTAATCTTGTATGCGCTCCTCTATCGTGAAAATGATTTCTAGCGGGAATGAACCTTACGTACTTCTATCGGGTCCAGGCAACACGAAAACTGAACTGAGTTGGGAGTACAAAACTGGAGTGAGTAGGGGGGAAGAATCCATAATTTAACCAGATTTTAGTTTGGTCTTCTAACTAACGGGTGTCCGACTATAAAAAGTGCAGATAACTTTTTCTCGTATTTTAGTTGCTATAGATCTTGGGGAGCCAATAATGTATGTCAGGCTGAAAATAGTGTACAGTAAAACTGTTTTTGACACTTATTTTTTCCGGTGCACGTAAGCCCGAGGGCCTTGAGCTCCTCGGCTACCTTTTGTAGGAGAGAATCGGTCCAGCATCTTTCGGTGACAATAGACTTTACCACAAAATAATAATAAGATAACCAAAAAAGTGAGATTGACAATTTCCGACAACCTGCCACGGAGCTATAATTAGTGTCGCTAAATATAATTCGTCTCTTTTTGTGTAGACATTTAGTGATAATTTTTAGTAGCAGTTTTTTTTATTCACTAGTTAAAAGACATTTAACATATTTAGCAGCCATCATTTGTCATTAAATAGGAGTTGTATGCTCTTTCTATTACTCGGGTGGCAACAAAACTTTTTTTCTCTAATTCTGAAAAAACTTTTGACTGCTACCCTGATAAAAGGAATAGCCCACAATTCCTTATAATGGCCATTAATGGTTGATAAATATAGTTAACGACCTTTTCGAAATGTTCTTAGAACCAACATTCTTAGCAATAAATTTTAGTGTCACTAATTAAAAATCACTAAACAATGTTTAGCTACCACCATTTGCCACTGTTACACGAATTGTGTCATCTTCCTACTGCCTGGTTGTAGCCAAAATTCTCCTTTTATCTAGAATTTTTTTTGGCTGCAACCTAGGTACTACAAATAGTTTACAACTCTTATATAGTGACAAGGTCGTTAAATATAATCAAACATCTTTTAGATATCTTTAGCGACAATTCATAGGAGCAATGACCAAGCTTAGATATTTCTAGCGACAATTCTTATCAATAACTCTTTAGGTTACTAATTAAAAGCCGACAAGTATACTTAACGACCCATTATACAGGGGGTTGTATTCTTTTTCGGCCACTTGGTTTGTAGTCAAAAAATTTTCTTGCATTCCGAAAATCTTTTGGTTTCAACTTTTAGATCGTAAAAATTCCATACGCCCTAACCCAACCCCCTCTTTTTATCCCACCCTAACAATGTTGACCATTAGTTTTCAGTTAATGATTAGTGGCATTTTCTATCGCACTAATTAAAAATCACTAAGTAAATTTTAATGATCACCAATCGTTGCTATATTGGGAGTCTTTGTGTATGTTTTGTTTTACTTTTTTTTTTTTGAAGAGGGTGGGGGGGGGGGGGGGGGGTTGTTTGTTTATATTCTTTTTACTGGCTACTTGAGTTGTAGACAAAAAGGCTCTCCTTCATTAGGGAAATTTTTTCAGAAACCGGGTAATAACAACTGTCTACAACCTTCCCCTCTCCTCCAAACCCCAGCCCAGCCCACCCCACAGAACAACACGTATAGTGAACCACTAATGATTGTTGTTGCCATATATAGTTAGTGATAATTTGTTTGCGCTGGACAGCAAATTGTAATTGATATGATTTTTTTCTGGCCTCTTGTCCCAGGATTTCTCTAAATTAAATGAAAACTTTTCAATGAAAAAGAAAATAATTAAAACACAAGAAAAATATTTTTTTCCGACGAACTTTTAGCGATGGAACAAAATTCGTCGCTGAAAGTCACTTTTACCGACGGATTTTCTGTCGATAAAAGTCCATCGGAAAATACCTAGTTTTAGCGATGGATTTTCACCGACGGACTATTATCGAAGGAGAAATTCGTCGCTAACTGTATTTTTTCCTATTTTCTCCCTTTTTGATTTTATTTTGATTTTAATTTCTTTTTTTATTTTTCGCTAAAGACTATATATAAATAAGCAAACCCTAATTTACTTTCATCTCCCCGCCGCTCGTTTCTTTCTCTCCTTCCCAACCTCCTCCTCCTCCTCCTCTTCTTCTTCTTTCTCTCACATAGCCGACCGTCACCCATTTTGCCAACCACGTACACGCCTTCGTTTCCTTCTGCCCGTATTCTTACCTTGTGTGAACGCCCACTCCCCCCTTTTCCTCCCTTCTCTCTCTCTCTCTCTCTTCGCACACCCGGTTTTTTTGTGTAAAAGCAATGGGAGAGGAGAAGGCAAAGCCGGCAGGAGTGTGGCCCATAGTGAAGCCGTTCGTCAATGGCGGAGCCTCCGGCATGCTCGCCACCTGCATCATCCAGCCCATCGACATGATCAAGGTTTAAGAACCCCCTTTTAAGATCCCCCTTCAATTCTTCTACAATCCTTTTGTTCTTCTACTGTTTTACCCTTGTCATTTTACTAGTGTTGACATCCTTTGAAGGCTTTCAGATCTTGGATCCGATGTTTTTTTTGTTGAATCTTGAACTTTATGTTTTGCTAGTATTTAGTGTAGCTTTGAGGGGTTGAAGTTTATGGTTTTCTGTGCTTATAATTCCATCTTCGAAGGGGTTTGGACTTTGGATCTTTACTCAAATGGGTTTCTCATTAAAGTTAAATCTTGCGCCTTTTGTTTTCCTTTTGATGTTAGGATATTTTGATGTGGGCTTGGTGGGTTGAACTGCTTCATTTTTTTGCTAAAAAGGATATCTTTGAGGACGTTTCGATGCTACTTATTTAGAAGTGCTTATGGGGAGCAAGGGGGTGATGGTACTTTTGTCAGCCATGATTTTAACGATTCGAGAACGAGGGAAAAATTCAAAAAACATGTTGGAGAAGTCGATAGTGCACACAACCTTGCTTTAAGCAAGTGTCAAGCCTTTGATAACCCGAAGCAGATTATTGAAGTAGTTTTGTCTAAGCAAACAGATAAAAGTAAGGTTCAATACCGTACTCGCTTGACTGCATCAATTGATGTCATTCGGTTGCTCTTACGTCAGGGTTTGTCTTTCCGTGGGCATGATGAATCTAACGAATCTGAGAATCAAAATTTTTTTTCTAGAACTTTTAGAGTTCCTTGCGGATCACAATGAGTGTGTGAAAAAAGTCATGTTGTCAAATACTCCTTAGAATATCTCAAATTGACATCACCAAAAATTCAGAAAGAAATTGTTAGTGCCATTACTAGAGAAATAAAAGATGCAATTGTTAGAGACACTAAAACTGAAATTTTATTTTCCATTTTAGTTGACTAGTGTCGTGATGTCTCAGTCAAAGAACAAATGAGAGTTGTTTTGAGATATGTGGACAAAAGAAGACGTGCCACTGAACGTTTTATTGGTATTGTCCATGTTAAAAGTACCGCTGCCTTATCACTGAAAAACGAGATTGATGGTTTGTTTTCAATGCATGAATTGAGAATTTCAAGAGTTCGTGGACAAGGCTATGACGGAGCAAGCAATATGCAAGGCGAATTCAATGGTCTTAAAACTTTAATTCAAAAGGAGAATGAAAGTGCTTATTATATTCATTGCTTTGCTCATCAACTTCAGCTAACTTTTGTAGCCGTTGCAAAAAAACATTCTCAGATTTCATTACTCTTTAATTTGGTTACTAAGCTAGTAAACACCGTAGGAGTCTCATGCAAACAAAGAGATGCTCTTCGAGAAAGTGAAGCTGTTGGACTTGCTTATGCTTTTGCAAATGATGATATTGCTAGTGATCGGGGTTTAAATCATGAACATGGCATCAAAAGAGCAAGAGAGACCCATTGGGGATCACATTATGGTGTATTATTGAATTTGATTCTTTCGTTTGCTTCAGTGATAGACGTGCTTAATAAATTTGTTGACAATGCTTCAGATTATGATCAGAAAGGTGAAGCATCGAGCCTTTTGAATTCGGTGCCAACTTATGATTTTGCTTTTAAGATGCATTTGATGGAAATCGTTTTGGGAATAACGAACGAACTTTCACAAGCATTGCAAAAGAAAGATTAAAAACATTGTGAATGCAATGAGTTTGGTAAGAATAACAAAGCAACAATTACAGAGCTTGAGAGATGATGGGTGGGAAGACTTGTTGGAAGAGGTTTCACGATTTTTTGTAAAACACAAAATTGAAGTATTGGACATGAGCGCGAGGTTTGTAGCCCCGGATAGGCAAAAACGTAATGTTGAAGAAGGTACAAATCTTTACCACTATCGTGTTGATACTTTTATAGCTATTGTTAATTTGCAAATCAGTGAATTGAATAATCGTTTCAATGAGGTAACTACAGAGTTGCTCATTTGTATGGCAATTCTCGATCCAAGTAATGATTTTTCTAATTTTAATAAGCAAAAATTGATACGCCTTGCACAGTTTTATCCATATGACTTTTCTCCAATAGAGCTTAAGATACTTGAAAGTGAGCTTAAGACTTATATTATGGATGTGTGGTCCTGTGAAGAACTTTATGATGCAAAAGGGAATTGGTGAACTTGTTATGAAGTTAGTTGAGTTGAAAAATGATGTGATATATCCTTTGGTGTACTTGCTTATGAAATTGGTCTTACTTTTGCCTGTTGCAATTGCTACGGTAGAAATAGCTTTCTCTACAATGAAGATAATAAAGACTCGATCAACTTCGGAATCGCATAGGAGATGAATAGATGAATGATAGTTTGATTTGCTACATTGAGAACAATGTCTTCAAAACTATTGGGAACGAGGCTATAATCAAGCGCTACCAATCTTCGGGACCTCATCGAGTTGTAATTTAGTAAGTTCATTTGTAAACACTTGAATATCTAATTTGTATTTGCTTTTTTTTTTTGTGTTGTACTTTTAAAGAGTCTTTAATGGCTTTCGTGAAACTTAATAATACCTTTTATATGTTTTTTAAGTGTACTCTGTTTTTTACTATTATTTTACTAATAAAAGTTTTTGGTGAATTCAATATAACTTTTGCACTCCCTGAAAAAAAATCTTGGTTCCGAACCTGGCTACACCATCTTGATTTTGTATATACCAGTATCAAGATAATATTCACTATTGATACACCAGTCACTATCAATACACTTGCACTCTTTAAGATAAAAGCCTTTTCACTATCGATAGCCATATACTTTTCAAAGTGAAAGTATTTTTACTATCAGTAGCCTTACACCTTTTGAAAGTGACAAATTTTTTTACTATTGATGACATTGCAAACAATTATAACCAATTCAGATCTTCTACCCCCCTCAAAAAACTTTATCCAACAGACCACTATGCACACAATAAAAAAAAATGAACATATGGCCATACTGTCGTGGTCTTATCAAATGAACTTTTGCATGTAAAACAATACATAAATGATGCTGATTTCAAAGCCAAAAAAAATAATTAAAAAAGATTGGTGTGAATCACAAATCCAATGTAGGTGTTGCATACGTAAATATGATAGATCCAAAAAATTTCTGAACAAACTTGTATCTTGGTATCCATAAAAATTAGAGTGATCTCGTATCAAATGAGTTTTCAAAATATGTATCACCCATGCCATCATCTTGCTTTGCCACCATCTATGATTTGTTTAAATTAAAATACTTATGACAACGTAATTTCGTCCCTAAAAGTCCATAAAAAAAAAATTAAAAAAAGTCCGTTTTTCAAATTTTTTTTGTCTTTCAAACCAAACTTGTTTCTTGTAATTGAATTCACACGAACAATCAGATTAACTAATTCATCGACAATTAACCTTAATCAACCAATTCATTGACAATTACATTCTTTAAACTAACATTCAGTTTTTTTTACCAAATTCCAAGTGATACAAATAAGACACCATCAATTAACACTCAATACTAACTTTTACTAATAAAATATATCACATCGAACATATTCTAAATTAAAATTACAAGTTTCATCGAAACAAAAAATTACAAAAATGAAACATTTGGGCTAGAGTTTCAATGAAAAATGCTACTAAGATCACTTTACATACATAAATGATAAACTCTCTCTCTCTCTCTCTCACACACACACACACACACACACACACTCACACACACTCTTCATAACAACACCAAGGAGACCACACAATACAGAGCTCTTTGAACTGCTACAAACCCCACCACCTGCTCATCCACCCAAAATTTGAATCCAATTAAAAACACCACCATTAACCTAATTGGAACCCAACATCAAATTGCTAATTTGAGATAAAAACTCATTATGCAAATAACCAAACAAGCTCAAAACCAAACAAGTTCCCAAGAATTGGAACCAAGTGTAGATTACAACCTCTCAAAATAGCTAAATAACCAAACAAGCTCAAGATTAGGTCAAGCATGAATATCTTGAAAAAAAAACATAGATTTATGCAGGGTAAACATACATAGATTACTAATTGTAAGACAAGAAAACCATGATGATATAAGGTTAAGCAAATCATGTTCGACCTAAGGAATGCCACTCTAGGGATTGTGTGGAACTACATGTCAAGAAATACAATGAGAAGGCTGATTAAGACAATGGAACAAAAGAAAATAAGGAAGGTTGTAACCATGTCGTTTTAACACGCAATATTTGTTAATCACGTGTGCACCACATCAAGTCAACTAATATTCCCGCCAAGCTGATTTTCCATCTTCATTTAGAATTCAAATGTAACATTCTAGGCCTATATAAGGTGAAGAGTGAATTGCATTGACTATCAGGAGAATGAATGGATATCTATTTCTATTTTTTTAACCTTTCTCTTACTCTAACTTGCTTTCTCATGTAACATTCATTCCTTACACTCTCTATCACTTCTGTGTCTTAAAATCTTCCTTCTTATGTTGTTCTTCTATTCTCTTCTCGATCCTTCCAAATCATTATTCTTTTGACTATTTAAACAAAAACTTCACCAGCTAGGCACCAAGCAAAATGCTGCATCATTTGCATCAATCCTATACAAGCCCACTCCTCTTTTTTCTAATATGGTTTAGTTTGTGTCGCACATTAAGTTCCTTGTACCCACAATTATCTCTTATCCCAATAGCAACACAGAGAAACATGTTGTAACTAGCTATAATTTTGAGGACTATCAGCCTTAGTAAAATAGTACACGGCCTAACTGCAACACTAATCACATTGTGCATCTAGCACAAGCATTCGGGCTTCATTCTTTAAGCCAAAATATAGCAGAGAAGCCAAGTATACTACGTCCAAGAGGGTACAATTATGAGGGTATATGCATACTAAAAACCTAGAACCACCAATGGGCAATGATACTAGTAAATCAACCTCATTATATAAGTAGCAAATAGATGAGAAAAATACCATTTGATGGCGAAATGACAAGAGGGTTGGGCAGTGGAATCCTCGTCGTCGTCGCCAGGATAAAGATGTTGGCTGGCGCCGTGGAGTCTTCGGTGGTCACTCACCGTCATCGCTGCCTTGCCGGTCACTCGTTGTCGCCGATTTTCTCTCGGATCTAGAATAGAAAGGAAAAAGCTTTTGAAGGCCAATCTTCTCTCGGCTATCATGATTTGAGAGAGAGAAAAAGAGAAAGGCCATGTGTCCCTGTTCGATCGTCACTCGTTGGCCTGAGAGAGATGCGAAGGTGAGTTGGTAAGAGAGTTGGCCAAAGACAGAGGCAATGGAGTGCCAGAGGCCGAAGGAAAGAGAGGCAGTGAAACTGAGTTGGCTACTTGGGAGGTGGCAGTAGGATGGCGTGGGAGGTAGGCAGCAAAGCTGAGTATGGGTGATGGGAGAGGGAGGGAGAGAAAGAGGGAGATATAGAGAGAGAAGAAGAAGAAGAAGAAGAAGAAGAAGAAAAAGAAGAAGAAAGGAGAATGGTAGGGAGAAAGAGCAAAGACTAGGGTTTTAATCACATTTAGCGACGAATTCAGTCCGTCGTTAAAAGTTTGTGGTTAATATTCAGGATTTTTTTCCCTTTATTCACCTTTAGGGATGGAATACAGTCCGTTGTTAAATGGTTCCCTTCACAGACTTTGATGGTTCGCTTCACATAAATGTAAATAAAGCTTGGTTCAAAACTATTGACATAATGCCTAAATATCCAACCTTAACTCTACAAAAATATCTGACACTCAAACGTATGGATACATAAGTCATTTAATATAATCAATCAGGGCCTTGCTCGGGTTACCAGACTAGTAATATTTAATAAGCGAAGCGGAAAAGACATTGATATTTCTTTATGCGACACATAATCGCTTCTTTACATGACACAACATTATATTATATTTTTATTGTGAATTATACTTATAAACGTTTACATACTAAATACAATAATGTTACTAAAGGTCTACAATATTATCTTGAATAGGTTCTTTATTCTAAAGTTAATGAAGTTCTATATTAGTAAGCCTTCTTTAATTCAAAAACTAATTCTAATCATTCTAAAACTTCACCTATTAAGACTTCATTTTGATAATCATGTCCTTAAATTATGTTCTCTGATGATAAATTAAAATCAATAGACCCAAAAAAAAATTATGAGGTTTAGAAGAAAAACATGATCAAAAAATTGATTTAATTTTTAATAGGAGTAGTGAAGGTTTTCTATAGGCTCTATATGATATGAAAACTAATTTTAATCACTCTAAAACTCAACCTAATCAATATATCAACTTATTAGAATTGAATATCGACTATTGTATCTTTAAAATAACTCTCTAATATAAATATAAAAACTTATATATATAAAAAACAAAGTAACACTTTTAATTTAGAAAAAAAAATTCTTACAATTGAGGTTTAACAACTTATGAGACTTAGAACAAAAACATGATGTAACAATTGATTTAGTATTGTAGCATAGATTGTGTCCCAACAAATGGATTGTCAATCTAAGTTTATTCAGAGAATTTTGATCGAGGTTGCGTAGCATTGCATAGCTTGGATCGAGGTAAGGATTTTCTCTCCAAACCCTACTCATCATTCTAAATTTCTGTGTTTTAATCTTAACTGTTTTGCAAATTCCGTTGAACTATGATTTTATAAAATTTTCATGAAAATATTTGGATATTTCCCATGGAACCCTAATTTGAGCCGTATAGCGATCGTTTGGAATTCCTATTTCATTCTTATATGTTTATTGATTCGATCATGGTAAAACATTTTGACTTGTACTTATCTTTTTTTTCATTCTCATATGTTTATTGAATCAATTATCGTAAAACATTTTCAATCGTATTTATTGTTTAAATGTTGACATGAGTTAGAAATCCTGAGAGTTATAATGATGGTGCGTATTGTTGGCATTATAAGAATGGTCTATTGGTTGAGTTAAATTAGTACCTAAATGGACTAGTCAGTGTATATTTGCATGTGTAAAGCGTATCGAGCACTGCCACGGTAGATTTGCTATAGTATACTGCTCATGTTCAATATTACCTATCTCTTTTTATTATATCTGAAGTGTTAATGACTACTGATTTAAGAGATTGAGATGATACTCGTCCCTATGTTTATATCGAATTGCTATGAATTCATCAAGGACAAAATCTTTTGAAAAGATGATATTTGACTTGAATGTAAAAGATCTTTTGAATCGTTCGTCTATATCGAAATGTTGTGTTTCATTGAAAATACTTTTAAAATTTTTCGTTTGACTCTATATGAAAAACTTGTTCAAAATTTTTTGTTGTTTTAATCTTTGATCGAGCTTACTGGGTTCTCAAAAGTTCACTCTCTTTTGACTTCCTTTCCGCAGGTTGCCTGAGTATGGATTAGATCGAGTGAAAGAGAAAATGATTTAACTTTGGGTATTGATTGTTAGAACCCATGCGTGGGTGACTTTGCTAGTTTATTTTTCAGGTTCAAATTTAGTTTCCAGGTATAATTGTACACCGAGAGAAGATACATTGATGGATGTTTTAGTTGTTCTGAAAGTTATGGTATTATTTGGTTAAGTTTTGAGGATAATTTTGTTTAGTGTATATGATTGAGCGAGTGTTAACTTTTCAAAATTTTGGGATGTTACAAGTAATGTTTAGGTGTTGGTAGGTTTTGTTAGGGTTAGGCTCCAATCCATCTCAATTGAGTTGTGAGTCTTGGAGTACTCTGGGCAAGTGTAAGGCTTGTCGCCACGAGCTGAGGTGTCCGTAGGTTATGTTAGGGTTAGGCTCTATCTCAATTGAGTTGTGAATCTTGGAGTACTTTGGGCAAGGGTAAGGCTTGTCGCCATGAGCTAAGGTACCGCGAGTCCTACTGCCGAGGGCCCAGAGGACAAAGGCAACGGTGGTTGCGACAATGGTACCTGGGCGGGGTCCAGAACTAGCCCAATCCCTGAAGGCTAGATCAGAGCAGAATGGGCCAACCCTAGAGCTTAGGATGACTGGGGTGAGCAGTGGGCACATGGTGGGCAACTCTAAGGCCTTGAAAAGTCAGCAACTGTGAAGTCAAGACTTGGATTGATTTTTGCATTTTTAATATCTCGACCATGAGAGATGATTGGGAGTTATTCAACGGAAAATAGGGCAATGCCCACGAGCACCTCACCCATTTTGCTGGCTCCCTAGAGCATTACGGGGAGGACAACACTTTGAAGCTTCAGGAATTTCACAAGTCCCTGACTGGCCTCCCCTACTCTTGGTACTACCAGATCTCTAACAGTACTATAAACTCCTGGTCTAACATGATCCAGCTCTTCCTTGGTAAGTTTCACTATGAAACAGAGCATGTGATCAAAGTTGACATTGCTGGAATCCGCCAGAACCCAGGTGAAGACCTCAATACCTATGTAACACGATTTCACTACAAGTGCTTGGAGTGCACTGATACTTCACCAAGGATGAGACCCAATTGCATCAAGAAAAGACACCTCCAGAGTCTACCTTGAAAACCTCTAGCTTTGATCTTGGGAACATTTCAGCGAAGCTATAGGATACACCCATGACTCGGTCGGTCAATCAAAGACCCCAAAGCCCCAAACTCAGATGGCCTTGAGCGTGACGGTGGAAGTAACCAGTGACAATGACAACAGCCATAAACGCTGATCCCATGGAGGGGAGGGGCACCCTGACAAGAGATGGAAGCCAATGCCTGCCCCAAAATACCCATGAGACTTGAAGACGGTCAGAGCTCTCCTTGAGACCTGGATCAACGACAATTCCATAACCTTCCAGAGGCCAAATCTGAGCCTATCCCGAAATTATAGGCCAAGCCCAACTATTGCTCATATCATTGGATTGTTACTCACCACCTCAAGTGGTGCAGGGTCCTCAAGTTTGTCTTCACTGACAAGATTGCATTAGGTGAGCTTAAACTCTAAGTGTGGGACCTGTGCTCCATCCGTCCAAGCCCTAGCCTACCGTAGTGTATTTTCCACACTTGTAATTTTTCCTTCATTTTGCAAGTTTCCATGTACTCAATTTCCATGTACTCAATTTCCATGTACCAAGGCATGTTGCCTACCGTTGTTATGAATAAAGTTATACTTTTCAGACTTAGACAATTTTCAAGCTACAATTGTTCTTACACAAGTCAACTGATACACCACCCTTGACACCATCACCTACTCCCTTGCAGGCCTCACCCCTTCTTTTTTACAAACAGGATAGGCTACCCCTACTCCCTTCTGCCTCACATTGTATAGCGATTTGGTAGGTGATGCGCGGGTGACTCGAGCCACGCTACTAAATCTTGACTCCGTTAATCGACATACCCCTAGTCAGGCATGCACGTGACATGTCTTGTCGCCCCTACCTCCCATGACTCAGCTCGTCATTGATGATAGCCCACCATCCTAAGTCCCCATTCCTTCTAATCTTGACCTCTTATGGTCATGGTTGCATCACTTCCCCTTATGCACTTTTTGACACTTAAGAAAAATTCTTTGTTTTTTACTGCTTGGTCACCGTCCTCAGCGCCTCCCCTCCCATAACGCACTTGTCGGAGCTGTACTCTTATCTTTTTGGGACATAGAAAATTTTTTCAAAATTATTTTTCTTCCATGTACCCGCCACCCTTCTCATCCTCTTTCCAACACATAGAAACGTTTTCAATAAAATTTATCATTCCCAACACCTCTCATCCTCTTTTTAACACTTAGAAAATTGTTTACAAAATTTTGCATCCCCCTCACCCCACCTTTCTCTCTTTTTCCTTAGGCACAACCTAAAACAAATTGAAAATTGAAATCATATATTCAATTTCAAAACAAACCCAAATGGGCAGACCAGTCTGCGGGTACTGAACCACCCGTGACCCGCACCGACCCGCCATCTTCTTTCTCTAAAGAACCCTGCCCGACCAGCCCTATTCTTTCTCTAAAGGACCCTGCCCAACCCAGTTAATCAAACTGATCCATACCCGGACAAAATACTCAACCCCCCTCAACCAAAACCCTAATTTCCCTAACCTAATCGCTTTCTCTTTCTTCGTGCACCGCACCCCTTTTGCGCCGCCGCCCTTTTGGCTTCACTTTCTCACGGTCGGTAGCCCTCTGATCGACATCGTCCCTTCTCGTCGCTAGCGATACCCTAACACTAACCCTCTCCCTTTTTCTTCTTTCCCCTGGCCCTTCGGGCCAGCCCTATGCTGTCGCCACGCAGCTGCCCTCCTTCCTTCTTCCCCCTTCTCTTCTCTTTCCCCTATCCTTGGCCACCATCCCTCTTTTACCCTCGGCCTCCATCCTCTTTACTCCCCCGGCCTTCATTCTCCATTCCCCCAGCCTCTATTCATCTTCCTCTGCCCCACTTTGGCCACCACACCTCTCTACCTCCGCCCCCTTCCACCTTTGGCCCCTCCTCTCTTCCACCCTCAGCCCCCTTTCGCCTTCCACCCCCGACCTTTCTTGCAACCTTGGTCCCTCCACTTTGGCCACCACCCCGGCCACCCCACCTTGGCCCCTTCCCCCCACTTTGCGCACCACCTTTGTTAGCACCAAGATACTCCCTGACCTCGGCCAACACCTCCACCTCACCTCTGGTTGATCTCGAGGCCAAACCTGAGGCCGACCTTCCCTACTTTCTTTTGGTCGACCCGTCACCCCTTTTTAGCCTCCCTCACTCCAAGCCCACCACTTCGACCTCACCCACCCCATGGCCATATCTTAGCCTTCACTACCCCAAGGCCTTTACACCATGGCCAACAACTAAGGTCGATGAACCACCCTATCCTACCCACGAAGGCCAATGACCCAACAACCTTCACACCATGGCTAACATGCCAAGACTAAGAAACCAACCGATCTTACTCTCTGGTCGAATCCCCCACGGTGATCGAACACCTTCCATCATCACAACCATTAACACAACAAAAGAAAAAAAAAACCAAAAAATTTTCACCCAACAAGAGGCAACGCGTACCTCGCGGGCAACCCTTCACGTCACTGCGTCCCTTAAAAAATTCCGTTACTCTTTAACACTTGGAAGTTTTTTGTAACTTTGACCACATTTGCATTGATTGCGCCATGCGCCCTTCACAGTGCCCCCGCGTCACAACGCCTACAGCGTCCATGTCATGATGCCCTACTGTGCCTGTGTGCCCGTCTTTGTGCCCCCGTGTCGACGCCTAAGCATCCTCAGGCTTCAGTGACAACGCCGGCGACTCTATGGCTAACAAACCTCAAAAACTCTTCTAAGTATGAACTTGCAAATATGCATGGGCTACACGTGCAGCTTGCCCCTCCGTGCATACTGTATGCAGGGGGCTTATATTCATAACCTATTTTGGCTGCACCCATGAACCCAATGTGGGTCCCATTTTGTACGACACATCAATATTGTTAATGTTCAATTTTTCAATGCTTTAGACCGGTCAAAATGCGGATGCTCAATTACTCAGCCGTTCGCACATCTTCCCGCGTGGGGTTGGCGTGTTTTAACTTTCACAGCCTTTTTTGCTCAGCGAGTCACACATCTTCCCCCTCAAGGGTCGGCGTGCCTCAACCTTCCTAGTCCCTTTTTGCTCAGCCAATTGCACATCTCCCCCTTAGGGGTTGGCATGCCTCAACCTTCAAAGGCCCTTTTTGCTCAGCCGGTCACACACCTTTCCCATTGGGCCATCGGCCGCCTTCCTCCTTTGGAGTTGGCTAGCCTTTCACCCATGCATGCTCACTTTATTCCTTCGGCCAAGCACTACAGGAATGCTGCCCATGAGCCAACTTCATGATGTTTGTTGTTTGTGCCTGTGCGCTGACTTTAATTCGTGAATCCCATGGCCCGCGCACCAACTCTGCGACCCCCGTCACCTACGCCCGTGTGCCGACTCGAAGACCCGTATCGTCCGAGCTATCGTACCAACTTTGCAACACTTGTCGCCCGTGCCTGAGCGCTGTCTTCGCGTCACGTGCCCCTGGCACGACATTTACTTCCATAACAGACATTACTGTGCCTGTGCGCTGTTCCCATGTCACGTGCCCCCTTGCACTGCACACACTCCACCATGCTACAAGTACAATCCCGACCCCTATCAACTCGTCAGCACCATATAGAGTTCGTTGCGTCCATGCGCCGCTCCACTGATACTGTCGCGCCCCTTGCTTTCTGTCACACTACTATGCCGACAACACTCCACACACTCTGTCGCCCCTATGTGCTATGTCGCTTATACAGTCGAGCACCCAGGCACTATGTCACACTACCACCCCCTTCCCCGTTGGTCCATTCTTTCACCACACCATGCGCACCTTGCCTTGCTCATGGAACATGCTTCGATTCACTCCCCAGAGTGTGCAGCATCCCAGGGGGGATAAGCGACTATTTTCGGGACACTGTCTCCGACAGGGAGCTTTAAGTGTTCCGGCATGAAGACTCTTCTTCTGCCAGGTAAACGGCTCTTCCCGATGCTATCTCAACCTGTCAGGTCAACGACTTCTCCAGGACACTATCTCCACCAGGGAAATCTAAGTGCTCCACAGCATGAAGACTCACCTTCTGCCAGGTAGACGGCTCCTTCGGGATGCTACCTCGGCCCCTTGGGTAGGCAACTTCTTCGGGACACTACCTTGGCACGCTCTTAGTGCTCTGATACAAAAACTCACCCGTGGGGATAGAAGACTCTTCTGGGACATTATCTCTGCCAGGAAGCTTCAACTCCCCTTCTGTAGGTAGACAATTCCTCCGGGATGTTACATCTGCCCGTCAGGTAAGCGACTCTTCTGGGATACTACCTTGGCGCGCTACGAACGAGTGCTCCAGCACAAGGACTCACTTGTAGGATAGACAACCTATGCGGGACTCTATCTCTGCCAAGGTTTCTGTGTGACTAGCCTACGTGCTCTGGCACTAAGGGCTTTCATCAATACCCTTAAGGACTATAACCCTCGGGTCACTCTGAGACGGGAGTAGGTCTCCGAAGGGCATCGTGCCTAGTTCGCATGATAGTTAGGCATCGGGTCTTCCCCATCACTATCAAGTCCTTGGCGTCTCTCGATGCCCTTTGGACTTTACAAGGGCCTTGGACTGGTGGCTAGATCAAGGGGGCTCTCTGGCCACACCGGCGCCGTATCGGCCATTCTTTCTAGAGAGATAGAGTGATGTTGTGCGGGGTACACCTAGTGAATATGCAATCTGACAGTCCGTTGAACACCGTCACCTGTGGACCCTCCGATGGCGTGTCACTCCCGGGAAGCACCACATGTTGCTTGATGACATCATCATCTCAATCTATAAATAGAGGTCTCGAGAATTCATTTGGAGGACTTGACATTTTTTAGACTTTCATTGTCACATTCACTTTCTCACTTTAGAATTCTAGAGAGAGAAATATACATGACCTTGACTCTGAACCTAAGTATCAGATAGTGACTATCGTCGTGCGCCATACATCGCCTTTGCAGCACTGCCATCCTCAGACTCTATCTAGGAAGGCCTTGGTCTCTACCCTTGCTCCATCCTTTTTGTGTTCCACATCAGTACACTTGACATCTAACTCGGACTTCATTCGTTGTGGCACCTCCATGTCGATTGCGAAACCATTTTCCTTGGCATCAAACTCAAACCACTTTTTTCATTATGGTGACCTTTCCAAAGATTATGGAACATTACACATATATTAAATCATCCACTGAATTACTTAAATAATCACCCTTCATCCTTTTTTCTGAAGATCGATTAGTAAAAAACCAATAAATGTGGTGAAAATTGGAAGACCATGCAATTGAAAGAGGGCACCAACGTATCGAGCATACCACCAAAGTTTTCTAAGTGAAAGCCAAATAATTTTTTGTTCATCAGAACAAAAAGAAGGTGCAGTGCAGAAAGAACAAATGAGTTTGGTTGTAATCTTGTTTTCATTGTTCACTTCACAGAGCTTCAGGAAAATTTAAGCATTTGGTTATACTTCGGTACACGGTTGGCTGCATTTTTCTGTGGTCTATACAGAAATTGCACGAAGGGCGCCTTAAGACCCGCTCAAACTTGCAACCATACTTGTCTTATAATAGTGAAAACCATCCCTTTTATACTCCACAGCTTCAACGCCGCACACACTCTCAAACTCTATTAACCTTCAACAATGGCTATATTCAGAAGCATGCTTCTCTTCTCCCTGATGACACTCTCAGTTTACTCACTCTTAATGCGCAAAACCAATGCCGACATGGAGATCAGCTTTGGTGCCGGGGGGAAGAGGCGAATGCGACAGTAGGCATCCGCAGTTTTGTGTTGATCACAATCCGTTGAGCAAGTTTCACAGGAAATGCGAGGATGGCAAAAACAGTGAATTAGGTCAAAATAATCCTGCAGAAGCGGAGCCCGGTGGTGATGACAACGAGGACGATGGGATCAACCATGAAGATGATAACAGAGACAAGGGTTTCCACGAGGCCGGAGAGATAGATCCTGCAGAAGTTACTGTCATGGGACACTGACTTTCGCGCCCAACTCGAAAACAGTATTCTTTGTTATTAGGTTTTTTGCTTTGTTTATGAGCCGACTGTTGTACTTCGGTGCTTCAACAGGACTTGGGATATTGTTTCGATGCGATCGATACTTATATACTATACACCCAGCTAAGTTTACATCCCCTTTTCCCCCTCTATGCTAAACAGGAGTCTACGTGAAACTCTGTACTGAGGCTTTTTCTTTACTAAAGGAGTGTTTCGCTTGGTTGGTATCACGTTTTAACCGTTGAATGCACACTGTTAAATGACAGATTATCACGATGTCTGTCGCCAAAAGCCAAAGCGACTAGACCATGTTTATCGCAGCTAATAATTAACTCGTTGCTTAGGAAAGGGGAAAAAAAAAGCTTAACTCATGCAGGCACTTTTTGACATGCATTTGGAAGCGGCATCACGTACATTATGGATGAAGGCAAAGTTGAACGAGGTGTGTGCCGAGATCAACTTTGAAGAGTCCAACCAAACTGAAATTCCGGAAAACGATATCCTTCTACAAAACTTTGACGTGAGTGTCAAAAGAAGGTCAACATGTAATGCCCCAGGACACCAGTTTGTGATATTTCATAAGCTACTTAATTAGGATTTCACGTTTAATAGAGTTGAAGGTCTTAAGTTTTATCTACACTTCACAGTCATTTTCAATAAAATTTCAACCTTTTAGCGGCAGAAACGAGATCATGAAATTGAAAGTAGTGTAGGTTTTAAAACTCTCAATCCATTACAGTAGTAAGTTCATGTTTTTAGATTAACGTGGATAATCACACGTTCTTTTTCTTTTGAATCAGCATGGATAACCACACATGACCAAGAAGCTTTAGACCCTAAAGTAAGTTCGGTCGGATTGAATGGCTCTTGGACTGAATATGACAATAAAGTACCCAGTGAGGAGGTTCATTTAGTAAATAACTTGACTTTGACCATTTTAACAAGAAAATTGATATTTGAGCTTCACTCTTACCTATTTGAGCTTCATGTTTGTTGTTAAAGTTCCCGGAAGGGTCTTTATATCATCATTTTAGGGAAACTTGTGGATTCCAAATGTTGAAAGTGAAGCTCAAATATCACTTTCCTTTAACAATAAAATTTGGCACAATTATCAACCCCCCCCCCCCCCCCCCCCCCCCGCGTCCTGCATGCGCGGCTACTTTTCAAGTCATAAAAACCTACATCAAACTAATGCTTTCACTTTGAACCATCAGATCATGAGGCTATCCTCTAAGTTAGCAAAGATAAAATAGAACAATATTTGTTGTATGATAAGAACTCCACGTGACAAATGATCAGATAACCATTGACTTCACCTCCTAGATATCTAAAACCACCAAAGCAAGCTTTAGATTTATGAGCAACAAACGTGTGTTCAAGCTTTTTTGAGCCTTACTAATTCTTGTTAGATTTTACTTTGACCTATCTAAGAAAAAGCTCCTCAGTTTGCTCCCTGTCGAGCAGATATCAGAAAGAACATGTTTCTATACAGAAGACGTTTATCATCTTATCCTTGCGGTCTGGATAACTGAAGTTCTAACTGATAGCTTCTAGCTGTAGTACTTTTCCAGGTCATAACATCGCAATGCAAAGCACAATATCATTACCTCATACTTTCTGATCATGTTCCCTATATATACCTCCATTTGAGAAGCATTTCCTATACTTCCAACAGAGACAATCAGCGGAAGCTTCTTCAGTGTTCACTAGTGCAACACAAAAGAAATCAGAAGTAAATATTCTTAATTCCTCAGAGATGGCTATATCCGACGTTCGATGGTTCTCTGCCTCAGCGCGCTCATCATGAGCTTGCTCGTGACTGAAGTCGCCTCTATAAGGTACATTGGGTACCCTCCAATGTCTCGTGATAGCAACTATCATTGCAGCTGAAAGAGTGAAAACTGCCACCCGCAACCGGCAAAACCCTACTATCGAGGCTGCGAAGCAGCAGAGCGATGTCGACGGGGTCTTGAGGCAAAGGTTTCGGACAACAAAAATGATGAAGGTGAAAATATCTCCGGAAGAAAATCAATAGCCGAATCCCATGGGTTTGGTGACATTGGCCCTAAGAATGGTCTAGAGTGAGAGGGCCAAAGAGGGTAATAATGTGCATACTAAAAGCATTAGTGAGACTTACGTAGTGAATAAAGAAGACTGCTTTGACATGCATAGAGTCTCCCCAGGAAGGAGTTAAAACTGTTTGAATTAGTATAAAATAAACCGTGTACCGAATTCATGGAGATGAATGAACATATGTTGCTTCTAGTCATGGGAAAGCATTCCAACTATTGATCTTATTGGCGACAATCTAACTTTAGTTTCTATATATTACATGGGCGAGTTTCCATGTACTCAAAGTTGACATGTTTTGATCAAGTTTGCACTCATTTTTACTGTTTTTTTTTTTGGAGAAACCAAAAGCAAATGGATCGTATGCCACAGCTAGTCCAGCTGCTTCAGTGCTATACCCAAAAAAAAAAAAAGTTAAGACTGATGCTAACGGAAGAGATAGCATATAGCAATTGATGTATATGACATAATAGGATCAGATAATAGTCAACAAAAGTGTCATTTGGGACTTTTGAAGCGAAATAAACTTGTACTGAAGTTACTAGTCATAAAATAGGAAAAAGCTTTGCTTCAACAAGGATTGAACAACAAACTGTAATATGTAGAGCCTGATTTAGGTCCAGATCGAGCTACTGTACACCAAGCCCAACTTCCACGGTTTTGCTCTTGGGGAGTGGGCCAGGGGGTACAGGGGCGGGGCCTTTAGTTTGGGGATCTGGTTCTGTGCCCCCGATTTTTGGCAGAGTACTTTTGTAATAATGTATGTTTTGCTCTAGGATTTTCTTATGTATACGTATCTTCGGGTTTGGAGATAATATAGAGAGAAAATGGCAAGAGAGAGAGGGGCCTATAGTTTTTAGTTGTAAACACTATTGAATAGGAAAATCAAGTCTGGTCATGCACCGAGAACATGGCCATATTGGTAAACTTCATAAATCTTCTGTTGTGCGTTTGTTTTTTCATTTCTCGTTCTTTTTGTTCTTCGATATATTGCTTCGTTGTTTTTGCGTTTCATAACAAAAACAGTGACAACTCTTATCTTAAAAAGGGGAAAAAATGGCTTTATACTTATCGTCATGGTTATGTTATCTGACATCGATTGATCGTCGGCAATTATGGCTGTGTGCTTGGTGGTTAAGATGGTGGTGGTGGTGCTAAGTTGTTGAGATGGTGATTGCGATGTTGTCTGCTTGGTTGATGGGACTCAATGGTAAGCAGATTCATGCGGTGGCGGTGGCGACGGTGAGCCAGATCTGCCGGTGGCAACGACAGGATTGTGGTGGCAATGTAAAAGATCTGTTGGTGTGAAAGCGAGAGAGTGGTGACGTTGGGGTAGATCTGTGGTGGCACGGCAGCAGGTTGACGAAAGTGGTGTAGTTGGGGCCGCTGCCGGATGGTGATGGTGGTTGTTTGTTGGAAGTAGTGGTGGTGAGAGGGTAAGTAGTAGTAGTGGAATGAAATGAGTTTTTTAAAATGTGGATAGCAAATTGCTTCCGTTGAAGTTTGATGGTTAGATCTCAAAGCAAAAACAAAAATTGAAAATCCAAAATTTCAAAATAGAGTTTTCAAAAATAGCTTCGTTTTAAAACTGGTTTTCAAAATTAAAAAAAAAAATAGCCCCGTTTGGAAAACAGCCCCATATGGCAGCTACTAGGATTTGGTGACAAGGCTTACAAATTGAGGTCTTAGTTATTATTTCCCTTCAATGTAGAATGAATTTTCAACACAGTAGCACATATGTAATTGAATATTTTTGGTAGCCTTTGGAAGTGTTGTGAAGATTATTGACCTGACCTATCTATCTATCTACCTACCATCTAAAAAAAGCTCCTAAGTTTGCTCGCGTCGAACAAATAGTGGAAAGAAGTCGCTTCTTAATCTTGCTAGAAACTTAAGGACGCTATCAATCTACATTTTTCTTGACAACTTTTCTCAGTACTGTTATAGTCGTACCTTTTAACAAATGGTAGTTGCATGCCGTAGGAGTTTAGCCTCACGCTTTAAGGTCTGGTTCCCTATAAGCTCCTCCATCTCAAAACCATTGTCTTTCCCCCATTGGAGACAACATGATAAGACTTTTGGTGGTTGATGAGAGATGGCTATCATATGAGGCACGATCGTGCTCGATCTGCTTGAGCGTACTCATGATGAGCTCACTCATGATTGAGGTCGCGGGTTCGAAGTACGTTGAATATCCTTCAACATGGATGAATCCTTCAAGGTATAAGTCATTGCCCGTAAGATGGTCTGGGGTGATAGGGCCAAAGAGGGTAATACGGTGCATACTAAGAGCATCAATTACACTTGTGTAGTGAATAAAGGACATGCAGTCTCCCTAGGAAGGAGTTAAACTGGTTGAATGTAAAATAAACAGTGTATCGAATTCATGGACATGCATGTGTCTCCCTAGGACTGTTGCTTCTAGTCATGACAAGCATTCCAACTACTGATCTTATTGGTGACGATCTAACTTTCTTTTCTATATATGCCATGGGCAAGTTTCCATGGGTTTAAAGCTGACATGTTTCGATCAACTTTGCACTCAATTTTACTGTTTTTTTTGAGAAACCACAAGCAAATGTATCGTAAGTCACTGCTACAGTGCTACAGCAACAAAAAAAAATTAAGACGGTTGCTTACGGAAGGAGAGCATGTAACAATGGTCTAAATGACATTATAGGATTAGACAACTGTTAACTAAAGCGTCCTTAGGTATTTTGAACCGAACTAAACTTGTATAGAAGTTACTAGTCATAAAATAGAAAGAAATATTTTTTTCTTTTTTTTTTTTGCTTTAACTAGGATTGAGCTACAAAACAGCGGCAAGAATTTGTCATTTGAAGTCTTATGCTAAATATAAAAGTGGCTGACATCTAGGCATTATATTTAATGGTTTCAGATCGGTGAGACGTGAATGCTCTTATTATCAGAAGTCCAGAGAATCACCCGGGCTTTATATGGAAATCCTTCCGACTCAAATTCAAGGTTTATACTCCCGATTTATAAACTCAAGATAAAATTGGCAATGATTTGATAAGCACATGGAGTTTATGCGTTGAGGTTTTTTAATTGCTAATATGAGATTATATTCTCAACATGGGCCCTTATGCGTGGCAAGACTTTTTTTTAATATGTGTCGACGACATTGAAATAATATAATAAAAGTACCCTACTTAATACTAATAGCCAGCTAGAGGTTTGATGACAAGGCATCTTAGTTATTATTTCTTTTTAATGTAGAATGAATTTTCTATAATTTGATTATTGATCTTATGTATTATATTGATAATTTTTTGTGATGATTATATTATGCCTAAATATATACATGCATTTAGTAAATTATAATAAACTTAAATTAATTATAACATAATTGTTTTTCTTCTAAATCCATGTGTTATTTTCTGATCTTCGTATCTGAGAGTTAGTTTTAAGGACAAGATAATCAAAAGAAAATCCTAATAAATTATTATAATTGGGCATTTAGAATTAGTTTTTAGATTACATAAGGCTTCCTAATATAGCCCTCATGCATATAGTTCCTGCAAAACTAAATTGAAAATAGGGATCACATCCAATAATTTGCATATCGACTAACATGTTAAGTATATAGCTTTAGATCCTTTTCAACTATCAGTATACGAATAACGAATAAGCTTTAACATTATTATAATCTTAATTAATAGTAAATATATAGTCATTTGTTGGTCATGTGGTCTCACCCAGAAAAATACCGTCAATTTTTTAGTTTTAGCAAAAGGATTTTAAAAGTTGCATATTATATTTATAAATCTTTATGTCGTTTACGATAAGTATATATTAAAATAAAATAAATATGAGTAAAATATTAACATTATTGTAATTATTTCAATCTCAATTGTGACATAATTTTTCTCTTCTAAATCTAATATGTTATTTTTTGTTCTTCAGATATATCAATGTTTATATTCAAAGAACAGAGTATTTTAAGTATACAATAGTTAAAATTAAGTCCTAATAAGTTAGTTTATTAATTAGTTAGAGTTTCAGAATATTTAGAATTAATTTTTCTATTAGGGGCCATTTAATAAAGCTGAAGTTTAAGTGCTGAAAACCAAAGTATTGAATTCGTAAAACTAAAATTTTAAGCGACTGAACTTTTATCATTGAAAAATAAGTTAACTTGTCTGGTAAATCAAAAGTAAATGTCTGAACATTGTTCCATTTACAAATTTATCCATTTTCTCAAAGTCGTACATTTATTTATGTATTTTGTCATTTTTTTTTTGCCAAAATCGTATTGGTGATGATGGTGACAGTAGCAATGGAGTACTAATGTTGGTGGTAGCGAAAATGTGTCAATAGTGGCAATAGCGGCGAAACGCTGTCAATTGTGGCAATAGAGGGGGAAGGTGTCAATGGTAATAGTAGTGGTGCACGAAAATGTGGTGTTTGTAATTGTTATCGTGGCCATAAGCGGCAACATGACAATCATGGCAATGGTAGTATTATGGTGGATAATTACATGGTTTTGACGGTCATAAATGTGATGGTGACAGTGATGGTGTGGTGGAAGTAGCAGTGTCCTTGTGATTATAGTGGTAGTGGGTAGGTGTTGATAATGTGGTGGTGGTGACAAAAGGTAACACTTGTTACGGTGGTAGTTGTAGTGTGCGGTGGAGCCCGTGTTGCCTGCAAATTTAAATAAGGTGGCATTATGGTGGTAATTATTCTCTTTATGTAAAATTTAGTTCAACAACTCTTAACCAACTCACTTATAATTAAGTGATAAACATTAAAAGTCCATCTGACTTAAAATTTTAGTCTATTTTTTATAAGAATTAATTTTTAAGTGATATAACGTTAACTGTTGTCAAATGCACTTAACTTAAAATTATTGAAAATTTTAAGTTTTAAGTGCTTAATTGTTTTATGAAACACATCCTTAAATCTAATATGCTATTTTTGTTTTATATATATATATATATATATATATATATATATATATAAATTTTATATTCACATTAAATAGTGGTTTCAAGAGTACAATAGTCAATTAAGTCCTGATAAGGTAATGTATTCATTAAGTTGAGTTTAAAAATAATTAGAGTTAATTTTTATATTACACAAGGTGTATTGCGAAATTAATCAAAGTTATAAAATAAAGATCCTATCTAAATTTAAATCAATTGTTAGATCATTTTTTTTTTGGTTCTAAGTCTCATAAATTGTTTAACCTCAATTGTATTAATTTTTTTTTCTAAATCAAAAATGTTATTTTTGTTTTTTTATATATATATATATATATGTGTTTTTATATTCATATTAGAGAGTGATTTAAGGATACAATTGTCGATATTCAATATTAATAAGTTAATATATTGATTACGTTGAGTTTTAGAGTGATTAGAATTAGTTTTAAAATTATATAAGGCTTACAAAAACCCTCACTACTCCTGTAAAATTAATTAAATATAAAAATAAGGATCCTATTAAAACTTAAATAAATTATTTAATCATGTTTTGTACTAAATCTAATAATTTTTTTGGGGTCTATGAATTTTAATTTTTATCATTAAAGAACACAATTTAAGGACATAGTTATCAAAATGAAGTCTTAATGGGTAGAGTTTTAGAATGAATAGAATTAGTTTTTGAATTAAGAAGGTTTAATAATATAAAATTTAATTAACTTTAAAATAAAGAACATATTCAAGATAATATTGTAGACGTTTAGTAACACTATTTTATTTATAGTATATAAATGTTTATAAGTATACTTCACTTATTATATATTATTACTAGTCCGATAACCTGTGCAAGGCCCGAGCCGATTATATTTAACGACTTATGTATTCGTACGTTTGAGTGTCAGATATTTTGGTAGAGTTAAGGTTGAATATTTAGACGTTATGTCGATGATTTTGAACCAAATTTTATTTGTATTCACGTGAAGTGAACCATTAAATTCAAAATCTGTCACATTAAAGCATTTACATATAAGTATCGTTATAATCAAAAGGAACTAAAAAAAAGTATAAAATTGAAAATGTTCCAAAATACCGGACTGATTCCACATTAATTACTTATGTAAAATACTGTACAATTACACATGATAGTTAAAGATAATATTTTAAAAACAATCAAGCTGTTCTTTTTTAGTAATTGCTATACTAGTATGCGATTGAGTAAAACATATGTCAAAAGGAAAACAACTTTATTTATTTATAGTTTATTGTATAGATTATGATAGAATGGGTTGTAATGGCGTAGGTTTAAAAATCCCTTTATATGTTCACTTATTTTATATTCTTTCTTTGTAGATTGTTGACTGAGTTTTAATTTGATATTTTATTCAGGTCATCGTAGTAATGCCTAAATAATCTCATATTTAAATTTTGTTTAAGTGCTGGTAATCATATTAACTCCTAGTAAGTTTTAACATTTATTTCAATATATAATTTTGTCTCTCATGTGTTTGCATTTTTTTTATTCAGAGTTTTTCTAAACTGCAAGTAAAAGTACAAAACTTTTTATCCTTACTTAGCTTTTACTCTTTATATTGACTTTATAACTATATTTTATTATTATTATTTTTTTTTGCATTTCAAAGGAGTATATGGTTTCAGTTTAAGAGATTGATGTAATCTAACTAAAAATTAATTTGTGAAAGTGAATTTCTATTTTGCCATTTTAAAGTTTTTTTGAACATTAAGTCATTTAAGGTGTGAGTCCTTTTCAGGTATTTGTTAGGTCTATAATTTAAAGTTTGAGCTATTTAGGTAAAACTAATTTCCTAAATAAACATATATTTTTATATTTTGATGCATTTTAAAAAACTAAGTCAATTTTTTGTATATTGCTTTCGTAAAATGAAAAAAAAATATTTTAATTTGTGAGTACAATCTTTAGTTTTATACATAATTGTTGTAGTTATATTTAATTTTTAATGTACTTTTGAGGTGTTAATAGTCAAAATCAAACCCTAATATGTTAATATATGTCAATAGCATAAAATTTTAAAAGTCGTGCAATTATACCTACAAAATTTTCAAAAATAAATTGTAAAAAAGAGTTAATGGGTCGGGGATGATTTTAGTTTTTTTACCTTTAAAGATTGAATTTTGTTATTTTAAAATACTTTTGACGTGTTAAAAGTTAAAATTAAGGCCTAATATATGAGTATATTAATTGGGGAGAGTTTTTGAAGGCGTCGAATTAGTTTTTTAGTTTTATAAGGTTTACAAAATTGGGGCCAATTTAGGCCTATGACTTTTTTAATAATAAATCAGATTAAAGTTTTAGTATGTTGGGGTAAAAATGAAAAAAGATACAAAAATTTAGAATGATATGTAGCATAATAAGAAGAGATGACATGTCGCGTAAGTAGCGCCGTGAACATCCGTGTTTGTTTACTTCTAATTCATTAATCTCAAAAAGTATTTGTGAAATTAAACTGTTATTTATATACTCTAATTACTTTTAAGAGTTAAGTTATATTCAGTTTGAGTTTTTTTATATGATTACCAATTTAGAAATTGTGGTCAGAACATTAAAATTAATTTCTTAAGTAAATTGCTACGTTGGTACTTTAAAATGTTTAAAAAAATTGAGTCATATTCGTTGTTTACATTAATTTCGTAAATAGAAAAGAAAGATTGTTATTTGTACGTCATATTCGCTTCGATTCTTTTTTTGTTTGCATGTATTGGTGTATATGATTCTCAATTTAGAATTGAGCTCAATTTGAAGATGTTTATTTTTGAATCATTTTCCACTGTTATTTGTATTTATTAAAATTACATATGCATCATGATTCTTTATTTTGATTTATTATTAGAAATTTTGTAGCTCTTGTTGTTATAATTTTAGTTTATCTTATATTAGTTGAAAACCAATTTCACACTTTCTAAAACTCTACCTAATCAATGTATCAACATATTAGAAATTAATTGTAATTGTTAACACCTCAAACACACTTTAAGAAAACAAAATAAACACCCAAAAATTTTTAAAAACGTAAAATATTTTTAAAAATTAAGTTATATCAACACTTTGTAAATTATTTTTAAAATATCTTAATTTGTGAAAAAAATTATCTTTGATTTCATACATGATTTGGTGTATATGATTCCCAAAAATAAATCGAAGGCCGATCCAAGTTATGGGCCAAGAAAGGAGATCGAGGAGCATGTTACAAGATGCGGTTTGAGTTTTCAATGGGAGGCATCAATGGTAGGCAGTACAGATTCATCTCCCATTCTAGACGGCGAATCTCGTGGTCGGCACCAGGCGTAGAGGGGATGACGTCCCCAAGGATGAACTCATCACGAGGCATTGGAAGTACGCCCCTAAGGACAAACTTCTCATAAAACCGTCTCCGAACCCTACCAAAAAGAAATCTATCGCCCAAGGAAGGATTTTGTGTACCCTTAGTCCATGGCGATAAAAAAAGCGAAGCTACCTCCTAATTTATGGATGCCGCAATATGACTTGTATGATGGAAGTGGCAACCTAAGGGAACACGTCTACCAATTTTAGACGAACATGCTGCTCCTCCAAGTCTTCGACGCTGTCATGTGTCGCGGCTTTCCAACCACGCCTTGAAGAGATCTGCTCATGCGTGGTTTAAGTCCCTAGGGCACAGATCTATTCACTCCTTTGCTCAACTTTCTGATCTATTTTAGAAACATTTTGTGAGCAGCCAAACCAGAAGGAAGAATTCTGCAAGCCTTCTCAATGTTGTGCACGAGAGAGACAAATCTTTGTCACAATATTCGGGACAGTTCAACGAAGCAACATTGAAAATTGACAATCTGGATGAGTCGGTGAAGTACACCATTTTTTTGCACGGACTTCGACCCATTTCTAAATTCATGTTTGAGGTTAACAAGAGTCCCCTTAGGAACATGAGCGCACTGCTGGTAAAGCCAACAAATACATCCAAGCCAAAGGGTACTTAGGAACACATAAGGGACATCGAAGTGATAACGGGCAAGAGCAAGGAAAGCGTGCTCGAGATAATAGTCCTAGAAGCCGGAGAAACTCCAAGTGCTTGAGGCAAGATCAATGGTGCCCCAAGGAGCTATTCGATATGAAGAATCTGACACCATTGAATGCCAAACCGTCACAAATTCTTCATGAGATAAAGGACAGGGAAATCTTAGAAAGACTGGACAAAATGAAGTCAGAACCAAGTAACCGAGATACAAATTTATGGTGCCGGTATTACAATAATCATGGTCACACCACCGACAATTGCGAGTCGCTCAAGCGTGCTATCGAATCCCTCATCAAGTGAGGGCATCTGAAGAAGTATGTCGCGAGAAGAGATGATAGAAAAGAAGCCACTCCTGTAGTAGGAAGAGAAGAGGCACAGGAAAATGTGGGCACCATCAACACCATCAGCTAAGAAGCAAAAGATGGAGCTAGTCCCAACAATATCCTTATCTGAAGAAGAGTTAGGGATACAAAGACGCCCCAGGATGACCCGTTAGTGGTTACTCTCCGAATTGGTAACTACGACGTTAAGAGAATCGTCATGGATAGGCAGAAGTCTTATTTTATGAGGCATTTCAGAAGATGAACATCCCATCTGATTGACCATGCAAGATAGACACGCCCCTTTATGGCTTCTCCAACCACCCTGTGGTCTGCGAAGAGATTATTGCATTACTCATTGCCATGGGCACTCCCCCGACTAGAGCAAAATTGATTTAGGATTTTGTGGTGGTTTGTGTTCCTTCAGCTTACAATGCCATCCTTGTCCAGACAGCGCTGAATCAGTTGAAAGCAGTGGTATCCACATACCACATGAAAATGAGGTTCCCTAAAGAACACAAAATTGGGGAAATCAAGTGTTGACCAAGTAGTGGCTCGGCAGTGCTATTTGGCATCGTGCCGAACCAAAAACAATGAGATCCTTGTCATTGAAGATTTGAGAGATGAAATGAAGGTCAAAAGAGGCAAGCCAGCTGAAGACCTCTTAGACATCGAGATATATCCTGGTAACAAGGATAAGACAGTGAGGATAGGAACGGGACTAGAAGAAGGTCTCAAGCTCAGGCTCGTTAGCCTTTTACGGAGTTACTTTGACATATTTGCATGGACAACATCTGATATGCCTGGGATCGATCCCGAGGTAACTACTCATAAACTAAACGTGGACCCGCTCAAGAAGTTGGTCAAGAAGAAGAAGCAGACATTTGCCTCAGAAAGACAAGTGAAAATAGAGGAGGAGGTGGACAAATTATTGGCCGCCGAGTTCATCAGGGATATTTCTTACCCTGATTGGATTGCCAATGTTGTTATGGTACCAAAGTCGAGCGACCGCTGGTGCATATGCATCGATTTTACTGACCATAACAGAGCGTGCCCAAAGGATAGTTGTCCACTTCCTCAAATCGATATCCTCATTGATGCCACCTTGGATCATGGATTATTAAGCTTCATGGATGCTTATTCAGGGTACAAATCAAATAAGAATGTTGGAATATGACGTTCTCAAAACCTCATTCATCACAGAACGAGGACTTTACTGCTATAAAGTCATTCCCTTTGGGCTAAAAATGCGGGAGCTACATATCAATGCTTGGTTAACATGATCTTTTGTGATTTAATTGAGAAGAATATGGAGGTGTACGTGGATGATATGCTCGTGAAAAGCGTCAAGGAAAAATCTCATGTCGAGGACCTCAAGGAAACCTTTGAAATTTTGAGAACTTACAAGATGAAGTTAAAACCACTCAAGTACGCGTTTGGAGTAGCATCGAGCAAGTTCTTAGGGTTCATGGTTTCTCAACGTGGCATCAAGGCCAACCCGAAGAAGATAGGCACCATTCACACCATGAAACTGCCTAAGACAATCAAGCAGGTTCAAGAACTCACGGGGAGAGTTGCCATTTTAGGGAGATTCATGTCCAAATCTATGGAAAGATGCTTGCCCTTCTTCAGGACTATCAGAAAAGCGAAAGATTTCATCTTGACAGAGGAGTGCCATAAGTCTTTCGAAGACTTGAAACAATACTTGGTGTCTTCTCCTCTTGTCACCAAGCCACTCACAGGTGAAAACCTCTTCCTTTACCTATCAGTTAGCAAAGTGGCTGTTAGCACGGTTCTAATTCCAAAAAAAGAATGATCGACAAAATCCTGTTTACTATGTGAGCAATGTTTTGCAAGATGTGGAAACAAGGTATCCCCGAATTGACAAGATGACCCTCACCCTCATTACTTCAGCAAGGAAACTCCGACCATACTTCCAATCGCATACAGTCACAGTGTTGACTAACCAACCTTTGGGGAAATTTTTTACAAAATCTTGAAGCGTCAAGAAGGCTAGTCAACTGGTTGGTGGAGTTGGGGGAGTTTGATACCAAATACAAGCCCCGCATTGCAATTAAGGTCCAAGCCTTATCAGATTTCATTCTCGAATGCACTGTACTAGAAGACCCCCCACAACTGGTTATCTCCAAAGCTTTAGACCCCTAGCTCCTTTACGTAGATGGCTCGTTCACAATGGGTTGCAGTGGAGTAGGTCTTATCTTGGTCAACTCAGAGAAGTTTGTTATTGAATATGCACTTCGTTTTGGTTTTCAAGCATTAAATAATGAGGCCGAGTACAAAGCTCTTTTGGCAGGGATAAGACTAGCACATTCATTGAAACAACAATTCCCAATTAGTGGTGAACCACGTTCTAGGGGAATAAGAAGCCAAAGATAAGAGAATAATCCATTATCTTCAAGCTATAAGAACTCAAACAGCTAAGTTAAAAAATTTTACTATTCGCCAGACACCAAGGGATCAGGATGCTCAAGCAGATTCGTTATCAAGGCTTGCCTCCACAGACGTCTCAAAATTCTCTCGAGTGGTATACATTGAGTTTCTCAAAGAAATGAGTATCTATCCTTTGGCTGAAGTAGATACGATAGAGCAAGAATCTTGCCGGATGGATCCAATCATACAGTACCTCACCACGGGCAGATTGGCTGAAGAGCGGAGTGAAGCACGCAATCTGCGGACTAAAACTTCTTGATATGCTCTTGTAGATTGGGCCCTATAAAGAAAGTCCTTTAGCCTGCCATATCTTAAGTGTTTAAGCCTCAGAGAAACAGATTATGCATTGGGGAACTTCACGAGGGCATATGTGGCAACATTTAGGCAAAATAAATCTAGCGCACAAAATCCTAAGGCAAGGTTACTACTGGCTGGGGATGCAAAAGGACGCCGTCAGTTATACAAGACGATGTGACCGATACCAAAAGTTTGCCTCACTCTCGTCGCCAGCAACTCTGCTCAGCATTTTGACCTCCCTAATTCTCTTTACGAGGGAATGGATATTCTGGGTCTGTTTCCGATGGCAATGGGTTAGTGACATTTGGTAATAGTCGTCATCGACTATTTCACCAAGTGGACCGAAGTCGAGCCGCTGGCTACTATAACATTGGCAAAGTGTGAAGAATTTTTCTGGAAGAATGTTGTTTGTCGTATTGGTTCACGTCAGTTGCTCACCCTTAATCAAATGGACAGACATAGAATATAAATCGAGGTATTCTTCAAGGCTTGAAGAGAAAATTATGTGAGGCCAGCGGGCATGGATAAATAAGCTCCCCAAAGTACTTTGGAAATATCGAACAACACCTCATTCTGTCGCGAGAGAAACTCTTTTTCTACTATGTTTTGGGATGGGAGCACTCTTGCCCATTGAGTTGGGACTCCCAACTATTTTGGAACAACACCTTATTCGGATGTTACGATTTTCAGAGGTAGACAATAAATCAAACCTTTGAGGAATCTCAATCTCTTAGACGACGTGAAGACTCAAGCTCTAGAACGATCAATCTCAACTAAGCAGAAGGTTGCTCAGCACTATAATCACGCACAAAGCTATTTCGAATGGATGATTCAGTCCTCTGAAAGTTGGAGGTGTCAGACCCAAAAGCCGCCATTAAAAAACTATTGCCAAACTGGGAAGGACCTTATTGCATATCGAAGGTGCTCAAACCAGGTGCTTACTCATTAGAGACACTTTCAGGGGACCCGACCCCTCGAACTTAATTTACGACGATACTATTAGTAGTATTTTGCAGTAAAACAAGATACTTTCTTTTTGAGGGGCAAGTAGAGTAGGCTTTGGTTGAAACGGGAAGCGAGACTTAAAAGTTCTTACAGCTGATAGGTTCATTGTTTGGATAATTAGATGAATAACAGGGTTTATGAATCCCATTGTAACTTCAGTCTTTTGTTTAAGTAATGAAGACTTTCCTTTCCAACATAATTGCATATTTGTTAAAATTTTGCTCAAGCAGAGGTGTTTACTTCTAAGTTCTTAAGAACGGTATCAATTTGGAAGCCCAAGCTGCGTGCCCAAGCAGTAAGACTATGTGCATCATTCAAGCAAGTATCACCCAAGGTGATAGGGAAGCACACAAGTGTTATCTAACACGGTTTAGCTTTAGTTCTGGCCAGAGAAATGGCAAAACCTAGTAGGAGTTCGTCGCCCCACCCTGTTTTGTTAATTCGAAACCTGGCTGAGCATAAGTGCGAGGCTTCTTTGCCAACCCTTAGCTGACTATAAGTGTTTGTGTCAAAGTGAAAAGTATTGCAAGATGTGGAGGATGAAAACATAACTGCAAAAATTAAAGACACCCTTCCAAGGGATAGTAAAAAGACGCATATCATTAAAAGCCCCTGGGGGCAGCAAAAGTACTCAAGTAACCATAAGAAGAAAATACAAAAGGGAAAGACAGGAGCAGCTATCCTACGATGTAGGAGAATTACCAGGTTGAGCACTCTTCTCCCCTTGGGAAACGACATCTCTAGCTTCAGTAGGGGCAGCAGTCTCCCCCGACGGTGACCCAAAGGTAGGCACGACTACGTCATCCAGAGAAAGTTTAGGGTACTTTGCCAGGGTTAGCTCCTTGGCATTTTGGAAACCTTGCTGGAAGATCTCAAGGCCATCTTTAGTGCGCTTCCGCAACCATTCATCTCCAGCCGTACCATCCAGGAATGCTCGGATAGCCTTGTCCCCAACTTTAACCTCAGTTTTCTTAAACTTCTCACACCTTTTCTCTAGATGGCTGGCCTTGGAGAACAGTTCCATCTTTTCTATCTTCAAGGCCTTGATTTCCTTTTCAATGTTATTAACCTTGGACAGGGCCTCTCTCTTCTCGCTCTTTGCATCGCACACTATTTCCCTCGCCATTTCAAACCTAGCATGCATCTGGCTGCTATAACAATAGGCCTGAATACAAAAGAGAGAAGGAAACAATCATGCAAAGGAAAAGGAATGCGCTAAGTAAGAATCATAAGGATAAATGAGTTACGTTGTAGGCAGCTTGAACATGAGCCATGGTAAATGCTTCATGGGGCTGGTTCTCCAGAATCTCATTATCGCTGGGTAACACCCCATGAATCAAGTGCTGAGCAGAGATGTGTGAGCTCGGCATGCCAGAATCGCCTCTTTTAATCATCCATCTTGGACAAAAATAGGATCATTATCTATGGGAAGGTCCTCGACCACGAGAAAAAGCAGGGGAGGAATAGGAGCCCAAGGCTTCTTTGTAACAGGGGAAGAACCTTCACATGCAACTTCTTTCCTTTTTCCTTTAGAAGCATTTTGCAGTAGTCTTAGGAAGTTGCCTTTTCTGCCTTCGCCTTTGACAAAATTTTTTGTGGAAGAAGTAGAGTTAGTTAATGTAGTTTAAACTTGGCGAGAGAAGTAACTAAATGAGTATAGTCTACAGATTCTACCTAAACTCGGAATCCTAGAGGATGAGGTCCCCATCGCTAACTCTGAAGCCTACCACTCAAGTCAACACATGATTCTATAACGGGGGTTGGAGGAACAAATCTAATAGGGGCAGGAGGAATAAGCCCCCCATGCCGTATTTCTTGGTCTGTAAGAGGTTCGTCGGTATTTAGACTGCCCCTTCTCTTTATATGATCAAAGAGTTTCTTCGTGAGGGCGTTGGGAGCTAGAAAACCTTTCTTTTCAAAGTCTTTACAGAATCCGTTCCATTTCCTGGGGAACTCCTATTTACCACTTGGTCGTTGTATGAAAAAATACCTGGAGTGCCAACCTTGATTAGATTTGGGCCCTCCTTTGATCACCCTACCGCTGTTGTGGATGTAATACTGTCCAAAACTTTGAGCCACGTTCTTTAAAAAACATACCTCAAGGTAGAGCCTCATGAGGTCGTGGACTGCTACTTGGTACCCTGAAGTCTGCACAAGGTAAATCAAGTCGACGAGCTTTCTCCACCCATTTGGAACAAGTTGACAGATGCCCTTTTATAGTATTTAAAAAAGGCAACGACAAAAGGATGCATAGGAATTCTGTAACCAGATCCTATATGGATTTCATAAACACTTAGTCTCCAGATCTGTGCTGTAGTTGGCAGGCTCTTGTAGTGCTGGAACCCCAGCAGATAATGGAGGGGGCAACACAAATTCTTCCAAAAGCTTTATTTTTTCCTCCTTGGTCATCTTATTTCTCTTCTCGTCTAAGGTAACCAAGTGTCTTTACCAAACTTTTCCTCAGCTTCGTCTTTGATGTCCCCTAGTGCATCCCTATGTGGGGACAAAGTGCTAGCATGTGGGTTGGAGGTTCATACTCTACTCCTAGAGGTAAAAGTGCCTACTTGTGAAGATCTACTTTTTGATTCGCTTTCTACGAGATTTTCTGTAGAACTAGTTAACGACGATGAAGAATAACTTGACGATCTGGAAGACATTCTGTATTAAAAATCTAATAAGGAAAACTACGAAAGGCAAATATAAAAGCGCCAAACAAGAAAGAATAGGAGGAAGAACTTGCTTAGATTGAGCCGAGCCTGAAGAGAGTGAATAACAGGGGCAAATGAGGCCTAAAAACTTAATATAAAGAAGGTGCTTGGGTAACCGCCTCTAAATTGGCGGCCGACATTCATTACACCTGTTTGGTGCAATTTTTTGAGCAATGAATTTTGAAATTATTTGATTTGGCGGCAAAAGGATCGGTGTACTTGTACATTTCCTGAAAAGACTCTGGAAAAAAATTTGTTAATGGCCCTTGCCAGATGGCAGAAGGTAGGAGAAGTCAGCTCGCCAGAGCAGCTTGCCCTAGCAAAGTGCTCAAGAACCTTTGCAAGCTTACCGGAGCAGGTTGTCTGCGCAAAGCTCCCAAGCAGGGTGCTCAAGCACCTTGCCACAAAGGTTGCCTGAGCAGGGTGCTTAAGCACCTTACCGTAAGCTCGCCTGAGCAGCTTGCCCAAGCAGAGCTCCCGAGCAGGGTGCTCGAGCACCTTGCCACAAGCTCGCTCGAGTAGGTTGCCCGAGTAGTTTGCCTGAGAAAAGCTCCCTAGCAGGGTGCTGAAGCACCTTGCCATAAGCTCGCTCGAGCAGGTTGCCCGAGCAGAGCTCCATAACAGAGTGCTCAAGCACCTTGTGATAAGCTCGCCCGAGCAGGTTGCCTGAGTAGGGTGCTCAAGCACCTTGCAACAAGCTTGCCTGAGCAGGGTGTTTCTGTAGTGAGCTCGCTTGAGCTGACAATCCGAGCAGAGCTCCAGATCAGACTGTTCGAGAAGGATTTTCTGCGTAGGCTCCTTTCGTGATTCCTTCTAAACAATAATAACGGGGAAGATAGGACTTAAGCTATGCCATTTTGAGTTAATTCCTTCTCACATTATGTGCTTTTGACTGTTCTGGAAGAACAGTCAAATGCAGGGGGCATTATGATATGGCTACATGTGCTCGCCCTACCAGGTGGTGACACGTGGCAAGATTGACTTGTAGTCAATAGAAAGTCTCGTATCTGAGAAGAACTCTACTAGAGAAATCATAGTCCTAGAAGAACGTTGATACCACCAATAAGGTATGGTGACATGATCCCAATTTGTCTCGAGACCTATCGAAAAAGGGTTGCAAGACGATTAGGACTCTGGAAGCTAAGTCTATATCATAGAGAGGGCCTCGGGTACGTAGACTAGTGCGCACACACAAACACTGAGTATTCCATAGCTATTCAGAGCTCAACCCTCGTAACCCACTTCTGACTTTAGCATCGAAGCTTCCTCTGTCGGAACACCCCTGGTGGTCACTCCCTGTTTTGTTTTGCAGGTCCATTTCCCGACTGTGGTTCCCGATCAAGATTCTAGCAACAACAACAGCCATAACCGAATTACTTGTCATGAAATTGGAATATTATGGATGCCTTGTTGCAGCCGCATTATCTGCTGTAAGACATGATAAATCATTATTAAGAGGAACAACTTTTATGTATAGACTTACCCCTGGTTGATTCAACTTAAGATATTTAATAATCATCTAATTGGTTAACCAGAAGTAAATGTCAAGATTATTAAAAAAATGTATGGCATAACTAGCATGGAATATATATATATATATATATATATATATATATATATATATATATATATATATATATATATATATATATATATATATATATATATATATATATATAGAATGACACCCAAAAAATGTAAACATCCGCGTGATCAAGTAAAGTGTAAATTCGTTGTCTGAATTAAAAACCCTCCATTGAAGCTTTTGTTGCCTAATTGGAATTTAAAATTTACAGTTTTTCAAAAAAAAAAACTAGTTTAAGGTATAGCGAAAGAAAATACGTGCTGCTTGAATCAACACATCCTTTGCTAAGCACGTTCGCGTGCACTTGCTAGGTTAAGCTTAGCATCAAACAACACTCTAACTCAAAGTACATTTTGTAAAACTTGCTCGGTGACATGCCCCTGCTCCGTTATACTAACGGTATATATATAAACACTGAAATTTCTATCTTATCTCTATCTGCTGACTTACCCCGCCGTTGTCTCCTTCTTTTCTCCCTTTTCCACGCATCGTCGACGGTTAGCTCCCCACGGCCACAAACCACCTTCACCTCACCATCACCTTATCAGCCGCCCACGACTGTCACCACCACCTAATAGATGACCAAACCCATCCACCTTCATCTCGGCCAAAGAACGTTACCATTACCTCTCTATCCCCCTCCACCTCGACTACACACCGTCACCACCACCTTTACTGTTATCACCATGTAACCACCAAGAAGACTAAAGTTGATTGGCTATCACCTCCACCATCCACCATCAACTATCACCACCACCTCCACCATCAAAACTGCAACTGTCCTAAACCAGATTCTTTGCATGATTCTTATTTGGTTGCAGCTGTTAACCCCCGTAATCACTCTAACTTCTTGTCCTCTACTAATTACTAGGTCCCTAGCTTCAGAAGTGGTAGCAAAGCACTTGGCTAAATCATCATCGGCAGATCAAATGGCAGTAAATAGAGTCCCAGGTATGTTGGAAAATATTCCAAAAAAACATGTATTTTATTAGCAAGCTTACAATAATTATGAGACTAAAGAATAACAAAAAAAAAATTACCTCTGAATTTTGTGAGTACAAAAAATATGTTTACCTCAATGCTCCATAATTCATTACATTGCTTTTACCAAATGTGGAAGTCGATGGTCCAAATGATTTACCTTGAATACCTTAAAATAAGTTGTTAAACTGGGTTGAGGCGTGGACTAGGTCGCTCTCTTTAAGACGGTTCGCGCCCCTACGGAATGTATCGGTGCAATAGGTTCCAACGCGCCGCCTCCAGGATACAACAGCTCAGCTCTTTTTCTGCTGTAGCTTCTCTCAGTTTGCACTACCAGAGAAGCAGAAGCTTCACACAACACCTTACTTTGCCCCCAATGAAAACACATATTGCAAAAATATATATATCTCCAATAAAAGAGATCTAACTTAAACTCAACATGAAAGAGGACATAATTTAATCATACAGCACAATAATCTTGAGACACAAGGTCATGAAAAATGGGTGCAAATGACCTCGGAGCTTGACAGGTTAAACCAAAGCAAAAGCTCCCTGTCCTCCTCTTTTTTTTAAGGCATACAATCATGCCCATATATATAGTCTGAATCATATCTAATGAGCATGAAAGGTTACAAAAGTATCTACATTCGCATTGAAAGAGAGGGGTGTTAAAATCTATTTATGACCAAACTTGTAACTGAAAATATGATGGATATTAAATCCAAATAATTGAAAAATTTTGTAACCGAAGATATCAAATGTAAATAATGATCAAAATTATAACTGGTTCAACTTCATTATCATGCTGCCTAATATAGTAGAAATGAGTTTGGTTGAAATATCTTTTGTGTAAAACTCTTTTTGTCTAATTGTGACTAAAATGGGGATTACTATTTTTATTAAAATACAAATACCAACAGCTACAGGAGAGGGAAAGGTAGCAAGATCTCAACTAAATTGACATAGGAGTGATTGAAGTGGATTATTGGACAGCTTTCGTTGGCCTTTATTTATTTATTTTTTGGTGCAAAGGAAATTAGATAGATAACAAAAGTTTAGTACAAGTGCAAATGTTCAAGTCTGGCAGCATCTTGCTGCATTACATCGTTTAGTTCTACCGGGGGTTCTTCTAGATAAACAAAAGCAAGGTCTTGTTGGGCTTCTAGGTTAGCCATCAGATCAGCACTTTTGTTTCCTTCCTTCATGATGTGTGATATGGTGGTCTTAGTAGCTTTCATTGGATAACGGCAGTCCAGTATGATGTTGGACAACGGGTGCCAGAGATTGGAGTCATCCATGATGAGGTTTCTTGCTTGAAGGGAGTCCGTTTCAAGGACAGCTTCCTTAAGATTTCTTGTTTCGAGAAGTTGTAGTCCTTTCATAATTCCAGCCAGTTCGGCTTCCAGAGCATTGGGAGTTGATAAATATCCCATGAATCCTCCTATCCATTCTCCTTTGTCATTTCTGAGAAGACCACCATAGCCTCCTGAATCATCTTGCTTTCTGCTGCCATCAATGTTGATCTTGATTTTGCCTGTAAGAGGGGGAGACCAAGAAATTAGTCTGGGTTCTTTTCGATGCCCTGTCTTTGCACAGGCAGTCATGGAGTCTTTAGCAAAGTCCAGAGCATATTTCAAAGAAAAGTTGGTATCAATAGAAGAGCCTCTATACATTCTTTATTTCTGTCTTTCCATATTTGCCACATGATGGCCATGAGAGTGTAAGTCCAGGGAGTTCCAAGTGAGGCCTTTTGCTGTTAACAATGTTTCCTTTAACCCAGTCCAACTGCATCAGTGCCGAGTTTTGAGGGCTTCAAAGAAGGGCGGGGTAGATTGGGGCGAGAACTAGTTTTTTTAAATATGCTTAGGACTGGTTATGGTATCACACTTTTATAACCTGATGATGGCGGGGCGGGTTTCAGGACTATCGGGGTGGGTATGAATTTTATAACATTCGCATCCGACCCGTCTCACTGCCATTCCTAATCCTAGTTGAAGCAAAGTTTTTTTCTACATATATGACCAGTAACATATCCACAAGTTTATTTTGTTCAAAAGCCCCCAAGGAAGTATTTGTTGACAGTTGTCTAATCCTTAAGATTCATATAGAGAAATTGATATATGTTCTATATCTCTTCGTAAGCAATAGTCATAACTTTTTGGTATTAGAGATACCATAATCAATACGGTGTTATTATCCTTCATCAATTAATTGTTTTAGTCCTCTCCAGAAGATGTTAATTTTCATTTTTTATGACAACAGGTAGTGATTTTTTGGGTTGAGGAAAAAAAGGGAAATGGAATTAGAGTTGTCAAATGGGCCGGGCGGCCCGCGGGCTGGCCCGACCCGGCCCCTTTTTGGCCCGGGCTGGCCCAGTCCCATTCATAAACAGTGTTGGCCCGGCCTTTTAGGGCTTAGGGCCTGGGCCTGGGCCAGGCCTGCATTTACCAGAAAAAGCCCGGGCCAGGCCCGGCCCGGGTCTGACCCGGTTCTGGCCCTATTCATTTAAAACTGGTTTGCAATTCTCCTTCTCTTTTTATTTTTTTACACAAATTATGTTCTTATGTGAGTTTTTTTTTATTTTACACATCAATGTTCATCAAAAGCAATCCAATAAACATGAAAAATTCAGCTTAAACTGATCTCACAATATCAGCAATCATAATCACAAAGGTTCGATACTTGCTTATTCGTTATTTGTTCACGTTTAGGTGTTGAAGATGAAATAGCTAGAACAAAATATAAAAACACTTGGTTGATTCAACTGAAACTGGCTTCATTGAAGCAAGGAAACCAACCCAAAGAGGTCTATTACCATCATCGTTTAACAGCTTACTTGTCTGCTTAATTTTCAGCCGAAAGTCTAAAAAAAAAAGAAGAAGATTACGGAGCATTAGACAAGGCCAAAAATCTAAAGAATTTGCCAAATATAGGACTATTTGTAATATCTAAAAGGTTGATAATTGTCAGCAAGATTTGACAGTCAATACAACAGTTTGATCAAGTAGATTAACCGGAGCAAGTGGCTGATTTTAGGCAGCTTGTAACCATCGATTTTAATTTGTTGTTTTTTTCATGACTTTTTGCAGTGAACAGTGACTGGATTTGTTGAGTGCTCTATGAAGGTTTGGACCAGGACGCTCTGAACATGCTTTGAAGTTTCAAACTTTGGCTACATGCATTTTCAATATGACTTCTTATTAGAACGTTATTATTATGTTCGGTGATGTACAATGTATTTTGAACATTAGTTTGACTTTGATGGTGCAATTTATTAATCTTTCCCTTTTGGAATATGTTCTTTGGATAGTAATTCAATTTATGTGCAATCTACTAATCTTTTCCTAGAGTACAATTTGCTTAAACAATAATAACAAATTACCATAATTAAAACCCTTACCTTGAATAATAAGAAAATGCACAAAAAAAATTAAAAAAAAATTGGGCCCGGGCCAAACCCTAAATGTTGGGCCTAGGTCCTGGGCTTGGACTGGGCCCAGATATCCCTAGAATTGGGCCCGGCCCGTCCCGTTTGGCAGCTTCTTGGGCCGGCTCAAGCCCGGCCCGATTTGCTGGAGGCCCGATGGGCTTGGGCTGGGCCGGCTCAAGCCCGGCCCATTTGACACCTCTAAATGGAATCACACCGATGCGTTAAAACAAAATTCAGCATCCATGCATCCAATGCTGCATAAAAAAATCGATTATAGAGGTAAATTAGTCTCCATTTATTTAATACATATGCAGTACGTAGATGTATTTCAAATAGAAAGCACTTTATTACTCTTATCCCTCTACACCCTTGCTATGGGCAATGGCTTGTAAACCTTGAGATTCGGCCTGTGGGTTTCCTCAAGGGATTCTTTGATCTTCAGCAACTTTCTTCCAGTGCGACATCGTGTGATTGGTTAGCAACCCCGAGTGTACTTGTTCGCTGGAATTGGCGGACACTTGCTGGAATCAGAGGCGCATTCTTTAGTAGGATTGAACTTTGTTTCAGGATATTGAAGATACTTAGAACCCGCGACCTCAATCCTGAGCGAGCTCATCAAGAGCACGCTCACGCAGAGGACGATCATGCCTCGCACCATAGCCATCTTCATGAACCAGCAAAAGTTTTTGTGTTGTTTCCAATGGGATAGAAAATTGTTTTGAGATGGAGGACCTTAAAGGGAACGCGACCTTATAGCGTTAGGGCTAAACTCTTGAGGCATGCAACTTCCGTTCGTTGAAAGGTACAACTAAAACTGTAACGAGAAAAATTTCGGAAGAAAACGTAGATTGATATCATCCACTAATTGTTCGATAAGAGTAAACTTAGGAGCTTTCTTAGATGGCAGATAGATAGGTCAGAGTACTACTCTTCACAAGAATTACAGAGGCTACCAAAAATATAGAACTACAAAAATACTGCTGTTGAAAAATTCATTCTACATTAAAAAGAAATAATAACTAAGACTCCTTGTCATCAAACCTCTAGCTGTCTATTAGTAGTAACATACTTTTATTACGTTATTAGAACGTCGTCCACACCCATTAGACAATTAACGTTCAGGTATTTGCAGTGGTTTCCGAAGCCAACATGATGAGGGAAGATGATGAATGGTGGGTGGACTCCAGAGCAACCAAGCACATTGCTAAAAATCAAAATCTGTTCAAGGACCTCAAGCCAGTTGCGGAGGGATATCATCTATGCATGGGAAATTCATCTACGACTAAGGTCATGGGCAAAGGAACTGTGGTGCTCTACCTCTCCTCTAGAAAGAAGCTGACCTTAAAGGATGTGCCTTTTGTTCCCGATGTTAAGAAAAATCATATATCTATTAGTATGCTTAATCAGTTTGGATTTAAGATTTTGTTTGTGTTAGATAGTGTTATTCTAACTAAGGGAGGGAACTATGTTGGCAATGGATTGTACAAGCTTACTATTGCTAATAAAGATACTACGTTTGCTTATATTGCTGTTCCATTTAATTTATGGCATTCTAGACTAGGTCATGTTAATTATAACCGCATGAGAATTATGGTAAAATTGGGTTTAATACCTCAAAATACTTCACCTAGTTTAGAGAAATATTCAGTTTGCATAAAGTCCAAAATTGCCAGAAAACGTTCTAAAGGGGTTGAGAGGAAAACACAATTATTAGAATTAGTACATTCGGACTTGTGTGAAATGGAAGGTCACCTAACAAGGGGTCGTAAAAGATATTTTATTACATTTATAGATGATTTTTCACATTATACTTACACGTACCTGCCAAGGACTAAGGATGAAGCTTTGGATAAATTTAAAATATACAAAGTAGAAGTAGAGAATCAATTAGATCATAAGATTATTATTTTACGATCGGACAGGGGAGGTGAATATCTTTCGTTTGATGATCTATTTGAAACTTGAGGTATCATACACCAACTTATAGCTCCTTACAGTCCACAGCAAAATGGTGTAGCCGAGAGGAAAAAATAGGACCTTACAAGAAATGGTTAATACCTTATTACTTACTTCTGATTTGCTTAAGAATTTATGGGGGGAAGCACTCATGACTTCTACATATATACTTAATCGTATACCCCACAAGGTATCTAATGTCACACCCTACGAGTTATGGAAAAAGAGAAAACCTTCTTTTAGACACCTTAAAGTGTAGGGGTGTAGGGCATTAATAAGGCTAGCCAATCCGAAAAGACCCAAATTGGGGGAAAAGGCAATCAAATGTGTCTTCATAGGCTATGCTCAACATAGCAAAGCGTATCGATTCTTAACCGTGGAATCAACGGAATCCGTTAGCCAAAATATTATTTTGGAATCTAGAAATGCAAAATTTTTTGAAAATTCTTTCTCTAGAAATGAAAAAAATCAAAAAAATAAAGACACAGTCGATGAGGATCAAGTTCACCCTACTCCAGAAATGGGGGAAGGAGGTGAACTAAGGAGAAGTAAGAGAGCAAGGATTGAAAAACCCTATGGTCCAGATTTCTACGAAGTCTTCGTTGAAGAAAGTAGAAATGAAGGTGATTACTCTCATATGTAAAACGTAGAACATGACCCTTTTACATATCGAGAAGCCATAACTTCTTGAGATTCTGACATGTGGCAAGAAGCTATAAATGATGAAATGAAGTCGATAATGTCAAATCAAACTTGGGTATTGACTGATTTACCACCAGGGTTTAAACCAATAGGCTACAAATGGATCTTTAAGCGAAAACTTAAGCCGGACGGATCCATAGATAAGTATAAAGCTAGACTTGTAGCCAAGGGTTTTAAACAAAAGGAAGGAATTGACTATTTCCACACTTATGCTTCGGTAGCTAGACTTAGCACTATTAGATTATTGTTTGCTTTATCGACCATTAACAAACTAGTTATACACCAAATAGACGTCAAGACTGCTTTTCTAAATGGTATTTAAGATGAGGAGGTGTACATGGAACAACCGGAAGGTTTTGTACTAAAGGGCCAAGAAACAAAGGTTTGTAAGCTTATCAAATCTTTGTATGGGTTAAAACAAGCTCCTAAGCAGTGACATGAACGATTTGACCAAGTCGTTCTCTCTCATGGATTTAGAATAAACAAATGTGACAAATGCGTTTATTCTAAATTTGATAAAGGACGTGGTGTGATAATATGTTTGTATGTAGATGGTATGTTAATCTTTGGTACTGATTTAGATATTGTGTTGGAAACTAAATTATTTATATCTTCATCATTTGATTGAAGATATGGGGGAAGCCAATGTTATATTGGGAATGAAAATAATTAGATCCTTGGATTCTATTTCCTTGTCATAGTCTCATTATATTGAGAAAATTTTAAAGAAATTTAATCACGAGAATTGTGCCCCGGTTACTACCCCATATGACCCTTCTATCAAGTTGAGGGCAAATGAAGGGAAATGTGTCTCTCAGCTAGAGTATTCTAGTGTTATTGGAAGCTTGATGTATATCATGCAATGTACCCGACCAGATATAGCCTTTGCAGTTGGTGTTTTGAGTAGATTTACTCATAACCCTAGGCAAGTTCATTGAAATACAGTGTTTAGAGTGCTTAAGTACCTTAAGGGCACAATGGACTATGCATTAACTTATAAATAATTTTCTGCTGTTTTGGAAGGGTACACAGATTCAAACTGGATCACGGACTCAGATGAAACAAAGTCCACAAGTGTTGGATTTTTACCATAGGTGGAGGTGCTACTTCTTGGGGTTCCAAGAAACAAACTTTGATTTCACATTCGACCTTGGAGTCCGAGTTTATTGCTTTGGCAATGACGGTTAAGAAGGCAGAATGGCTAAGGGACCAGTTGATAGTGATTCCTCTATGGCCTAAGCCAATGCCTGTTATTTCTATATTCTGCGATAACGAGGCAGCGTTAACGCGGGCATATAGTAAGGTATACAATGGAAAGTCTAGACATATAAGTCTTAGACATAGCTATGTGAGAGAACAACTTAGCAAAGGAGTTGTTACTATTAGTTATGTGAAGTCCAAAGGAAATTTGGCAGATCCCTTTACGAAAGGCCTAGGCAGGGATATAATATGGCAGACTTCCAAGGAGATGTATTTGAAGCTTATGAAATTAGAGAGGTAACATACACGTGGAAACCAACTAAATACTAGAGTAACTTCTAGTCTTCTAGTTCAATGGAAAGACACGTTGTATTTATAACCAAAGATGCACTAAAAGATGAAGATTTTGATCTTCATGCCATCTCAAAGTAGTGCATACTTGTATGGAGAACAAGAGGAGGGTGGAAGTTATTCCCTTAATAAATCTATGTCCTTAAAGGAGGGTGCAAGTCATACAAGTGAACCTTAGTAGATTTACCTATATAAGTGCGGGAAGTGGGGCCGCTTCTACGAGATATGAGCTAGTCTCTATGGCACTTATGAAAATCTTAAGATGTAGCACATGGCCGTAAATGTGCAGGTATTTGGAAATTTGGTTGGAACGTTCTACACATAGTAGTGATGATCAATCACCAAGGATTCATAGTTCAAGGCTAAGGCTACTTTGAATTCTGATTGACTTCATTGCTATGTGGTAAATGTTCATGTCGAAAGACACCTTTATCTTAGTAGGACCTACCAAAGAATAGAGAGAGGTACATTTCTAAATTAGGAATGTGATAAATTCCAATTTTGAAAAATTAGGGAAATTGTTGGGAATTTTCCATTATTGATTCTTACCTTATTAAAGTTTTAACTCTCCATCGACAATATCACCGGTGATGTAGAAGTTTTCAGCGTTGACAATGGCTCTATGGGGGGTTGGGCGACTCTGTGATAGAGGAAGACAGGACGACGTTGCGGTGGTGGGGTTTGGACGGCGCTGTAGTGGTGGAGTTTGAACGGTGCTAGTGCTATTGGGGGTTTGAAGGGTTGGCGTTGGGGGGGGGTGTTGGACTAATCTATGATGGAAGAGGGTTGGATGGTGTTGTGGTGGTAAGGTTCAGACGACGATGTGGTGGTTTGTTTGGGTGGCCCTGTCGCCGTTGGGGGTTTGGAGGGCTGGCGCCGCTGGGGGTTCGAAAGGCAGTGTTTGAACCATGGCCCTTTTCCGTTGGGCTTTGGATTTTGACAGTAAAGAATGTGCTAGGCAGTGGTGATATGGTTTGCACAGGTGGATGGTTTTGATTAGGTCAACATTTTCTGAGGTGGACTTGTGGTTGCAAAGGTGGATCAGAGGATTAAAGTCACGAATTTGCCCTTGAGAAATTGACGGGCATCCAAGAAATTGGACTTCTGCCAGTCAATTGGCAAATTGAGCACCAATTAATAAACAATGAGGTAAACTGCACCAAAATTGAAATAGTAAGGTGAAATGCGCACAAACCCTTAAACTATAGGGTTTTATGTGCAATTAATCCTCTATTTTATGACTAGTAACTTCGGTACAAGTTTATTTCATTTCAAAAGTCCCAGAGGACATTTTTGTTGACTGTTATCTGATCCTATTATGTCACATACAACAATTGCTATATGCTATCTCTTCCTTTAGCATAAGTCTTAACCTTTTGTTTTGTTGCTATAGCACTGTAGCAGTCGGAATAGCTCTGACATGCAATGCATTTGCTTGTGGTTTCTCAAAAAAACAGTAAAAATGAGTTCAAATCTGATCACAACTTGTGAACTTTACGTGAAAACTCGCCCACGTAATATATAGAAACGAAAGTTAGATTGTCGCCAATAAGATCAGTAGTTGGAATGCTTTCCCATGACTAGAAGCAACATATGTTCATTCATCTCCATGAATTTGGTACACGGTTTATTTTACACTAATGCAAACAGTTTAACTCCTTCCTGGGGAGACTCTATGCGTGTCAAAGCAGTCTCCTTTATGCACTACGTATTAAGCATGATAACACTGTTGGGCCAATTCTCTAATAGCTTAACCCTTTAGAGCAGATGGTAACTTAACATGGTATCAGAGCTCTGGTTTAGCAAGGTCTTGGGTTCAATTCTTCCCGCTTGCATTTCTGGTCCCCCTTTATTATTGTGCTATTTGCACTCAGTTTATTTCTGACTTGGTTTGTCTCTCCACGTGCAGTCGGGGGCTTGCACGTGAGGGGGAGTATTTAGCATGATAACATTGTTGAGTCTATTCTCTAATAGCTTAAGCTTTTAGAGCAGTTGATAACTTAACACTACGTAAGTCTTACTAATGCTTTTAGTATGCACATTATTACCCTCTTTGGCCCTCTCACTCTAGACCATTCTTAGGGGCAATTTTACCAAACCCTTGGGATTCGACTATTGATTTTCTTCCGGAGATATTTTCACCTTCATCATTTTTATTGTCCAAAACCTTTGCCTCAAGACCCCGTCGACATCACTCTACTGCTTCGCAGCCTCGATTGCAGGGGTTTGCCAGTTGAGGGTGGCAGTTTTCACTCTTCGGCTGCAATGATAGTTGCTATCAAGAGACATTGCAGGGTACCCAATGTACCTTATAGCGGCGACTTCAGTCACGAGCAAGCTCATGATGAGCGCGCTGAGGTAGAGAACCATCGAACATCGGATCATAGCCATCTCTGAGGAATTAAGAATATTTACTTCTGATTTCTTTTGTGTTGCACTAGTGAAAACTGAAGAAGCTTCCTCTGATTGTCTCTGTTGGAAGTATAGGAAATGCTTCTCAAATGGAGGTATTTATAGGGAACATGATCAGAAAGTATGAGGTAAAGATATTGCGCTTTACATGTCTCTTTGAAATTCCTGAAATTTCTACTTTCATATATGGTTTGATTGTGAAATTATGACCTGGAAAAGTACAACAGCTAGAAGCTATCAGTTAGAACTTCAGTTATCCAGACCGCAAGGATAAGATGATATTATCCTTTTAAGTCCTCTGTATAGAAACAAGTTATTTCTGATATCTGCTCGACAGGGAGCAAACTGAGGAGCTTTTTCTTAGATAGGTCAAAGTAAAATCTAACAAGAATTACAAAGGCTCAAAAAAGCTTGTACATATGTTTGCTGCTCATAAATCTTAAGCTTTCTTTGGTGTCTTTAGATATCTAGGAGGTGTAGTCAAGGGTTATTGGATCATTCGTCATGTGGAGTTCTTATCATACAACAGATATTGTACTTGATATGTACTATTTTATCTTTGCTAACGTAGAAGATAGCCTCGTGATCTGATGGTTCAAAGTGAAAGCATTAGTTTGACTTATTTTTTATGACTTGAAAGTAGCCATGCTTGCAGGATGTGGCGGCGATAATTGTGCCGAATATGATTGTTCAAGGAAAGTAATATTTGAGTTTCACTTTCAATATTTGAACTCCACATGTTTCTTCAAAATGATGATATAAAGACCCTTCGGTGACCTTTAGCAGCAAAAATAGAGCTCAAATAGGTAAGAGGGAAGCTCAAATATCAATTTTCTTGTTAAAATGGTCAAAGTCAAGTCATTTACAAAATGAACCTTCTCACTCGCTACTTTATTGTCATAATCAGTCAAAGAGCCATTCAATCCTACCCAACCTACTTTAGGGTCTAAAGCTTCTTGGTCATGTGTGATTATTTATGCTGATTCAAAAGAAAAAGAACATACTCTAAATATTATGGAGAGTTTAGATTACACCGTCCAAGTTATTCTTATCTCATTTTCGTCCTGAAAAGATTTAAAATTTGTCATGTGTGATTATCCACGTTAATCTAAAAAAAAGAACTTACTGCTGTAATAATGGAGAGTTTTAAAATCTACGCTACTTTCAATTTCATGATCTCACTTCTTCTGTTGCTGAAAGGTTGAAATTTTGTAGAAAACAACTGTGAAGTGTAGATAAAACTTAAGACATTCAACTCTTTTAAACGTGAAATCCTAAGTAGCTTATGAATATCACAAACTGATGTCCTAGGACATTACAAGTTGACCTTGTTTTGACGGATTAATTTTACGCTACACCTCATACTTATGGGTCAGTTGCAACCAGCACCCCAGTATTTTATAATTGGCACCGAGCACCAAAATTTTAAAATTTTTGATTTTCGGCACCAAATGACGGTCAATATGACATTTGACCAAACATCTATTAATTTTTAAGGGGCAAAATAGTCTCGTTGCCCTTTATAAATGACATGGTGTCCATATCATTTCCACGTGGTCAATTCCTCACTCAATCTCTCCCCTTGGACCTACTTGATTATCTTCCTCCCCTACCCTCACCTTCACCCTCACCCTCACCCTCACCCTCACCCACCCACTCGTTTCTACCACCACCCTTACCGAGCACACAACCACCGCCAACTTACAAACCCTTGTCGCCACCTGACCTGCAGCCAAACCATCCACGACCACTAAACTACAAATCCTCACCACTATCACGCATGAAAACCCACCACCGCCAACTGCCAACCCTAGTAGCCCCCGATCGCACCCATCCACCATATCTGACCACCCCACCCATCCACCATTGAGCCCTCTCCAATTGTCCCACCAACCAGCCACCGCCCACCATCATTGTTGTGCCACCAGTAAGCTGCCCACCAAACCTACAAACAACTAGCAGATCCAGATCCACAGCTGTCGAATTCGCTGCCACCGTAGTTGCTACCACAGATCTAAGTCCCAGATCCACTGCTGTCGAATCCGCTTCTCTTCATCTGCGTTCCAGATTTGAGTCAATAGTACCAGACTGGTGAACGGAGAAACCTTGTTTACCACTCCTTGCGTCAACAGCTGAAAGTTTTGGTTTAGGCTATATTTGAATCCTAAAATTCTATCTAATTTGTTTGATCTGATGTTTAATAGTAGTACTATAAGGGTGTGATTGGGGAATGGTGTTGATGAATGTGTTGTTGTGTTGACAATGGTATGGTGGTGTTCAGATGAGAAAACGAGGGAGAGAAAGAGAGAGGCAGACGGAAGAAAGAACAAGGCAGAGGTGGTTGAGGCGTTGATTTTGGTCTGCCGGTGGTGGTTGAGTTTTAATCTACCCATTATATTGGGCTTTATCTGATTGAATTGGATTTTGGCCGCGGATGTAGGTAATGGCGTGGCGGTGCCGTGGTGGTGTTGAGGTGGTTGGAGTTGAAGGGAAAAAGGAAATATACTTGGGGAGATAGGATATAAAACTTGGAAAAATTTTGGCTACTAATTAGTGCAAATCTCATCTAGCGACAATTAATAATAGTTGAATATTTTTAGTGACTTTTATTTAATAATATTAAATAATACAGTTAAGAATTGTTGTTAAAAAGAGTTAATAAAAATGTTACTAACTATATTTAGCGACATTTGTAGCTATTCTTTCACAATGAGGGTGACAACACAAATTTGTCTTGGATATTCCATGTGTATGGCACATAGATCCCACATGGACACCGTATAGGGATGCTACCTTGGACACAACAAGCAAACTAACAATTTTGTCCCTAAAAAAGTAACAACGAGCCTCATCTCACGGACAAAACACTCAAATAGTTGATATTTAACCTCACTCAACACAGCAGGTTCATATAGTTGTTCACGGCACCACACCTCGTTCAACTTTGCCTTTATCCATAATGTACATGGTGCCGCTTCCAGATGCATGTCAAAAAGTGCCTGCAATAAGTTAAGCCTTCCTCTCCTCCCCCCCCCCCCCCCACCCACAAAGCTACGAGTTAATTATAAGCTGCGATAGACATGGTGCAGTCTCTTTAGCTTTTGATGACAGACGTCGTGATGATCTGCCATTTAACAGTATGCATTCATGGTCAAAACGCGATACCAACCGAGCGAAACACTCCTTTATATAGTAGAAAAAAAGCCTCAGTACAGAGTTTCACATAGAGACTCCAGTTTAGCATAGAGGGGGAAAAGGGGATGTATCACAAGCAACGATCACATCGATACAATATCCCAAGTCCTATTGAAGCAACCGAAGTACAACAGACGGCTCATAAACAAAGCAAAAAACCTAATAACAGAGAATACTGTTTTCGAGTTGGACGCGAAAGTCAGTGTCCCATGACAATAATTTCTGCAGGATCTATCTCTCCGGCATCGTCAAAACCCGTGTCTCTGTTATTATCTTCATGGTTGATCCCATCGTCCTCGTTATCGTCGCCACCGGGCTCGGCTTCTGCCGGATTGTTTTGACCTAATTCACAGTTTTTGCCATCCTCGCATTTCAAGTGAAATCTGCTCGACGGATTGTGATGAACACAAAACTGTGGATGCCTACTGTCGCATTCGCCTCTTCCCCCGGTACCAAAGCTGATCTCCATGTCGGCGTTGGTTTTGCGCATTAAGAGTGAGTAAACTGAGAGTGTCATCAGGGAGAAGAGAAGCATGCTTCTGACTATAGCCATTGTTGAAGGTTAATAAGAGTTTGAGGGTGTGTGCGGCGTTGAAGCTGTGGAGTATAAAAAGGGATGGTTTTCACTATTTTAAGACATGTATGGTTGCAAGTTTGAGCGGGTCTTAAGGCGCCCTACGTGCAATTAGTGTATAGACCACCGGAAAATGCGGCCAACCAAAGCCTAGGCCGGAAATAAAGTATAACCAAATGCTTAAATTTTCCCGAAGCCTTGTGAAGTGAACTATCAAAACAAGGTTACAACCAAACTCATTTGTGCTTCCTGCACTGCATCTTCTTTTTGTTCTGATCAACAAAAATTATTTGGCTTTCACTGAGAAAACTTTGGTGGTATGCTAGATCTTTCATTATGTTGGTGCCCTCTTTCAATTGCATGGTCTTCCAATTTTCACCACATTTATTGGTTTCTTACTAATCGATCTTTGGAAAATAGGGTGAAAGGTGATTATTTAAGCAATTCAGTGGATGATTTAAGATATGTGTAACGTTCCATAATCTTTGGAAAGGTCATTATAATGAAAAAGTGGTTTGAGTTTGACGAGTTGAAAGTAATCTCCGACGATATAGGGTTAAACTTTGTAATCCTCAATGGTTTGTTGGTTGATTGTCTCACTTCGTTTATACTACCTCTTTAGCCAAGATTATTTTCAATACAGGTGGTCAATGATCTGTTAGTTTGACTTTACTTTTACTTTTCCCAGTTCGTTTAATCTAATCCAGAAGTTAAAATTCTCAGCTTTCTTCCTCTTCTATGCACACCCAGTGAACAATTTTGAACGATGTAACTATCTTCCTATTGCTTAGCAATATCTTCTTAACGTCGCTATATAAAAATCACTTAAAATATCTAACATTCACTTATCCTGACTGATATAACTTAAATATAACTCCCAATAATTGAGAAATACCCGACAATTCCAGTCAAACTGGGAGATCAATGATTATCTTAATAGGGATCGTGACATGATCCTCAAAGATCCTAATGTGATCCTAACACATCTGGTCCATCGCCCAGTCTTACTAGGAGTCTTCTCCTACAGCTATATAAAGGGGTCTACCCCTCTAGGTATGGGACAATTACACAATTCATGCTTTTTCAGAGTTACTATTATGTAGCTGCGCTCTTACTTAAGCATCAGAGAATTCTCCGTCAGGAACCCCACCCAGCTGTACGCGGAGTATATTTTTAACAGCAACAGATTGGCTCCATCCGTGGGATCCGCCAGCCTTGCCTTTGACCTCAAGAAAATACAGTTTATCCTAAACTGTCGGCGACAACGTGTCGGAACCACCAACAGAACCGCCGCCGTCACAAGTTTCAGATTGAATTATCCTCACAAAAATACAAACGCATTGTTCGAAGAAAATTGAGAATCGACAAAGTGCCGATGAGTCATCGATGGCACCTGCGGAAAAAAATCCAGCAAATGGAAAAGAAGCAGCAGTAGCAGCACCGCCACAAGGTGCAACTCATGTGCGCCACTGCGTATGCTTCTTCAATCGCCACAAAGCTGCCGGAACAGCGAGACAAGAAAAAATTAGAGCCCTCGGTGTCGTCCAGGCGACCTTCCCCAACATCGCGCCGACCCTCATGAGCAAACACCAAGAACTCAATGAATAATGTTGACCTAGAGGCTCTTTCCGTCATGAGAAGCCCCGTCGAAGCCAATCAACGCCACGCTGTCACTGACAACCATCGCCACTACCTTCCTGATCCTATACCGCAAGTAACAAGGATAACCTGCTACGGGGTACGGTCATACAACTGCCGGAGCAGTTGACAAAAAAAACTAAAGAAGCATAAAGATGAAGAATACCACCACAAGGTCACCGGCCATGGGTCAGGACCCCAGCGCCGCCACGGTGGCATCTCTTCCAGCAAGGTGCGGACTGACCTTGCTCATAGCTAGGCCACCCACTGCCGACGAGAGGCCATCGGCATGCATACCAAGGGATTGCTACCCTTTCTCCTAGATCCGTTCATCGATGCACTACCATTCCTCCGAGATTCATTCGTCGACGCACGAGCATTCCCCTGAGATCTACTTCGTCGATCGTCGCTGTAGCGCCGACTCCATCGGCCACTGCTGCGGCGTCACCCCCATCAGCCACCAACGGTAATCAGGCAGCTCCACAGCCATCACCACAACCTCCGCGGTGCCACCACGACAAAGGCAATGCCACCGGATTTACCAACATCACAAGCTGCCGCAAAATTGATGGGGCAGCCAAAAAAAAGGCAGCATCGTAGTAACTGCTTATGCTGATCTGCGCCACCGCCACTAGCTCCGGCGTCGGACGGTGCCACGCAACCATCTTTCGCAACAGATGTGCATCGATGCCGCACTGTCGCTGCTTCACCGTGCTGTCCACCATAACTAGCAGTGGCCACGCCTCTAGGGGCCACCACATCAGCCAAAATCACCACCAAGGAGTGGCACCACATCTCAGTGGTGCGACCACCACAATCGACGGCAGCTGCATCGCCAGCGTCCTGACGAAATCCCAGCACGGCCGCTAGTTTTCCCTGCGGTCACAGCCACCAAAGGCGCTACCTTCAAAAATGCCGGAGAGGACGTGATTGGATCTGAAGATCCGTCACTACCTTTCGTGGATGGTTTCCTTCACGGCGGAGCTAGGGCTCCCTTCTTCCTAAAGTAGAAAGTGGAGTCTGGTCTCATACATCAGGTGATCTTTTTCCTCTATAAATCCTATTTTTTGCTTTCACCCCATAAAGTTGCATATTTAAACTTGAACCCAAAAAGTTTTGTGTATTTGTTGTATGCAACATATTCACTTGTGTAGCCAAACATTTTTATCACATGTTTGTCGCTAAAACATGTATACACAGACTTATTTTTACATGGCACAATACGCAATGGCTATGATTTTAAGCAATGGCACGCTGAGCATACTTCATTACATAAATTTCATAACATATTTGTCGCTAGCGACTATGATTGAAGGCGCTAACAAGCCTTCCAAACGCTACTCTCTGTGCACTTCTATGTCACTTAGACCTACGTTCTTTTTTAGTCTAGCATTATGCAATTGTGTCAATTGATGCAAGCACGTCACATGTCGGGTCTTACCGACTGCTATGACTTTTTAAGCTCACTTGTGGCACGCAGTGCAGCGCACCCTGTCGGCTAACCGACAAAACCCTAATGGATCCACGGTGTTGAACACTGTTCTTAATTCTGTGTTAAAAACATAGTTGCATTTTATATGCTTTATTGCTTCAGTGGCTATTTTTCAGTCACGTACTTTTATTTCTTGCAAGGGTTTAAATTATGCCTGCGAGCATCAACAGTGACATATAAACCACTTCATAAGCAATGAACAAATTCATAGCACCCTGCGACTTGAAGTCACGCCTAGGGTTTCTGCTGTAGCTTCTTGCCGACTCGGCATTTCTTATTATCTCATGATGTCCGGTCACACAGTGACCTCGATCAGTGAATCAGAGAATATTGTCAGCCTCTGCTAATAAGCATCAGTAATATGCCGGTACAACTGCAAGCTCAAGCTCATGCGACCAGCAAACTGAATCTATTTGCTTCTCGGTATATTGATAAACTGCGATGGACTCCACGTCCTCTAGCTCTATATGCTCGTCCAATCAAGCAGGCGGATTATGGTCTTCTATATTGCTCATACTGGTCTTCTTGCAACCGGGCCCTACATATGGGCTTAAAAGCCATCTTTATATATCCATGCCTTCTCAAAGGCCGGGGGGCTTTATCTTTTATGAGATCATTCTTATACAGGCTTAATGCCTTATGTCTCCACAGCGACCATATTACGGGCTCCATGACCTGCACCTTCTTATTTTGCACCGTGGAAACAAGGACAAGAAACCCCTAAGGGCGCGTACAGTGAGAACTCTAAAGTTTCGTCAAACCCCCAAGGACGCATACAACGAGGACTCTAACGTTCTGTTAAACCCCTGAGGGCGCGTACGACGAGAACTCCAAGTTCTGTTAAACCCCCAAGGGCGCGTACGATGAGAACTCTTAAGTTTCGTCAAACACTCGAGGGTAATTGTATGAGCTCTGGCTCTATCTGCCCCCGAGGGTGTGTACGACGAGAACTCTTAAGTTCTGTCAAACCCTCAAGGATAATTACAGGAGCTTCATGCTCCATCCGCCCCCTAGGGCGTGTACGATGAGAACTCTTAAGTTCCGTCAAACCCTCGATGATAATTGTATAAGCTCCGGCTCCATTTGCCCCTGAGGGCGTGTACGATGGGAACTCTTAAGTTCCGTCAGACCCTCGAGGGTAATTATATGAACTCCGGCTCCATCCACCCCCGAAGGCATGTTAAATTTCGACAAAACCCTCTAGGGTAATTGCATGAGCTCTGGCTCCATCCGCCCTCGAGGGCGTGTACGACGACAACTCTTAAGTTCTGTCAAACCCTCGAGGGTAATTGCATGAGCTCCAGCTTCATCCGCCCCCGAGGGCATGTATGACTAGATTTCTTTCGTCAAACCCTCAAGAGGGTAATTGTATGAGCTCCACTCCATCCGCCCCTGAGGGCGTGTACGACGAGAACTCTTAAGTTTCATCAAACCCTCGAGGGTAATTACATGAGCTTCGTGCTCCACCAGCCTTCTAGGGCGGTCCCTCGAGGGACGAACACCCCCAAGGGTGATAGGATATAGCTTGCGTTCTATCCGAACGGTTTAGCTATAGTTCTAACCCGTGAAACAGTAAAGGACTATGGAACTTCATCCCCCACCATTCTTTGTCAATTCAAAACCCAGCCAAGCATGAGTGCGAGACTTCTTTGCTAGCTCTTAGCTTATGATAAGAGTTCGTGACAAAGAAAAATGCAAGCATAATGTGGTCTGCTCGAGCTCAAGAGCACGCACTTGCACAAAATGAACACCCTCCAAAGGAGAGGTGACCCCTCGAGGGGACATTCAAACACTTAGCACATGCAACAACTTGCATACACAGCTTTTTGTCCTCTCCCGAGAGAGGCTACCATAGGGCACAACCTTTAAAGGATCTCGAGATCCCATGATTCGTCTTTCTAAAGATGATTCCAAATAGCCTACTCATGCAACATTCTAAGACTTAGCTCTTGAGAGCTAGGGTTCTAGCGCCCTACTTAGGCAAAGTTCTAAGGCTTAAGCTCCCGCTTAGGTCGGAGCACATGGAAGAGAGAAATATTGTTACCCCTATAAGTGGATGAGAATCACTTATAAATCTGATGCGTGTCTTGAGACATCAGGTATAAACTTCCTCAGCCAAACATTTTAGCTAAGGAAGGGGGAGGGCTTATGATATAACTCAAATATAACTCCCAATAATTGGGGAATACCTGGCAATCCCAGTCAAACTGGGAGATCAATGATTATCTTAATAAGGATCGTGACGTGATCCTCAAGGATCCTAACGTGATCCTAACACATCTGGCCCATACCCCAGTCTTACTAGGAGTCTTCTCCTACAACTATATAAATGGGTCTACCCCTCCAGGTATGGGACAATTACACAATTTATGCTTTTTCAGAGTTACTATTATGTAGCTGCGCTCTTACTTAAGCATCAGAGAGTTCTCCGTCGAGAACCCCACCCAGCGGTCACTCGTTTTTTGTCTTGCAGGTCATCGGGTTCTGCAATGTACGCGGAGCATATTTTTAGCAGCAACACTGACTAAATAGAAGGGTGTAACTATCTTCCTGATATAGCTGGAAATATCCACCCAACCAGATATCGACACGTGGCAAGGTTGACTCAAGTCAATCTTATCTTGGATTCTAAGGTTATCATGTCGGCAGAGTCCAGATCCTATAAGGATCCTAATGTAATCCCAATTAATCGAGACTAAGGACTATCTGCATAGACATGTAAGTCAACTAGGGCTCGTCAGTCAATGCCTATGTAAAGGGGACTACCCCCAGGTACACAAACAAGTACACATACAAGCTTCCAGTGCATTTTTTACTATTCAGAGCTCCACTCCTATAGCGACGTTCTGACTTTAGCATCAGAGCATCCTCCATCAAAACACCCCCGGTGGTCACTCTGTGTTCTATATATTTTGCAGGTCCATTTCCCGGCCGTGGTTCCCAATCAAGGTTTAAGCAGCAACATTTTGGAGTCTTTCGTGGGATCAACAGGGAACATGGCCAGACAATCGCCTTCCAACATATTTCCAGTTAGTCCCTCAACTCACAATCGACGAGCGTGATCCAGTGGCACTCTCTGAGAGAAGCATTCCCATGATCGACGTTCGACTCCATCTCTCCAGTACAGCGAAGGCAACTATGTTAATGTAACCTCTGTTACACCGCAGACAAGTAATGGTTCTCGGGAAAGTCAGTCCCCAACCCCAACACTAAAAAGGGGAGACCTTCGTCACTGTCTCAATCGAAAACTTTTCAAGATGCCAAAAGTGGATCTGACAAAGGAGATTCATGAGCTCAAAGACGTGGTAAACACCCTATAGAGGACACTCGAGGTCGTCGTTCCGTTTGCTTCTACCAACCAATGCCACCTAGATCCTAGAGACCTTCACCTCAGACTCACCTCGAGGTCGAGTTATAGATCCGAAGCTGATCCCAGTTATCAACCAGAAGATAAAACCTAGGAGCAAATTACAAAGAGAGGTTCGTGTTACCGTAGGGACTCTTCAATTGAGGGTAGCACAGACTCATCTCATATTCTGATCGACAAACCCCGAGGTCAATGCCATTCAGAGGTAGGACGTCCCCGAAGACGGATTCGTCATGGGACACAAGAGCATCACCCTCAAGGACAGACTTTTTGGAAAGTTATCTCCGAGCCCTGCCCACAAAAATTTTTTGCCTTAAGGGGGGATTCTGGATATCCTTTGTCGGAAACCATTGAGAGGGCGAAGTTGCCTCCCAATTTTAGGATGCCCCAATGTGACCTCTATGATAGGAGTGGCGACCTCGGAGAACATGTCTATTAGTTCCAGACAAACATAATGTTCCTTCAGGTCTCCGACGCTGTCATGTGCCGTGCTTTTCTGACCACCCTGAGGAAGGCCGCACACACATGGTTCAAGTCCCTCAGCCAAGGTCCATTCACTCATTTTCTCAACTCTCTGACCTTCTTCAGAAACATTTTGTGAGCAGCCGCACCAAAAGGAAAAACTCTATGAGTCTTCTTAACTTAGTGCAGGAAAAGAATGAATCTTTGTCACATTATTTGGGACGGTTCAACGTAGCGATGCTAAAGATCAAAATTTTAGATGAGTCAGTAAAATACATGGCCTTCTTGCGTGGCCTCTGACCTACATCCAAATTTGCATTCGCGGTCAACAAAAGTCCCCCTGGAAGCATGAGCGCACTGTTAGATAAGGCCAACAAGTATATCCAAGCAGAAGAATACTTGGAAATGCACAAGGGGCATCGAAATGGCAATGAGCAAGAGCAAGGGAGACATTCCCGTGAGGACAGTCCTATAGGCATAAGGAATTTCAAACGCTCAAAGTGCGACGAGCAGCGTCCCAGAGAGCCTCACGACACGAAGAACTTGACGCCCCTAAACACCAGACCATCACAGATTCTGCACGAGATAAGAGATAAGGAAATTCTAGATCGAACAGACAGAATGAGGTCAACTCATAATAAATGAGATAGGAATTTATGGTGCCGGTATTTCAATGATCATGGCTATACTACCGACAATTGTGAATTGCTTAAGAGTGAAATTGAGGCCCTCATCAAGCATGGACACTTGAAGAAGTACGTCGCACATAGAGATGATAGAAGAGAAGCGACTCCGGTTGTAGAGGGAAGAAAAGAGAGGCAAGAGAATGCGGGCACCATCAATACAATCTCTAGGGGTATTGCAACATGAGGTTCTTCTGGACGAGGTCGCAAGGCTTATGCAAGGGAAGTATGCATCACAAGTCAGTCCCAAAGTAAGAAACAGAAGACGACATTGGTGCCCACAATTTCCTTTTCAGAGGATGAGATAGGGGATATAAATACACCCCATGATGACCCACTGGTTGTCACACTCCGAGTGGGTAATTTTGATCTTAAAAGGATTTTAGTTGATAACGGGAGTTCAACCAAGGTACTCTTTTATGAAGCTTTCCAGAAGACGAACATCCCGTCTGATCGACTGCTTAAGATGGATACACCCCTCTACTGCTTATCCAACCACCCTGTTGCAGTCGAAGGGATAATTGCATTACCAGTCGCCATTGGCACCCCTCCAGCTCAAGCCAAGTTGATGCTAGATTTTATGGTTGTTCGTGTCCCTTCGGCTTACCATGCTATACTCGGAAGAACAACCTTGAACCAGTTAAAGGCAGTGGTGTCCACGTATCATCTGAAGATGAAGTTCCCTATAGAACATAGAGTAGGGGAAGTCAAAGGCGACCAGATAGTGGCCAGACAATGCTACATGGCATCATGTCGAGCCAAAAATAAAGAAGTCTTTATCATTGAGGACCTCCGAGATGGCCTAAAAGAGAACCTTTCACACTACTATTAGTAGCACCTTGCCCCAAAGCAATATACTCTTTTTTCTAAGGGCAGGAGGCTCAGACTTTGCCCATTCTGAAGTAAGACTTAGGATTATTTTTTGAATTCTTAGAGTAGTATTCAAGTAGTCAGTTGTGAATAACACGGACGACATTAATCACCATTGTACTTTCAATCTTTTGCCCAAGCAATGAAGTCTTTTTCTGAGCATAACTACGATGATTACAAACTCTTACTCAAGTAGTGATCAAGTAAACCTTTTCTTATTGTTTCTAAGTTCTCAAGAACTACTAAATATAGACCAATCCGAGCAAAGCACCCCTAGCGCGTCGCCCAAATACGTCACCCTAGCAGGCTGCCCCTCTATGGCCTTTTGCAGATTAACTTGGCTCTCAAGAGCCCAAAGGCCTTTTTCATACACCCTTCCAAAGAATAAGTGTACATAAGGTAGGAATCAAGTCCTATCTAGAGCGGTATAGCTATAGTTCTAACCCGTGAAATGGCAAAGTCCTTGTGGGAGTTCGTCGCCCCACCATACTTTCCTAATTCAAAGCCTAGCCGAGCGGGAGTACGAGGCTTCTTTGCCAACCCTTACTTGACGATAAGGGTTCGCTTCTGATATGGGAGAAAAATACCACTTAAGAGAAGGTGACACGTGTCACCATCTCACGCCCTCAAAACTGCCACACCACTAATGGAAAAGTGGGAAGTGGTGACCACCCACCTTCCCACCATTTACTTTATCCATTATGGCAATAATCCCTGCTTAAAGGCAGTAACTACGCACTAAGGAGAGTAACCTCCCTTGAATCTGGTAACTCCCGAATTAAAGGGAAAATAACTAACCACTAAAGGAGGACTCTATAAAAGGAAAAAGGAAAAACAAGGGAAGGTAGGTGATTGAATCAGAGTTTATAATAAATCCATCTTAGGCATTTTCTGACTTAAGCATCGGAGAATTCCCGCCAGAAACCCTTCCGGTAAGTCATCGGTGTTGTGTTTGCTGTGCAGGTTTGTTCATGAAGCGAGTTCTGAATTTCATCCACAACATTTTGGTGCCATCCGTGGGACTCGATTTGTGAATAGACCATGTCTCAGAATCCTAATTCACAAGCTCAGCGAGGTGTGGCCCCTCCACCAGGGTCATCTTCAACACTGATACGTGACCCAACTCGTGGAGTATCTGTATCTCAACCACCCAATCCCGACAAAAAGGTCATAAGTGGGCAAATAACCACTACTGTGGAGCAAACCACCACAGTGGCGGTACCCGTGATTACTGTCACGATACCAACTACCGTAGCAACGGCACCGGCATCCGCAGCAGTAGTGCCACCAGCTGTAACGTTTACCCATGCATCAGTAAACATCGTCTTACGCCCACTTCAAACTATTAGCATAGCTAAACCTCCCACTACCGGTGTCACCACAATGGGTATGATGAACACTACACCATCCATGGATAACCAAACCGACCTGATGGCTGTCATTCGCACAATGCAACAATCCATTGAAAAGTTACAAGTCACTATAGAAAGTCCGCCTCCACAAGCAGAACCATTCAGGCCTCCATGCACTTCTAAGACGCTAGAATGAACAAGTCATAACCAACACGTGACACAAACGGCTGATGAAGAATCCGATGACAAAAGGCAGAATCCGAGGTCTATGAGGAGGCATGAAGAGAACAATTATGAGGCTCAATCCACCAGAAACACGGGGCTCAATTCTGGTGACAACCGAGCAGAGCGCTACTCCAACGCTCCAATCATCATTAGACGGCCGTTCGTAGAAGAAGTTGATCTCTTCCCAGTTCCCCATAACTTCAAAATGCCCTCATGTGAGTCATACGATGGCACTGAAGACCCAATGGAGCACTTGGCTTGTTTTACCTCAGGCATGAACTTGCATTTGGTCCCCAACTAGATCATGTGCCGAACATTTCTCGTAACGCTGAAAGGAGCCGCACATGTGTGGTTCCAACACCTGACGCCTCGCTCCATCTCATGCTGGGCTCAATTAGCTTAATCCTTCCAGAGTAATTTCCTCACAAGTGGTGTGCAAAGGAAGAATTCCTCGACTCTCTTTCGTATAGTCCATGGGCCGAATGAATCATTAAAGTCATACCACGCTCTCTTTAACTCTGAGAAGCTTCTTATTGATCACTTAGATCTAGGAGTGACATTCACAACAATGGCTAGAGGGGTGAGGCCGGGCACACGCTTACATTTCTCGTTAAATAAACGTTCGCCAGTGAACATGTCGGACCTCCTTGACAGGGTGGAAAAGTACCTTCGAGCTGAAGAAGATTTAACCACATCGCATCACGAAGAAGCACACATAGGACAAAAAAGTCAAGATCGTCCCGAAGGGAAAACCCCAAATGAATCCAAGCACTCGCGAACAACGCTCCCTAAAGAGTTTACCCCTCTCAATACTTCTCGCGGGCACATCCTAAACCAGATCAAAGGTCAAAACATTCTCAAATGGCCTAAACCCATGAGAGGGCCAACCGAGAAGAAAGACTCCTAACTATATTGTCACTTCCATAAAGATCATGGACATACAACCGATGAATGCAAGGTGCTTCAGTGCGAAATTGAAAACCTCATAGCTAAAGGGCATCTTAGGCAATTCATCAAGACCAACGATCGACAACAAAATGGAAGGAGGACTCAGCGGAGAACAGAGGAGGCGCTCCCGAAGGACCCCCCAGTGATAAACACCATTTCTGGAGGGCCAAACGCTGGAGGACTATCCACTTCTTCCCAAAAAGCCTATGCTAGGCAAGTTAACATAGCGTAAGGACCAGCTAAGTGAATGAAAGCATCCACCTCTTTGGAGTTCAACGATGCTGATCTTCACGGAATAAGCCTACCGCATGATGATGCCTTTGTCATTATTCTGCGTATAGATGATTTCTAATTAAAACGCATCTTGGTCGATACAGGAAGCTCAACCGATATCATCTTCGAGGATGCATTCGATCAGATGGGGATTTATGACTATAGGGTGAAGTCGATATCTTCTCCCTTATATGGATTTACTGGTGCCTCTACACCGGTGAGAGGAATCGCCCCCTCACTGTCATTGTTGGGGAAATGCCTCATCAAGCAGTATATACACTCGATTTCCTTATCGTCAAAGTCAAATCATCGTACAATGGAATTTTGGGCCGAACAGGCCTCAACAAGCTACAAGCAGTAGCTTCGACCTATCATCTCATCATGAAATTTCCTATGCCAGCCGGGGTTGGCCTTATAAAAAGAGATCAAACCCTTGCTCGAAGGTGCTACGTGGCCTCTTACAGAGCCGAAGAAACACTCTCAATCGATGATCAACGCGATGAGAAAGCGTTAAGGCGTGCAGAGCCTATAGAAGCTCTTGTTTATATACCGCTCATAGAAGGAGATAACAAATGGCAAGTAAAGATTGGATCTACACTAGAGCCGAACATTCAAAAGCAGTTAATCTCCTTCCTTCGATCCAACATGGATATCTTTGCATGGAGTGTAGCAGACATGCCTGGCATAGACCCATCCATGATCACACATCGCCTCTCAGTTGATCCCTTGTACAAACCTGTCAAGTAGAAGAAGCGGCCTTTTGCACCAGAGTGGCAAACGATAATCAAGAAGGAAGTGGACAAACTCCTGGACACTGACTTCATCCAAGAAATCGATTACCCCAATTGGGTAGCCAATGTCGTCATGGTGCCAAAGGGTGGAACCGGCAAGTGATGGATTTGCATCAACTACACCGATCTGAACAGAGCATGTTCGAAATATAGTTACCCATTGCCATGCATCGATACATTGATTGATGCCACATTGGGTAATCAACTCCTTAGTTTCATGGATGCATTCTCCGGTTACAACCAGATTGAGATACATGAAGATGACGTGGCCAAGACAGCTTTCATCACAAATCAAGGCATGTTTTGTTATAAGGTCATGCCGTTCGGATTGAAGAATGCCGATGCGACTTACCAAAGGTTGGTGGACAAAATCTTCAAACCCCTTATAGGAAAAAGCATGGAAGTCTATGTTGACGACATGCTCGTCAAAAGCCTTCGAGCAGAAGAACACATAGCTGACCTTCAACAGTGCTTTAGTCTCCTTCGAGAATTTCGTATGCGCCTTAATCCTACCAAGTGCGCCTTTGGGGTATCATCTGGTAAATTTCTCAGATTTATGGTCTCAGAAAGGGGAATTGAAGCTAACCCCGAGAAAATCAAAGCCATCCAGGAAATGGTCACACCAAGGCATCTCAAGGAAATACAGATCTTGACAGGGAAATCGCCACTCTTAACAGGTTCCTCTCCAAGTCGGCTGAACGTTGTCTGCCATTCTTTAAGGCATTGAAGAATATCAAAAACTTCGAATGGACGACAAAGTGCCAAGCTTCCTTTGACGCATTAAATGAATATCTAACATCCCCGCCACTAGGAGAAGATCTTTTTCTATACTTGGCCGTAGCCGAGTCTGCGGTCAGAGCAGTCATAGTCCAAGGAAAAGATGGTCAGCAGCTCCCAATCTGCTATGTCAGCAAAGTCCTTTAGGGAGCCGAGCAGAGATATCCTAATGCAGAAAAGTTGGCATTCGCCTTATTAACCGCCGTAAGAAAGCTTCGACGGTATTTTCAGTCTCACACAATTATTGTGCTCACCGACAAACCGCTTAGATGGATATTACACAAGCCAGACCTTTCCGGTCGTCTCGTTCCCTAGTCAGTCGAGTTAGCCGAGTTTGACATATACTATAGACCTTGACCCTCAATCAAAGGGCAAGCCTTGGCGGATTTCATAGTTGAGTGTACGCCTCCCGTAAAAATCGAAGAGCCTCCCCTTGAAGTCAAAGCGCCTCTCCTCCCCATCCACTCTGGGTTGTTTACATGGACGTTCCATGTAGATGGATCGTCAAACAAAAGTGGGAGTGGAGCTGGGTTAATCCTCAATGGACCAGACAGCCTAACCGTAGAATATGCTCTTCACTCCGACTTCCAAGCTTCCAACAATGAAGCAGAATATGATGCTTTGATAGCAGGCATGCATCTAGCCCGTACAATGCGCGCAACGTCCCTCCATACTTTCAGCAATTTTACACTCGTCGTGAAGCAGATGCCAGGTGAATACGAAGCAAATGACCCAAAGATGGCCAATTACCTGCATAAACGAAAGAGATCGCAAACACGTTCACTCTTTTCAAGATCACGCAAATTCGCAGAGCAGACAATACTTCTTCCGACGCACTTTCAAGGTTGGCCTCTCTCGATCCAATCAGGCTTCGGCCGCACAATCCATCTGGAACTTTTGCATGAACCGAGCATCACTACAAAGGAAGTCATGCAAACCGAGCACGAGCCATCGTGGATTGATCCCATCAAGGCCTACCTTTAGGACAGCACATTACCTGCTGATCGGAAGCAAGCTAGGAGCATCATCCTTTACTCGGCTCGATATGCTATTGTGAAGGATGTATTATACAAATGATCATTCACTCTTCCTTACCTTTGTTGTCTCACCCCATCAGAGGCCGACTATGCTCTACGGGAAGTCCACGAAGGCATATGCAGACAACACTTAGGAGGGCATGAACTAGCACACAAAATTCTCCGCCACAGATATTACTGGCCGACTATGCACCGCGATGCCTTGGAATACACGAGGAAGTGCAATGCTTTCCAATGTTTCTCCTCAATCCCCAGACAGTCACCAAGTCCCCTATCATTGTTGAGCAGCCCCATACCATTCGCAATGTGGGGAATGGACATCATGGGCCCTTTCCCTCCGGCTATAGCTCAACGCAGGTTTGTAATTATGGCAATCGACTACTTCACTAATTGGGTTGAAGCCGAAGCGCTGGCTACAATCTCCGAAAAAAAAATGTGAAGATTTCTTTTAGCGCGCCATTGTTTGTCTCTTTGGAATCCCGCGTGTGCTCATCACTGATAATGGAAACAGTTCGACAACCCCACCTTTCGGACATTTTGTGCCAACCTAACCATTAAGCAATGATTTACTTCTGTGGCGCACCCACAAACAAATGGGCAGACTGAAGTTACAAATTGTACACTTCTCCAAGGGATAAAGAAAAGGCTAGACAGGGCGAAAGAACTATGGGTAGATGAATTACCCAAAATTCTCTCGGCCTACAATACGACGACGAGAACCCCTTCGGGCGAAACTCCTTTCAATTTATCATTTGGGATAGAGGCACTCATTCTCGTTGAAGTAGGATTGCCATCTCTTCGGCTGGCTACCCATGACCCTATCCAAAATGAGGAAGCTCTCCGAGCTAATCTTGACCTCCTCGACGAGCATCGTGAACAAGCAGCAATGCGCCTCGCAACCTACCAGCATCGAGTATCCAAATTTTATGACCATACCAGCATCGAGTATCCAAATTTTATGACCAGAGAGTTCAACATCGTACATTCTGAGAAGGCAACTTGGTCTTGCGCCGCATAGAGGCTTCGGTTCCATGCGAAGCGGCTGGCAAATTAGCACCGAATTGGGAAGGTCCTTATAGGGTGGTCAAGTTGGGAGGCCCAGGCGCCTATTACTTATAGCACACAGATGGCAGGGTGATACCTCGCACATGGAATGCAGCGAACTTAAGACGCTACTATGCATGAGCAAGACCGAGGGGGCTTATCGCTTCTCTGTTTGATCACTCCTATTTTAGAGCTTGCTCATTCTTTAGATTGTTCTTTTTTTTACTCTACGATTTTATACAGCCTAGCAGAGTCCAGCCTTCCTTTTTCATTTCCCTTTTGACTTTGCTTACACATTGATGTAACTCTCTTCATCATAAATGGAAAAGGATTCGCATTACTTTGACAAGCAAGAACAAGCAAAAAATAGGCCTTGATTGCATTAGAGATAAAAAGTTACGCAATAGGCTCCAGGGCCATACAAAATAGTACAATAAGGACTAATCTAATAGACAAGGAAATCCTAGTATATTCAGCAACATCTCCTTGTTGCTCTGCTTCATGAGGAAGTTCTTCAATTGCAGATTGCTCTTGCCTCGAAACAGTCCCAGATGCTGATCCAGATACACCCAAACTGCGGCTAACGGAAGGACTAGTAAGCGTCCGGGAACTAGCAGCCTTCCTCCATTTGGCTTCCTCGGTCTGACGTTAGTTTTCAGCAGAAATCTATTGAGCAAACTTATGCTTGTAGATGCTCATGTCAAGATCAGAATGATCTTTGGAGACATCATTCTTGCACTCGTTAAAGCCGTGTACAAGTGCCCCTTTTGAATCTCGGTAGCGTTGGTCTATGAAAGCCTTAGACCTCTTGAATTGTTGCACAGCCTGGAGAGAAACTGTTGATTTCTCAGCCTCTAAATGATGAACTCGAGCTAAAAGTTCAGCATTCTTGGCAGTCAATCCGGTGTTACCCAGCTCTAGTCGCTCTACCTTCTTGCTCAAATCCTCAACTTTCTTCTCGGCCTCCCTGCGAAAGTTGTTCTCCACCATAACTCTCTTCTTCTCTTTGTCCAGCACTTTGTCCGCCGTAATTAGCTTCTCTGCGCCAATCTGCACATGCGCCATAGCCTGCAAGACAAGAGTTAGGGCCAATAAAACATTCAAAGACGAGGAGGAGCATCAGGGATGACAATGTCTTGCAATCTGTAGGGATGATCGCATGGCTAGACTAGTCCCACGCCGTGCGAGGGGACTTGAAGACCGATTCCTGCACAGATACTCCCCAAGCAGGACGATGAGGAGCATCAGGCCTAGCAGACGATGATGTAGCTCTGCTCCCTATTTTACTTGATGCTTTTCCCTTCTTAGGGGCCTCTGGTCTGCCATCGACTAACCCAAGACGATTTATAGTTTTAGTGACACTAGGTAGCCTCTCTCGGAATGGTCTCTTCTTAGGGGCCTCTTTGAATGACCATTAAGTGTCACTCTTTGGACTGGTATGCGTCGACAAACCCAAGACAAACAGATAAATCCTTTTCTTTTAATTTATTGCAAGCTTTAATCTCACACTCTGAAAGCCACAAATTGCACACTTCGTGCTGTTGAGACTTAGGCAATTTGACAAATAGGAACCTCTATTTCCAATGATGGTTGGATGAGGGTGGTTGTGGAAATAAGTTGGCATCGGCTTTTGGGCGTCGACTCAAGAAATACCAACCCACCTGTTTAGTAATCGTACAGATAGTGAAAAACCATCTGAACACCCTAACTCTAGGCCTCAAACTAAGTTTATAGCATTGATAGACAAAAAAATTCATAAAGCGCCATGCGTGAGGGGAGAATTGGCGGGGGCAATTCCATAGGCATTCAAAACCTTGATAAAAAAAAGGGATGAAGAGAAACCCTAAAACTGTTGAGGAACATGTCCCAGTAAACACCTATCTCGTCGATAGTAGTCATATTAGCTGATTCATCCTCGTCGGGAAGCCTAAGTTTTACAATTGACGGAATCTCGCAACCCTCCCACAAAAGTTTTAAGTCATTACTACTTAATTTGCTTCTAAGTGTATGCGCATCAAATGGCCTAGGAGACCGAGCATTTTTCCTTAAAACTTCCTTGGCAGGAACTCTCCTTGACTCTTGGAAAGGCACCAAGGGAACACCAGTTTCTAAAAATAGGGGGTCAAAGGTAGGTTCTATCCACACCCTTTGAGATTCGACATCAGGTTCAGAAACATGTTCTTCATCTTGGCCAAACATAATTCTAGATCAAAACAAGAGATTTCAAAAGAAATTTAAAAAAGTTTTGAAGCTTACTTGAAAAGAGAAGGACGATCTTCAAACAACTTTAGAGTTTTCTTCAAAGCCCCAATCACACTAGCTCTCAAACACTTGAGGAATGAAATGAAGTGTGATGGAAGTAAAAGAATCTATAGGAGCAACAGATCCATCCAACGGATGAGATCTTGTAACCGTTGAAGTACGCTAGACACGTGGCATGCATCTAACAATATGACCGGGGGCAAATTTACCCATTTACCCCATGACGATAACTACAACAAAGCCGAGTAGACGAGCTACTTTGGTCCTAGCTTCTGTCGAGCAGATGAGTGCATTGGACCACACGCCTCTACTCTAGCCGAGTAGACGAGATACATTGGTCCTAGCCTCTACTGAGCAGACGAGCGCATTGGACAACACGCCTCTACTCTAGCCGAGTAGACTAGCTACTTTGGTCCTAGCCTCTGCCAAGAAGACGAGTGCATTGGGCCACACACTTCTACTCTAGCCGAGTAGATAAGCTACTTTGGTCCTAGCCTTTGCCCAGCACACTGGTGCACTGGACCACACGCCTCTGCCAAGCAGACGAGTGCATTGGATCACGCCACTGCCACAAGCGAGCGTACACTGCTACTCAGCCAAGCCAAGTAGACGAGTATTTTTGAGGCCTCTACTCGACCAGCTCGAATAAATGAGCCCTCAAGGTACCTCTACTCTGCCAAGCCGAGTAGACGAACAACTTTAAGGATTCTACTCAGCCAGCTCGAGTAGACGAGCCCCTAAGGTAGGTCTAGGAAGCCTTAAGTCTACTCACCAAACCGAATGGACGAACATCTAGGAGGCCTCTATTCGACTAGACCGAGTAGGCGAGCCCTTAATGTAAGTCTAACTGGCTTGACTAACTTTGAGGCCTCTACTCGTCCAGCTCTAGTAGACGAGCCCTTAAGGTACCTCTACTCGGCCAAGCCGAGTGGACGAACAACTTTGAGGCCTATACTCGGCCAGCTTGAGTAGACAAGCCCTTAAGGTACCTCTACTCGGCCAAGCCGAGTAGACGAACAACTTTGAGGCCTTTACTCCACCAACCCGAGTAGACAAGCCCTTAAGGTACCTCTACTTGGCCAAGCTGAGTAGGCAAACAACTTTGAGGCCTCTACTAGGCCAGCCCGAGTAGACAAGCCCTTAAGGTACCTCTACTCGGCCATGACGAGTAGATAAGCCCTCAAAGAAATCTCTACTCAACCAAACCTAGTAGAGAAGCTTCTCAGGATGGGAAAATCTGTAGTGACGATAATTCCATATTTTTCTTCAGGAAAGAACATGGAATGGGGGGCAAATGATATAGGAGAAAAATACCACCTAAGATAAGGTGACATGTGTCACCATCTCACGCCCTCAAAACTACCACACCACTAATGGAGAAGTGGGAAGTGGTAACCACCCACGTTTCTACCATTTACTTTATCCACGATGAAAATAATCCCTGCTTAAAGGCAGTAACTACCCACTAATGAGAGTAACCTCCATTGAATCTGGTAACTCCCAAATTAAAGGGAACATAACTAACCACTAAGGGAGGACTCTATAAAAGGAAAAGGGAAAAATGAGGGAAGGTAGGTGATTGAATCAGAGTTTATACTAAATCCATCTTAGAAATTTTCTGACTTAAGCATCAGAGAATTCCCACCGGAAACCTTTTCGACGAGTCACCGGTGTTGTCTTTGTTGTGCAGGTCTGTTCACGAAGCGAGTTTCATATTTCATCCACAATAGCTCCAAAGTAAAACACAATGCAAGATGTGAAGGGCACAAGCTCATAACGCAGTTGCATAAAACACACCCCCCCACGGGGCAGTGAAAAGTCACTTAGGTGATAGAGTGGTACACAAGTGTCACCTAAAATGGTCTAACTTTGGTTCTAGCAGGTGAAATGACAAATCCTTTGTGGGGGTTCGTCGCCCCACCCTGTTTTGTTAATTCAAAACCTAGCCGAGAGGGAGTGCGAAGCTTCTTTGCCAATCTTTAGCTGACGATAAGGGTTCGCACTAAAGTAAAACATAATGCAAGATGTGGATAGCACAAGCTTAAAAACACAATTGCATAAGCACCCTCCCAAGGAGAGGTGAAAAACACACAGGTCAAACCCCTCTAGGGGGCATCAAAATGCTTAGAAAAATGATGGTGATGGAATTTTAGATTTAAAGCTTTTAAGAGCTTAAGTCTCTGGTGTCTGTCCGAGCACGATGTCGTCCGAACAAAGTGCCTGAGCAGATTGCCTCATTTGTTGACCCTTGTGCTCTCAAGGGTCAAGCTACGAAATCTGCCCAAGTGCGTCGCCCAATTACATCACCTAATTTCATTCCCTTTGTGCTTTCAAAAGCTCAAAGTTTAACGTCTGCTTGGGCAGAATGATAGCATGACCTTGCAGAGTGTCCGAGCACGATGTTGTCCGAACAGAATGCCTGAGTAGATAATATTGTAGAATTTTACATCCTAAAAAGCTTAAGTTTCTCACACCCGACCGAGCACGATGTTATCCAAACAGAGTGCCCGAGCAGACACCCTTGTAGAATTCCACGTTCTAAAGCTTCTAAGAGCTTAAGACTCTAGCACATACCCATGCACAGTACACCTGAACAAGATGCTCGAACAAGACACCCACGCAGCGGCACCCGCACAGGATGCCGCACAGCACACCCGAACAGGATGCCCGAGCAGGAATCCCGCACAGCGTATCCGAATAGGTTCCCCGAGCAGTCTGTCTGAGCAAGACACTTAAGCACCTTACCCGTGCAGAGTTCCCGAGCATCTTATTTGAGTCAAATTCATGCATAGAGATCCAAGGCTTTTTTCTTTTTCAAGCAAACCCTACGAGTAGAGCTCCAGGGAGTTTGATTAAGGAAATCTTATACGGAAATCAAAGAAGTTTTCTTACGTAGAGCTTGCATCTGAACTCTTTTGAAGAAAAGATGGTTTTCAATGGATAGAGCTCGAGAAACTACCTGGAATCAAAAAGAAATTCACCTCGAATGGAGGTTCGAGCAAGAAATTATGGTCCTTTCAAACTTTGAAGTGATACTTTAAATAATTTTCTGCTCAGAACTAACAAGAGAGGCTGAGCAGCCCAACGAAATGCCATTTCTCTTGCATGCATGTGGACAGGAGTTCAAGACTTCCTAACATTTTCAAAAAGTTCCATTTTTTGCAAGAAAACAGGCCACAACATAACTTCAAGTCCAAGCAAAGAAATTGGGCCGTCTGCGCAGCAGGTCTGCACCGCAAGCCCTAAGTTCGAGCCTACTTCCCGAGCAGCAAGCCAATAGGCCTTCCCACCATCAAGCCGAAGCCCGCACAGCATGACCGAACAGAAAAAAAAAAAGAAGAATAAAATGGGCCTTTCTAACCTTCAAACCCGAACAGAATTCCTGCACAGGCTTCCCAGGCAACAAGTCCTAGCCCAGTTCCCAAGTAGGCTTCTCAGATAGCAAGTCTGAGCCCACATTTTGAGCAGGCTTCCTGGATAGCAAGTACGAGCCCACTTCCCGAGCAGGCTTCCCGGACAGCAAGTCCGAGCCCACTTCTCGAGCAGGCCTTGGTCCAAGCAGAAAATTCAAGGAAAATTAGAAAACATACTAGAAAAATTCCGAATGATTTCAGAATGCTATTTATGCAACAAAAGATTGGTTATTTTGGCCTTTGGACACTTTTTGGTCGGCAAAAAGATCGGAGAAAATATTATTTGTGCTTACAAGAGGGAGAAAAGGTCCGTGAAAATTTGGTGCGTGTCTTAAGTCACCCGGAATACACTTTTTCAGCCAAGCATTGGGGGGCATTATGATATAGCTTTAAATATCCACCCAACTAGATATCGACACGTGGCAAGGTTGACTCAAGTCAATATTATCTTGGATTCTAAGGTTATCATGTCGGCAGAGTCCAAATCCTGTAAGGATCCTAATGTAATCCCAATTAATCGGGGCTAAGGACTATATGCATAGCTATGTAAGTCAACCAGGACTCTTCAGTCGATGCCTATGTAAAGAGGACTACCCCCAGGTACGCAAACAAGTACACACACAAGCACCCGGTGCATTTTTTACTATTCAGAGCTCCACCCCTGTAGCGACGTTCTGACTTTAGCATCAGAGGATCCTCCACCGGAACACCCCCGATGGTCACTCCGTGTTCTATATATTTTGTAGGTCCATTTCCCGGCCGTGGTTCCCAATCAAGGTTTAAGCAGGCAACACTTCCTATTACCTGGATATTAGTAAAAAAGTATCTCCTACTTTAAGAAAAAAAATATGTACTGCGATAGTGACAATTAATGGTCACTAAATTTGTTACGACTCTTTATATAGTGATAATTAATTGTCACTAAATTTCTTACTAACTTTCTTGATCACACTTTTAGCAAACAATTTTAGCACTTTTTTACTATAAGGTTAGAACTCAATGAACAATTTACAAATTTAAGATGAACTATAAGAATTTTGTAAACTTATGTAGTTACATCCCCATATAACTGCTTAGCCTCAAACATTAAAAAAAGGTTTTATAAAATGATATGACATTTTTATGCTCATTCAAACAATAATTAGCTGTAAAATGCATATGTATTATCAAATTAATTGTCTGAAAAATCTTCAAAAACAATCAAACAAATGGTGGAAAAATCATCGAACATGAAAATCAAACTAGAAAATCTTACAAAAGTTGAAAATCAATTGTAGAACTTTCAAAACTCTATGCTATAGACATATATTTAGTCTTAGGCTTTGATTTTGATTATTAACACCTCAAAAGTAATTTAATGAAATTTAATAAAACTACGACAATCATGTATGAAAGTAAAGATTATACTAACAAATTAAAAGATTTTTTTGTCATTTTATGGAAGCAATATACAAACAAAAAATGACTTAATTTTTTCAAAATACGGCAAAATATTAAAATAGATGTTTACTTAAGAAATTAGTTTTGCCTAAATAGCTCAAACTTTAAAATGAAAATCATATATACCTAACAAATGCAAAGAAAAGGAATCACATCTTATTTGACTTAATGTTCAAAAAAACTTTAAAATCCACCAATAGAAATTCACTTTCACAAATCTAATTATATCTAATTATATATATATATATATATATATATATATATATATATATATATATATATATATATAAATGAATGAAAGCCAAAGCTGAGAGAAAGTGTCCACGTCACCTTCTACGTGGACACCCTCTTTTTTTGTTATGTGGATAAATTTAGTATTTTTCGTTTTTCCTTTTTTGTCATATGTTTCTCTCACCTATTTAATTAATTTGAATTTGAATGCCTTTTTTGTTGCAAAATCATCTACTTTCGTTGCATAATTACCTCTTTATATGCTATCTAGATCTTTGACTATCAAAATTTAATATAATTTGAATTTGATGACTTGCATCAACCTTGAAACTTGAATTTGATCAAGATTGTAAGTTGATCAACATATGGTGATGACTTGCATATCTCATGATTTATCTTGTATAGGTTTATTGACCTTTTCTATCCCATTTATAATACATAGAAAAAAGAAACATTATTAGTCAGAGTATTATTGTTACTAATAGTCATATATGACCTTCCTTAATTAACCCTTCACCAATTATTATCAAAAATATTTCTGTGTACGACGCATGAGTTCAAAACTAGTTAAATTTTAGTTAGATTACCTCAATCTCTCAAATTGAAAGCATATAGTCCATTTAAATGCAAAAGCAGGGGCTGCTTCAGTCATAGTGTAGCTGGTGTGTGTTGTGTGTTTTGGGTGTGGAATTGTGGGTGTAAATGGTTGCCGTGAGTTGGGGTTGGTTTGAATTTTGGGTGAGGGAGTGATTGTGTATGTTTGTAGGTGTAATGAGGGAGCAAGAAGGGGGCTTCATGGATGTCCTAAAACAGGTGTAGATGTGTGTTGTTTGCAAGAATATCACTACAAGAAAATAAGGATTTTGTGACGGACTTTTAGCGACGGAAGGAATTCCGTCGCTAAAATGACTTTCAGCGACGGATAAACCCGTTGGTAAAATGTTCGTCGTTAAAACATTATAAGCGACGGAAAGGTACCGTCGTTAAAGATATCTTTTTGTCGACGGGCTTTTAGCGACGGTGTCATTCCGTCGCTAAAAGTCCTTACATAAAACAACTTCGTCTTTTTTTTTTTCACTCTCCGTGTTTCTCTTTATCTCTCACTATCACCCACTCTCAGGAGATATTTTTATCGGTGTTCTCCCTCTCCGACGACCCACCTCTGGCGACATCACCCCCTCGACGTCGTGCCCCTCCATATCCGCGTGCCACCAACGCTGTGCTAGCAATTCACTCCACTGCCGGGCCACCAAGGCCCTTCATTGCCCCTGCGCCACCAACACTGTCGTCGCCACACCACCTCTATGTATGTCCATTTGCCCTAATTTGCTTTAATGCATGTTTAAGCGCCATTTACCCTAATTTTCTTTAGTCCTGATTTATGTCCATTTGCCCTAATTTGCCCTAATTGGAACTTGGCTTAATTTGTTTCTGGAATTATGATATGTTTCTTATAATTTTAATTATTTTTAATTGTTGATGAAATTGATTTTGTAACTGATGGAATTAGTTTGTTTAATTGTTGATGGAATTGATGTGAATTGATGTATATTACTAAAAAGTACGGAAAATTGAGATTGTTGACGGAGGATGGGACCCAATTGAATTCCAATATCGGATATGTGATTTAGTTGAATGGTGGGTTGAAATTAGGCTAATATAATTAGGTTAACGCGATAATAATTTAGTTGGAACATCTCATTTAAAACCTCCACCACCGTGAGGCAGTGTGTTCGAAAGGCAATCTGCTGAGAGAAAATGTAGGTGTGTGCTCTGTGTGGGTGCATTAGAGTGTTAGAGTGAGTTGTGTGTGCCGGTTATTGTGTGTGCTATGTGAGTGCATGAGTGTTGTGCTATGTGCGTGCGTGAGTGTCGGTGTAGGTGCGTCGCGTGTATTTGTGTGAGTGTAAGGAGCTGTCGAGGCATCTATGTGTGTGTGAGTTATGTGTTCGGTAGCATGTGTACAATGAATGGTACATTGGTGTGAGATGTTTGTATTGTATTGAGTGTGTAAGTGGGATTGAATGTGGTTGCTTATGTGTGTCTATAAGAGGAGAGGGACTACTGAAGTAATTAGAGGGTGGTAGTGAATAACTGTGCGCATACGTGTGTATACAAATTAGCATAGTGAAAGGCAAGTACTCTCTCTCTCTCTCTCTCTCTCTCTCTTCATAAATGTGATCAGGGAGCCCATTTGTATTCTCAGACAGATTGTAAAAATAAAAAATAAAAGAGAACGTGGCAATACTTCAAGGTTTTCAAAAGAGTAAACATTAGATTTGTTTGAATGCATATGCGGATCGTCGGTATTGTTTTTATGATGCTCTATTTCATTAGAACACCAAAACAAGATCATACACTTTTTAATGCATGATATACAATGCGAGCTATTGTTTAAATCCTTAAGCTTTCAGAACATATGGTAACTTCTCATTGTATTATCAGATATCTGATTTTCACAAGGTTTTGAATTCGATTCTTCCTGCCTGAATATTTGCAACCCCCCTTCCCCCTCTTCCCTCCCCAATAGCACAATTTGCAGTCTGATGATTTGTGCACTTGGTGGTTATGCACCTTAATTTTAGGTTGTTAATTGATGATTTTAGAATGTTAATTTTGCATTGAGATATTGAGATTGTTGACGGAGGATGGGACCCAATTGGATTTTATTTGTGATTTTTTTTTTGCATTTGAGAATTGAGATTGTTGAGGGAGGATGGGACCCAATTGGATTGCATTTGTGATTTTTATTAATTTTCATTGGATTTGAGAATTGAGATTGTTGACGGAGGATGAGACCCAATTGAATTGAGATACGTGTTAGGTAGCACGGACACGGACACTGCGTCCGATCAATGCCGACACCGAAATGCAATATTTTGGCGACATACTTGTGGACACACTTAGTTCAGTGTCCGGCACCTCTTCGTACACGGTGTTCGACAATTAAAAAATAAATCAATGTCTTCGAACACCACTGAGAGGTATCGGACACATGTCCGGAGGTGTTCGACACGTGTTTGGATGTGTCGATGAGGTGTCGAGGTGTCGGTAGGTCACGGACACTACGTCTGATCGACACCGACACCGAAATGTCACATTTTGGCTTTATACTTGTGGACACCTCTTCAAGAGCGTCTGACACCTTTTCAAGGGGTGACGAACACGGTATCCGGCATTTAAAAAAATAAATCAATGTCTTCGAACGTCCGGACACGTGTCGGTAAGCGTCGGATACATGTCCAGAGGCGTCGGACACATATCAGTAGGCATCGAACACGTGTCTAACCAGCCTAATTAGTGTAAATTAACCCTAAGAACCCAATGAAAATCAAATTAGTTGTAATTACCCCAAGTTAGCCCTAATTAACACTAATCAGCCCTAACATAACTCAATTAAGCCTAATTAGCCCAAATTATGACCAATCAACACTACTCGGCACAATTATACCCTAATTATGACTAAATAACCCTAATTAGTCATAAGCAACCCTAATTAGCTATAATTAGCCCAAGGTACTCCTCATTAACACTAATTAGCCCTAACATATCTTAATAAATCCTAATTAGATTAATTAAACCCATAAAGCTAAACCCTAAACCCTGACAATTGTAATCAACCCTAATAACCCAATTAGCCCTAATTAGCCCTTGGTCATCCCATAATTACTCCATATTGCCCAGAGATGGTTTGAGTGCAGCAAATCTTTGAACTTTGGTGGTTTTTTTTTGTCTTTGTTGAGGTCCAGCGATTGGATTTGCACTAGGGTTAGGTTTCATTCAGTGATTGGTTTGAGATTTTTTGGGATTGTTATTTGTAATATGTGAGTGACGTTCAACAGTATAGATGGCTATTTGGGTGGTGAAATGATGATGTGCGTAGTTGAGATTTTTGTGGTAGTCATTTTAGCTACAACTCACTGTGGATTTGTTTTTTTAGCATCACTTTAACATAATTTGATAGATATAATTCAGCTATGAAATTGATGCTCGTCGATTGAATAATCCTCTATTGGTTTTTCATGTTAAAGTAGGTTAAATGGCTTCTGCTTCGGTGAACAGGGACGTTTCATTCAGCAGGCACTTCTTCAAGGTCATGATGCCTGGTTTTCATACAGAACTTATATGTCATCCCGCTTTCTTTGTGTTAAAAGTTTTATCATTGGTTAAAAACTTACATGTTTTACTGTATTATGAATATGTTAGGCCATACCGGTAGCATTTTGCAGATTGCTTACTACATTGAGATTTGAAGCAACTTTAACCAGCCGCAAGAGGTCATGGACTATTAAATTGAAGAAGAAGCTTGGCCAAGAGGAACTTTGCTTTGCAGAGGGTTGGAACGAATTCGAGCAGCAGCATGACCTCCGATGGAGACTTTGTAATCTTTGAACATATGGGGCAAATGCATTTTCAAGTGTTGGTGTTTGATCAAAGCACCTGTGAGAAACATTTTCCCCAATGTTGAACTCTGAGCCGTAATTAGACAATATTTTAAATTAATCACATCAGATATGTACATTTTGAATAATTTTGTGTTATTTGAACATTGACTATTTGTTTGATAATTTTAGGTTGTTAATTGTGCATTTAATAATTGTGGTTATTGATCGATGGTTTGTTAACTGATGATTTTAGATTGTTAATCGTGCATTTGAGATATTGAGATTGTTGACGGAGGATGGGATCCAATTGGTTTGGATTTTTTATAACAGGTTTGGGCATTAAAAATTAAAATTTTTTTATAAATGACTTTTAGCGACGGATTAATTCCGTCGCTAAAAAATTTATCCGTTGCTAATTCAGTAAAAAAGAAAATCAATTAAAGTATGTAAAACAGAATTAGCGACGGATATTCTGTCATTAATTTAGAAATAATCCGTCGCCAAACGTTCTATATTAGACGACAGATTTTATAATTTCATCGCAAAACTTTTAGTAACGGCCTTTTATACGAGTGATTTTTAGCGACGGGAATTCTGTCGCTAAAAAGTTTAGCGACGGAATATAGGCTTTTAGCGACGGAATATAGGCTTTTAGCGACGGATTTTCCTGTCGCTAAAAGACTTATTCCTTGTAGTGTATGTGTGTGTAAGGAAGGGGGAGAGGCCGGAATGGCAGCCCTGAAGTGGTCCATACGTGTGGGTAAGATTGTGCAGTGTGTGTGTGTGTGTGTATCATGTGCATGTGTGTATATTATAGGTGGGTAAATGTGTGTAATGTGTATGTGAAAGTGTGTATAATATAATGAAAAAATGTGTGTGTGTGTGTGGGTGTGAGGGTGTGTGTGTGTGGTATGTGCGATATAGGTGGGTTTGTTTGTTATGGGAAGAGACTAAGGGCAGAAGGGTGTAGGAAGAAAAAGAAGAAGAAGATGGGTGAACAAAATTGTGTTTGTGCAGTAGAGTGGTAAATTGTGCTTGCACAGTTATACCGCATGGCTGTTGGGTAACGAACAATTGTGACAAAAACTGAAACTTTACTAGAAGGTTCTTAGGGCAATACTAGAATTATAGTTAGAATTTCATATTTTTCTAATATCGTTTAGTATTTTTAATAACTTTTCCAAATTCAGTTTTTTCTAAAATCCATTTGGATCCTTTAAAATTCTTTATAAATTTTGAAAAAAATTCTGTAATATTTTTTTGATATAAAGAATATTTGGTTTCATATATAATCTTTAGAGTTCATTCAGTAATAAATCTGTATCGCATTTGATTTAACAAAATAGATGATTTTAAAACAGTTTCAGTGCTTTTTAATCCTAATTTTAGATTCTTCATTTTTCTTATATAATACAAAGCTATTATAATAACTATGGGAATTTTAATTGAGCTAGAAGTATTAATTGCTATTTTGGCTTTTTTAGTAATTCAAAAAATCATTTTTAATTCAAAAAAATTCAAAATTAAAAAAATATATATTTTTTGACTTTTATAATGCTTTGAGTTAAAAAATTATTTTATTATGAATTTTGGGTATCGTTATGCATTAAAGAGTGTGCGGAGTTTTCGGTTAATTGGTCGTGCATGGGACCCGCTTTGAGTTGTGTGATTCAGGGATTACAAGTGAGCATTATTTGGGTAATTGATATTAGGTTTATAGTACATTAGCATTAATTGTGTTCTAACAAATAATTTACCCAATTTAGTTTAATTCAAAGGATTGTTGATCGAAATTATTTTGTTTCGCATAGCTTAGATCGAGATAAGAAATTTCATTTGAACCATACTTCATCACTTTGAATTCAAATATCTAATTATAACAGTTTTATGAATACCATTGAACTCTGATTTTATTAGTCTCATTAAAATGTAAGAGATTCTATCTGAAACTCCATTTCATTAGATTTACGTCGTATATTTTATTCTGATTCATTATCAAATTTCATTTAACTCCGATATTTGGATTAATTGTCATATAAAAATGTTTTAAAAAATTGCCCATGACACCTTACCTTGAGCCTTAATGCAGTCGTTTGGAATTCTTTGTTCATTCTCATATGTTTTATTGATTCGATCAACGTAAAACGTTTTGAATTGTGTTTATTTCTTTAGATATTGACATGAGTTTATAAATCTGAGGAGTTATAAAGATGGTGTGTATTGTCAGTGTTATAAGGATGGTCTGTTTGGTCTGGGTTAAAACTAGTGTATAAATGAACTACTTAGTGTACACATGCATGTATAAAGTGTATCTGAACATTGTCGGGATGGCATTTATATATTGTACTGCTCATGTTCAATGTTATATGTTTTTCTTTTATTGTATCTGAAATGCCTATCGAGGAGGAATTGAGTTGATACTCTTCCCTATGTCCATATCGAAATGCTTTGATTTATTTAAAAACTTTTTTTAAATTATCATTTGACCGCATATGAAAAAAAAACGTTTGAATGGTTTTGTTTTTAATCCTTGATCGATCTTACTGCGCTCTCAAAAGCTCACTCTCGTTTGACTACTTTCTGCATGTGATAACTAGCGATAGATTGCTTGAGTATGGACTAGAGCCATGGGAGTGAATTTAATTAAGTTACTGTATTGTCCGTTAGTGTGCGAGTGAACTTCTGTAACTTCTTATTAGATTTAAATTTAGTTTATGAATCATGATTTTTTCGCTGAGAGTAATACATTAATGGTTAGTTGTTCAGACAGATTGGTAGTATTATTGTGGTTGAGTTAGAGGAGATTATTGTCTTACTGTTATGATCGAGTGAGTGTTTAATGCTTTGAGATTTCGCGGGGGGGGGGGGGGGGGGGGGTTACAAATATAACGAATATGACTTCATTTTTAAAATTCTTTGAGATGTCAAATTAGCAGTTTACTTCACAAGTTAGCTTTAATATAATAACCTCAAAGTTTAAAGTACAAATCATATACTCTTATGAATGCTAAAACAAAGAATCAAATATAGCGCATTTTTAAATTGATTACCTTAAAAAAAATCTTCAAAAACATATCAAAACGGCATCTCCAAAAGTTGTTGAACATGATCTTGAAATGAAACAATTAAACACAAGGATTGTTACCATAATGCTACGGTATTTCTTTTATAAGATTAATTCTATCTTTAAACTGATGGTTATCTAAGAAATTTTTGGCCACTACCCAAGTCATAGGAAGATGCTTACAACTTCCCACAGAGTGAGACTTAATGGTCGTTCTGTAGTTTTAGTGACATTTATTTAATGATTCTAAAAAGGTACTTTTTAGAATTATAGGTTATAGTGTCAACAAAAATAACACGAAGCATATTTATCGAGCATTAATTATTCAGTATAGAGGGTATAGAGATTTTCATGAGCGGTAGGTAAAAATAATTCATTATTCAAAATGAATTAAAATTACTGCACGTGCTTCCATTTCAGTTCCAATGTCTTATTGTATAGTTTGTGCACCTCTTTTAGAAATTTTCTTTTTCCAATACAAATTACTGCGACTCATTTTTAATTTAGTGCTCTAAAAGCAGCTATACCAGAAATATCTGCTTAGTGGGCATGCTGACAACTTTCAATCATAAATTCAATTTTCACTAAATTTATGTTTTTATGTCATTGCTATATTATAAAAAGAAAATTTTATTTTGAAAATATTTTATGTGAGTGTAATCCTCAGTTTAGTGTCTTAGTTCATTGAACTTCACAAAATTTTAGTGAAAAAAGGATTAAAAAATCAAATATAACTAAAGCCCAGGTTAGTTAGATTCCTTATTTTATTTTGATTACTCTGTTTAAGATTAATAAGATTTAAAAAAACAAATCAAAACATCTGCCTAACCAATATAGTAACATATTAGGACTTAATTATGAATAATATATTCTTCAAATCATTATAATTCATCATAAAATGTATTAAAAAATCTTGAATACTATATTCCTAAATTCTATATATTAAAAAGATCATTATAATTCATCATAATGATGAATTATAATTCATCATGATTCTTCAAATCATTTTAATACATTTATTAAAAAATTTTGAATATTATATTCCTGAATTTAAATTTCTTATATTTTAATACATGTGTATATATAGAGTAATCTACAAAAAAGATGTTAAATATATGATATTCGAACTTCATGAACTTTTATAATCACCTTAATATACTATAAGGTTAAAACTTAATGAACAAATGGAAGATGATGTATAAGAATTTTGTAACCTTACGCAATTACATCTACATCCATCACAGTCTTTACGAATGTAAGAATAATTACTGTTATATAATTACTTAGCCTCAAATATTAAAAAAAGGTTTTGTAAATTGACATGACACATTTATGATCATTTAGATAATAATTAACTGTACAATGCACACGTATTTTTAAATTAATTGTCTTAAAAATTCTTCCAAAACAATTAAATCAATGGTAGAAAAAGCGTCAAACGTGACCATGAAGCAAGTAATTAGAAGACAGGTATTGCCACTATAACACTATAGTTTCTCTTTTTAGGGTTAATTCTATATTTTGAAAGGGTGGTTATCTGAAAGGAAGTAAATAGCTCCACTTACTTTGATTTTTGCTCTAAGGTTTTCATGGCACGTTTTTTAGTATGTTTATTCAGTCTAGAAAATAATTTACTAAAAAAAATTATTTGTGCATTTTTTGTACTTTCTTTTATAAATTTTAAATTTATTGTAGAGGACTGTATTAGATCTCTAATTTAATACTCCATCTGTCTCTCATAAATTGATTATTTTACGTTTTTGGGCCATCCCACAAAAATTGATCACTTCCAAATTAAGAAAGATTCTATATGTATTTTTACATATTTACCCTTTTTATATTTTTTTATCCTATTTCTCTATCTACATTTAACTCTCGACCAATTTATTTTCTCTCTCTTGACCCACCACTTTACACTTTTTTATTCTATTTCTCTCTATATTTAACACTCCACCAACCAATTTTATCTCTTCTGGTCTGATCTTTCTCCCCCTCTCTAAAGAGTAAAATAAAAAACACACAATATATAACATAAATCCTTAATATGCGTTCAAAGTCATAGTAAGCGAATTATCAGGGGCGGATAAGTATATGGTAAGGAGTTCTACCAGAGGTATTTATAAAATAAAACTTTTGATCAATGATATGCCAATTAACATGAAAAACTAAAAAAGGTCTCACACTTACATGGATATAGTAAGCAAAATGAATAGTAAATATAACTTTGTATAAAAATTCTTGAAATTTAACCTTTTTCTACATAAACAAAATTAGCACCTACAATACTTAAAAAAAAATTACATTCTAATTTAATGTGAAATGATTGATTACTGATTGTATGCATCATTGATGCACCACATAACGTGAAAAACTAAAAAGGTGTCTCACACTTGTATAGATATAGTAAGCAATATGAATAGTGTAAAAATAATTTTGTGTATAAATTCTTTGAAACATAAGTTTTTTGTACAAAAACAAAATTAGTACATATAATACTGAAAAACACAAAGTAACATTCTAAACTACTGAGAAATAATTGATTACTCATTGTGTGCTTCACTTTTTGAATACTTTATTTTAAACTTCTAAATCGTTATAACTGTTAAGCACTTCTGTATGCTTTACTATAATTTAAAAATTTTCAGAATTATACTTTTATTGAATTTCTCTTGATTATAATACTATTTATATGTGAAATGCACGAATGAGATGTCTTGAATTCGATGGTTCACTTTAAGCGAATACTAATACATCGTAGTTTTCAGAACATAATGCTTAAATACTCAATCTTAACTCTACCAAAATATATTGAAACTCAAACATATTGATAGCATTTGAATAGAACTCACTCGGGGATTGGGTTATCGAACTAGTAAATATATAATAGACGAAATGTTGTGCATTGTCGAGGCAACCCATTAGCTTTTTTTAGTGTTCTTTTCCCTTTTGACCTCTTGTAATTTTACGACATGCCATCTCCTTTTAGTTATGTGACACCATCATATTTGTTTTCTTAATACCCCGAAACCCAATGTTATTTTAATGGGTTAATTTAAAAATTTTAGCGACAATACTTTTTTCCTTAGCATCGATCAATTTATTAGCGATAATTAGCACTACAAGAAAAGATGAATTTAGCGACGAAAGTATTTCTGTTGCTAAAACGTATTTCAGCGATGGGTTTTGCCGTCGGTAAAAATCCGTTGTTAAAAAAGTAAAGCGACAGAATAGTCCGTCGGTAAAAGAATTTGCCAATGGACTTTTAACGACGAAAGTTACCGTTGCTAAATATTTTAGAGAATTTATAATTTTCGATGATTTTTTAAAAAAATTTAAGTGACAAAATAATTCCGTCGCTAAAAATTTTGTCGGTGAAAATAGACTTTTGCCGACGGACTTTCACCGACGGAATTGTTCTATCGCTAAAAGTTCACCTTAAATCACAGATTTGCTTTCTTTTTTTTCTCTCTCTTTCATCTCTCACCCACCGACGTTCTCACTCTCGCGACCCGCCTCCGGCTGTGTGGCCCCTCTTCCCCCCGACGCCATGCCACCTTTGGCGGCCGCCACGGCCAATCTTCAACTCCGGCCAGATTGATTTAGCCAGGTCTGCCTAGATCTTTGAGCTCCGGCCAACTCTGGTAAGTCTCGAACTGGTTTATGATCTCATTAATCGGCAATAGTATGTTCTTTGAACCCGAATATAGTACTTGTTAATTGGTTGCGCATCAATTAGGTCTTGTGTGCATCTATCTGTAATTGTAATTTGAGTTGATTTCACTACCTAGAAGTTCAAATTACATCCTCGTGTTAGTGTGCAGAAATGGTTGCAACAATGATGTATACTCTTGTAACACTGAACGACACTATTTCAGTTATCATAAGTTTAACAACGAAAATTAACTCAAAAGATTGACAACATTAAAGATGCACCCCTTAGTAACATGTCCATGAATGCTTGAAACCATTAAAAGACTTGTGACCTTAAAAGAAAGAGTTTCATTCCATACATGGCAAGGCACGGGTAAAATTGGTTGGCAAAAAATGAGAGTGCAGAGTACTTGACGATTGGAGTGACTTCAAGTTGCTATTTTGATCAGAAACCACACATATAAAAGTCAGAACAAATTCCCACAGATGTGTGTATGTGTGGGGGGGGGGGAGAGTATGTTAGAGTTTTAAGAGTATTACATGAGTGGAGTTTTAAGAGTTTTAAGTGTATTTTTACTTTTTGGGAGTCTGTCAGGTATCCTCAGAAAAAGGAGTTTTGGTTGAGTCTGGGAGGTACAATTTGAAAGGAGAGACTTCAAGATTGTACTGATCATGGGAGGTACAATTTCGAGAGTAAAAAGTAGGCTAGAATCTTCAGAGAATGGTTCATCTCGGTTGAGTCACCATGGATACCCACAATCACGGGGCTCTCAACAAGCCCCGTACTACACCCCCCAGCACCAGCATGTGCCTTCCCTTTTAGTTATGTGACAATCAAGATGCGAATGCTTTTTATAGATTTGAATTAATGGCATGAAATTCTAGTTCAACTCAATTCACTAATGATCGTAGTCCAATTCACTAATTGGAAGTTGTCCTAATTTGCCTTAATTGGCTCCATTGGTTAGTGATGTAGCTAAGTCAATTTGATTGTGTCACCTATTGAATGCCCTAATCAAATCGAACCCTAATATAAACTAATTGAACCCTAAATTGAATGCCCTAATCCAATCGAACCCTAAATTAAACTAATTGAACCCTTAATTGAACCCTAAATTGAATGCCCTAATCCAACCAAACCCTAAATTGAACTTATTTAGCCCCTTAATTGAACCATAAATTGAATGTCCCAATTCAGCCGAGCACTAAATTGAAGTAATTGAACCCTAATTAAACCCTAAATTGAATGGCATAATCGAATCGAACCCTAAATTAAACTAATTGAACCCCTAATTGAACCCTAAATTGAAGTGATTGAACCCCCTAATTGAATGCCTTAATCGAATCGAACCCTAATTTAAACTAATTAAACCCTAAATTGAATGCCCCAATTCAACCGAGCACTAATTGAAGTATTTGAAGCATAATTGAACCCTAAAATGATGTAATTGAACCCTAATTAAACCCTAAATTGAATGGCCTAATCGAATCGAACCCTAAATTAAAATAATTGTACCCCTAATTGAACCCTAAATTGAATACCCTAATCCAATCGAACCCTAAATTGAACCCCCTAATTGAACCCTAAATTGAAGTAACTGAACCCCCTAATTGAATCCTAAAATAATTATCCTAATAGAATCGAACACCAAATTGAAATAATTCAATCGCATCGGATATGTGCATTTTGAACAATTTTTCCCATTTGAACATTGATCATTTGTTTGATAATTTTAGGTTGTTAATTGTTCATTTGAGAATTGTAATTATTGATCAATGATTTTAGGTTGTTAATTGAAGATTTTAGGTTATTAATTAGTTGTGCATTGAGATACCTATTAGTTAGCGCAGACACAGACACCACGTCTGATCGACGGTGTCCGACATTTAAAAAATAAATCAACGTATGTCGATGTGTCTGGAGGTACGTGTCGGTGGGTGTCGGACAAGTGTCCGGAGGCGTCGGACACTTGTCGGTAGGTGTCGGACACGTGTCTGGAGGACTAGGACACGTGTCCGAAGGTATCGGACACGTGTCCGGAGGTGTCAGACATGTATCAGACACCATATCAATACCCTATATGAGGTGTCAAAATTGAGATTATTGACTGTGCATTCAATTTAGGTTAATTAGGTTAACGTGACATTTTTAGCATGCACCCCCTGGAATCTCATCTTGGTTCCAGCACTGGCTATAATTAGCCATAATTATTCCTAATTAATAATATTTTAATAAAATAATTAACCCTAATTAGCTCTAACGAGCCTACTTAGTTTTAATTAACCCTAAGAAACCAATGAAAATCAAATTAGTTGTAATTACCCCAAATTAACCCAAATGAACATAATTACGCGCATATTGATTATAGTTAGCCTAGTTAGTCGTAATTAGCACTGACATAACCCAATTAAGCCTAATTAGTCCTAATTAGGAATAATCAACACTACTCAGCACAATTAAACCCTAATTAGGACTAAATAACCCTAATTAGTCCTAATCAACCCTCATTAACTGTAATTATCTGAAACAACTCCTCATTAACAATAATTAGCCCTAACATAACCCAATTAAGCCTAATTAGCCCTAATTAGGACTAATCAACACTGCTCGGTACAATTAAACTCTAATTAAGACTAAATAACCCTAATTAGTCCTAATCAACCCTAATTAGCTATAATTATCCGAAACAACTCCTCATTAACAATAATTAGCCCTAACATAACCTAATGAAGCCTAATTAGCACTAATTAGGACTAATCAGCACTACTCGGCACAATTAAACCCTAATTAGGACTAATCAACCCAAATTAGTCCTAATCAACCCTAATTAGCTATAATTAGCCCAAGGTACTCCTCACTGACACTAATTAGCCCTAACATATAACATATCTTAATAAATCCTAATTAGATTAACTTTTTTCCCATTACGCTAAACTCTAAATCTTTATACTCGTAATTAATCCTAATAACTCAGTTAGCCCTAATTAGCCCTTGTACATCCCATAATCACTCCATATTGCCCAGAGATGGTTCAATTACTCGTTGTTTACAAACCCTGCCTTCTTTATATTAGTTGTTGTTTTGAAAAGTTCATTCGTAACGAGATGGTTCAACTCGTTGCCAACGAATTCTATTTCAAGTGGAATTGGTAACATATGCAGCAATCTTTTGGCAATTTTGATATTTTGGAAAGATTCTTGCATATGCTATCAATTTATGAATGCATGCATGCATAAAAACCCTTAGTTCCCATTCAAAGGTACTCATTACAAAGTAATGCTTTGTAATGAGCCTTTGGATGTCCAGTTTGGACAATTTGGAAAAGCTATGTGTTTATAAAACAGTGTTTCGACTCATACTCTGTGTTTTATGTCGTGGATATTTGGTATACGTTCTCATGTGTTTCTTCGGGTGCATACAGATCGGGTGTTCTAACATCTGTCAAACCTTGCAAGGCAAGGTTAGATGACTGTTAGAACACCTAATCGATGTCGTGTACTTGGAGAAATGCGGGAAAGTGCTGTCGAATTTTCCGCAGGCATAGGACTAAGCATGAGTTCTTCACTGTTTTATAAACATGTGCTTTTCTGAATGGAATATGACCACTACCTTTTAGAGAATGGAGGAGAAATATATTGACATATTGTCACATTCATGCATTCATATTTACATTGACCATGCCTAATGACTGGTCCTAATTGAAGGTGGTATAAAGTACGATAATTCAATCATCATGTCGGTCGATCAAAGTTGGATGAAAAGGAAGAACGTTGATGATTTTGAGTGCCGCGTTGACGAATTTCTTGACTTCACTTACGCGCATCCTGCACATGTTGACCATGATAAGATAAGGTGTCCGTGCGGTAGATGTGAGTTGTTGCATTGGAGAAAAAGAATTGAAGTAAAATGGCATCTTCGTCGGTATGGTTTTATGGGTAGATACACAAGGTGGACGAAACACGGGAAAACGATAGTATTGTCGTCTAACCCGATTAGTCAAACTGAAGTTAGGATGAGGCACGATATGATTACCGAGATATCATACGCGGCCTACCTAGCACGACTGCTCGTGCCGTGATAAGAGCGTCCTCACCCCCTGTTGCCCCTGCACAGACACCGGCTCCTCGGCATCCGTTGGATAAGGAGGAGATCCAGCGCATTGATACGGTGGTGTTGAGACTGATCATGGAGCAGGATCAACAGGGTAACCCCTGATGAGCCCCTTCCCCCGGATCAGGAGGATCCAAGCTTGTTCCCCCTCCCCCCGCCCGGTCCCAGCTTGTCCCCCCTCCCCCTGCCTGGCTTGTACATCATGACTATTTTTTATAATTGATTGTATATATTTCTTTGTGTATTGATTATTGTGCGTTATTGAGAATTGAAATTTTCATTGAAGGTCCTGGTAATAGAAAAAATAAAAAAAATTATTTTTTTAAAAAAATTGACTTTTGGCAACGAATTAATTCCGTCGCCAAAAGTGTTTCTTCTATTAACTTTTTAGCGACGGAATATTCCGTCGCCAAAAATCTTATTTAGCAACGAAACATTCTGTAGCCAAAAAATTATTCCGTTGTTGCTAAATTCACAAAACGGAAATAAATTAAAATACGTAAACTATAATTAGCGACGGATATTCCGTCGCTAATTAATAAATAAATCCATCACAAAAAGTGCAATATTAGACGACAGATTTGAAAATTTCGTCGCCAAACTTTTAGTAACGGGCTTTTATACGAGGGACTTTTAGCGACGGTATATCCGTCGCTAAAACTTTTAGCGACGGATTTTTCCTTTGCTAAAAGCCTTTTTTCTTGTATTGTAGTAAAGCAGTTTAGTAGATAAATAAATACATAAAATAAAACCAAAATTTGATTTATTGCGAAAAAAAGTCAACTATATTATTTTTGGAAAGAGAGGGAACTAAGGAGGAAGTTAGGGAGGGAATTAAGACATTATATTAACATGGAAATTCAGTTATACTGAGAAAGAAATTTTCATTCAGTTACTGAAAGAGAAAAGAAGAAAGAGAAAGAGAGGAAGAGAAGTGGGGTGTGCTCGTGAGAGAGAGAGAGAGAGAGGATTGCTTTTTAACCAGAGAAACAAAGAAGAGAAAAATAAAGAAAGAGAGAAAAAATGAGTGGCTGAAGAGAGTCAACCGAAGATCAGAGTGCGGAATTCGACGAGAAGAAACATGTAATTACCGGTAAACATTCATGATTTCTTTCATCGAATTTATTTAGCAATTTGTGTATTAAGGGCTAAACAAAACTTTGAGTGTGTGGGTGATTGGGAATGGCAATGTGTGTTTTTAGAGAGCAGTGTGCTAGTGTATGAGCGAGTGTGAGTTGTGTGTGAGAGCGGGCTCCTATAGAACCCGTGAAGGAGCATGTGTGCGTGTGTGTTAAGCGTGAGAAGTTTTTGTAAAAATTAGTGAAGGTGTGCATGGACTTGGTGAACCTGTGTGTGTGGATTTGGTGTGCGTGAGTGTGTTTAAAAGAAAATGGGAGACCCACTGCGGTGAGGCAGTGGGTGTGGGAAGTATATATGTGACGGCATGTGTATGTCTATGTTGTGTGTATATATGTATATGTGCATAAGAGAATGTATGAGTGGGTTTGTGAGGTGTGTGAGGGAGGCAGCTATGGCTGTCCGTGCGGGCGCGTGCTTGTGTGTGTGGGTTGAATGGGGGTGGTGCATGAATGAATGTATTTGTGTAGTGTATATATGCTTTTTGTGGATGGAGTGAAATTGTGGGTTTATAGCTGTGGTGTGTATTATGTGAAGGAGCCGTGAGGGTAGGTATGTTATATGTGCGTGTGTATTTGAGAAATGGAAGAGGGAAGGAAGGCTGCTCAGTACAATGGGTATGGTTGAATGGGTTGTGAGTTTTATGTATGATTGTTTGTTGCGAGTGTACGAATGAATGTATAGATTTAATATGCATATATGGAGTGACTTGTAGTGTGTTAGGGGTGAAAATGAACCTGCGTGAACAGTAACTGTGAGTTGTTGAGTGTGCTCTGGGTTGGAAAGAAGGTGAAAGCTGAAGTAGGAAAATAAGATTGTGCAGTGAGTGGTACACTGTGCTTGCACAGTTGTACTACGGGACTGTTGGGTATCGTATAATTATTGTAAAATACTTAAACTTTACAAGAATATTTTTAATGCAAAATTAGAATTATTCTTAAAATTTCAGATTTTTTTTTTGAAATTCTTTAGTTAATTTAATAATTTTGAAAAGTTTAGTTTTTCTAAAAATTATTTGAAGTCTTTAAAATTCTAAATTTTTTTTGTATAGTTATTATTATATAAATAAGTTTTAGTTTCACTTTTGTAATATTTAGAGTTGATTTGGTATTAAATTTGTATCGCATCTGATTTAGCAAAATAGATTATTTTAAAATGATTTTGGTGCTTTTTAAATCCTAATTTTAGTTTTAGTACTTTTGCCATATATTATGAAGCTATCATGAAAATGATGGGACTTTGATTTGAGTTAAAAGTATTAATTATTATTTTTGGAATTTTTTGGTATTTAAAATTTTTATTAATTATGCTGCTTTAAGGTATAAAAGTATTTTATAAGCGATTATGAATTTTGAGGTGTCTTAATGCCTTATAGAAAGTGTCTGGCTATCGGTTAATAAGTTGGCCGTCCGAGGGATCCGTTTTGTTTTAATTTAGATTAAGAGTATCGAAGTGAGTAATTAGCATAAGAATTTTGGGGTTATAAGAATTTAATTTGTTCTAATATTAAATTACCAAATTAGGTTAGCTTGACGATTTTGGAACAAGGTTGAATAGCAGCTTATAGTTTGGATTGAAGTAAGGGATTTTTATTCAGACTAAACTTCTCATAATTGATTTCCCATGTAATTCTAATTTGTTATCACTATCCATTTGGATTATGTTATGTTGATAAAATTGCATTGTTTACTTTTAAAACCTGCTTTGAGCCTTAAGCGTTTGTTAAAATTTTTTATCGATGCTCATTATCCATTATTCATTGAGCATTGATTTACTATTGAACTAGCGGTTATTGTATTCGCTATATTGACACGAGAATCTGCATTGGTGTGTTTTGCCATGAGTTGGTGTGTATTGGAGCAATTGGTGTATATTGATGTGGGTTAGTATCTTGATGGACTAGTGGTATACATATGCATATGTTGTTATCAGTGATTAGTGAGCTTCGCCTTTGTGGCTTTGCTAAGTGATTACATGCACTGCCTGTATAGCTTTGCAATAACTCATGTTCAATAGTATATGTGATTGTTTGTATTGTATCGAAAAATCATATTGATATCTGATCGAACTAGTTATGATCATTTTGAAACTCTTGAAAGACCATCATCAAATTTCATTTGCGAATTATTTTGAAATTCTTATTTTTGAGCGACCTTACTGGCTCTTAAAAGTTCACTCTTGTTTGATTTTATTTCTGCAGGTAATAACTAACAATAGATCACATTGGCTACTCATGTTCAATAGTATATGTGATTTTTTGTATTGTATCAAAAAATTATATTGATATATGATCGAATTAGTTATGATCATTTTGAAACTCTTGGAAACCATCATCGAATTGTATCTGTGAATTATTCTAAAATTCTTATTTTTGAGAGACCTTACTGGCTCTTATAAGCTCGCTCTCGTTCCACATGTAATAACCAACAATAAATCACATTGGCTATAGATTAGAGCCTAGCAAGGGAAAGAGAATTTATGTTTTAGCCTTGGTCATTAAAACCCTTGCGTGGATTACTATTGTTATTTAGAATTTTGACTTAGTCTTGATGTTTCAACTATGACAGTACACTAAGAGTAGTGTCTTATTCAACTGTTTAGTTGCTCTGGTGACTGGTGGTACTAAATTTGTTGAGTTTAATTATTATCCTAGTGTAAACAATCGAGTCAGTGTTAACGTTCTGAAAATTCAGGAATGTTACAGTTTTGGTATCATATTCCCTTTTCACCTCTACTTATTAAAATCACACATGCATCATTACTCTTTACTATAATTTATGGTGACGAAACAAAAGCATTTTTTAGTGTTCTTTTTTCTTTTTATCCTTTTAGTTTTGTGACACGTCATCTCTTTTTACTTATGCGACATGTCATCATGTTTGGTTTGGTATCACATATTTTTTCCACCTCTACTTGCTAAAACCACACATACATCATTACTCTTTACTATAATTTATTATTAAAAAATTTGCAGGTATTATTGGCATAATTTCACTAAAATTTATACAACTAGAAAATCAATTTTGAACTATTTAAACTTTACCTATTCAATATACTAACATATTAGGTCTTTATTTTCGCTACTAACACCTCAAAAGTACTTTAAAAATAAAATAAAATCTCACAAATGTAAAATATAAAAATCATGTATGAAATCAAAGATAATTCACCAAATTAAGATTTTTCAAAAATAATTTACAAAGTGACATGACTTAATTTTAAAAAATATTTTACTTTTTTATTTATATTTTTAGTGTTTAATTTGTTATCTTAAAATGTTTTGAGATGTTAATAGCTGAAATTAAGTTATAATATGTTGATAAATTAATTAGGTAGAGTTTCAGAAGGTCTAGAATTGGTTTTCTACTTATATAAGGTGAACAAAAAATGTGGTGATAATAGTTACAGATTTTTTTAATACTAAATCAAAATAAAGAATCATGATGCATGTGAAATTTAATAAATATGGAAAAGAAAGGACTAAAAAACAATCACGATGATGTGTCACACCAAATTCTAAATTGAAAAGCATATACTCCAAATCATGTATGAAATCAAAGATAAATTATTCAAAAATTAAGATTTTTCACAAATAATTACAGAGTAATATAACTTAATTTTTAAAAATATTTTACATTTTTTTAAAATTTTGAGAATCATATACACTAAATCATGTATGAAATCAAAGATAAATTATTTCACAAATAAAGATATTTCAAAAATAATTTATAAAGCGATGATATAACTTAATTTTTAAAAATATTTATGTTTTTTTTTTTGGATTTTTTTTGTTATCTTTAAGTGTGTTTGAGGTGTTAAGAGTTAAATATAATTCCTAATATGTTGATACATTGATTAGGTAGAGTTTTAGAAAGTGTAAAATTGGTTTTAAACTCATATAAGATAAACTAAAATTATAACAATAACAATATACACCAATACATGCAAACAAAAAAAGAATCGAAGCAAATATGACTTACAAATAACGATTTTTTTCTATTTACGAAAATAATGTAAAAAGTGAATATGAATAATTTTTATAAATATTTTAAAATACCAACATAGAAATTTACTTAAGAAATTAATTTCAATTGTCTGACCTCAATTTCTAAATTGGTAATCATATACACCAATAAATGCAAACAAAAAAAAATCAAACTGAATATATATGGCTTAACTCTTAAAGTAGTTAAAGTACATAAATAAAATTTTAATTTCATAAATAGTTCTTAAGATTAATGAATTAAAAGTAAACAAACATGAATGTTCACGTTTCTACTTACGCAACATGTCATTTCTTCTAATTATACGACAAATCATTCTATTTGTTTTCGTATCTTTTTCCTTTTCTACCCCAACTTACTAAAACTTTAATACAATTTATTATTAAAAAAACTCATAGGCCTAAATTGGCCCCAATTTTGTAAACCTTATAAAACCAGAAAACTAATTCCACACCTTAAAAAACTCTTCCTAATCAATATACTCATATAATAGGCCTTAATTTTAACTTTTAACATGTCAAAGTATTTTAAAATAACAAAATAAAATCTTTAAATGTAAAAATACTAAAATCATCCCTTACTTGTTAACTCTTTATTACGATTTATTATTAAAAAATCCGTATGTATAATTATCTCGATAATTATAAATCTTATAAAACTAGAAAATCAATTGCACAACTTTTAATATTTTATGCTAGAGACATATATTTACATATTAGGGTTTGATTTTGACTATGCTAGAGACATATATTTACATATATAGGGTTTGATTTTGACTATTAGCACCTCAAAACTACTTTAAAAAATTAAATAAAACTACGAAGATTATGTATAAAACTAAAGATTGAACTCACAAATTAAAAGATTTTTTTTTCATTTGAAGAAAGCAATATACAAAAAAAATGACTTATTTTTTTAAAATCCGTCAAAATATAAAAGTACATGTTTATTTAAGAAATTAGTTTTCCCTAAATAGCTTGAACTTTAAAATGAAAATCATGTAGACCTAACAAATGCAAGAAAAGGACTCACACCTTACTTGACTTATGTTCTAAAAACTTTAAAATGGAAAATAGAAATTCCCTTTCACAAATTAATTTTTAGGTTAATTACTTCAATCTCTGAAACTGAAATCATATACTCCTTTTAAATGCCAAAAAAATATATAATTATAAAGTCAATCTAAAGAGTAAAAGCTAAGTAAAGATAAAAAGTTTGTACTTTTACTTGTAGTTTAGAAAAACTCTTAATAGAAAAAGAATTTAAAAATACGAGACACAAAATTATATATTCAAATAAATGTTAAAACTTACAAGGAGTTGATTACCAGCACTTAAACAAAATTGAAATATGAGATTATTTAGGCATTACTATGATGACCTGGATAGAATATCAATTAGAATTCAGTCAACAATTTACAAAGCAAAAAGAGAAGTAAGTGAACATATAAATGAATTTTTAAACCCTACGTCATTACAGTCCATTCTATCATAGCTATACAATAAACTATACATGAACAAAGTTGTTTTCCTTTTGATATGTGTTTTACTCAATCACATAGTAGTACAGTAATTACTTAAAAAAGAATCGCATGATCGTTCTTTTAATATTATCTTTAACTATCATGTGTAATTGTATGATATATTACATATGTAATTAATGTGGAATCAGCCCGGTATCTTGGAACATTCAATTTTATGCTTATTTTAGTTCCTTTTCATTATAACGATGTTTATATGTGAAATGAATGAATAGGACATTTTTTAATTTTAATGGTTAACTTCAATATAAATAAAGTTTGGTTTAAAATTATCAACATAACATCTAAATATTCAATCTTAACTCTACCAAAATATCTGACACTCAAACATACTAATACATAAGTCGTTAAATATAATCGGCTCGAGCCTTGCCCGGGTTACTGTACTAGTAATAATATATAATAAGTGAAGTGAGAAAGACTTTGATACTTCTTTGCACAACACATTATCGCTTTTTTACATGACACATCATCACATTATGTTTGTAATGCAAAGTATACTTATAAACATTTCAATGCGGAGTTCTAGGTTTTCAGTTTTTGTTTTTGTTTTGAGATCTAACCATCATACTTCATTGGAAGCAATTTTATATCCACATTTTAAAAAACTCATCTCATTTCACCATTACCATTACTTACTTCTAAGCCTTCGCCATCACTGCTACTAGCAAACAACTGTCATCACCATCCGGCGTGGCTCCAACTACCCCACCTTCGTCAATCCACTGCTGCGCCACCATAGATCTGCCTCACCATCACCACTCTCTCGCTGTCACGCCAACAAATCTCTTACATTGCAGCTACAATCCCACCGTTGCCACCGACAGATCTACCTCACTGTTGCCACCCTACTGCCATCGCCACCCAACGAATCTACTCCACCATTGCGTCGCATCAACCAAGTGGACAACATCGCAACCACCATCTTACCATTTATCACCGCCACCATCTTAACCACTAAGCACACCACCATAACTATCAACGATCAATCAACATCGGATAACATAACAATCAAACAACACCGTAATCGAACAACATCACAACCGACGTCGTCGATTTCACCACTCCCAACCACCCACTGTCGATCTTGCCACTTATGTCGACGCCGTCTCTCGTCAATGTCATTAATCTCATCAAAGCTGATTTTTGGGTAGCAGTAACTCCATCGTGGTTTTGGCAGATGGTTGTGATGGGTGGTGAATATTGGCTATGGGCGGCGGTGATGGTGTCGCATGTCTCCTCTGGTAGCACGACTACAGTACGACTTTCGAACCCGTCCTATCAATTGCCCACGAAGAATAGATATCACAAAATATATAATAAATTAGAAATCTGAATATGATAGTTTTGTAAGTATTATTTTCTACTACAATCCCTTTATATATAGGGAGTGAAAAAAATAATAAATAAGAGTCACAACTCTTAGCACCAAAATAAAGGTGTTGCTGCTAAAAATTTGCTATGCGTATATTTTGGAACCCGAGCCTGAACCAATGACCTGCAGGATAGAAAACGAGTTTGTCCCTCGAGGGACCGCCCTCGAGGGCTGGTGGAGCACGGAGCTCATGTAATTACCGTCAAGGGTTTGACAGAACTTAATAGTTCTCGCCGTACACGCCCTCGGGGGCGGATGGAGCTTAAATCTCATAAAAAATACCGTCGAGGGTTTGACAAAACTTTAGAGTTCTCGTCGTAGATGCCCTCAGGGGCGGATGGAGCGCGAAGCTCATGCAGATACCCTCGAGGGTTTGACAGAACTTAAGAGTTCTCATCGTACGTGCCCTCGGGGGCGGATAGAGCACGGAGCTCATGCAAATACTCTCGAGGAATTAACAAAACTTAAGAGTTCTCGTCGTACGCGCCTTCGAGGGTGGATTGAGCGTGGAGCTCATGCAAATACCCTCGAGGGTTTGACGGAACTAAAGAGTTCTCGTCGTACGCATCCTCGGGGGCGAATTGAGTGCTGAACTCATGCAAATACCCTCGAGGGTTTGACGGAACTTAAGAGTTCTCTTCGTGCACACCTTCGGGGGCGGATGGAGAGCGAACCTCATGCAATACCCTCAAGGGTTTGAAGAAACTTAAGAGTTCTCATCGTACTCGCCCTCGGGGGTGGATGGAGCCTGAGCTCATGCAATTACCCTCAAGGGTTTGACGAAATTTAGAATTCTCATCGTATGCGCCATCGAGGGCTTCTCGTCCTTGTTGTCACGGTGCAAAATAAGAAGGCGCGGGTCATGGAGCCTGTAATATGGTCGCTGGCGAACCTTTCTGTCTGATAGGACATAAGGCACTAAGCCTATATAGGAATGATCTCATAAAATATAAAGCCCCCCGACCTTTGAGAAGGCGTGGATATATAAAGACGGCTTTTAAGCCCATATGTAGGGCCCGGTCGCAAGAAGACTTGTATGAGCAATATAGAAGACCATAATCCACCTACTCGACTGTACGAGCATATAGAGCTAGAGAACGCGGAGTTCGTCTGAGTAAGATGTCTCTGATGATCATTATAGATAGAAAATGCTAAGTCTGTCAACATATTAATGATGCCTTTTAGCAGAGGCTGACAATGTGCTTTGATTCACTGATCGAGATCATTATGTGACCGAATATCACCAGACAATTATTAATGCCGAGTCGACAGGATGTGGCAGCAGAAACCCTAGATGTGACTTCAAATCGCAGGTTACTATGAATTTGTTCCTTGCTTAAGAAGTGGTATAAACGTCACTGTTGATGCTCGCATGCATTGTTTAAACCCTTGCAAGAAATAAAACTACATAACTGAAAAAGCAGCCTCTGAAGCAATAAAGCGAATAAAAATGTAACTATGTTTTTAACACAGAATTAATAGCGTTGTTTAGACACCGTGGCCCCATTAGGGTTTTGTCGATTATTTGACAGGGGTGTGCTGCACTGCGTGTCACAGGTGAGCTTAAAACGTCAAAGCAGTCAGAAGCCCCGACTTGTGACGTGCTTGCACCACTTGACGCCATTGCATGATGCTAGACCAAAAATAGGTCTAGCTATAAGCGCACTGGAAGTAGCCTTCGGAAGGCTTTGCTAGCGCTTAAAATAATAGTCGCTTTATTATTAGCGAACAAATATGCACAATCAAAAATGCACAAATCCTCTTAAAGAATGCGGAGCATGTTTAGTTCAATTGTGCATTCTAAAAGCTTAATGCTAAAAATAGCTTCTAGCGTATACCAAATAAATTAGGCCATGTAGGCCCTAAATCTAAATAGGCCTTTGTTAACCGGTTAAAAGTTCAAAACTTTTAACCATAGACTATTGTGTCTTTAAATATAAATAGACTTTTTTCGCAGGCAAAAAGCCTATTAATCTTAAAAATCTGGCATATGTCTAATAAAAAAGACCTTGTGGGTCAAAAATATAAATATGCATTTCTTGTGGGCCATAGAGAATTAAAAAAGGAAGAGTGGACCTCCGTTGGTATTCTGCCTGTCTTTTCCTTTGACTGAAGGGTGGCCATTGGCCCGAGGAGGCAGCAGTGCAATAAACCAAGCGTCGCGGCCGGGGGCGGCATGAGGGTGAGATTAGCGTGGACCCTTCACCGGCGTTGCGCAACTCCATGTAGATTGGATTTAGAGTTGGAGGGTCACTGGAGGTACAGTCGTACTGTGGTGTGGTCGTGGCGCCGATCTGTTGCCTCGACGATGGTGCTGATCGCGGCAGAATCGTGAGAGGCTGATGAAAGAGTCGGTGCTGTGGGGCCTAGCTCCGCGTTTCTTGTTGTAGCAGTGGACCGGATCTGGTGAGCGACGGTGATGCAGATTTGGAAGCTAGTAACGGGAAGATGGCAATGCGGTGTCGTCGTCGTGGTGGCATCTCAACGGCGCGGGTCTCTTGGCGGTGCTACTGTGGCATCTTCCTCTTTGCTTTCTTTTATTTTATTTTTTTTAATGTTGCCTTCGCTGCTTTGACAGCCTCACGGCGGTGGTCGGCCCCAACTAGTATGGTGTTCGTCATGGTGGCGACAGGCAGATCGGGAGTGAGGCCGCGATGTTGCGGCATCGGTGCCTCGCCGGAGGGCCTGCCATGGTGATGATGGCGAGGTGTCGTGAGAGCTGTGAGTTTTCGGTGGCGGCAGAGTGTTTCCTTGGCTTCAGTGGCATAGATTTGGAGCAATGGAGCCACGGTGGTGGCGGTCTCCTAGAGGCGCCATTACTGTATGGTGGACAACGACGTCTAAGAGGTCTCAGCAGTTGTGCTGGTTCGGCGGCAGTGCAGCCACAAGTTGGTGGAGGGGACTTTGTCGAATGGTGCCTTTGAGAGTCGCGGTTATGGCGTCAATCGATGCAAATCTGGCCATGGCTGTTGCGACTGTTGTAGCGACGGTGGCGGTGTTCCTGTTGTTTGGTTATCGGCACCCCCACTTATGATCTGATTTTTTTTATGTTGTAATGGTAGCCCCGTGGCGACTGTGCGGTTGATTTTGGTGGCCGTGTCAGTGCGGAGGTGAAGGGGCTGCTTGTCACGGTGGTGACAGCACCTGCAGATGCTACTGTAAGTCAAGATCGATGCTCGTCAATAAAGGGTGTTGTCGTCGTTTCCTGGTAGTGGACGGAGCTGAGGGTGCTGATGATTTCTTTTTTCTTCTTCTTGTGTCGCTACTCTGGCAACTTTGTGACAATCGTCGGTGGTTCATGGTGCCCGCGACCCTGTAGTTGATGATGCTGGTAGTGACATGGTTACCCGAGAGTGGGCCTGCCTACGTAGGTGCTGTTGACGCTGCTGCTGTTTAGGGTTTTACCCATTATGGCAGAGCGGCATTGTGGTGTCTTCTTCCGTGTGGATACTTTTTTTTTCAGAGGTGCAGTAGGTGACTTGGAGGCACTTTGTCGGCGTTGTATTTTTCTGACAATAATTCAATCTAAAAACCTGCAACAGTGGCGGTTCTATTGGCGGTTCCAACACGTTGTTGTTGACAGTTTGGGATACAACTATTAAATATTCTTGAGGTCAAACGGCTAGGCTGGCGGGTCCCATAAATGGCACCAATCTATTCCTGCTAAAAATATGCTCCAAGTCAGAGCACAGCTACAGGATAGTAACTCTGAAAAAGCATGAATTGTGTAGTTGTCCCATACCTGGAGGGGTAGACCCCTTTATATAGCTATAGGAGAAGACTCCTAGTAGGACTGGGTCGTGGGCCAGATGTGTTAAGATCGCGTTAGGATCCTCGAGAATCACGTCACGATCTCTGATAAGATAATTATTGATCTCCCAGTTTGACTGAGATTGCCCGATATTCCCCAATTATTTAAAGTTATATTTGAGTTATATCAAAAGGGTTACAACCCTTCAATTTAAATTCAAATAAATGGTAGTTTTAAAACTTCCAACAATCCCCTAGAAGCTTTAAAACTCCATAAACTCAATAAAAAAAACAAATAATAAAATAACAAAATAAATTATTCATTATAAGTGGGCAGCATAATACAATGCAGTGGGTGTAGGTGTCTTCAAGACTTGAACCTACACTTACTGTATCAATTTCCATTTGAGGGAATGCCAATGGAATCTTACACCTTGAATTAGGTCCCTTTGGCCAAACTTCAATTGATATACACATTATATCTTATATAGGATGTGGTTCTGGCGGGTTGGCGCTATTAATGGCTATACGTCCCAATCTTGATTCTCATGGGAGGTTTTAGGAAAAAAAAACCCAATCCCGCGGTCGCGGCCTCATGACGGCTCCCACTTAGGTGAGACCTCCAAGTGTACGGGTGACCTCGTACCTTGTGAAAATTACCGACTTGGTCTCATTAAGGATAAATACCCGTCTTAAATGTCAACATAAGCATTACCATCATTACTAGAATGCGGAGGAGATACTCTCATATATATAGGGTAATGCTTTTAATGAGTTCATTCTATGCGGGTTGTTTCTACCCATTGAACCTTATTCACGAGATTTTTGATCACAAAAGTTGGGTTACTCTCGTAGGTGACTCCCTTGTAGGCTTAGCCCCATTCCCTTCGATGATTCATGTACACCCTTTTTGGGTAAAGCCTTGGTTAAATTATCAGTCAAGTTTTTTTTTCGATTTCACAAAATCGAGTGACACAACATTTTTGTTTAATAGTCCCTTAATGGACTTGTATCTCACACGTATGTGTCTATTCAACTTCTTATTAGTATGAGTTTGATTTGTAAGGGCTATTGCAGCCTTACTATCATAATGAACAGATATAGCCAATAAAGGCTTTCTAACAAGAGGCATATCAAGCATAAGATTTCTTAACCATTTTGCCTCTATACAATTAAGTTGTGTCCAATGCTATCAACTCTGCTTTCATTGTACTTCTAGATATGAGAGTTTGTTTCTTAGAACCCCAAGATATAGCTGCTCCTCCAAGCATAAATATAAATCTTGTGGTCGACTTCACATCTATGTTATCAGTTATCCAATTTGCATCACTGTACCCCTCAATTACATTTGGATAACCTCGATACATCAAACAATAGTCTAGGGTTCCTCGAAGACACATAAGTAACCTATTTAAAGCATTACAATGTTCTCTACTCAGGTTACGGGTATAACGACTAAGTCTTCCAACCGCATAGACTATATCCAGTCATGTTCTATTGCTAAAATATAACAAAGATCCTGTAATTTGAGAATACTTCACTTGAGACACAGGTTCTCCCGAGTTCTTATTCAAGTTTATGCTAACATCATAAGGAATACTTATAGGCATAACATTATAATGTCTAAACTTCCTCAACATACTCTCCATAGCATTTGATTGAGATAAGGAGATCTCATTACATGTCCTCTCTAGCTTCATTTCTAAGATAATATGAGCTTCTCCTAAATCTTTTATATCAAAATTCTTACACAAGTAGGCTTTCACATTAAAAATTGAATCTAAGTTTGTCCCAAAAATCAAAATCTCATCCACGTATAGATATAGGATAACATGCTCTCCATTATCCTCTTTACAATAGAGGCATTTATCGAAGTCATCGATTCGAAATCTATACTTTAAAATAACTTTATCAAATTTATCATGCCATTGCTTAGGAGTTTGCTTAAATCCGTACAAAAACTTTTTCAACCTGTACACTTTATTTTCTTGTCCTTTCACCTTAAACCCTTTAGGTTGCTCCATATAAAAATCTCTTCATCCAAGTCACCATTAAAAAAGGCAATCTTTACATCCATTTGGTGTATGACTAGCTTATATATAAATGCTAGAGCTAACAAGGTTCTAATGGTAGTAATTCTAGCAAAAGGAGAGTAAGTGTCAAAGTAATCTATTCCTTCCTTTTGAGTAAAGCCCTTAGCTACTAATCTAGCTTTATTTTTTCTATGCTTAATTTTTTACTCGAGTTAATTTTCAACTTCTGTCTTGTAGATTTTGAATTTGCTAAAGACATCATCCTTAGTTTTAATAAGGTAATTGTAACAATACCTAGAGAAGTCATCTAATGTCACGAATTACTTATTTTCGACTCTAGTAGGAGGTCGATTAGAATCACATGCATCACTATGTATGAGTTCTAAAAGGTTTGCGTTTCTATGGACCGAACTATAAGGTTAACTTGGTTGCTTTGCTTGTACACAAATCTCACACTTATGCTTAAGGTCTATAAATTTCCTTGGAAGTAAACTTAGATTCATCAACTTTTGAATTTTCCCAAAGCTCACGTGTCCTAACCTTTCATGCCAAATATCACTGATTCAACATTAAAAACTAAAGAATAATTTCCATCAAACTTGTTCATAACACTCAACTTAAATTATCCATCACATACATAACCTTTACGAACAAGTACTTTATTCTTAGTTATTTCAATCTCATTGGATTCCTTTACAACCTTGTATCCATGTTGCACTAAGGAGGACTTGCTAACTAAATTCCTTCTAGCTAACATTGGGAACATGCCGCACATTACTAAGGATTAAAGTCTTTCCGGAGGTCAGCTTTAAATCAACCTTTCCAACTCCTAGCACTTGTGTAGCAGTATCATTTGTGAGAGTCACGCTTCCTCAACTTGTGTTCTAAGAGGAGGTTCACCATCCACCAACATATTCACTCGGGCATTTTGATTGCTTGGCTTGGACTTGTGCTCTTCCATCTTTCTATCGAAACAATCCTTGGCCTGTGGTTCGTTCCCCTACAAACGAAGCATGGCTTGAACACCTTCCTTCCTCTGCCCTTATTGTCCCCATGGCTATTATGGTTTCAGAAACGGTTAGATTGGCGTGCCCCCCATGATTATGGTTATAGTTCTTACCATTATTATGGTGGTTATGATTTTTGTGACCATTTCTAGAACCATTGTCCCTTGGGTTGATATGACTAGGATTGTCTAACTCTTTGACATTTTCCATGAGGTTGACCTTCGCTACCATAGAATTGGATTGTAGGTTGTCCAACCTATGCTTTTTTCTCTATCTTTGAAGAATTCAAGGCTTGGGCCAAGGTTAAAGCTCTTTGTCTATGCCTAAGGGACTTAGCAAAATCTGACCGAGAGGCTGGCAATTTGTCGATGAGGCAAGAAACTTTAAACTCTTCACTAAACCTACTCTATTTCATCTCGACAAGCCTTAGATAGTCTAGGAATTCATGGACTTGCTCATTTATAGTTTTCCATTAAAACATTCTATACCGGCATCATCCATACCATATTCTGCTTCTAAGGCATTTCCATAGATTCGTAGCCTTTGCGGCAGTGCAATACACATCATATAGATGTTCGAAAAGAGTACTAAGGATCCTATTGGGGCAATGGTACTCAATTTGATCAGGGGTATACCAAGAAGAGGTAGAATCGATGTTAGATTCATTAGGCTCCTCAATGGATAAAATCTGCCCTAACACTGTATGCCAATACCGCATTTGATTTTTCCATCTCTTAAAGTTAAGGCCATTAAACTTCGCCGGTTTAACAGTGTGGACTACCTCTAGTGGTGCCTTTAGGGATTATAAGAGACTAAGAATAATTCAACTGCAAAATTGTAAATTGCAATCTCAATATGTAATTCTACTAATGTACAAACAATTAAGCTCTCAATACTATTGTGCTAAATATTTTACAAAGTACAACAATCATGTTGTATAAACGTTGTGGCAAATTATTTCAAGAGCAACTATTAAACAAAAAAATGAGTCCACTGTTTATTTAAAAACAAACTGAATTTTAGAGCACTGACTTAAAGAGTGCCTATTCAAAATTCCGTGGCTCCAAAATTAAAACATGCCCTGATTCGAAGGCCTTCAAAAAATTGGATCATGTGAAAAGGACATAGAGCCACCACACTATTCCAGGAGTTCTAGGCAAAAGGAACGCTTATGTAATAGTACTATACAATATAATATGATATAATGAAAAGCAATGCCCTGAAATCTTTACACAAACTGGGCGGTGACAAGAAGAGGGAATACAGTTCAACAGTGACTAAGAAGAAGAAATGCAGACGACGATGTCCCCAACCACATGCAAACAAACGACACCCAAGCGGTGCAATGAAACGGTAACGTGCGGTAAGAACAAACAATTTGAAAATGTAATGCAACGTGATACCAAATACAAAGCAAAGATCTTGCTCAATCAGTTTCAAATTTAGAAATTAACTTTATTTCAACAACAATTTTAACTGTTAGTTTAAAACTAAAATTTAAAAATAAATCTTTTATGAAAATGTGATGACAGTATTAAAACAGATTTGAAGTAGACAAATCTTATAACACATATATATTGAAAAAAAAGTAAGTAATTAAAGTGAAAGAACTGCTCGCCTATGAGATACGCGAATAAAATTCACTGACTTTAAATTGTTGTTGTCTCCTTTCGTGCAGGTTTTAACGAGAAATAACGATCCAAGATCTAACACAAAGGCTCGCAACAGTGTCTCTTCAAATAGCACGACTACAGGAAGACTTTCGAATCCGTCCGATCAATTGACCACGAAAAAATAGATATCACAAAATATATAGTAAAGTAGAAATCTGAATATGATAGTTTTGTAAGTTTTATTTTCTACTACAATCTCTTTATATATAGGGAGTGAAAAAAAAATTAAATGAGAGTCACAACTCTTAGCACCAAAATAAAGGGTTACAACCCTTCAATTTAAATTCAAATAAATGGTAGTTTTAAAACTTCCAACACAGACTTGATCGAAACATGTCAACTTCGAGCAAATGGAAACTCGCCCATGTAATATATAGAAACGAAAGTTAAATTTTCGCCAATAAGATCAATATTTGGAATGCTTTCCCATGACTAGAAGCAACATTTGTTCATTCATCTCCATGAATTTGGTACACGGTTTATCTTAGTTTAACTCCTTCCTGGGGAGACTATGCATGTTAAAGCAGTTCCTTTATTCACTACGTAAGTCTTATTGGTGCTTTTAGTATGCACATTGTTACCCTCTTTGACCCTCTCACTCTAGACCATTCTTACGGGCAGTGTCACCAAACCCTTGGGATTCGGCTTTTGAATTTCTTCTGGAGATATTTTGACCTTCGTCATTTTTATTGTCCAAAACCTTTGCCTCAAGACCCTGTCGACATCGCTCTGCTGCTTCGCAGCCTCGATTATAGGGGTTTGCAGGTTGCGGGTGGCAGTTTTCACTCTTCCGGCTGCAATGATAGTTGCTATCACGAGACATTGCAGGGTACCCAATGTACCTTGTAGCAGCGACTTCAGTCACGAGCAAAGTCATGATGAGCACGCTGAGGCAGAGAACCATCGCACGTCGGATCATAGCCATCTCTGAGGAATTAAGAATATTAACTTCTGATTTCTTTTGTGTTACACTAGTGAAAACTGAAGAAGCTTCCTCTGATTGTTTCGGTTGGAATGATAGGAAATGCTTCTCAAACGGAGGTATTTATAGGGAACATGAAAGTATGAGGTAATGATATTGTGCTTTGCATTGTGATATTATCACCTGGAGAAGTACAACAGCTAGAAGCTATCAGTTAGGACTTCAGTTATCCAGACCGCAAGGATAAGATGATAAACGTCTTCTGTATAGAAACAAGTTCTTTCTGATATCTGCTCGATAGGGAGCAAACAGAGGAGCTTTTATTAGATAGGTCAAAGTAAAATCTAACAAGAATTACGAAGGCTCAAAAAAGCTTGAACACACGTTTGCTGCTCATAAATTTAAAGCTTGCTTTGGTGGTTTTAGATATCTAGGAGGTGAAGTCAATGGTTATCCGATCATTTGTCACGTGGAGTACTTATCATACAACAAATATTGTATTTGCTATGTACTATTTTATCTTCGCTAATGTAGAGGACAGCTTCGTGATCTCATGGTTCAAAGTGAAAGCATTAGTTTGACGTAGGTTTTTATGACTTGAAAAGTAGCCACGTATGCAGGACGTGGGGGGGAGACAATTGTACCGAATATGATTGTCAAAGGAAAGTCATATTTGAACTTCACTTTTAACATTTGAACTTCACTAGTTTTTCTAAAATGATGATATAAAGACCATTCAGTGACCTTTATTAACAAAAATAGAGCTCAAATAGGTAAGAGTGAAGCTCAAATATCAATTTTCTTGTTAAAATGCTCAAAGTCAAGTTATTTACGAAATGAACCTCCTCACTTGGTACTTTATTATCATATTCAATCGAAAAGCCATTCAATCCCACCGAACTTACTTTAGGGTCTAAAGCTTCTTGGTCATGTGTGGTTATCCATGCTGATTCAAAAGAAAAGGAACATACTCTAAATAGTGTGGAGAGTTCAGATTACACTTTGCAAGTTATTCTTATCTTATTTCTGCCTTAAAAGGTTTTTATATTTGTCATGTGTGATTATCCACGTTAATCTAAAAACATGAACTTACTACTGTAATAATGAAGAGTTTTAATATATACACTACTTTCAATTTCATGATCTCATGTCTGTCGCGAAATTTTGTTGAAAACAACTGTGAAGTGTAGATAAAACTTATGACCTTCAACTCTATTAAACGTGAAATCCTAATTAAGTAGCTTATGAAATATCACAAAGTGATGTCCTAGGGCATTACATGTTGACCTTCTTTTGACACTCACGTCAAAGTTTTGTAGAAGGATATCGTTTTACGGACAAAAACACTCAAATAGTTGACATTTAATCACTCTCAACACAGCAGGTTCATCATTGTCACACTGATGTATTTTCGGAATTTCATTTTGGTAGGGTTCTTTGGCTTCGTCCATAATGTACATGGTGCCGCTTCCAAATGCATGTCAAAAAGTGCCTGCAATAAGTTCCCCCCTCCCCCCCCCCCCCACCCCAAAACCAAGCTACGAGTTAATTATTAGCTGCCACAAGCATGGTCTAGTCACTTTGGCTTTTAGTGACAGACGTCGTGATAATCTATCATTTAACAGTATGCATTCAACGGTAAAAACGTGATACCAACCAAGCGAAACACTCCGTCAGTAAAGAAAAAGCCACGGTACAGGTTTCACATAGACTCCGGTTTTGCGTAGAGGGGGAAAAGGGGACGTAAACTTAGCTGGGTGTATAGAATTCATGGCTCAATACTTTTATTACGTTGTTATTGTTATTGTTATTGTTATTATTATTATTATTATTATTATTATTATTAGAACGTCGTCCACACCCATCAGACAGTTAACGTGAGGAATCAAGAGTTATCCATGTGAACTAATTCAGGTATTTGGTCCACTTAAAAAAAGTCTTGCCACGCACAAGGGCCCATGTTGAGAATAAAATCTCATAATAATTAAAAGACCTCAACGTCTAAGTTCTGTGTGCTTATCAAATCATTGCCAATTTATCTTGAGAGTAAGCTACTACATTATTCATCGGAAGTATAAACCTTCAATTTGAGTTGGAAGAATTTCCATATAAAGCTACGCTGGTGATTCTCTGGACTTCTAACAATAAGAACATTCACGTCTCACCGATCTGAAACCATTAAATATAATGCTTAGATGTCAGCCACCTTTTTATTTGACACAAGACTTCAAATGACAAATTCTTGCCACTGTTTTGTAGCTCAACTAATCCCAGTTAAAACAAAGTTTTTGCCCCCCATTTTATGACTAGTACTTCGATACAAGTTTAGTTCGTTTCAAAGTCCCTAAGGACGCTTTAGTTGACATTTGTCTAATCCTATAATATAGAGCCATTGCTACATGCTCTCTTTTCCGTAAGCAACCGCCTTAATTTTTTTGTTGCTGTAGCACTGTAGCAGTGAGACCAGCTGTGACCTACGATGTATTTGCTTCTGGTTTCTCCAAAAGACAGTAAGATTGAGGGCAAACTTTATCGAAACATGTCAATTTTAAGCCCATGGAAACTTGCCCATGCCATATATAGAAACAAAAGTTAGATCGTCGCCAATAAGATCGATAGTTGGAATGCTTTGCATGATTAGAAGCAACATATGCTCATTCATCTCCATGAATTCCATACACGGTTTATTTTACATTCAAACAGTTTAACTCCTTCCTAGGGAGATTCATGCATGACAAAGCATGTCCTTTATTCGCTAGACAAGTCTAACAGCTGATGCTCTTAGCATGCACCTTATTACCCTCTTTGGCCCTATCACTCTAGACCATCTTACTGGCAAAGACTTATACTTTAGTAGGATTGATCCATGTTGAAGGATATTCAACGTACTTCGAACCCATGTAGATTGATAGTGTCCTTAAGTTTCTAACAAGATTAAGGAACAACTTCTTTCCACTATTTGTTCCACGCGAGCCCTTGGGAGCTTTTCGTTAGATGGTAGATAGATGGGTCAGGTTAATGCTCTTCACAATAATTACCAAGGCTACCAAAAATATTGAATTACATATGTACTACTGTTGAAAATTCATTCTACATAAAAGGGAAATAGTAACTAAGACCTCAATTTGTAAGCCTTGTCATCAACCTCTACTAGCTGCCATGTGGGGCTGTTTTTATAACGGGGTTATTTTTCCTTCAGTTTTGAAAATAAGTTCTTAAAATGGGACTGTTTTTGAAAACTCCATTTTGGAGTTTTGGGTTTTCAGTTTTGGTTTTTGTTTTGATATCTAACTAAGGAGTTTTGGGTTTTCAGTTTTGGTTTTTGTTTTGATATCTAACTAATAAACATCATTAGAAGCAAGTTGCTATCCACATTTTAAAAAACTCATTTCATTTCACCACTTTCACCTTTACCACTATTTATCCTCTAAGCCTTCACCACACTATCACCACCACACTATCACCAGTACACAAGTACCGTCCCCACACAACTGCTGCCCCAACTACCCCCAACTTCGTTACCCCACTACCACATCACCAGAGATGTGCCCCACCGTCACCACCCCACTGTCACACCAATAGATCTCTATATTGCCGCCATAATCCCATCGTTGTCACCGACAGAATTGCCTCACCACCGCCACCCCACAGCCATCGCCACAGCATGAATCCGCTCCATCATTGTGTCGCATTAACCAAGCAGACAACATCGCAACCACCATCATAACCACCAAGCACCACCACCACCACTACCACCATCTTACCACCAAGCACACTGCCATAACTGCCAACGATCGATCAACGTCGGATAACATCACAATCACTTAACACCGCAATCAGACAACATCACACTGACGAAGTCAATTTCACCACTCTGAACCACCCACTGCGATCTCGCCACTGTTGTCTCTCCACTGTCATTTATCACTTTAAATCTGGTTTTTGGGTAGCAGCAACTCTGTGGTGATTTTGACGGTTGGTCGTGATGGGTGGCTATGGTGGCGCTGATACTGTGGCGTGATGATGTTGATTAATGGTAATGGAAACTGATGTTTCGGGGAAGAAGGAACACAAAGGAAAATAAAATTCTCTTAAAAGAAACAAAAACCAGAAGAAAAAGCAAAACTGAACTATCAAATATCTATTTTTTTTTTTCAAAACAAAAACCACAACCAGTTTTAATTTTTTAAAAAAAAATTAAAACTAAAAACTATGATATTGACAAACGCACCCGAAGTTACATACTTTCATTATGCTATTAGAACACCTTCCACACACCCAACAGACAATTAAAATTCGGAACCAATAGTTATTTATGTGAATTGATTCAGGTGTTTTGGTCAACTTACAAAAAAGTCGTGCCATGGATAGGGGCCATGTTGAGAGTATAATTCTATATTAATAAGTTAGTAATTAAAACTTCAACATATAAGCTCCGTGTGCTCATTAACTCATTGCCAATTTCATTTTGAGTTTATGCTATTGCATTACTAATCAGACGTAAAAACCTTGGATTTCCATATGCCCATCATAAGTATGAAGCCACTTTATTTTTTTTCCTTTTTTTGATAAGAGTTGCCACTGTTTTTGTTATGAAATGCAAAAACAGCGAAGCAATATATCGAAGAACAAAAAGAACGAGAAATCAAAAAACCAACGCACAACAGAAGATTTACGAAGTTTACCACTATGGTTACGTTCCCGGAGCATGATCATACGGTTTCCCTATTCAGCAGTATTTACAACTAAAAACCGTAGTCCCCGTATCTCTCTTGCCATTTTCTCTCTATATTATCTCCAAACCCGAAGATATATGTACATAAAAAAAAAACCCTAGAGCGAAACATACATTATTACAAAAGTACTCTACCAATAAGCAAACGGTAAAAGTACCGTCTGCTACATTATATAGCGGACGGTATGATCGACAATCATGCTAGTGGACGACGAAATCTAGCCCGTCCATCGGGCCAGATCGACAGCCAGATTGTGCGGACAACTTATCTTATTTTGCACGAGCGAGCAATGTATTAGCTATATATACATATATGCCCAAAAAAAAGATTACTAATGAAGCTCCAAAACTTTAGTTTTTTTTTCCTAGTTCACTCAAAATTCTTTAATATTATGAAAAGACCCTAACACTACAAGAAAAGAGGCCTTTTGCGACGGATTTTCAGCGACGGAAGTTATTCCGTCGCTAAATCATCTTTCACCGACGGAAAGTATCGTCGGTAAAACTTCCGTCGTTAAATACTATTAGCGTCAGAATCAGACGTCGCTAAAAGTTTTTAGCGACGGAATTTTGCCGGCGGTCTTTTAGTTACGGAAGTTCTGTCGCTAAAACGTTTTTAGAATTTTTTATTTCCAAGGGTTTAATAAAACACTTTTAGCGACGGCATAACTCCGTAGCTAAAACGTCCGTCGGTAAAAGTGCGACCTTCATCGAAGGACTTTTAGCGACGGATTCATTCCGTTGCTAAAAGTGTTTAATAAATCCCCCCGATCTGGTTTTCTCTCTCCCCGTTTCTCTCTTCGAATAATTTGAGTTCTCACCGTCGGCGATCCCACGGTGCCCCACCTCCACTACCCCGTTCTCACTGCCGTTCTCATATCCACTGTGCCCCACCACCGGCAACACCTCATCCTCCCCCTGCCGCGCCACCAAGCCTCCACTGCCGCCGTACCACCAACACCGAAGCCGTGCCTCATTCTAGCGAAGCACAAACCGACGAACGGCCTCACGGCGACCTCTGCACCGGCAGCACCGGTCTGAGTTCTGAAGACCTCCATCCTCCGGTCACTCCACCAGTCCACCGGTGCTAACAGGCCACAAGCTCTCAAATCCCAATCTTCTTTGATCTTCACCACCGGCGGAGCAATCGGCGACAAAGGTATGTTCCGATTCACCTTAATCCTACCATTATAATTGCTATGCAATTTGATAACTCTTACCTTTTGCTGAGATCATAATAATCTTCTCAATAAAGATACATCTGTGCTGGCCCTATTTATGGGTGAGTTTTTTTTATTGGTGTTAGTGTTGTGGTGGATATTGGTTCCAACTGGAGCCATTAGATTCCTGGCCGGAGCAGGTGATGATGTTGTAATCTTATGCTTTTCGGCCTGTAGTTGCTTAGTATTAGCCCATAGCTTTTATGGTTTTTGACATTGGTTCCAACTGGAGCCATTAGATTCCTAAGTCATTGGTTCTCTTTTGTAATCATGTTACTGGTAATTACAAATACATAGTAGTTAAGTGGACTTGAAATGTAGTTTGTTTTGAATTCTGATGGATTTGGTTTCTTTTAATCTTCATTTTCTAAAGGAGGTATATTGGAAGGTAAATGTTCATTTCAGGTTTGCTTTTTTAAGACAAGATAGAGAGATTTGGGACAAAACTGGAAATGAAATGCCTAGAAACACTATTAAACATCTTAGACTTTTATGTTAGAGAGATATCCTCATATATATGTTTTGCGTTTGTCAAGATGCCAAGCTGAGAGAAAAGGAAGTACCTCAAGAGGTCTTGCCTGATTCAAGATAAGGTAATAGTTCTGCCTAGTTCCATGCTGATGAGTGTGTCCACGGTTTCCGGCATTTAAAAAATAAATCAATGACTTCGGACGTGTCCGGAGTTGTCGGTACGTGTTGGTAGGTGTTGGACACGTGTCCGGAGGTGTCGGACATGTTTCCAGAGGTGTTCGACACGTTTCTGGATGTGTTGATGAGGTGTCAAGGTATCGGTAGGTCACGAACACCGCGTCCGATCGACACCGACACTGAAACGTCACAATTTGGCTTTATACTTGTGGACACCTCTTCAAAAGGTGTCCGGCACCTCTTCAAGGGGTGATGGACACAGCGTCCGGCATTTAAAAAATAAATCAATGTCTTCAGACGTGTCCGGAGATGTCGGACACCATACCGACACCCTATATGAGGTATTGGAAATTGAGATTGTTGACTGCGCATTGAGAATTTGAGAATTGAGATTGTTAACGGAGGATGTGGCCCAATTGGATTGAGATATCCTGTGAATTAGTTGTATGGTTGGTTGTTGAATTTAGGTTAATTAGGTTAACGCAACATTTTTAGCACCCCTTAGAATCTCATCGTGGCTCCAGCATTAGCTATAATTAGCCCTAATTAGTCCCGATTAACTCTAATGAATCAAATTAACCCTAATTAGCTCTAACAAGCCTAATTAGTTTTAATTTACCCTAAGAACCCAATGAAAATTAAATCAGCTGTAATTACTCCAAATTGATCCTAATTAACACCAATCAGTCCAAATTAAACCCTAATTATCCCTAATTACTCATATCTTGTAGACCCATGATTAGATTAATTAAACCCTAACATGTAACTAAACTCTGATTACGCGCCTAAGTAGTCACAATTAAGCCTAATAACCCAATTAAGCCTAATTAGCCCTAATTAGGACTAATCAACACTACTCCGCACAATTAAACCCTAATTAGCTCAAAATAACCCTAATTAGTCCTAATTAGCTATAATTAGTCCAAGGTAGTCCTCATTAACACTAATTAGCCCTAACATAACCCAATTAATGCCTAATTAGCCCTAATTAGGACTAATCAACATGACTCCGCATAATAAAACCCGGCTATTAGCTCAAAATAACCTTAATTACTCCTAATCAACCCTAATTAGCTATAATTAGTCCAAGGTAATCCTCATTAACACTAATTAGCCCAGAGATTGTTCAATTACTCGTTTCTTATAAAACCTGCATTCTTTATAATCGTTGTTGTTTTGCAAAGTCTATTGGCAACGAGATAGTTCAACTCGTTGCCAACGAATTCTATTTAAACTGGAATTGGTAACATATGCAACGATCTTTTTGTAGTTTTGATATTTCGGAAAGATTCTTGCATATATTATCAATTTCTGAACGCATGCATGCATAAAAATCCTTAGTTCCCGTGACATATGACAGTGAGCTAGACTCCTTTCAAGCCGACCAACCACCTGTCTTGTTCCCTATTGAGGTCAACAACGAGGAGGATGATCTTCCTCTCCCAACAACACTTCATGTAGGAGAAGAAGTCGTAGATGATGACACGGAAGACGTGGAAAGTGTTGGAGATGATGTGATCGAGTCTACTGATGAAGAGGATGAATTAAAAAATGAAGAGGACGACGAGTCCCACGAAGAAGAGGACGATGAGGAAATTGATGAAGATGATGATGATTCTCAAACTGAAAATGATTGAGTTGAAATGTTGTAACAAGCCGGGAAAAAAATGTAGTCACATTTTAGAACTTGGTTCATATTGATGTGTTTTTGTACCTCTATTCATATATATATATATATATATATATATATATATATATATATATATATATGTCGATGATGATTTCTGTCAAATTATTGTTTTTAATGTGTTCATGTATTTGTAATTTATTTTACGAAGTCAGATATAGATAGGATATGGGCTATTCGTTGCCGGGTTGGACGCCGAGCTGCTTCTTCCTCGGTGGGTCCCACCTCATCATTGCCCACTGATGACGAGGCACAGAGTGATCGTGTACAGTAGATGGGGCCCCAGATCCAGCTCCAGCTCTAGCCCCAGCCCCAGCCGTCGCCCTCGCCCCAGCCCGACGCAGATTCATCCCACACGCGCGTTGATTCTCCTTCTTCCGTGGGTTCTACCACAGGTATAGTTGATAACGGTGTTTAGTACATTTTCGCTAGCCTTATATTTAAAGTATATTTGAACTGTATTAATGTTGGTGTTTTGTAGGATCTCGACGAGGCCGTGGTCTAACACGCGGGGTACGCATCGACCCCCAGTGTAAACAGAGAGTTACGCTTACCCAGGAGGGCCTGTAAGTAAAAAAAATATCACATCATGCCTTATATTTAAAATTTTAGGCTGTTAATTTATATTTGAACTGTATTAATTTATTTATTTACTTCTTTGGCAGGATCCTGGAGAATCAGGCGAGGACGAAGATCAGCGTTCTTGTGAAGGGCCGATTCTTCGAGCCACGCCTGTACTGGAAGGACTGGGATGTCGCTGCGAGGGAGTCCCTATGGGAGGAGTGGCTGGTACGGTGAAGTATTTTTTTCAGCGATAGTATTTGTTTAATTAAAGTTTGTTTTCTGTAGTTAATTTGTGTTATTGAATGCTTTTCAGGAGGGGTTCACGTTTGACTCGCCTGAGCAGCAGGCACTGGGGCAGCAGGCCTTCTTTGCTTACATCGGCAAAAATTACTGCCGATGGCTCCACGACGCAAGGGACCGGGCAAAGAAGATGCTGCCCGAGGGTGCCCCAATGACAGAGATGACGAGATATCCCCCACATTGGATATCTCTGACTGTATGGACGGCGATGATAGATCGGTGGGCTGCGGATCCAGGTTGGGACTCCAAGAGTAAGTGCGGGGCTGAGAACAGACAGAACAAAGATCTGACGCACACGAGGGGGTCGGTGCCACACGACATCGTCCGACACAAGAATATGGTCGAGCACCCGGATCTGGAAGACGATGAGGTCGTAGCTCTGACGTATAATCAGACGCACGTGTGGAAGAAGGACAAGGACGAGGCGCACCGAGCGGGCGACTATATTTCAGAAATTGCCCGGCGGATCGATGTGAGTCAATTTGTTTAAGTTGTTAATTTTTTTCTTTCTATCCTCAATGTCTGTTGTGTTAATTAATGCCCTTACATATCTTTATATCACTGTTATTTGCAGGCCTCGTATGAACAGCTTAGGGGGTCCGAGGAGCAGTCCGGACAGCCATCAGCATCCACTAGTACGGGTGCGAGTATTGGGGCGTTGAAGCGATGGCTGGATACGCCGGAGGTCGTCAATCGGCCGAAAGGCCGCATACGAGGCCTGCCTAGTCGGACTGCTCGTGCCGTGATAGGAGTGTCCTCACCCCCCACTGCCCCTCCACAGACACCGGCTCCTCGGCATCCGTTGGACGAGGAGGAGATCGCGTGCATTGCTACTGTGGTGTTGAGGATGATCAGGGAGCAGGATCAGCAGGGTACCCCAGCTGGACATGCCGAGCCGGCCCCGAATCAGCAGGATCCAGATTCGGGACTCGGCAACCCCTGATGAGCCTCTTCTTGTGCCTGGTCCCAGCTTCCCCCCTCCCCGGCCCCCACGCCCGGCTTATACTCTTCTCCCCTCCCCTAGCCAGCTATATCTGGTTCCTAGCTTGTACATAATGAGTCTTTTTTTATAATTAAGTTTACATATTTCTTTGTGTATTGATTATTGCGTGTTGTCGTTGAGGATTGATTATTGCGCGTTATTGTTGAGGATTGATTTTTTTTATTACAGGTTTGGGCATTAGAAAAATTAAAAAAAAATATTTTAAAAAATTTTGACTTTTGGCGACAGATTATATGGGTCGCTAAAAGTTTTTACTATTGTGTTTAGCGACGGATTATTATGTCGCTAAATAAGACATTTCACGACTGAATATTCCGTCGCTAAAATATTTATTTCGTCGCTAATTAATAAATAAATCCGTTGTAAAAACTTAAATATAACACGACGGATTTGAAAATTCTGTCGCCAAACTATTAGTGACGGGCTTTTATACGAGGGACTTTTAGCGACGGTAAATCCATTGCTAAAACATTTAGCGACGGATTTTAGGCTTTTAGCGACAGATTTCCCCGTCGCTAAAAGCCTTTTTTTCTTGTAGTGTAAAACTAATTTGGTCAAGGTTAAAACAAAATTTTTTGATAATGAAAAATTTCGGAGAGTTACATCTTAAAAGTTCACTCTCGTTTGACTTCATTTTCGCACGTAATAACTAACAATAGATCGCATTGGGTATGAATTAGAGCCGAGGGAGAGAAAGAGAATTTAAGTTTTAGTCTTGGTCATTAGAACCTCTACGTATGTTACTATTGTTATTTACAATTTTTTACTTAGACTTGATGTTTCAACTAAGGTAGTATACTAAGAGTAGTATCTTATTTAATTGTTTACTTGTTCTGACGAATGGTGGTACTCAATTAGTTGAGTTTGAGGGTATTATAGTCTTAGTGTAAATAATCGAGTGAGTCTTAACAGTTCAAAAATTCTGGGATGTTACAGTTTTGGTATCACATTTCTTTTTTATATCTACTTATTAAAATCACACATGCATTATTACTCTTTACTATAATTTATGGAGGCGACACATAAACATTTTCTATTGTTCTTTTCTCTTTTTATCCTTTTAGTTTTGTGACATGTCATCTCTTTTTACTTATGTGACATTTCATCATGTTTGTCTTTGCATCACATTCCTTTTTCACCTTTACTTGTTCAAGTCACACATGCATTATCACTCTTTTTAATAATTTATTATTAAAAAATTCACAGGTATTATTGGCAGAATTTTACTAAACTTTATAAGACCAAAAAATCAATTCTGAACTATTTAAAACTCTACCTATTCAATATAGTAACATATTAGGTCTTAATTTTTGCTACTAACACCTCAAATGTAAAATATAAAAATTATATATAAAATAAATATAAATAATTCACCAGATTAAGATTTTTCAAAAAATAATTTACAAAGTGATGTCTTAAGTTTTAAAAATATTTTAATATTTTATATTTTATTATTTAATTCGCTACCCTAAAATGTTTGGAAGTGTATAGTTAAAATTAAGTCATAATATGTTGATACATTAATTAGGTAGAGTTTTAGAAGGTCTAGAATTGGTTTTCTACATATATAAGGTGAACTAAAATTATGGCGATAATACTTACAGATTTTTAAATACTAAATTAAAATAAAAAATCATGATCCAAAATTAATCTCAATTTCTAAATCAGAAATCTTCGGCCATAACTTGACCTTGAGGTCAATCTGAGGTGGAGGTCGCTCGGATCCAAGTGGGTCTGCTTGGTAGAAGCCGTAGGAGCACGACTTGAAGTGTCTTCTGTAAAATGCTAACCATACCTTTGAGTTCATGAATCTCCCTCGTCAGATCCGAGTTCGGCATTTTGAAAAGCTTTCAGCTGAGATGGTGACGAAGGTCTCCCCTTTTTTAGCGTAGGGGTTGGGGAACGATTTCCTCTAGAAACGTCACCTGTCTACAGTGTAACAGTGACTCGATCGTCGCTAGAATATCGGTGAGATGGTGTCGAACGTCAGTCCTCTCGGTGAGAGCCACTGGATCGCATTTTGCAGATTGTGAATCTAGCGACTGACTGGAGACGTGTTGGAAAAGGATTATCTGGCCATGTTCCCTATCGATCCCACTGATGGTGCCAAAATTTTGCTGCTAGAATCTTGATCGGGAATCATAGCAGGGAAATAGACCTGGATAACAGAACACGGAGTGACCGCCGGTGGTGTTTCGACTAAGGAAGCTCTGATGCTAAAGTCAGAACTGGGCTACCAGCGTAGAGCTCTGAATAGCTATGGAATACTCGGTGTTTGTGTGTGCGTACTTGTCTGTGTACCTGAGGCCCTCTCTATGATATAGACTTAGCTTTCAGAGTCCTGATTGTCTTGCAACCCTTTTCTGTAGGTCTTGAGACCAATGGGAATCATGTTAGGATCCTTACGGATCACGTCACCATCCCTTCTTGGTGGTATCAGCATTCTTCTATGACTCTAATTTCTCTAGTAGAGTTCCTCTCAAATACGAGACCTTCTATTAACTCCAAGTAAATCTTGCCACGTGTCACCACCTAGTAGGGCAAGCATATTTAGTCATATCAGTTGTAATCAAACTTCAGTCTTCTTCATTTGTCCATGCTTGTATTGACCCAATGACTACTACAATCACCCAGCTAAGGTTACACTTTTCCCCTAGATGCTAAACCGGAGTCTCTACGCTAATCTGTACGTTATGGATGAAGGTAAAGTTGAGTGAGGTGTGGTGCCGTGAACATCTCTAAAGAATCCAACGAATAGAAAATTTTGAAAATACATCAGTGTGACGATGATGAACCTGCTAGGTGAGGTTGAAAAAAAGCTATTTGATTGTTGATAGAAGGTCAAAATGTAATGCCCAGTATATCAGTTTGTGATATTTCAAAAGGTATTTATGATTTCACGCTTAAAAGGGTTGAATGTCTTAAGTTTTATCTATTCATCGCAGTTGTCTTAACAAAATCTGAACCTTTCGACGACATGAATGAGATCACAAAATCATAAGTAGTGTAGATTTAATTAGAACTCTTCATTATTACAACAATAAGTTCCTTTTTCTAGATTAATGTGGAAAATCACGCATGAGAAAATTTAAACCTTTTAATGACATAAATGAGATAAAGATAACTTGGACAGTGTAATCTAAACTCTCCACAATATTTGGAGCGTGTTCTTTTTCTCTTTTGAATCAGCATGGATAGCCACACACGACCAAGGAGCTTTAAAACCTAAAGTAAGTTCGGTAGGATTTCCCTTTGACTAAATATGAAAATAAAGTACCTACTGAGGAGGTTCATTTCATAAATTGCTTGACTTTGGTCATTTTAACAAGGAAGTTGATACTTCAGTTTCACTCTAAACCATTTGAACTCCATTGGCTACAAGGAAAAGGACTTTTAGCGATCGACAGTTCCGTCGCTAAACGTCCTTACTCCATCGCTTAAGACTTTTAGCAACGGACACCCTGTCGCTAAAAGTTCAAAGACAGAATTTTAAAATCCTCCAAAAATTTGACTTTTAGCGACAAACAATAAATTCATTTAGCGATGGAATGTCTGGCACTAAAGATAATTTATGTATTTTAATTTATTTTCTTTTTTAGAAATTATTAATTATGAAAAATATTTAGTGACAAAAAATTCCGTTACTAAAGGTTCTACCGACGGGCTTTTAGCGACGAAAGATCTGTCACTAAAAGCCTATCGGCAATAAGTAAGGGAATTTTAGTGACAAAAATTCTGTTCCTAAAAGCCTATCGGTAAAACCTTTTTTCCGTCGTTAAAAGTTTTTCAATACATTTCATTATAGACTTTTAACGACGGAATAAAATCTGTAGCTAAAAAAATAATTTTTTTGAATACCCAAGCCTTAATCACAATTTCAACACTTGGTCCTCAATCCACGTTAGGGTTAAATAATTGCTGATCATATCAGCAATTATTTAACCCTAAAACACAGTGTATATATTCAAATTTCAAATTCTATGGTAATTGAACATAAAATGTATGGAATATTTTTCAAAGTGAACCAGAAATAACAGAGGTGGGGACAAAAGCGGGAGGGGACGCAAATAAGGGATGGGAGGGGAGCAAAACTCCAGAAGGGCGCGGGAAGGGAAAAAGGGAAGGGCTCATGACTTGTCGAGGCCGGGCACTGGAACTTTTTGATCGTCATCATCCACTGGGATACTGTCATTCGAATTTGGCTCTGTATCTCCAACAATAGTGTTCTACAAGTAAACGCACAGATGTATTAATCTCGATAGTAATTGAATATTGTGTTTATCCATGTATATGATGACTTCATAAAATAATTATTTTGTACCTAATCCTAAGCCTTGGTCATCCTAAACACCTCTTCAGCAAAGCGACGAACATCCTCCGGGTGTACCTGTCACTCCACAGTTTGTGCCTATGCCTTTGGAAGGGCAGTAAGTGGTGGAGATACTCCCATCACGGCATGCGCAGTCGTACTAGGTAGACCGCGTACATGCCATTTCTGCCTATCGATGACCTTTTATGTATCCTGCCACCGCTTCAATCTCTAGTACCCGTACTCGTACTCGTGGATGCTGATGGCTGTCCAGATAGCTGCCTAAACCCCTTAACATGTTCATACGAGGCCTACAAAACAATGATTAGACATTGAAGACATTAAGGCAATAAACATCGAATACATAGCCAAAATTTTAACTATATACAAATTAATTGGCAACTTACATCGATCTACAGGGTAATCTTTGGAAGGTAGTCCCCCGCCCGATGTTCATCATCTTTATCCTTCTTCCTCACGTGTGTCATCGTGTATGGCAAAGCACACACCTCAACCTTCTCTAGATTTAAGAGCTCAGTCGCATTCTTATGTAAAAGACGTCATGAGGCAACGACCCCTCCCGTATGTGTAGAATCCTAATCTTTATTGTTCTCCCTCCCACTCTTACTCTTCACCTCCCATAGATGGATATCAACCATCTGTCCCCCTGCAAAAGGTGAGATCCAATAAGGGGGATACCCCTTCCATTCCTCCATTAGGGCACCCTCTGGCAGCAACTTCCTCGCCCACTCCCGTGTATCTGTAGCCATCGCCAATAATTTTTGGCGATGTATGCAAAAGAATCCATCCGCCCTAATGCCTGCTGCTCAGGCGACCCAAACTCGAACCCCTTCTACAAGGGTTCCAATTACACAATACAACTAGTTTAAATATAAGATACTAATTAAACAAATATTAGCTGACAAAATGAAAAACCGTACCAGCCACTCCTCCCACAACTCTTCCTTTTTCCTGGCATCCCAATCCTTCCAGTATAGCAATGGCTCAAAGAAGCGGCCCTTCACATGGACACCAATCTTTATTTTTGCTGAACACTCTCGAATTTTGATAAAGAATAACATTAATATCATTAAATAAGTGAATAGTAATAATTATTGGAATCATTGATGTGTTAAGAACTGCATTATGTAATTTTTTACTTACTAGCCATCCTTGTGAGAGTAACTCGCTATTTTTGCTGGGGATCGATGTGCACCCCGCATGTGGGTCCATGGCCTCAACAAGATCCTACAAAATACCAACATTAATGCAGTTCAAATATAATTTAAATATAAGTCTAACATTATGACTAAATGTTAATATCAAATATACCTGATGTTGTCAAACTCGTAGAAAAAGGAGAACCAGCGGGCTGATGGTATGGCTCGACCTGGGGGTACAGTTGGGATCAGGCCTACTGGATGCTCGTGCTATGTGCCTCATCATCAGTAGGGAATGCCTAGGTGGGAGCCACTGGCGTGGACACAGCTTGATGTCCACTGCGACCACGAATGGCCTGTAATCTATTTGTAACTGATAACACAAAACTAACTTTGTATAGAGAAGTCCAAAGAAATTAACATATTAAAATGATAACACGAAACTGCTACCACAGGCTTTCAATTATACTAAAACTGCAGAAATACTATATAAACCGGATGAACGAGATAGTTAATATATTACTACGGAGTAATCAAGTACACGTCACACTGAAAAGATGACTTTGTTATGTTGTAACATTAAGTGAAATATTCAAGTTACTTATTATAAGAACATGCATGTTACAACATTACAAGTCAATCATCTTCATTTTGAGAATCATCATCATCTTAATCTTCAGACTCATTATCTTATATTTCTTGAAACTCGTCGTCCTTTTGATATTAGATTTCATCATCTTCGTCAATAGACTCATCCTTATCATCTTCAACACTTTTACATATTCATCTTCATCATCTATGACTTTTTCTCCTGAATGAAGTCTTGGTTGAAAAGGAAGATTGTCCTCCTCGTTGTTAACCTTAACAGGTACCAAGATAGGTCCTTGGTCGGCTTGATAGGTGTCTACCTCACTGGCTTATGTAATTGAAAAAATTTTAGACTTTATAATAGCAAGCCAGTGAGATTTAGGATTTTGCGACATCTTCAGTGTAGAACACTTGTGCAGGTTGATAAGCAAACACAAACTATTCATCTGATGTAAGTCTGATGCAAGTTTTGACTTAATATTGACATTTGCAATCCCCTACGAGCAAACACGCATTTCTCTACTGCATGTAATATCAAATCAGGTACACTTGTACATTACCAAGCGATTTTGGCTACGCAGATATGTTAGCTCAACAATCTTATCTAGCTCTCCATAAACATCCATGCAAATCTCATCATTACAATGGTCATTGACCAAGACTCCACTATTTTGAGTTTGTTTAGTTCGGCCATCATATTTTGTGTTAAATCTAAACCCGTTGACGATATAGCCTTAATGATAGGATGCTTGTTTACTGGAGCCTTGAGGTAGTACTTTCAAGAAGGAGTCTACTGGTTTGTCAACCTATTGAACCTATTATAGAAGATGGTGAAAATTAAGGATAATACTAATAAATCAAATTAATATGTATAACAAATAGTATAGTTTGATTAAAAACTTACACATCTTTTGAACCCCTCAAGAAATTGCGATCTCCATAAAATCCAAGTCCAGCACAATCAGTGATTTGAGATTCCGCATTGAACTCATTGTAAACTGATATAGTTAACCCGCTGATCACACATTTTCAAGTGTTTACAATAATTATTTGAAGACATTAACTTACTCAATGAAAGCTGAAACTTCTTCACACTTTAGAAGGGACATGTATTGTTGCAGCGTTGTACTCTTCATCCACTAACCATCGAGTATAGGTTCGTTTGATCGGATTACCTAGCTATTTAAATATTAATAAATGGCTTTCAAAATTTGTGCTGGCTTCAGACTCATTTCGGTTTAGTTGATTCAACCTAGTATCAATTAGGCCCAAAATATTGGCTACAAAAGTTGATAAGCTCTTTCATTATGTAAGCCTCAACATTTCAGACCTCAAGACGAGCTTTATTATGGACTTTTTTTTTCAGATAAAACATGAACCTAGAAATTTAGTAAGTAGAGCTAATTAAGTGAAATATCAATGATAATAGGGTTTGCATTATGTGTAAACGAACAAGAAAGAGTGAAAGGATTACCTCTTGAATAGATACATCCACTGATATTGCACAGGTCCACCCATTTTAGCTTTATTTATTAAGTGAACAGGCAAATGCTCTATTGAATGAAAGAAGAATGGTGGAAAGATTTTCTCGAGCTTGCAAATTGTCATCATAATATTCTTCTCAAACACTTTTATATTACTTATCCGGAGTGTCGAAGAACATATATCTAAAAAAAATGAGGTAATTCCATCAAAATCTCTCATAAAATCTTTGGGAACAATTCCTGGAAGGCAATAGAAATGAATTTTTCCATAAATATGTGGCAGTCATGACTCTTCATCCTTTAAAACATGCACAATGATACATTGTAGCAACGAGATATGTTGGACGCACACCCATCCGAAAGATTCAAATTTTTAAACCACTAAAAGACCTTCATTGCATTAATCCTGTCTAGACAGTACGGTGTTTTTAGAAGTATCGTCCTCTTGCTGACAGTTTGAAGATGTAGTTCACTGCGTACACCCAACTGTTGTAGATCATATCTCAATTTAAGGTGATCTTTTGATTTTTCCTTGACATTCATAACTGTGTTGAACATATTATCAAAAATAATCTTCTTAATGTGCATCACATTCATGTTGTTTCAAATAATGAGTGTCCTCCAGTAGTCTAACTCCCATAAGATACATTATTTCCTCTAATTGTCCTCTTTCCCATATCTTGGAATCTTTTGATTTGGCACACCCTTCCATATGATATGTTAGTATCAAGTGCCTCCAGGTGTAAAGCACTTCATCATCAGATGGATAGTCCAGTGTGACAACCTCATGCTCTATTTTTTCGTCGAATATATCCTTCTACCTACGGAATTGATGGTCTACTGGCAATAGCTTACAGTGACATTCGAACCACGAGGGCTTTCCGATGTGCTTTAACGTATGATCGGGGTTCCCTCCTGTACAAGCAGGGCATGCTAACTTTCCATGCATGCTTCAGCCACATGACATTTCCAATGCGAAAAAATTATGTATAGTCCATATCAAGGCAGCCCTTATCTAAAAGTTATGTTTAAGATATGCATCATAAGTTTTGACTCCACGATCCAGTAATTGTTTGAATTCATCAATCAACGGCTTTAAATACACATGTATATCCTTACCAGAACTCTTAGACCCTAGAATGAGCAATGACAGAAATATATACGGCTTCTTCATACACATGCCAGGTGAAAAGTTATATGGGACAATAATAATAGGCCATGTATAGTAAGGTGTGCTAGACTGTCTGAAAGGATTGAACCCATCGGTTACCAAATCAAGTCTAACAGTCCAAACTTCCTGAGCAATGGTTGGATACCTGCAATCAAACTCCTTCCACACCTCTCCATCAGCGAAGTGTGTCATCACGTTGGCATCTTTGCTACGAGTCTCACAGTGAGCAGTCATATGTCCAGCCCTATTGGAGAAGTAGTACATCCTCTGAAGCCTTGGCATAATAAAAAATATCACAATACCTTCCATGTAATATTTTTATTTTTCTCTTTGTCCGGTTTATACCTCAAATGATCTTATACCGGACACTTTGTCAAGTCCTTATTCTCTTTCTAGAACAGTACACAGTCGTTATTGCAAGCATCTATCTACTTATAACCCAATCCAGGTTTCATCATCTTCTTCTTCACATCATAGTACGACGGGGGCGGCTTCTCAGTCTTCGGCAAAATTTTCTTGATAAAAGTAACGAACTCGTTAAATCTTTTCTCACTCAGCTCGTGGTCTGATTTCAATTGTAATAACCTACTAATCGCAGACAACCATGTGTGCTTCCTAATTCCATCCCACAATGGCTCTTCAGCATTTCTTAACAAATGATAAAACTGATAAGCCTCCTCGTTCGGCTGTTGGGGACTGTCATCGCCGCGGTAGTCGCCCCAGTCAATATTAGCATGTCCAGCATCTATAATCATATCTCGATAATCATACTGCACCTCTACCCTAACTTTAGCTTGACTAGCCTAGTTGGATGACAATACTATTATTTTTTTGTGCTACGTCCACCTTGTGTATATACCCATAAAATTGTTATGGAGAAGATTTCATTTTACTACCATTCTTTTTCTCCAATGAAACAACTCACATTTACTGCACAGACACCTTATCTTCTCAAAGTCAACATCTGCAGAATGCACGTAAGCAAACTCAAAAAATTCATCGACGCGATCCTCGAAATTATCATCATTCTTCCTTTTCATCCAACTTCGATTGACCGACATGACAACTTAGATTAATCTATACCACCTTAAATTAAAAAAAATAGTTAGGTAAGGTTGATATGAAAATGAATGAATGCATGCATGTGATCCCATTCAGAAAAGCACATATCAATAAAATAGTTACAGACTCATGCTTTGTCCTATGTCTACGAAAAATTCGGTAGCACATCCTTGTATTTCTCCAAGTACACGACATCGATTAGGTGTTCTAACATCTGCCTAATCTTGCTCTTGTAAGATTAAACGGATGTTGGACACCAGATCTGTAAGCACCCGGAGAAATGCAGGAGAAAGTGTATTAATTATCCAAGACATAAAATACGACGCATGAGTCATACATTATTTTATAAGCACTTAATTTTTTCAAATTGTTCAAAGTAGAAAAACTCATTACAATCTTTTACGTTGTAATGAGTTCCTTTGAACAGGAACCAAGGATTTTTATGCAAGTATGCATTTAAAAATTGGTAATACATGCAACAATCTCTCCGAAATATCAAAATTTTGAAAAGATGGAATCATTAGGTTAATTTCAAAGAACATGTCATAACCAAAGTGATTCACTTTAAAATTCGTTAAGAACCAGTTGGACTTCAGAAAATAACAACGAATATTCCTAATACGGGCAGTCGACTCACGTTTTTGTAATATAGAGTTCATTCATAGAGTTGATATTATCTCACATGTGGTTGTGATAGGGTTTACGGTTTAGTTAGGGTTAGGGTTGTATTTTTGGCTTATTAGGGTAAATTAGGGATAGGTTAGGGTTGTATTAGGGAAATTAGGATTTAATTAGGTTCATTAGGGTTAATTAGGGTTATCTACAGCTCATTAGGGTTTAATTAGGATTTATCAGGGGTAATTAGAATTTAATTAAGGTAATTAGGTTTATTAGGATTTATCATAGCTACGTAGGATAATTAGGATTTAATTAGGGTTTATCAGGGCAAATTAGTGTCAATTATGGCTAATTAGGGTTAAATAAATTTAATTGGGTTTAATTAGGATTAATTAGGATTTAATTAAGAATTATTTAGGGTTAATTATTGTTAATTAAGATTAATGAAGGCTATTTAGAGATAATTAGGGCTAATTAGGGGTTATTTGGGTTTAATTAGGGTTAATTAATGTTAATTAGGGTTTATTTATGAGTTAATTAAGGTTTAATTAGGATTAATTCAAGTTTAATTTGGGCTAATTAAACTTACAACATGTAACAAATTACATTATACACTAAATATAATTACATTATACATTATAACAAATTCAACATAACATGTGATTACACTATTTATTGTAACATGTAATTATGTTTAAAATGTACATATTGTTAGCAGCAGTGGTGCGGCAACGGCGGCGTGTAGGAGATTTAGTGGATGTCGTCGTTGAGGGGGAAGGGGGAGCGCTATCGCCGGGTGGACAGGGGCGTCGCCGGTGAGGTGAAAGAGAGAGAAAGAAGGAGAAATGAAGAGAGAGAAAAGAATGAGGAAAATGGGTCTTATAACATGATTTTTAGCAATGGATTTATCCCGTCGCTAAAAGTGATCATATTTTCAAAATTGACTTTTAGCGACGGGCTTTTAGTGATAAAAAATTCCATCACTAAAAGTCTTATTTAATAGCTTTAGGGACCTTTTTTTTTTAGCGACGGACATATCTCAAAATATTTAAACATTCGGCTGAAAATAGAAGCTTTTTTAAAATTCTTTAGCGATAGATATTCCTCCGCTAACACCCCGTCAGTAAAGATCTTTCGATAAAGGCTTTTAGCGACGAAATTGTCCATCCATAAAAACATTTATGGATGGATCATAACCGACGGGGTTGTCCGTCGGTATATGTGACTTTTACTGACGGATTTGTGGCCGTTGCTAAAGAGCCCTTTTCTTGTAGTGATTTTTGTTGCAAAAGGTCACTGAAGGGTCTTTTTATTATTATTTTACCGACATTTATGGAGTTCAAATGTTAAAGATGGAGCTCAAATATCACTTTTCTCTAGTCATATTGGGCACAAAATCGCCCTGCCTCCTGCATGCATGGCTACTTTTCAAATATCGTAACAATGTACGTAAACAATGCTTTCCATCAGATCACGAGGCTATACGTTATCAAAAATAAAATAGTACGCTTCTATGTCAATTTCGATATCTTTTGTGCGGTGATAAATGATCTGATAACCATTGACTACACCTCTTAGATATCTAAAATCACCGAAGAAAGCTTTAGATTTATGAGTAGCAAACACATCAGCAAGCGTTTTTGACCCTTTGTAATTCTTGTTAGATTTTACTTTGAACTATTTAAGAAAAAGCTCCCGAGTTTGCTCCATGTTGAGCATATATCAGAAAGAACTTGTTTCTTGATAGAGCACTTAAAGGGTAATATCATCTTATCCCTACTGTCCAGAAAATTGAAGTTTTAAATAAAGAAGATAACTGATAGCTGCTTACGGTTTGTACTTTTCCAGGTCATAATTTTATAATGCAAACCAAATATGACTGTCGAAAGTTTCAGGAACTACAAGGAGACATGTAAAGCACAATATGCTTACCTCACACTTTGTGATCTTGCTCCCAATATGATCCTTCATTTGAGGACTATTTCATATCCTTCCAACTGAGACGATGTGGTCTCGTTCCCAGTAATTTCCTCAATTTGAGAACTATTTTCCTATCCTTCCAACTGAGACGATTAGGGGAAGCTACTTCACTTTTCACTAGTGTAGCATCAAGCAAATCAGAAGCTATATTCTTAATTCCTTGGAGATGACTATGATTCGAGGACCGATGGTTCTCTGCCTCAGCGAACTCAAGATGAGCTCGCTCATGACTGAAGTCACCGCTATAAGGTACATTAGGTATCCAGCAACATCGCATGATAGCGACTACTGCTGCAGATGGAAGAGTGAAAACTACCACCCGCAACTGTCAAACCCCTACAATCGAGGCTGCTGAGGAGCACAGCAATGTCGACAGGGTCTTGAGGCAAATGTTTCGGACAATAAAAATGATGAAGGTCAAAATATCTCCTAAAGCAATTTAAAAGCCGAATCTGAAGGGTTTAGTGGCATTGCCCTTAAGCATGGTCTAGAGTGAGAGGGCCAAAGAGGGTAATAAGGTGCATACTAACAGCATTAAATAGATTTATATATGTAGTGAATAAAGTAGACTGCTTTGACCTACATAAAGGTCTCCCTACAAAACAGTTTAACTCTTTCAATGCAAAATAAACCGTGTGTATAATTCATGGAGATGCATGTGTTGACTTATTGATTTTGATGATTGTATTAATTATCTATAACATTAATCTCACAACTCTATTAAGATAAATATTTCAGGATTTATCTTAATCAAACAAAGACACGATCATGCCTTGGACAAAGCTTGAACTCGGACTTGGATTTGGGATTTAAAGATTCGGACTAATTGAAGATGCAAGAACATGAATTTTTTTTTTTTTGTTATCCATGATAGCATTTATAAGTCCTTAAAGATTTCACATAAATTCAAGTAGAGAGAATCAAACTGAATGTTTCAGTCGAAGGCAAACAATTTGCATTCTACTCAATTGTGCAATTCCTTCGTTCTAATCTTTAATCAAGTTTTTAGTCGAAACCAAAAGTTTTTAGTCGAAGCAAAAAGCTTTCAGTCGAAACCAAAAGCTTTCAGTCGAATGAAATGGCTTTTTTCGGTCGACTCAATTCATTAGTGTATTTACCACCTCTTCTCACTAAGTTTTCAGTCGAATCAAACTTATGTTTGAGTCGAATCATTTTTCCGGTTTTCCCTTTCCAACGGTTCATTTTCTTATCTAGTATAAAAAGGGATCTTGAGAGCATTTAATTTACTTCTCGCAAATCTCTTTCCATACTCTCTTTAACTCATCTCAAAACACTCTCTCATCTTATTCTCATTTATTCTTTGCTGAGTTATTTCATCTTTGAGATAGTTTATTGTAAGTTTCTTGGTTTGGTTCTTGAAAGAATATAGATCTTCTCACCTAAGAAGGCTTAGTCTAAGATTATTCATTCTAACATCTACTCAAGAAGAAGTTTGTTTGTTGTATTTCAATTGTAATTCTCTTTTCATTTGTAAACTGTTGGAAACCTTGGAAGGGTTTCGAAAATTGTACTGCGGTTTGAGCTAGCACCTAAAGCTAGCTAATTAGTGAAAGGCTCGAGTAGGTCTCTTTTGTGTGGAGTGCTCGGGGACTGGACGTAGGCTGGTGGGGCCGAACCAGTATAAATCTCTGTGTTGAATTTATTATCGTTATATTTGTCATTACTTTGTAATCTTGTTTTTAATTTATACTCAAATTTGTAAAACACCTATTAACCCCCCCCCCCCCCCCCTCTAGGTGTACTTAGGGATCTACAGCATGAACATATGTTGATTCTACTCGTGAGAAAGCATTCAAACTATTGACTTATTGGCGAGGATCTAAATTTCATTTCTATGGCATGGGTGAGTTTCCATGTGCTCAAACCTGACATGTTTCGATAAATCATTTTTACTAGTTTTTTTTTTTTTGGGTCGCTGCTACAATGCTACGGCTCGAGAAAATTTAAGACAGTTGCTAACATAAGAGATAGCATATACTAGTACTCAATATGACATAAGAGGATTAGACATACACTGTCAACTAAAGCGTCCTTGTGAACTTTTGAAACGAAATAAAGTTGCAGAGAAGTTACTAATCACAAAATAGAAAAAAAAAAAAAACTTTGCTTCAATAAGGATTGGCTACAAAATTGTTATACGTGGAGTCTTATTTCAATCCAGATGGAGGCACTATACACCATGTCCAACTTCGGTGGTGCTACGCTCGCTGGTGAGTAGGCAAGGGGGTACAAAGGGAGAGGCCTCCCATTTGGGCCGGGGGTTTGGGGGCATGCCTCTGAGGAAAACTTTTGGGAGGGTACTTTTATAATAATGTGTGTTTCGCTTTAGGATTTTCTTATGTGTGTGTATCTACGGGTTTGGAGATGATATAGAAAACGGCAACAGGAAGAGGGGACTAAGATTTCTCCTTATAAACACTGTTAAATAGTGAAATCGAAGTCTGGTCATACCCTCTGAGGACGTACCATATTAATGAACTTCGTAAATCTTGTCTCGTGCAATTGTTTTTTATCTCTCTTTGTTTTTGCTTCTCGATATATTGCTTCGTTCTCGTTTTGTTTTAACAAAGTAAAACAGTGGCAAGAATTTGTCATTTAATGTTTTATCTTAAATAAAAAGATGGCATTATACCTATGATCGGCATATGGAAATCCTTCCTATTCAAGCCAAGATTTATACTTCTGAGAGTAATGTGTTAGCATTAAGCTGACAATAAAGTTGGCAGTGAGTGGATAAGCACACGGAGCTTATACCTTGAGGTTTGAATCGCTATATTCTCAAAATGGGCCCCTACGTGTCAACACTTCTTTTAAGTGGTCATGAATACAGGAAAAAACTTTGCTTCAACTAGGATTGAGTTACAATCTTTAGTGGCTTTATAATTATAAGTGAAGAAGCTGACGGAGCTTATATTCTCGATAGGGATGGATCATCTAATAAGGGTGACATTTCTACGTTTGCATGCGATTACTAGGGATGTATAAATTACTAATTTTTTGCATAAGATTATGTTCTTGGCAGTGATGGATGAATTCATAGGGTGACAGTGGTTTTGCAGTTTCAATTGTTTGTTGGCTCTATATTGACGCGTTCTAATTGAAACAGTAAAAGTATCAAAATCAATACCAGTTAACATGAAGCAAAGATTTGTTGTTAAGGCTTATAATTGAAGACTTTCTAATAGTGAGTGTAACATTCTCTAAAAAAATCAGATTTGAAAATAATGTTCTCTGAAAACTTCGGACTTCGGAGCCAGAGCTCCACAGTTCACCCATTTTCACGAAACAAACTTGTTTTGACGGTTATGAGTGCACATACAATGCACAGGTTCCCTAGAATGTTTAAGATAATAATCTTCGATCCAAGTTTTAAATCCAGACTAGTTACATAATGGTAACATCAATAAGAACTAAAACTCACTTAGCCTATGCATTATGTGTTGCTCTTTGGCGTTAGACTTACTGAAACTTTCTTAGCATCTCCATTAAATCTTTGAACCCCTCTGATTTCAATTCACATACCCAATTTCTCAAATTTGTCTACATGATGCATATATCTATTAGGAATCCATTCAAGGCACACATTAAAACATAATAAATATGTTGTTATCATAAAAAAAAATGATATAAGCCTAAGTTATCCAACTTTATGCTAATAAGGTGGATCATGAACTTGTGTAATAGTGAAATAATGAGTAGAAGTGGTTAGTAAAAAGAATAAGTTGACTAGTCTAGTGAGTAACTTAATCAACCGAGTCGTGTACTTGACATACACTCATGTATGTTCTTGACTAGGCAAGATAATACTTTTACCTTTAAAATGAATTACATGCTAATCATTTGCCTACTCATCGAGGTCTCAATAGATGCAAAGACAATCTTAGGTAAAGGTAAATTGTTTCATCATCCGTCACTAATTACCGGCAGTTCTCGAAACATGGTGTAATGCACTACTTTGTCGACAAAAGCGATGTCTTTTATGCTGAAGAAATTGATATTGCCATGTCGTTTTCTATCTTTGTTTGAATGAAGCTTGGTTTTCATGTGAAAGTTTAGATCTTTGAATTAGGCGAATAGTTTGCTCAAAGTTGAGCTGATTTATTTGGATTTCATATGGATGTAATGATTTTGCTCCCCAGAACGTAAATAGGGAATATTATCATGAATTGGCGGGAGTAGTTTCGCAAATTGAATAGCTTCGGTAGGCTATGAGAGATGGAACCTTTATGGGTGTGAAAGGTTAACGTAGCAAAACTCATTAGACTTACGTGCCATATGTTTCCTTTTTTTTTTTTTTGAAACTTGTGTTGAGCTAGAGTGTTGTTTGATGCTAAGCTTAGACTAGCAAGTGCACGCGAACTTGCTTGGCAAAGGATGTGTTGATTCAAGCGGCATGTATTTGCTTTCACTATACCTTAAACTAGTTTTTCTTGAAACTGTAAATTTTAAATTCCAGTTAGGCAACAAAGCTTCAAAGAGGGTTTTTAATTCAGGAAGCGAATTTACGCTTTTCTTGATCATGCAGATGTTTACATTTTTTAGGTGCCTTTCTATCAAATATATATATATATATATATATATATATATATATATATATATATATATGGGAGTTGATCCGTTGATAGCGCTAGCAAAATAGGAGAATTTGCTAGCGCGATCTGGCCGTCCACGGGCGATCTGTGGACGGTCTAGATCTTCTTTTTTTTTTTACGTTTTTTAAGTCCGTCCGTTACATTATGTAGCAAATTATTTTTTGACAAAAATACCCCTCAATCCCCAATTATATATGTCCGCTACATAATGTAGCGGACGAGAAAAAGAGACAACTCCTTTTATTCTCTGGAAAAGAGACAACCCATATGTCAGACCTGAAAAAAGACAGAATACTTTTCTTTTCTCTCTCTTCCTCATCTCTCATCCTTTCATCTTCTCCCTTTCCCTTGTACCATTCTCTATGTTATCTTATGAAGATGCAGATCTGGAAAGGAGGCCGTCACAAGCCCGAAATCGCCAGAGCCGATGTCCACTCTTGGAGGCACTGCCTTCGTCGCACTACTGCTGGTTCTCGACGGCGGAGGGAAGTAGGATGTGGTACGGCGGCAATCCTAGTGCCAAAAATTGCAGAGACCGACAAATTCGTAGCAAGATTTGCAGAATTAGTGAGTGAAATCGGAGGGTAGATGGTCGGTGGAGACACCGATTGAAGGCGACGACGGTGGCTATTGCAGTGGTGGGTATCTATTTGTCTATGTGCAGAATCAGATCTTGTCTTGGCCAATTTAATGGTGGTTGAACAGTGTTGGTGGATCAATGATGGGTGAGACGATGAAGGTGGTCGATGGTGGTGTCTTTCACAGAATATGGTGGAAAGGTTATGGTCGTGTCTCATTTGTTTATGTCTCTGACCATGTTCTTTTTTTTTCTCTTCGGTGTAGACTGTATTTGTGAATGGGTTGTGGCTCTAGTTTTCTTCTTCTTCATGGTGGAGTCGCAACAGAGAAAGAAGGGTCGAATATACGGTGGGTAGTGCATTAGTTGGAGAAAGCTTAATGGTGAGGGCCATGTCGTCTAATCTGGTGAATTCAAGATTAACCTAATGGATACCACTATAAGGAAAAAGGCTTTTAGCGACGGATTTTTAGCGACGGAACTACTTCCGTCGCTAAAGGTGATTTCAGCAACGGAATTTTCGTGGGTAAAAACGTTGTTCAAAAAAATATTTTACCGAAGGATTATTTCGTCGGTAAAAGCATTGCCAACGGAGTTTTACCGACGGGCTTTTAACGATGGTATAAACCGTCGCTAAATATTTTTTAGGAATTTTATAATTTTCGATGATTTCTAAAAAAAATTTAAGCAACGGAATAATACCGTTGCTAAAAATATCCGTATGTTAAAATGTTTTTACCGACGGACCTTTAGCGACGAGAATATTCCATTGCTAAAAGTTCTTTAATACACAGATTTTTCTCTCTCTCTCTCTCTTTCCCCGTTTCTCTCTCTATCCCTCGTTTATCTCTCTGTCGCCGTTTCTCTCTCTGTCGGTGTTCTCACCTCCAGCGAAAGGCCCCCGCCTCCGTCCCTCGCCACCAGCCCCCGACGTCAGCGACAGGCCACCGCCTCCGTCCTTCCCCACCAGCCCCCCACGCTGGCAATAGGCCCCCGCCACCACCACACCACCCTTCCTTCTCCCCTCACATATGTCGTCCCCATAACCACCTCGCCGCCCCGCAGCTACCCCACTACTGCCACAGCCACCTCACAGTCGCACCACCATCGCCATAGTTCCTCCCCCTCCAGCGCACCACCACCCTATGCCGCCTTTCACGAGCCACTGCCGCTGTCGCTGCCTTCCGTGCACCACTGTCGTCATCCGCCTCGCACCACCACTGCCCGAACTCACTTTTTTTCCCGGTTAGAATTTATTTATCATATTGAATCTATTCAAATATGCTAGAATTAATCAGTTGTTATAATGTAATTGTATGCTAAAAATTATTTATCGCATTGAATCTATTGTTATAATGTAATTGTATTTAATCTGTTGTAATGTAACTGTATTTGATTTGTTATAATGCAATTGAATTTAATTTGTTGTAATGTAATTAAATTTAATTTTTTATAATGCATTGTATTGTATTTAATTTGTTGTAATGTAATTGTAATGATTAAACCCTAATTATCCCTAATTTGTTCCCAAGTAACCCTAATTGAACTAAATTAACCCTAATCAAACCGTAATTATCTCTAATATAACCAATTAATAGTAATTAACCCCGCGTAACCCTAATTGAACGAATAAATCACAATTAAACCTGATTAACCCTAACTGAACCAATTAATTGTAATGAACTCCGATTCAACCTAATTGAACCAATTAGCCCTAATTAATCCCGATTTACCCTAATTGAACCAATAAACTATAATTAGCCCTGATTAATCCTAATTGAACCAATTAACCGTAATTAACTCCGATTAAACCTATTTGAACAGTTAACCTTAAACCCTAAACCCTAATTAAAGCATAATTAGCCCGGATAAACCCTAACTATCCTTAATTTGTTCTCAATTATCCCTAATCAAATCGTAATTATCCCTAATCAACCAATTAACAGTATAACCCCGCGTAACCGTAATTGAACGAATTAACCCCAATTAAACCTGATTAACCCTAACTGAACCAATTAATTGTAATGAACCCCGATTCAACCTAATTGAACCAATTAATTGTAATTGAACCCCTAATTGAATGCCCTGATTCAACTGAACCCTAAATTGATATAATTGAACCCCCTAATTGAACCCTTAATTGAACCTCCTAATTGAACCCTAAATTGAAGTAATTAAACCCTAAATTGAATGCCCTAATCGAATCGAACCCTAAATTAAACTAATTAAACCCCTAATTGTACCCTAAATTGAATGTCCTAATCCAACTGAAACCTAAATTGAACTAATTGAACACTAAATTAAATGCCCCAAATTAACCGAACCCTAAATTGAATCAATAGAACCCCCTAATTGAACCCTAAATTGAAGTAATTGAACCCTAATTAATCCCTAAATTGAATGCCCTAATCGAACCGAACCCTAAATTAAACTAATTAAACCCTTAATTTAATGCCCTAATACAATCGAACCCTAAATTGAAATAATTCAAGCGCATTGGATATGTACATTTTGAACAATTTTTTCCTATGTGAACATTGATAATTTGTTTGATAATTTTTTGTTGTTAATTGTGCATTTGAGAATTGTGATTATTGATCTGTGATTTTAGGTTTTTAATTGATGATTTTAGGTTATTAACTATACATTTGAAGTAATTACGATTATTAATTGATGATTTTAGGTTGTAAATTGTGCATTGAGCATTTGAGATATTGAGATTATTGACGGAAGATGGGATCCAATTAGATTGAATGTGTGATTTTTGTTAATTTTTATTGCATTGAGCATTTGAGAATTGAGATTGTTGACGAAGGATGGGACCCAATTGGATTGAGATACCTGTTAGTTAACGCAGACACGGACACCATGTCTGATCAACGGTGTCTGACATTTTAAAAATAAATCAACGTATGCCGATGTATCCGGAGATGCGTGTCGGTGGGCGTTGAACACGTGTCCAGAGGTGTCAAACACGTATCGGACACCATATCGATACCCTATATGAGGTGTCAGAATTGAGATTGTTGACTGTGCATTAAATTTAGGTTAATTAGGTTAACGCGACATTTTTAGCATGCACCCCCTCCTGGAATCTCATCGTGACTCCAGCACTGGCTATAATTAGCTCTAATTAGTCCTGATTGACAATATTTTAATAAATTAATTAACCCTAATTAGCTCTTACGAGCCTAATTAGTTTTAATTAACCCTAAGAACCTAATGAAAATCAAATTAGTTGTAACTACCCCAAATTAGCCAAAATGAACCAAATTACGTGCATATTGATTATAGTTAGCCTAATTAGTCGTAATTTGCACTAACATAACCCAATTAAGCCCAATTAGCACTAATTATGACTAATCAACACTACTCGGCACAATTAAACCCTAATTAGGACTAAATAATCCTAATTAGTCCTAATCAACCCTATTTAGCTATAATTATCTGAAACTAGCCCTCATTAACAATAATGAGCCCTAACATAACCCAATTAAGCCTAATTAGCTCTAATTAGGACTAATTAGCACTACTCGGCACAATTAAACCCTAATTAGGACTAAATAATCCTAATTAGTCCTAATCAACCCTAATTAGCTATAATTATCTGAAACTAGCCCTCATTAACAATAATTAGCCCTAACATAACCCAATTAAGCCTAATTAGCCATAATTATGAATAATCAGCACTACTCGGCACAATTAAACCCTAATTAGTCCTAATCAACCCTAATTAGCTATAATTAGCCCAAGGTACTCCTCATTAACACTAATTAGCCCTAACATATCTTCAAAAATCCTAATTAGATTATTTAAACCCATAAATACTCGTAATTAACCCTAATAACCCAGTTAGCCCTAATTAGCCCTTGTACATCCCATAATTACATCATATTGCCCAGAGATGGTTCAATTACTTGTTGTTTACAAACCCTGCCTTCTTTATATTAGTTGTTGTTTTGAGAAGTCCATTGGCAACGAGATGGTTCAACTCGTTGCCAACGAATTCTATTTAATGTGGAATTGGTAACATATGCAACGATCTTTTTGCAGTTTTGATATTTCGAAAAGATTCTTGCATATGTGGATGTCCTGAGCAAGGTTAGATGAATGTTAGAACACCTAATCGATGTCGTGTACTTGGAGAAATACGGGGAGGTGCTGCCGAATTTTTCACAAACATGGGACTAAGCATGAGTTATTCACTGTTTTATAAACATGTGCTTTTCTGTATGGGATAGGACCACTACCTGTTAGAGAGTGGAGGGAAAATATATAGACATGTTGTAACATTCATGCATTCATATTTATATCGACAATGCCTAATGACTGGTCATAATTAAAGGTGGTATACAGTACGATAATTCAGTCATCATGTCAGTCAATCGAAGTTGGATGAAAAGGAAGAATGCTGAAGATTTTGAGTGTCGCGTTGACGAATTTCTTGACTTCGCTTATGCGCATCCTGCACATGTTGACCTTGATAAGATAAGGTGTCCGTGCGGTAGATGTGAGTTATTGCACTGGAGAAAAAGAATTGAAGTAAAATGGCATCTTTGTCAGTACGGTTTTATGGGTGGATACACAAGGTGGACGCATCACGGGGAAAGGATAGTATTGTCGTCCAACCCGGCTAGTCAAACTGAAGTTAGGGAGGAGGCACGATATGATTACTGAGATATCATTATGGATGCTGGGCATGCTAATGTTGACTGGGGTAACGACAGTCCACAACCGTCGAACAAGGGGGCTCATCAGTTTTATGAGTTATTGAGAGCTGCGGAAGAGCCACTGTGGGGTGAAGCTCCAAAACACACACGACTGTCTGCGGTTAGTAGGTTATTACAGTTAAAATCAGACCACGGGCTGAGTGAGAAAGGTTTTAAGATGATGAGGAAACTTGGATTGAGCCATGAGAGGATAGATGCGTGCAATAACGATTATGTATTATTCTGGAAAGAGAATAAGAATTTATCACGACAAGGATGAGGCACGTCGGGCCGGCGACTATGTTTCAGATATTGCCCGGCAGATCGATGTAAGTCGATGTGTTTAATTAAGTTGTTAATTTTTTCTTACTATCCTCAATGTCTGTTGCGTTAATTAATGCCCTAACATATCGTTAAATCACTGTTTTTGCAGGCCTCGTATGAACAGCTTAGGGAGTCCGGACAGCCATCAGCGTCCACTAGTATGGGTGCGAGTACTGGGGCGTTGAAGCGATGGCTGGATACGCTGGATGTCATCAATCTGCCGAAAGGCCGCATACGCGGCCTACCTAGCACGACTGCTTACGCCGTGATAGGAGCGTCCTCACCCCCCGCTGCCCCTACACAGACACCGGCTCCTCGGCATCAGTTGGATAAGAAGGAGATCCAGCGCATTACTACGGTGGTGTTGAGGCTGATAAAGGAGCAGGATCAGCAGGGTACCGCTGCCGAACATGTCGAGCTGGCCCCGGATCAGCAGGATCCAGATCTAGGACTCGGCAACCCCTGATGAGCCCCTTCTCGTGCCCAATCCCAGCTTGTCCCCCTCCCCCCTTCTCGTCACCTGGGATGCATCCAGTATCTCTAGTTTCCCCCAAAAGAACTTTAGATGGTGGTGAGGGTCTACCCGTCTCCTCCGGTTAGTCATAGGCTCCCAAGCCCACACCCTAGGCCACGTCTCATCAAAATCTACCCGCGGCTGTGGACGACCCGTGGGTAGCCTCTCGTAAGACCAAACCTATGAATGCAAACATTATATGGAATTAGTAATTAATCACAAATATATTGACATGTCAACCAAGAAAATAAATGCTCAAACCTGTAATAGAGTGAGGCAGGCGACAATAGACTTGGCACCCTTTCTCGTAGCTCTGTGCAGTGCTCGATATAGGTGCGCAAGGACAGCTGAACCCCACAAATACGAGTATACCTCCTCAAGATCCTCCAAGAACACCATATACTTCAGATGCACAGTATTTTTTGAATGTGTCGGAAGTAATATAGCTCCAATAATATACAGAAGGAATGCCTTCCTATACGTCACCAAATCGTGAGGAGTGTATTCATCCTGTAGCACGCCATACTGCTCTCTCAGCCATTTAAGTTTGATGTCGTTTGTTGTAAGAGCTTCTCTCGAAATTCCCAAAAAATACTGCCTAGCCATCTTCGCTATGGATGCAGACATTTTGCTCAAAGTAATGGGTCTGCCGTGACATGAGATTCCAAGTATAAATCCTACGTCCTCTAATGTAATAGTCATTTCACGAAACCGGAAGTGAAATGAGTTCGTCTCGCTCATCCATCGTTCAACTAGAGCGGATATAAGACAATCGTCGTGCCGAGACCAATGATGAAGATCAGTGAACATAGATAAATTTTGACGGTGTAATATTTATATTTGTTACTCATTTAGTACTCACACTTCAAGGTGACTTGTGCTTTGAATTGTTTTCAAAACACCCCTATCGACACCGTCAAATACGTGCCTCGCGACGTGGTCATCATCATCGTATAGGATTGATGTATCATGAGGTCCGGGGTTGAAATCCATATCTCTAAGAACAAAATATAATCGTAAAACAACATAGCGGCCATAATATTTACATTCCATACCTATCACTGGATCTTTAACCTAGCATACCAACGCATTAGCAATAGTTATTATCTCATTTTTCAATGTATTAACACCATTCCTCACTTCCCACCACTCCGAACGCTTAATTACGAGCGTTCCCTAAAATTTAGTGTCAACGTGACAATTTACCAATATACCCCCTGATGGCCGCTACACCACCAACACCTTAAAACCGCTTTAAAAGTACTTTTTAAATGTATTACATTAATTATATACCAAATATTTCCTCAAAAAATTTTAAAGGGAAAAGTTACCAAAACACCCCCAACTTATGCAAAATACCCCCTGGCAGCCATTGCCTCAACAAACATCTCAGAACAACTTTAAAATAACTTTTCGGGTGTCTTTCACCCCTTCCCAAACTAAAAGTCATTCTAAAAATTTTATAGGAAAAATTACCAAAATACCCCCGCTGAGTGGCAAATTATCGATAATGCCCCCGGGGGTTCATTATCACCCTAACCCCCCAAATCAGCTTCAAAACAACCTTTCAAGTGTTTTATAATCAATTCTGGACAAAAAAGTCCTTTGAAAAACTTTACTAGAAAAATTTTCAAAATACCCCTCTCCGGGTGGCAAATTATCAAAATGCCCCCGGCATCAGAAAATCTCAAAGTACTTTAAAATGCTATTTTAAGCTTCCTGAATTCATTCTTGATCTAAAAAGTATTTTACAAAATTTTTGCCCCAAAATCCCGAATCGGTATCCGGATCGAGCTCTTAAAAGCCCGTTCGGCCAAAAAAATAGCTAACAACTTCAGAATAGCCCGAAATCCTGAGAAATGGAACTTCCCAACATCCTAGGATTCTCATAAAAGTTTCGCGCGAAATCCCGCTAGCTTGATATTTTAAATTACACTGTAAAGTTACAAGGTTCCCCGTATCCGTTAACCGCTTTCTAGTCTTTGGAAAAATCTGAAATTTTTCCCTGATATAGATATTTTACAAATAACTAGGGTCTCTTTTTTGCACTTTGGCAAAATCTAGCTCTAGCTATTTTTATAAATTCATGAAAAACTATCTAATTAAGTTTTAAAAAACACGATTTGAGACTGTGGTAAAAATAATTTAAGCATAACACAATTTAAACAATCCATTGGTAAGAACAATTTGAAATTAACATTGAATTATAAGAAAATTCAAAATACTTACTTATTTTAATTTGATATATTTAAAGAAAAATTCACTAATCTTCTAGTGGTTATCCACCGATCTTCTAGTGTAGAATTTTTTCCTCTGTATTGTCGTGGAGATTATGTAGGTGAGATATGGAGTATGAAGAGAGTTGGTAAAGATGATGGAGAGTGGAAGAAAGACTCTGTCGAGAAAGAGTTGGAGAGAACGGATTACAAAGAGAGAAAAGTGAGGGAGAGAGAAAAGTGAGGGAAAGAGAAGAAAGAAGAAAGAAGATATAGAAAAAAATAGATCCGTGAGTGAGCAGTGTAGTCAAAGGCTGTAAAAGAAAAAATTGCAGAGGACTGTCCGGCCGAGCTATGAGCTGCATTGACATGCCATTTCTAGAAAAAGGACATCACGGGACAGGACAAGGCAAATGGAAAAAAAAAATGAATGATGCCAACCGCCACTAAGTGTGGCGGTTGGAGGGCTTTTGTGGGGCCATTTGCCTTTTCTCTCTTTGTGCATGACGAGGCAAGAAAAAAAAATATTTGCAATGATGCCAACCGTCACTAAGTGTGGCAGTTAGGGGGTTTTTATGGGACCTTTTCTTGTGTCTTCTTGTATCTTTGTGCAAAGCAGAAGAAAAAAAATTGCAATGATGACCACCGCAACAAAGTGTTGCGGTTGCATGTGTGCCCGTGGGCCCCCAACCGCTAGTCTTTCTTGCGGTTGGGATTTTTTCGGGCTGGCTGGGCATTTTTGTCAAATTTTGCAACCGCAAGAAAGAGCAGCGGTTGCAACTTTTTCAAGAAAAAAAAACACATCTGAGCCTTCCACAAGTACACGTGGACGGCTAGATTTATGGTGGAGAAATAACAATTTCTCCACCGGTAGATAGGGATCGGCTCTCCATATATATATATATATATATATATATATATATATATATATAGGAGCTGATCCGTTGATAGCGCTAGCAAAATGGGAGATCTTGCTAGCGCGATCTGACCGTCCATCCCGAAGGGATGGACGGCCCAGATCGCGTATTTTTGCGGCGCTGTCAGCAGTCCGCTACACTGTCTAGCGGACGACACTTTTTACCGTTTTGCCCCTGCACCCCCTCCGCTACACTGTCTAGCGGAGCACATAATTGAAGCCCACGTTGACAGCCACGGTGTCGTCCGCTAGACAGTGTAGCGGACGACTGACTCAACTGACACATTACCACGTGTTTGTACCTTTATTTCTACACACGACGGGTTGTCGGAATTCCTCAAGCTCCTTCGGCTACAATTTTCTTCTCCTCCTTCGGACTCGCTACAATTTTCTGCTCCCTTCAAGCTTCGAGTAAAACTTAGCTTCACTCAAGTAAGGTAAGTTTGCGAATGGTGAAGTTTTCTTTATGGATTGAATGGTAAAATATAATTTTATTTTGGTTGGACAAAAACGTATAGATTTTTTTTTATGTTCTAGAAATTTGTCACTCTATTCTTCAATTTGTGATGTTCTAGACATGATGTTCATAAAAAAGGTGTAATTTGTAAACTCTAAATAAAATTATAGTTTAATTCGATTTTTTGGCATGATGAATTCGTCTATTTATCTTAGTAATTTTGATTTGTTATGTTCAAAATTAATAATTGTTAATTTGGAGACACTTTCAGGGGTTATGCATACGGTATGTTTGTCATCCTAAATTGGTCTATTCGCCCACTGTAATTTTTAGGTAATATTTTCAGTTAGAAATGCCATTTGATTGTTAAGCGTAGTCTATTTCTACACAGGTCTTGTTTCACAATGTCTGATTTCGTGTCGAGCTCCAACGTCCCCGTAGATGCTAGTGATCCGTATCTAGGACGAACGTTTCAAACATTGGAAGAAGCTGAAGAATGTTTTCGAGCGTATTCATTGAGGGTTGGTTTTGGCATTAGAATAAAGACTACAAGAACAAGCAACGTAACAAAAAAGATATGCTCTCGTTTATACGAGTGTCATAGGGGCAGAAATCCACAGCAAAATGAGACACGCGTAGGGAATGATGACAGTGATGACGAAATAGGATATTCGCGTAGAAGACGGGACTGCTTTGAGCGCACAAATTGCCAGGTCAAGATGTTCGTAAGCTACAAAGCCAATCATGATCATTGGCTTATTACCAGCCTGGAACTGGCACACAATCACCCGTTAGTAACTCCTTCTAAGGTGAGTCAGATGCATCAACACAAGAAGATGGGTAAGGTCGCGAGGAGCCTAATTCACACAATGAGCAATGCGCGAATTGGACCTACTGAGATTGTTAATGTTCTTGCTGAACAGGCTGGGGGAATTCAAAATTTAAACTTTAACACGACAGACGTTCGTAACGCGGTCCGAACCCATAGACGAGCCGCGTATGACCTCAATGATGCGCAATCGACAATGAGCCTATTGAAACGGATGCAGATGGAGGACCCGCAGTTTACCTTCGACTATAAACTTGACGAAGAGCATCGAGTTAGTACAATTTTTTGGGTCGACGGTCGTTCGAGGCTAGCTTATAAGCATTTTGGGGATGTCGTGACTTTCGACACCACATACCGTACCAACAAGTACTCGATGCCGTTCGCTCCTTTCACCGGCGTCAATCATCATTATCACTCCATCCTGTTCGGGTTCGCCTTGTTAAGGGACGAGAGCGAGGGTTCTTTTGTATGGTTGTTTAGGACGTGGCTGGAAGCAATGAACTTCAAAGCACCCAAAGTGATCATCACCGATCAAGATTTGGCAATGAAGAAGGCTATTGCGACCGTCTTCCCAGACACCCGGCACAACTTGTGCACTTGGCACATAAGCAACAAATACCCTGAACGTCTGCATCACGTGTACGCAAAGTATCCAGACTTTAAACAGGATTTTGACAAGTGCATTACCAAGTCCTTAACGATTGAGGAATTCGAGGAGAGGTGGGAAAAGCTTGTTCGGGATTACTCATTGCAAGACAACGAGTGGCTCCGGCACTTGTACGAGCGCAAAGAGCAATGGATTGGCGTTTACACGAGGAGGTATTTTTCAGCGGGCATGAAAACGACGGGCAGGAGTGAATCTATGAATGCCACGTTCGATAGTTATGTGGGTACAGCTACCAATTTGAAGACTTTCGTTGCATCCGCACAAAAAGCGGTAGCTTCGTTGTTCGTAAAAGAAAGGGCTGCCGACTTTGCAACAACGTACAAACAAAGGAGAAGGTTGCTAGAGACCCCGCTGGAGCTGAACGGTGCCAAAGTCTATACGAAGGAGATCTTCTTGCTATACCAAGTAGAGCTGCGAAAATCGGGACGATACAGTATAAACAAGGTGGCAGAAATGTCTACGCGTGAGTACAAGGTTTATTCGCTCGTGAATGACCTCGTCCCTGAGAAGCTGCGCAGAATTTATACGGTGAGCCACGACACATTGACGGACTCGGTGACGTGTGTTTGCAAGAAGTTTGAGTTCCATGGCATCCTGTGTAGACACATTCTGCGGTTTTTCACCCAGAAGAATATCAGGACAATCCCCGATAAATACGTCTTGCCACGGTGGACGAAAGGTGCAAACAGGTTGCACGGTACCATTTCCTTTCCGGAGCACCCGTATACTGACTTTGAAGAATCAGAGACGTTGCGGTATAATCATCTGGTGACGATGTTCACCCGTTTGTCCGTAAAGGCTGCTGCTACAATGGTCGGTTATAAACATCTCCTCGATGTAGCTCAGCAGCAAGAGCCCATCGTCGACCAGTTGGAAGCAGCTTCAGTCACCAATGCGGTTGACACCGAGCCTACGACGGAATCCGAAGATGACGAGCCGGGGGAGGAAGGCGACAATGATATCCGGCCGTTGGATCCAATTATATCGCAAACGAAAGGCCGCAAGAGATCTACGCGGATGAAAAGCTCAATTGAAACGGCAACTCAACCTAAAAAGCTGCGAAGGTGTGCATTGTGCAACAAAATGACCGACCACGACAAGCGGAACCATTACAAGGCACTGGGGATAAGTCCCGGGGGTTTGCAAGATGGGGCAGAAGATGACGCCGAAGATGAGGACGGACAAGCTGCAGTGGACCTTTAATTTTTTGTATAAGTTTGACATTTGTAATAATTTTTATATAAGTTTGACATTTGTAATAATTTTTTCTAATAATTCTAATAATTTTTCAACCGAATACCGGAATTATTTTTTCTGATGTAGCGATTTCTGATGTAGCGGACGGATATGCATAGTCCTAATTTTTTGGTTATCATTTATGTCCGCTATACAATGTAGCGGACGTCATCGCAGAAAAACTTTGGGACATCATTTATGTCCGCTATACAATGTAGCGGACGTCATCGCAAAAAAACTTTTGGTTTTCATTTATGTCCGCTATACAATGTAGCGGACCTCTATCCTATTGTACATATTAATCAAAACGGGCAACAGCTTTTATCAGTCCGCTATATTCTCTATCTCTCTCTCGAACATCTAACCCAAGCCGCTACCCCATCTACGGCGACCCACATCTCCGGCGACACCACCGTCCTCCCCTCATCGCCGACCTCGATGGCTTCTGGATCGGAGACCACCTACGATTTTATTGGCAACTTGCACCTAGCAGGCAAACACTTTTTCAAAGTCATGATGCCGGGATTTGAGAATGAACTTGTAGCCCATCCCTCTTTCTCTGTATTTTCGTGTGTTAAAAGTTTGATCTTTTGGTTAAAAACTAACCTATTTTTTGTATTGTGTTTGTTAGGACATACCGGAAGCCTTTACCAATCAATTTACAACAATTCATGACAGTTCAAGATTATATAGCCGCAAGGGGGCCTGGCAGGTTGAAATCAAGCTGAAGCCCGGCCGACCCCAAAAAAAGCAATTCGCAGAGGGTTGGAACGTCTTCGTGCGCCAGCATGGCCTCGAACTCGGGGACTTTGTAGTGTTTGAACACCTTGGGTGGTGGGATTTTCAAGTTGTAATATTTGATCGGAGCGCTTGTGAAAAAATTTATTTCCCCCAATGTGAACCCTAATTTATTAATAATAACCAAATTTATTGTATACATGTTCATTATGTTTCCAAATTTTTTCTCGCTTAATTGTGCCGTTTGAGATACATTGTCTTCGGACGCCAATTTATTAAAACTGCATAATGCTACATTGTGTCTAGCGGACGGGCCAGCAGAATGCTTTTTTCCCCACCCCCACCGTCCGCGATATTGTCTAGCGGACGGGCCAGCAGAATGCCTTTTTCCCCACCCCCCCGTCCGCGATATTGTCTAGCGAACGGGCTAGCAGAATGCCTTTTTCCCCACCCCCACCGTCCGCGATATTGTCTAGCGGACGGGCCAGCAGAATGCTTTTTTCCCCACCCCCACCATCCGCGATATTGTCCAGCGGACGGGCCAGCAGAATGCCTTTTTCCCCACCCCCCCCCCCCCGTCCGCGATATTGTCTAGCGGACGGGCCAGCAGAATGCCTTTTTTCCCCACCCCCACCGTCCGCGATATTGTCTAGCGGACGGGCCAGCAGAATGCCTTTTTTCCCCACCCCCACCGTCCGCGATATTGTCTAGCGGACGGGCTAGCAGAATGCATTTTTCCCCACCCCCACCGTCCGCGATATTGTCTAGCGGACGGGCCAGCAGAATGCCTTTTTTCCCCACCCCACCGTCCGCGATATTGTCTAGCGGACGGGCTAGCAGAATGCATTTTTCCCCACCCCACCGTCCGCGATATTGTCTAGCGGACGGGCCAGCAGAAAGCCTTATAACACTTAGAAAATTCACTTCCCCCACACTTTATAACACTTAGAAAATTCACTTCCCCCACTGTCCGCGACATTGTCTAACGGACAGATTTTGCTTTTCAATCAACCAAACTCAAATCATCTTCAACGGAAATCAGACAAAACAATCAATCAATCATCTTCAACGGAAATCAGACAAAACAATCAATCAATAATCTTCAACACAAATCAATGAGAGCTTTCTAAATATTCATAGTTTATTAAAAAAAATAAAGTGTAATGGTACAATGTCAACGGGGGGAATCATGTTGGGAGGGATTCTCGGCATTTGCCGGATTTACAATAACGTAACCGCTCTAGGCCGGCCTTTCATAATTTGCCAAGCCATTCTATATCTAAAGGTGTCTACTTCTGCTTGGCTCCACACCGCCGCCTTGAGGCTCTCGGACCGGCAAATGTAATCCATGTACATGCAAAGGAAAACGCCGCAGTCCGAAGTGTTACGTTGCTTGGGCCTCCTCTTCTTCAGTCGCCAATCGAGCTTTGGCCGCGCCGGTACAGGGTTACCACGGACACCATTGACCATTGCACAAAATATATTCTGCAAGAAACATAAAACGGCGTAAGACACGAGTTAACATTTATGCCAAGTTACAATAACTGTTAAACAACAATCGTAATATTACCATTGAATCCAACTGGGCTTTGTACATCTGCAGCACAGGCATAAAGGCGGTATCGTCGTGGAGACTGTCGATCACCGATACGACTTTCTCCACCGGTTCATAGCAAACCAAGTACCAGTGGCTTTCCCCTAAAAATGGGATTAGAAACACGTCGGCAACACTTGCGCTCACTGGACTATCCCTAGCAAGATACGCTCGTAGGTTAGCGGACGGTCTCCACTGGCCCAACTTTTTCTTCCGCCTTTGCTCGACCCACTCATGCCATTCAGACACTAGGAGGCTATGAAAAAAGGCATCAACCAAAAAAACAGCCGGGTACTCGTTCAGCCGCTCCCGACCCCTTTCCTTCAGAATCTCCACGTATGTGGAGATGACACCGTTGTCTAACCAACTCCCCGGAGCCAGGGAGGCCATTTCTCCCCACTCGCAAGTGTAATCCATGCCCTCCGGATGATTCACACTATACAACGCTTTGTCCCGGGGGAAGCCGCTAAAATAACGCTCTGTGATTATTTGGCATTTATGCGGCTTTAGGGGCTTCACTGGATGCCCTTTGCGATATTGCCCTCGGGGGTCGACGGGGGGATATTGCACTCCTTCCGGGGGGTCGACCGGGGGATATTGCCCTCCTTCGGCAGTAGATGGTCCTGCCCATGGGACAATAGGCAGTGTCTCCGACAGACTGATGTGTCCGAAACCCCAGTCTTGCGTGACTTGACTCTGAGAGAAGGGTTGGGGTTCCGAGTCCAATAGCAAAGAGAAGGAGGGCACACTGTAGTCTTCCCACGGCGCTTGAGCCTGGCCCATGGTGCTTGGCTGTCCCCAATCACCACCCATTCCCGGCACAGATGGACCACCATATCCCTGGCTCACTCCCGAAGTCTGTCCCGAGGGATCGGTGTATCCCTCGCTCACATATGGGGGCTGCCACCCCGGATAACCCATTCCCGCGCTGACGCCGGAAGGCTGGCCCGATGCTTGGTGTAAAAAATTCCCGCAGCCATACGCCAACGCATCAGCCTGTTGGCGAAGCTCCTCGCCCATTGCATCCACCAAATCCTTCCGCTCGCGCAACTTCTGGAAGAAGGCGAACGAGGCATTAACCTACATCCAGAGAGATAATAAATAAGTAACTTCATACACAGTTAGAATCATCAAGTTCAATTAAAGCACTTATTGGCCAACTTACCAGATTGTATGCCATGTGCTCATCGATCTGACCCCTAGGGTGGTACTTCTCCCCGCGTTCAAACCTTACTGGAGCTACTCTCCTCCGGGTGATGCGGTAGTACCACCCATTGTACTGTTCGATACTGATCACGGGGTCAGGCTCCGACACAATGGCCGCCAGCGTGTCCTGCCAGGAATCCCAAACCTCAAGTTCTCGTGCGCACAAGTCGTGCGCATTTGCCTTGCCAAACCGAGGGACACCCGGTGGGTTCCTGTTAAGCCTCATATCCGGCGCGCCTGCTGGCAACCCCTGCAGGCACTCAAAATGGCGCATAGCGCGATCTGGCAGCTGCCACTCTGCGACCTCGAAGTGGATCAGGGGTGTGCGTTGTAACCCAGAGAGCGTGAAGACGAACGACTCTCCCACCCGTCGCGCCAAATGTTTGTACGGTGCCCATCGCATCTGGCCAGGAGATAACGAGTCGAGCTCCCCCCGATAGTACGTAATGTTGTGATGGGGATCGTCTCTCCTCTGGTAGTGGCTGTCCTTCCGACTGTACTCCCAGGCGCACAACCGAGGCCACACATTATCGGTTCCGTCCCTACGCGTGGGTGCGCCGGTAGCAAGGTGTTCATAAGACCACACCTGAGAGCAAAGACAAATTAAATAAAGTATCGTCAAATTTTATTGTCAATTCAACCCAAAAAAAAAGAAACGAGCGAGTAATCAAGAATTGTATGATATACCTGCAATAGCGAGAGACATGCACATATCGCTTTGGAGTCGGGCCTCGTTGCCTTGTGCAATGCTCGGTAGAGGTACGCAAGAGTTGCGGCTCCCCAGGCATAATCCCCAACCTCCAGCAGGTTACCCAACAACGGTAAATATTTGACGCTGACGGTATTCTTCGACGTTGTTGGGAACAGAATTGCCCCCATCACCCACAAGAGGAAAGCTTGTGTGTACAGCACAAGCATCTGATCCGTGTAGTTATCCGGCAGAACCTTGTAGGTATCTACCAACCATTTCAACTTGATACCCCCAGTGCTAAATTGATCCTGGGGTATCGAAGTAAAGAAGTCCCTAGCGGTCCTCTTATTCGTTGCTTCCGACGGAGGAGCTATTACCGGCCGCCCCGTCACCGGTAACCCTAAGATGAACCCTACATCTTCTAGGGTAATTGTCAGCTCTCCGAGAGGGAAGTGAAACGTATTCGTTTCACTTCTCCACCTTTCAACAAGGGCACCTATTAAGTGCCGGTCAAGTTGTTGAAAGATCTGCCCACGCGTGAAAATCCCAAACCCAATCCCACGCAGTAATCTTTTCTGGGTTCTGTTCAATTTCCATTCTTTAAAATTATCGGATACTTCTACCGTGTTGAGAAGTGCTCTTTCCTACGAATTAATAAATACAATTTAAGCAAATTAAACGATATACAACGTTCCCAAGAATAACAAAGTTGATAAAATAAGTATCTTACTCCACCATCCCATATGAGCGTACTGATATGGTTTGCTTGGTCGTATAATACGGACGGATCTTCTGGTCCAGGGTTGAAATCCATTTTTCGCAACTGAAATTATGCAAAACGGCAAGGTTGGAAGCGTAAACATTCTCAAACATACAACGCTAGCACAGTCAACGCTAGCATGTGATCAGATAATACTCACATAAGTTCACATGCTGTGTATATGCAATGTACATAGATACAAACAGACACGGGAATGGGATTTTACAAGTGAAATCACATGAACAAATAATACGCAATACACATATATAATCTATATATATGTATAGATACATTGACAAACGCTAGCACAATGCAGCGTTTCGCACACATTCAAAATCATGCATAAGCCGCGATAACAACTCTAGATTATGAACAAATAAAGGATTGGTTTGTGAAGTTACGTGATTGATTCGTCGAATAAAGGATTTCTTGAGAAGAAATTGCGCCGATCTACTTGCCAACACCGCTAGAAGAATTGTGAGAAGAAGGAATGAATAGCAGTTTAGAAGGAATGAATAAGGGTTTCGGAGTAAAGAAGGGAAAAACGGTCCGCTACACTGTCTAGCGGACGGTAAGATAATGACAAAGTAACAGTCGTGTTGACTGAGTCAGTCGTCCGCTACACTGTCTAGCGGACGACACCGTGCTCCGCTAGACAGTGTAGCGGAGGGGGTGCAGGGGCAAAACGGTAAAAAGTGTCGTCCGCTAGACAGTGTAGCGGACTGCTGACAGCGCCGCAAAAATACGCGATCTGGGCCGTCCATCCCTTCGGGATGGACGGTCAGATCGCGCTAGCAAGATCTCCCATTTTGCTAGCGCTATCAACGGATCAGCTCCCATATATATATATATATATATATATATATATATATATATATATATATATATATATATATATATATATATATATATATCCATGCTAGTTATGCCATATATATTTTTATAATCTTGACATTTTCTTCTGGTTAACTAATTAATGGATGATTGTTAAATATCTTAAGTTGAACCAACCAGGAGTTAGTCTATATGTAAAAGTTGTTCCTCTTAATAGTGCTTTACCATGTGTTACCGCAGATAATGCATCAGCAACAATCACCTAGCTTAGGTTACACTTTTTCCACTGTATGCTAAACTGGAGTCTCTATGTTGATCTGTAAAGCTAGTAGACATCATGACATGTGTCCTTAGGCACGCCACAGCATGAAGCAGCACCACCGCAACCACCGGCCGGAATCCGGCTACCACGCCACCACACACTGAAGGAACCCGCGTGGTGGTGGCGGAGATTGGAGGCATTTTTTGACATGCATTTCGGAAGCGATAACTTTGTTACCACGTACCTTATGGACGAACGGGAAGTTGAATGAGGCGTGGTGCTGCGAACAAATCTAAAGGATCCAACCAAAATACATTAGTGATGATGATGAACTCGCCAAGTGAGGTTAAATGTCAACTATTTGAGTGTTTTTGTCGGTAAACAATATCCTCACACAAACTTTTAACGTGAATTCCCCCAGAACATCAGTTTATGACATTTAAGAAGTTATCTACGTTTCACATTTAAAAGAGTTGATTGTATTAACTTTTATCTACACTTCGCAGTTGTCTTAAATAAATTTTCAACCTTTCAGCGACAGAAATGTGATAACTGAGTCATAAGTGGAGTTGATTTAAGAAAAATGTCTAATATCAGTTCACAGTATTCTGTCAGTTGGCTAAGTTAGAGTACTTGCGCCTTAAATAAACTCGTCAATTTTTACATTCGGGAGATACTAAAGGAAGATAGTTCTTCTTTTACATCATCTATGCCAAACAACTGTTCTAATAAGGGGTTCGAACGTAAAGAGACATGGGATATAAGTCACATACTTATACATTTCAAGCAATTCAGAAAACATTCTTTTGGTAAAGAAAAAAGAAGTAATAGATCCGCTCCAAATACGCCACACGAAGACATATGGATGCAAACTATTGAAAAAGCTATAAACTATCTAAATTCCATCCATCTAGAATAATACCTGCAATAATGAGGACCGAAAACCTCCAAACTCGAGCAGTTGTTCGGTTGCAATAAAGTTAGCAGTATTTCCTTCCAGGTTTGCATCTCTTCTCCATATTCTTGTACCTAAAACAAACTATGCACTCATATAAATGATTTCATATTGCCAAGCCAAAAGTAACAAAGAGTGACGAACAATCCTCGCTTACGTATCTAAATGTCGTGTACACCTCCTTGAAATTAATTTGATTGTGGCAGGTTCACTTTTCAGCTTCAGTTGTCAAGTCTGAAAGCTTAACTCTTGGTCAAGGGAAACAACATATTTTTTGGACGGGAAACTTTATTAAAATTATCTCTAATCACCAAATAATAAACACATATGGAGGCACATGCACACACGTAACCACTCACATAGGAAAAGTATATTTCCTTGCTACAGAGACATAGTGAATCCATCAAGTTGTATTAGGAAAGATGTGACATATGAGATACAATATATATATATATATATATATATATGAGAGAGAGAGAGATGATGATTTAGATTACTTAAACAGATACTTGAGTCACACAACGTGGGTGGCTCTCCCACTGATATCATTTTGCAACAGGTTTAACAAAAAGATCGGCTCATGCTAACAACATTGTGAAGGTGTATTCTACTTCAGTGGCAATACTGCTGACAGTAGTTGTTTCTGTATTTTTATTCGAATTTAATCTGTCCCTGCCTTTCTTTCTTGGCTTTGTTATTGTTTCTGTATCCGTATATCTGCACTCCCTTGGGAAGTCATAGAGATACAAATTATATTTGAATGAACAAGTGTCAGATCAGTATCTGGACAATATATTTGACAAATATTTAGGATCGCTTCTGCAGTTAGTTAATAATAATAGTATCTAAATTCATTTGCTACAAAAGAGGTAAAGTACTGTGAGTACCAACCCAACGATACTCCTGCCAAACAAAAGCAACATTTTGGTTCAGATCTTGTTCCCAAGAAGTCCTCTAGTAGGTTTGTGTTCAAAATAAATCATGGGTCAGCCTGGAAAACAAAAAAAAAAAACACCTTGAATTATTCAGAAATTATTAGATACCAATATTTGACAAATTTAGTATTGCATCAATTGAAAGAGAAGAAATGACTTGAAAATCTATACAAAATGACAAGTATCTTCGCATAACTATACTTGCATTCTTGTAGAAAGTGACTTGTATCAGAACATGGGTCAACAATTTTGGCAGGGATAATTCGGGAAGACCAAAGTAAAGGATTTAAAAAATTTTATTTTTTTCTAAGTCTACCCCTTGTTCAAAAATTTTGAAAAATCACCCCACTTTTTCACAACTTTTCAAAAAAAAACCCACCCTTCATTAAGTTTTAATTCTAAAACCCCTCCAAACATAATTTTCGCCGCTATTTTTTTTAGTCCTTTAAATTACGCCAGCACGTACGTAGCGCTCCTCCCGTTCATATTAGCTTTCATATTCATATTCATAAATAAATACAGCGGCACTGGAATATTCTACCAGCTTCCCGTTCCGAAATTCTCGCTTCGACGGAGCTATAGAGAAGATCTTGTGTTGAAAGCCTGATCAGAACATTTCAAAAGGTAAAATCCCCAAAATTGTTTCATCGTCCGTCACTAATTATCGGCAGTTCTGGAAACATGGTGTAATTCACTACTTTGCCGACAAAAGCGATGTCTTTTATGCCGACGAAATTGCTATTGCCATGCCCTTTTCTATCTCTGTTTGAATGAAGCTTGGTTTTCATGTGAAAGTTTAGATCTTTGAATTAGGCGAATAGTTTGTTCAACGTTGAGCTGATTTATTTGGGTTTCATATGGTTGTAATGATTTTGCTCCCTCCGTTTCATAAAGTTTGTCCTTTTTACCTTTTGCCAATTTCTGGGATTGAATTTATACATCTGAGAATTGAGTTGAACTCAAAAATTAATTACATAAACCGTCCTGTCCATTGGATTCTCGTTTTGCGAATTTCTATGATAAATTTATTGCATGTAAAAGTCAACTTTACTCATTGTTCTTATCGTTGCTCGATTCGCCTAACATTAATTAACTGTATCTACAATTTTCAGTTGAGTTCAATCTATGTTTCGATGTACGAAAAGGGGAAAACCCATTTAAACATTGGGAGTATTTTACTTGGGCAAAAACAATTAGTAAAGCCAATGTTTACGTGTTCAAAATTCTGTTCTAGGAACTTGCAGAATGTGAATAGGGGACATTATCATGAAATGGAGGGAATAGTTTCGCAAATCGAATAGCGTCGGTAGGCTATTGGAGATGGAACCTTCATGGGTATGAAAGATTAACGTAGCAAAACTCATTTGGTTTGAGTTGGATTTTACTTCAAAATGCATTGGACTTGAATTCTTGTGAATTTGGATAAGCATCTGAGCAATAAATTAAATTTAAGAAAACGAGAGTGTCAATTAGAGGTCAGACTAGGTGATATTGTTATGCCTCGGACCTGGTTTTTGAGTGAGACATCCTATTATTCATTTTAGTAGGAGCAAAATTAGTCTTACATGCCATATGTTCCCTGATGTTTTTTTAACTTGTGTTGAGCTGAAGTGTTCATTGGTGCTAATTTTAACCTAGCAAGGGCATGCGAACCTGCTTAGCAAAGGATGTGTTGATTCAAGCAGCACATATTTGCTTTGGCTATACCTTAAGCTAGTTTTTGTTGTTCTGGAAACTATAAATTGTAAATTCCAGTTAGGCAACAAAAGCTTCAAGGAGTGTTTTTAATTCAGGAAGCGATTTTACGCTTTTCTTGATCACGCGGATGCTTACATTTTTTAGGTGACTTTCTACTAAAAATATAAATATTCCATGCTAGTTATCCCGTACATTTTTTTATGAAGCTTGACATTTTATCCTTCTGGTTAACCAATTAATGGATGATTGTTATATATCTTAATTTCAACAACCAGGAGTAAGTCTATATGTAAAAGCTGTTCCCCTTGATAGTGCTTTATCATTTCTTAGAGCAGATAATGCAGCAGCAACAAGGCATCCGTAATATCCCAGTTTCATGGAGGGGGAACAAGTTTAATGTTGAGATGAATTCTGGAGCCACTCTCAGAGAGTTTGGGGATAAACTGCAGTCGCTGACTGATGTCAAAGCAGATACCTTGCGGCTCATTGTACCCTCCCATAAGAGTTCAACTTTGCTATCTCCTTTCTCTGATGAACACTCTTGTCTAGCTTTGCAAGGAACGTCCATTTTTGAGGTGTCAAGATATAACTAATTTTTGGTTGTTTTCTGTTGTATGGCAAGGTTGTTAGATAAGTGTTTCCAAGTTTTGAAGTTATGTTCTTATCTTTGCTTATTTAAAGACCAGCTTTTGGCTTTGCAGTAGAGATTCATGTATTGTTGTTACATGCCTATGGCGTGCTCATAATGGCATCGTCATAGAAATTTTGTTTTTTCCATCCAATTACAGAATGTGAAACCATCTCGGGTTAAAGCCTTCTTATGGTATATTTTGATTTCAACATGTATGTAATTTATGTGCGGCATGCCTGGATTCCCTCCTTCTCTTTATGTAACTTCACGACTAATTTCTCCTTTGTAGGTATCAAAACACCTTCATGCCTAATAGGCAGCTTTGCATGCTTTAGGGTCTCTAAGTGTTTATTTTTGTGGGCTTAGACCCAAGTGCCTCAATATGGACCATTTCCATGATCAGAACTGTTTGTCTTGTCAAAGATACTAAGTAATTCTTTTGTGATGATCTTCTTCAAGAAAGTTCAATTCTTGATGCAAATAAAAGTCGTATGCGTGTACGGCACTCACCTGTTACCAGAAGTTAACTATTAGAAGCTAAGGCTTGGACTATCACAATGCATCCTTTATACGTTGTCTGACACATGTTACAGGAAATCATTGTTCTCCTTCTCATGATTTCCAATTAGGACTCTTTTGTCTAACATGAACTTCTTGTTGGCACTTGCTGTTTCAGGGGAAAACTGTTCGCATGATGGGTGTGCCGAAAGATGAGGTGGACCAGATTTTACAAAACACAAAGGCAGACCTTAGGATACCTGGATTCGATGAAGAGGAAAAGAGACTGAGGCAGAGAACAGTAGATATTTCGCGTACTTCCTTGAAACTTCCCCAAGGAAATTACATCTTCGCTAATTTTCGCACACTTCATATTCCAGGGATGGTGGTATGTTGAATGACTTTACTAATTCGCTTATAAGATTGAAGGGCTTACCAAATAGTCTGCTGGCATGCTTACTCATTGTTTCTCATGTTATGTCTTTGTTTGGTTTGGAGGGGGGAGGGAGAGGATGAATTTTGCTTTTGGTGCAAGCTTGCTTCATTGGACTCCTTTCTTTTGTCTAGGTAGCTGAAAACTGTTGAGTGGTATCTATCTGTATCTGGGCCGAAGTGGTCTTTGGCTTTTGTGTATTGGGATGCAGCAGACGAAACAATGAGATTGAATAGCTTAGAAGGGGAAGGAAGTGTTTTTCTTGAATTTTAGGTTGAGATGATGAGGCGGAGGAAATTTGAAACTTGGCCAAGATTAGGAGACATTTTCTTTTGCAAAAAAGGGAGATTTAGGAGCACAGAATCTACCATCGCATTGTCAATAATCATGCTATACTGAGTCATACTTCTGGAACGGTGATCATGATGTTCTCACCAGCAAAAGTTTCATATAAACCATTTTTGGAAGGGAGTAGCATAAGTGCATGACATTTGGCAACACGTAAAATCGATTTTCGACGAAATGAAAAAGATCGATTCTCCCGAGAGGCCACAATTGCCGCGTTTGGAATTTGACTTATCTTTGGAGACAGAGTTGTAGTCTCTTGGGAATTGAGTAGGATGAAGCCTCAGAGCAATGGCGCCCCTGCGAAAGCAGTGGATCATATCTTCTAAGTTACGCAAGGTTGATACGAGTGACATTGATACTCTTGAGAATTGGATTTTATGTTTAAACTCTAAAGAATGTCAGCAGGTGAGGCTATATGTTTCTTAGAAGAGTACTACGGCTCTTTCAAGAACCTTTATTTCGAAATGCTAACTTCAGATACGTCCTGTTCTTTCATTATTTTGTTCCTAATGTGATATCTCTGGTGTTAGAGCCCCAAAAAAGTTGAAGCATTGCTATCTCCTATTAACAGCAGAAGACAGGTTAAAACAGAAATGATGTATAAGTCATAATTTGCTATGTATAGTTGTGACCTGGCTAAATGCTTAGGAAAAATAGATATGACAAGGTAGAGGTGTCAAATGGGCCGGGCTTGGGCCGGCCCAGCCCAAGCCCATCGGGCCTCGAGCAAAACGGGCCGGGGCATGGCCAAGGGGGCTGCCAACCTGGCCGGGCCGGGCCGGGCCTAGCTCTGGGGATATCTGGGCCCGGTCCAAGCCCAGGCCCTAGGCCCAACATTTAGGGCCCTAGCCCGGGCCCAATTTTTTTTTTTTAAATTTTTTTTGGCATTTTCTTGTTATTCAATATTTAGCGGCTACTTTCAAAAGAGCCAACGGATTAAATCGCAAACTACATATGTTAAGTATGATATCCACACAGATACCGGGAGAGAGACAGAGAGAAATGAACCTCAGGGCCACCAACTTCATGAACCCTAATGGCCTTGACCATTTTTGCTGCTGCTGATACAGAGAGTGCTCTCACTAATGGCTTGGTATTACAGTAGTTGTTGCAGCAAACTTGTTGAAAAAGGGGTGATTTTTTGTGATGAAGGCCAGTCACAAATGGGTTCAAGATCAAAGTGTGGAAGTGATGAAGAAGTCTCAATCTTGATCCACCCATAAGTCAAGTTAGCTTAATCCCCATGTTGCTATTAGAAATGGTCAAACGCGTCACTTTATTTCTTTACCTCTTTTTTTTCATTTTTTATTCGTACACGTGCTTGTCGTTGGAAGAAGAAAAGAAAAAACAGTTCTCTGGCCACTTTGACCCGGGCCTGACCCGGGCAGGGCCAGAACCAGGGCCAACCTGGGCCAAAACTGGGCTTTTTTCGGGCCGTTCTTCGGGCCAGGCCAAACCCGGGCTTTTTCGGGCCGGGCCCGGGCTTCTTTCAGGAAAATTCAGGCCTGGCCCAGGCCCTAAGCCCAAAATGGCCGGGCCAGCACTGTTCATGTATGGGCTGGGCCAAGCCCGGGTCAGAAAGGGGCTGGGCCGCGGGCCACCCGGCCCATTTGACAACTCTATGACAAGGGATAGGCTGGAGAGATCAGAGGGACTCCAGTACAAAATATATATCAACCCGCTTTTACATTTTTGTATTTATTGATGCGTGGGTCCAGTGAGTGGCCTTTGCCTGTGGCGGCAAGTAGCAAGTTAAACTCTACTTGTCATTTATTATTACTTTTTCAGCTTCTGTGCTCTTTGGTACCTTCAAACTGTATTTTCTATTACCCCCCCCAAAAAAAAAAAAAAGACACACAAGCACACACAGACACCCATCAGAAGATAAAAAAGGGGAAAAAGGAAAACTTAAGAAAGCTTTAAATCATCTTTTATTAAATTCTTACATGTCATGTCTTGTGCACAGCTGACTCCCCCTGCTTCAGAGGCACTGAAATTGATGCATATGCTCGCTGCAGATCCAGGAATTGTAGCTATCATGAATAAGGTATATGGCTTTGTTATTTTTTTCCTGTTGCCATTCGAGTCTGGTTGTGGTTTCTGAACTAATATCTTTTATCGACTTTCTTAAAGCATCGTTGGCGGGTTGGAATTATGACAGAGATGGCTCCTGAGGGTTACGTTGGTGTGAGTCCAAAATGCCTTCTTGGTTTCAACCTGGTAATGTCTGCTTTAAGCAAATGAATTTCATTTTTGCCTACTTGTTTTTTTCTTTTTTGTAAATACTCTTGTTTGGTGGTATAGAATCATGGGGAGGAGATATCTCTTCGTCTTCGGACTGATGATTTGAAGGGTTTCAGGAAATACGATAGCATTAAAAAGACTCTCTTGCATGAACTCGTAAGCTTTATCCTAACTTCATAAATAAAGAATATTCTGCTGTTTCCTCTGAGAGTATGGGGACTTAATTTACAAATGATCATTAAAGTCGATTATTTTTGTTTTGTGTTTTGGTTTCAGGCGCATATGGTACATTCCGAACACGATGCAAACTTTTTTGCTCTGAATAAACAGGTAAACACGAGTGAGCATCTCTTTCTTCCCTCTTTTTTTCCCTGTCCTCCACATCTCTTTCATCTGTGTACCTCTGTGCATGCGCTTGTGGGTTCATGCACATATGCGCTCTGTCTGCTCTTGTATCAAATAAAAGTGCTCATTTGATGTTGTGTTTTCTGATTTTAATTTGCATCTCTTACAAGCAGCTTAACCAAGAAGCGGCTAATTTAGATTGGACCAGATCAAGAAGCCACACTTTAAGTGGGGTCAGGCATTCCGAACACTATGAACCAGAGGTTTATGTAGGTAACAGTAGTAGCTTATCTCAAAAGCTTGGAGGAAAGGCATCTGATCAATTGATTAATGCCCGTGCGTCTTCAGTTGCTGCTGCTTATCGTCGTTTAGCAAACCCGTCCACCAACTTACTAGCATCTGAAGTTGATGAAAAACTTAATCCCAGTGATTCTGGGTTTCATATTCATCGCGAACCTGATCACTTTGATGCTGTGAGGGATGATGAATTAAACATTGGAAGTGGAAACCAAGATGAACAGAACATGTTTGAGCCCGACCCTGATGATAGTGAGGGTGGTGAAGCTATGGAACATGAACCTTATACAGAATCTTGTAAACTCAGAATCTCATCAGAACCAGATCCTGATGATAGGGAGATGACCCAGTTTCTGCCTAGTAAGGCACACCAAGAACCTGATCATAATGCCACAGAAGTTCCTTTCAAGGATGAGGTTGTGGTTAACCAAACGGATGCCCTAGATGAACCTGATCCCGATGAATCAATAGCAGGTCTGAATAAGTTGGTAGATGGTGACGTGGCGATCCATGAATGGGATAAACTTAGCAGAAATGAAACAAATGGAAATCAGAGTCAAGTGAGCAAGAACTACAAAGAACCAGATCCTGATGAATCTCAAGAAAAAAGAGTCCAGGCAGAACCAGATCCTGATGATAGTATTTTGATCGATCGGGGAATTTTTGGAACTACTGCTGAGCCAGATCCGGATGATCAAGACCTACGGAGAATCAAAGACCCTGTTACCCTTGTTTGTAGGCGACTGCAGAGTGCTATCGAGAATCTGCAATCTGAAATTGATTCTTCAGAGGCTGTGATTGTCCTGCAAACTCTATTTAAGATCATCAGGTGCACTCATCGAATTTAGATGTATGGCTTATGGCAAGAAGTTCATCTTTGTGTTTTTGAAATTTTAATCGATGGTATATCCAATTGTTGGCAGGAACTTAATCAGTCACCCAGATGACATGAAATACCGGAAACTTCGCAAGGTACAATTCATCAACAAATATACTTCTTTAAGTTCCTAAGTTGCCTAACAGTCCTATTCTGGGTATTGATGGACATTTTCTTTATGCAGGCCAACCCTGTGATCCAAAAGAATGTTGCAAATTACAAAGGTTTGCATACTTAACTATGTTACTGGACTGTAGATCGCTAAAATCTTGACAGCTGAATAGATAGTGTCACCTCCAAAAAGCATAGAACTTTTGTTGGCAAAGTTTCTCATTCGACATCAGAGCATGTATTGTATGCTTTCGCAATCAGCCCTTTTTCCGAAGACCTGATGATGTCAAAATCTAATTTGGATTCGGTAGGTTGGGCTGCACAAAGATTATTAGTGATTAGATTACCTTGACCATTAACAACTAGTGCATTGACCAGCAAATTGGAGGTATCAACAGAAATTTTTTACTCAGTATCTACCCGAACAAACCCTATCATACCAGAGCTAGGCTGTCCAGATGGTATTAACTAAATTTGCTTGCATTTCCATATATAGCTACGCTGGCTGATTGTTTCTTTCTGCTCCTTATGACCACAGCTGCCATGGACATTCTCTTTTTGATTGGCTTCCATGAAGATGTTGTGTTGGATGAAATCGGGAGGGAAGAAACGTTTTTAGTGTTGAAGCGGGATGATCCAGGCTTGCTATGGCTTGCCAAATCCTCCTTGGAGACTTGCATTATTTACTAGCCATTTGTAGTTAATACTACATTGTGTTTTATGGTAGATGTGAATCTGAGTGTGAATTGTGTTTTATGGTAGATGTGAATCTGAGTGTGAATTGTGCTATATGTTACTTTGTAAACATTCCATCTACACGTTAGTTGTAAATAAAAGGTCTGAAATGTCTTCTATATACTTCATATCTCACATTTCACACCGTATAATTTTAATGGATGTTGCCTGACACACATGGTTGCAAAGTTTTGGCTGTAACTAGGGTCGTAGGAAGCTTATAATTCCTTGTATAGTGACAAATGATGGTTGCTGAATATGGTTGTCTACGGTTATTATCCCTTAGTTTTCTCTCTAATCTATTAGGGTTGTTATTATCTTTGTGGGTTGTTGTTCTCTGTTTGATTCATTTCCCAAAAAAAAAAAAAAATAGTCGTTCTTTATCTTTTGTTTGTTTTGACTTTGTGGTCTATTTATCTTTTTGGCCACTATTTATCGGATGGGTTATCATCCATCATTAGCTTTGTGTGATTGTGTAATCTCACTGGCTAGGGATGTTAGCCTTATTTATTTTTTGATGGTATATATTTCTGATAATTTTCAGCCAAAGGGGGGGGCTATATTATATACTTAAGTTATGTTTGACAATACTTTTTAGTTTTCAGTTTAAAATAAATGAATAAAAATTAAAATCAGTTTAATATAATTTTTTTACAAAAAACAAGTGAGTGTTTGATTACTCAATTTTTATTTTGAGTTTTTTTTCTTTTAGGTGTTTGATTATCCAGTTTTTATTTTGAGTTTTTTCTTTGGTGGCCGTTTGCAGTGGCGGTGGTCGACGATGGCGATGGTCGGCCGTCGGCGGTGGCTGCCGGCCCCAGCAGTCACTGACAGTCGGAGTCGCCAGAGGTGGCCTCCGGCAACAACCGGCAGTCGACAGTGGCGATGGGCGGTGGCTGCCGGCGGTGGGAGGGTGGTGGTGATCTCAAAATAAAAATCAAAACTGAAAATCGAAACTCATTTTTGGAGTTTTAAAAACAGCCCTGGTTGAAAAACTGATTTTTTAAACTACAGGAAAAAAAAAACGAAAACTGTGCGCCAAATGCGTTTATTTTTTCCTGTATACAAACTTGAAAAAATAAATTATACTGATAGTGATAGATACTTATTAATTTAGGTAAAACAATTTAGATCGATTGCCCTATTACTTTTTTTCCTTCTCAATGTCTTTTCCAAATTAAATAATGTGTCCAGGGATATACAATAACCAAATTAAGTTTAGTAAGATGATATATCGATTATGATATAGCTAAATATGTTCACTCAACTAAATGGTGACACGTGGCGTGGTCGACCCCGAATAAACTTTGTGGTCTGTATCAGGCTAGGCTTTGGAGGAGGTGGTAGAGGCCTTGTAGAACTCTACTACTGGAAGAAGAGTCCTAACATAGTTATAGTACGTTGAAGTCTTATCGGGGAAGAGTCTTGAATAAGAGAGGAGTCTGGAAGGAGTCTATATCAGGAGAAAAGCCTCAGGTACACGGACAGGTTCACACACAAGCACCCAGTGCATTTTTTAGCTGTTCAGAGCTCTACCCTAGTAGCGACATTCTGACTTTAGCATCGGAGCATCCTCTACCGGAACATCTCCGGTGGTCACTCCGTGTTCTATTTCGCAGGTCCATTTCTTGGCTGTGGTTCCCGATCAACATTCTAGCAGCAACATTTTGCGCCATCCGTGGGACCGACAGGGAACATGGCGAGGAAATCATCTTTAGACACTCCTGCAGCCAGTCGCTCCGTCCAAAATCGACTAGCAAGATCAAGCGGCTCCCGCCGAAGAGGGCAGCAACCATCACCATCCCAACAACATTCCAGTGACGACTGGATTAATGTGACTTCAGTCACCCCGATGACGACTGACAGCTCCCAGGGAACTCGTTCCCCGACCCCTCTTTTAAAAAGAGGAGACTTGCGCCATCGCTTGACCCGGAAGATGTTTAACACTCCGAACGCAGATATGACCCGAGAAGTCCACTAACTTAAGGGCGTGGTAACTACCTTACAGAAAAAGCTTGAAGAGGTAGCCCCAACGATTTCTACTAACCAGACGCATCTAGATCCCAGTGACCTTCGTCTTAGACTGACCTCAAGGTCCAACTATGGTCGAAGGCATAGATCAGAGACTGATCCCAGCTATCAGCCAGAACAAGAAACCGAGAAACATGTCACCAGAAGTGGCTCATGTTTCCGACGCGAGACGTCAATGGAGGACAGCACGAATTCGCCCCCTGTTTTAGGTGGCGAAATTCGAGATCAACGCTGCGTGGACCAAAGGCATTGTCCCCAAGGACGAATTCACGCCTTCACATGAAAAGTGCATCCCCAAGGGCAAACTTCTCACAAGACCACCTCCGGGCCCCGCCCAGAGGAATTCACTCCCCCAAAGGAAGATTCTGGATACCCCCTGTCCAAAACAATTGAGAAGGAAAAACTTCCTCCTAATTTTTGGATGCCACAATGCGATTTATATGATGGGAGCGAAGACCCTGGAGAGCACGTCTACCAGTTTCAAACAAATATGCTACTCTTCCAGGTCTCAGATGCCATCATGTGCCGGGCCTTCCCAACCACTTTGAGGAAGGCGGCTTACGCGTGGTTTAAGTCTCTACGACCCAGGTCCATCCATTCCTTCGCCCAGCTGTCTGACTTGTTTCAGAAACATTTTGTGAGCAACCGAACTTGAAGGAAGAATTCAGCAAGTCTCCTCAATGTGGTCCAGGAAAGGAACGAATCCTTGTCGCGATATTTGGGACGCTTCAATGCGGCGACATTAGAAATAGATAGCCTGGATGAGTCAGTAAAGTACATAGCTTTTATGCCCCTGCTTCGTCTTACATCCAAGTTTGCATTTGCGATAAATAAGAGTCCCCCTGGAAGCATGAGTGCCTTATTGGATAAGCCAACAAGTACATCCAGGCCGAAGAATACTTGGAAACCCACAAAGGACACCGAGAGGACAATGGGCAAGAGCAAGAAAAGAGAGCTCGAGAAGATACTCCAAGAGGTGGACGGTGTTCTAAGCGTTTAAGAAAGGACGAAAGGCGCCCCAAAGAGATGTTCGACATGAAGAATCTGATGCCATCGACTGTCAGACCATCGCAGATTCTCCATAAGATAAAGGATAAAGAAATATTGGAAAAATCAGACAAGATGAGGTCGGCCCCTAGTAAGAGAGATAGGAATTTGTAGTGTCGTTACCACAATGACCATGGCCATATTACCGACAATTGTGAATTGCTTAAGCTTGAAATTGAGGCTCTCATCAAGCGTGGACACTTGAAGAAGTACGTTGCACGCAAAGATGATAGAAGAGAAGCGACTCCAGTTGTAGAGGGAAGAGAAGAAAGGCAAGAGAATGCGGGCACCATCAACACAATCTCTGGGGGCATTGCAGCAGGAGGTTCTTCTGGACGGGGTCGCAACCGCAAGGCCTATACAAGGGAAGTATGCATCACAAGTCATTCCCTAAGTAAGAAACAGAAGACGACATTGATGCCCACAATTTCCTTTTCAGAGGATGAGATAGGGGATATAAAAAACCCCATGATGACCCGCTGGTTGTCACACTCCGAGTGGGTAATTTTGATGTCAAAAGGATTTTAGTTGATAATGGGAGTTCAGCCGAGGTACTTTTTTATGAAGCCTTCCAGAAGATGAACATCCCATCTAATCGGCTGCGCAAGATGGATACACCCTTCTACGGCTTCTCTAATCACCCTGTTGCAGTTGAAGGGATCATTGTGTTACCAGTCACCATCGGCACCCCCCCTCCGACTCAAGCCAAGTTGATGCTCGATTTTGTGGATGTTTGTGTTCCTTCAGCTTACAATGCCAAACTCGGGAGAACAGCCTTGAACCAATTAAAGGCAATGGTGTCCACGTATCATCTGAAGATGAAGTTCCCTACGGAACATGGAGTAGGGGAAGTCAAAGGCGACCAGATAGTGGCCTGACAATGCTACATGGCATCATGTCGAGCCAAAAATAAAGAAGCCTTTATCATCGAGGACCTCCGAGATGGCTTAAAAGAGAACCTTTGACGCTACTATCAGTAGCACCTTGCCCCAAAGAAAGATGCTATTTTTTGAGGGGCGAGAGGCTTAGACTTTGCCTATTTTGAAGTAAGACTTAGGATTCTTTTTTGAATTCTTAGAGTCGTATTCAGGTAGTCAGTTGTAAATAACAAGGACGACATTAGTCAACATTGTACTTTCAATGTCTTACCCAAGCAATGGAGTCTTTATCTGAGCATAACTACGATGATTGCAAACTCTTGCTCAAGCGGTGATCAAGTAAACCTCTTCTTATTGTTTCTAAGTTCTCAAGAACTACTAAATATAGGCCAATCCGAGCAAAGCGCCCGAGCGCGTCTCGCGAATATGTCACCCGAGCAGTTTGCCTGAGCAGGCTGCTCGTCTATGGCTTTTTTACAGATTAACTTGGCTCCCAAGAGCCCAAATGCCTTTCTCATACACTCTTCCCAAAGTAAAACATAATGCAAGATGTGAAGGGCACAAGCTCATAAACGCAGTTGCATAAAACACACCCCCCCAGGGGCAGTGAAAATATCACCCAAGGTGATAGGGTAAGACACAAGTCTCACCTAACACAGTCTAGCTTTAGTTTTAGCCCGAGACATGGCAAAACCTAATGGGAGTTCGTTGCCCTACCCTGTTTTGTTAATTCGAAACCTGGCCGAGCGTGAGTGCGAGGCTTCTTTACCAGCCCTTAGCTGAGGATAAGGGTTAGTGTCAAAGTAAAACCACGAAGGTTGCTCAAGCAAAAATATCACCCAAGGTGATAGGTTAAGACATAAGTCTCACCTATTACGGTCTAGCTTTAGTTCTAGCCTGAGAAACGGCAAAACCAAGTGGGGGATAGTCGTCCCATCCCGTTTTGTTAATTCAAAATACAACCAAGCGTGAGTGCGAGGCTTCTTTGCCAGCCCTTAGGTGCGACAAGGGTTCGCGTCAAAGTAAAAACAATGCAAGATGAGAAGAGATTCAACACATGATTGCAAAATTTAAACCCATCAAAGGGTAAACAAAATCATATTAAATTGCAAGCCTCTGGGGTAATAAGAGTACTGGGGGCACATCAAGTAGTAGTTACAAAACAGGGGAATAAAGATAAATTATCCTAAGAGGTAGGAGCATCCCCATATCGGACACTTTTCTCCCCGGGAGAGATAGCATCTCCAGCTTCGGTAGGCGCAGCCGTTTCCCCTGATGGTGATCCGCATGTGGGCACCATGATATCATCCAGGAAAAGGCTAGGGTACTTGGCCATCGTCAGTTCCTTGGCTTTCTAAAAGCCTTCCTGGAAGATAGAAAGTCTGTCTTATGTTCGCTTTCGTAGCCACTCTTCCTCAGCGGTACCATCAAGGAATGCCTGAATGGCTTTGTTCCCGATTGCGGCCTTGTCCTGCCTTAGCTTCTCGCATCTTTTTTTTTCAGGCGACCAAGCTTAGCAAGCAGATCCGTATTCTCCATCTTAAGGTTTTTGACCTCCTTGTCGAGAAGGCCAGCCTTGCCTTCGGCCGCTCTTTTGTTGGTCTTAGCTTTGCGGGCCACGTCCATCGCCATTGCGAACCTGTCCTGCATCTGGCTGCTATAGCAGTATGCCTGAAAACAAAAGAGGGATGGAGACGATTATATGAGAAAAAAAGCGGTTTAAATAAAAACACAAGGGAATGAAATAATTCAAATTACGTTGTAAGCAACTTGGACGTGCGACATGGCAAAGGCTTCATGGGGCTGGTTTTCCAAGATGAGTTTGTCGCTAGGTAACACCCCGTGAGCAAGGTATTGAGCAGAGACATGCGAGCTCGGCATTCTCGAATCGCCTCTCTTAATGGTCCATCTGGGACAAAAAATTGGATCCTTGTTGATAGGAAGATCCTCAACCACGAGCGGAGGCATTGGAGAAGTTGGCGTGCGGCGCTTTTTTAGCCTGGGGGAAGAACCTTCCCCTGCAACTTCCTTCCTCTTTCCCTTGGAAGCCTTTTCTAGCAGACCTAAAAAGGGACCTTTTGCACCTTCTCCTTTGTCAGCCATTTATGTAAAAGGAATAGAGTTAGGTAACATGTTCATAATTAAAAGGGAATGGAATATAAAAACATGGCTTAAGACTCTACCTAGACTTGGAGTCCTAGACGACAACGTTCCTATCGCCAATACTTGAGTCGTATGCCCCAAAACAACTGGAGACTCTACAATAGGAGTTGGAGGAACAGGCATAGTGGGGGCAGGAGGAATGAGCCCCGCATGCCGCATCTCATGATCTGTAAGGGGCTCGTCAATATTAAGACCACCCCTCCTCTTTATGGGATCAATCAATTTTTTCGTGGTAGCGTCGGTAGCCAAGAAGCCTTTCTTTTCATAATCTTTACAGAAACCGTTCCACCTTCTTGGGAACTCCCATTTGCCACTCGGCCGTTGAACGAAGAAGTAACGGGAGTGCCAACCTTTGTTGGACTTAGGCCCCCCTTTATCACTCTGACACGGTTGTGAATATAATACCAACCGACACTGCTGGCTACATTCTTTATAAAGCACACTTCAAGGTATAGCCTCATAAAGTCATTGACCGTCACTGGATACCCCAAAGTTTGTACAAGGTAGATCAAGCCAACAAGTTTCCTCCACCCGTTGGGTACAAGTTGACCTGGCGCCATTTTGTTGTGGTTGAAAAAGGCGACAGCAAAGGGGTGCATTAGAACTCTGTAGCCAGATCTTATCTAACCTTCATATACACTTGTTTCTAAGTCCGTACCATAGTTGGTAGGCTCTTAGAGTGCAAGAACCCGAGCAGAGAAGGGAAGAGGCAAGGGATATTCTTTCAAAAGCTCCACAATGCTTTCTTTGGTCATCTCGTTCCTCTTCTCATCCGCGGAGAACCAAGTGTCTTCATCAAATTTGTCCTCAGCTTCATCCTTGATTTCCCCAAGAGCATCTCTACGGGGAAACGAAGTGATGCCTGGAGGAGTAGAGGTTCTTACTTGACTCCTTAGGGTTGAAGTACCTACCTGTAAGGATCTATTTTTTGAGCCACTCTCTAAATCATTTTCAGTTGAACTAGTCGATGGTGACGAAGAACTACTCGATGGTGTTGAAGACATGTTCTAAATAGAATCTACGATATTTAGAGCTACTAAAGGGAAATAGATATGTGCCGAGCAAGAAGAAAAGAAGAACTTACTTGTTAGAGTTGAGCCGAACAGAGTGAGAGTGAATAGCAGGGGGCAAATGAAGAGAGGAGCCCAAATATATAGAAGGGAGGTGAAATAGCTGCCCTTACAAAGGCGGCAACATTTAAGACACATGTCTTGCACGATTCTCGGAGCATTAAATTTTGAAATTCAAAAAGTAACCGCCTTAGTTTTGGCGGCTAAAGGACCGTTATACCTGCATGCTTCCCTGACACGTGGCAAGATAATAATCGGATAATCTCCCGAATAGAATGCCCTAGCAGAGTTCCCGAACAGACTGCCCGAGCAGAGTTCCCGAACAGACTGCCCTATCAAAACCTTCCTAGTGCCCAGGCACAAATGGTCAAATCCCGAGCAGAGCGCCTGAGCAGAACCATCATAGTGCCAAACACTGATGATCAATGCCCGAGCAGAACCATCCTAGTGCCCAGGCACAAATGGTCAAAGCCCGAGCAGAGCGCCCGAGCAGAACCATCGTAGTGCCAAACACTAATGGTCAATGCCCGAGCAGAACCATCCTAGTGCCCAGCACAAATGGTCAATGCCCGAGCAAATTGCCCGAGCAGAACCATCCTAGTGCCCAAGCACAAATGGTCAATGCCCGAGCAGAGTGCCCGAGCAGAACCATCCTAGTGCCTGAGCACAAATGGTCAATGCCCGAGCAAATTGCCCGAGCAGAACCTTTCTAGTGTCCAAGCACAAATGGTCAATGCCTGAGCAGAGTGCCTGAGCAGAACCATCCTAGTGCCCGAGCACAAATGGTTAATGCCCGAGCAGATTGTCCGAGCAGAACCATCCTAGTGCCCAAGCAAAAATGGTCAGTGCCTCAGCAGAGTGCCCGAGCAGAACCATCCTAGTGCCCGCGCACAAATGGTCAATGCCCGAGTAGATTGCCTGAGCAGAACCACCCTAGTGCCCAAGCACGAATGGTCCATGCCCGAGCAGGATATCGGAGCAAGTCTCCCAACCAGACCTCCCGACTAGACTTCCCGGCCAGAGCTTCCGAGCAGATTTCCCAAGCACACTTGTTCAAGTATGACATCCCGAAGATCCCCTCTGAGTAACGGATGGGGAAAATTCGTAGCTGAATTGCCTTTGGTTGGCCTTTACACCATATGCTTCTGGTTGTTCTTTTGGAAGAACAGTCAAAAGCAGGGGGCATTATGATATAGCTAAATATGTCCACTCAACTAAATGGTGACACATGGCGTGGACGACCCTGAATCGACTTTGGGGTCTGTATCAGGCTAGGCTCTAGAGGATGTGGTAGAGGCCTTATAGAACTCTACTACTAGAAGAAGAGTCCTAACATAGTTCTAGTACATTGAAGACCTATCGGGGAAGAGTCCTGAATAAGGGAGGAGTCTATATCAGGAGAAAAGCCTCAGGTACATGGACAGGTTCACCCACAAGCACCCAGTGCATTTTGTGCTATTCAGAGCTCTACCCTAGTAGCGACATTCTGACTTTAGCATCGGAGCATCCTCCACCGGAACATCTCCGGTGGTCACTCCGTGTTCTATTTTGCAGGTCCATTTCCTGGCTGTGGTTCCCGATCAACATTCTAGCAGCAACAGGTTAGTTTAGAGTTTTAGATTTAATTTACATATGGAACAATACCGAACTAATACTCCATATAGAACTTACTCAATCTAGAAATAGGGGCCAAATCAGGATAACATTGACGATCTTTAGTGACAATTTTATGTCAAATCATATAATTAATTAAAAAATTATTTTACAGTGAAATAGCAATACGATGATGTGTTGCGCAAAAAAGGTACCGTTAGATCAAGTTTCATTGTGTTTCTTCTTCGCTCAACTTACACTATTATATAGATTTGATACCCACATTCCCAATTTTTGTGTCCTTCAACTTTTTACGTATTCATAAGATAAAATTCAAAGGTCTCAATGATAAATTCTGCTACAAAAAGTATCATAGGGTTTATGTCATGGAGTTGTTGGGCTGTTATCACTTCTTTCTTTGGAGAACAGCTTTTCTCTCGTTTGTAAAGTTGTTTGGTTTTTCTTTAGTAGCCACGGTGATTTGAAGAGAGAGATCATGCGGTTGAAAATTGCTTTTGGTGTGAATCTAGGTGACAAGGAGTACGCAGAATCGCGCCGTGTGATTCTGCGTACTCATTGGCAGCAAGATTATTGTGCAAAAGTTGCACTCATGATTTGGTATGACTTTATAACTTGAGAAATGTAGTTTCAATCTTGATATGAAAAAGAATCAATATGAAGTGAGAATTCTCCGTACGTAATTTGGTTGTTGATCTTGAGAGGAACCCTTCGCTTTTATTTGATCTTTCAATATAGTTGTACTTTTTCAGTAAATAAAGTCTAAAAAGTACTAATTAAATTCAATGGTTCAGACAAAAAGTTCAGTCGTATGCTTGTCAACAACTATACAAGTTACAAGATGTATTTCAATTTTTTCTCCGTCTTACTAATATTTCACATTTGCGGGCATTCAAACGCTTAAATGAAATCGACTACGTTGGACATATATGCTTTGAAATCACAAGTTGATTAAACTCTGAGGGAAACCAAGAACACAAAACTTGAAAGATGATTATTTACATCATGTTACGCTCGTTTACACTCTCAACGAGAGTACAGAAACAGTTCATCATATATTCTGACTAGAAGTACAGTGCAACAACACACACATAAAGGTGTGAAAACATCCATTCCCCATAACCTAATGAAGTAAAACATACTGACTGAAACTTTGAAACGACAGGACAATTTATAGACATAGGTGGAGACAAAAATTCATTTAAAGAATCATGACCAAGGAGCTGAATATTTACATGAAAAGAGCTCTCAGGTTCCCGACATGCAACCCAACTTCAATTACCATCTCACCTTTACAATGGCGATAATCTCCCGCCGGCGACTCAAACCCCACCAGAATTTTTCCGGCCAAATGGTCGACACCACGCTTTGGCTCCTTCGCCGAGACCGCATTGGTCGTGCGCTTGTACGATCCAAACCATTTGGACTGCATGTACCCGTTCCTTCTCCAAGGTGGTACGTGCATGTCCCTCTTCTTCAACGACTCTCTCATGGCGAAACACATCACTCTCACCGCCTGCTTCAGCTCGCTCTCTTTGCACACAAGAACTTGAGGGAAGCTTTGCAGTAGGGATCTGTAGTTCTTGGTTGGACGGGCAATGGTGAATTCTGTAACGAGTGATACTTCAACGATGTAGCGCGTTTCGGAAGCGATGATGTCTACGTATTCGTAGTCTCCGGCAGGGCGCGACGCTGTTTTCTCCCATCGGGACTTGCAGAGACCTATAAAAGTTGGGGTTTATCAGATGTTAACAAGTACAAAAGTATCCAACTCAAAATTCATCAGCGTCCAATGCTTATATACTTTGAAGAAGAAACTTAAAATATGATCTCAAAAATCCTATTGCTGAGCGTGATCACAAGATTTGTGTCATTTTGTTGGTAAGAGTACAGGTTTCTATAGTAATCCTTAGTTCCTGATGCAATTGACAATTTGCACTGCCATCAACCAGAAACAAATCAACCAAGTCTGGTTACGCACAATCATTATACAACAACGAAAAATCCACCATTGCGTAATGGTTATCATCAGGCATCCTTCCATAATGATTTAGTACTTGTGTAAGATTGTCCTGATTTCCAAAGGTTATTGCAATGATTTAGTACTTGTGTAAGATTGTCCTGATTTCTATTGAGTCTCGATTATAGTCCGAAAAAATGCAACTGCAGCAATGAATTAGCATTAATTGAAGATTGAACTAATTCCGCAGAAATTCAATTGAGAATAGCTACCGAGCCACTTTTATGATCATGGAAATCGCATAATTTTGTGAATCTTTGGGGTAACGGGTTAATTAGTGTGTGCTTGTTTCAAAAATAAAGAGAGATCATGCAATGTTTTGAGCTACTCACCAGCATCAAAGCCTCTCTGCCGCAACGAGGTCATGACACGCCGCTTAAAGCCCTCTGCCGCGACCCCTTGATCCAGCAAACTCCGGCAGGCTTTCTCCACCTCCGCACAAACCATCCGCTTCAGGGGGCTATCTTCCCCTTCCTCCTCCACCTTGCCACCACCAACCAAACTCATCAGCACCTCTTTCGCCTCCGAATCAAAACTGCACCTCTCCGGTTCCACACCTTCCTCCCCCTCACTACTCTTTTTCTTTTTCTTCTTCTTCTTCTTCTTATCCGTCTCCTCTTCATGTTCATCATCGCGTAGCTCCACTTCATTACCTTCTCTCTCCAAGAACGAGTTCACCAGGTCGGACAGGTCCGCTGCCGAGCTCTCGGCCGCCGAGTGCTCGCTTCCGCTGCTCTCGCACAGCCGGGCACGAGCCAAGTCGTCAAAAGCCGCCGTGATTCTCTTAAACCTCAGCGGAACCATGGCCATTGTTGTCTGCGAAAAGTTGCAGTTCTCCTGAAGAGATATACATACAGGTGGATCAAATGAGGTCATTTTGGAGTCATCTGGAAGTGTTACTGTTTGCAATAAAAGGCAAAAAGGAAGAAGACGACAAGGATGTGAAGAGGAAACTTGGAAGCTCTAACTAGACTTGGGTCATTCTTGCCGTTGTGTTGACGGTGTTTGTGGAATGTGGACATCTTTGAGGACCGGTTCAAGATAATGTGTCAGCTCAAACTCAGATTGACCCCTTCATTATGTTGTGGTAATCTTCATGTTTTCAGAGTTATATTTAGATGCAATTTGACGAGCTGAAGTTTTGTGAAACCCCATGGATCAAGCACGTGAAGGTCACGACGCCAAACCCCAGACTGATTTTGGGCACCCCACCCCACCCTTTTCATTGATAATCAGGTTGATTGATTACAGTCATTTAAAAGGCCGCTTAGAACCGATTCTTACTAAATTCAGATTACATCAGGAGTTCAAGCGTTTGGCAAAAAAGTAACTTGATTAAATCAGTGTTAAAAAGTTTAAAACGGATTAAATTAAGAATTATTATTTCTTAGAGACTGTTTGTGATTGATTCTTAAAAGTAAATTTTGATTAAATTTTCTTAGAGACTGTTTGTTTGTGATTGATTCTTAAAAGTAGATTTTGATTAAATCAGAATCTGTTTCTAAAATCAGCTTTAATCCATTTTAAGAATAATAGATTAAAAGTTGTTGAAGGTGTTTGGTTAAAAAGGAATTAAAATAGGTTTAGTGTAACAAAATTACCATATAGTGTATTCAAACTGAAATTGAGCATTTAATATTATTTATATGTAAGGATATTTTGGTAAATCTCTTGGTCAAACTTGATTCTCTAAAACTAATTATATCTTAATCCAAGAAAATGAGGATTATGGATTTAATCAGTTTTGAAAACATTGGAGCAGATATAATCAGTTTATTATTTTTATTTTATTTTTTGCCAAACACTTTAAAGCTGATATAATTAGATTTGACCAATTTAAAATCAATCTCAAACACCTACTTAGGATTATGATATAATTAGCTTTGGAGTATCTGATTTGACCAACAAACATTAAATTTTGAAATACTCAGAATAAATTAAATTTAGAATTTTTGTTTGTAAGGATTCTGATTTAATTAGCTTAGAAGAATCTGATTTGATCAAATAAACATTAAATTCTCCATTTATGTTCTTAAATAAACTATTTGAGAAATTTTGCTATTGCTATGTTAGACCTACTTTCAGTATTATTTTTATTCAAATTACTTCCACTATTTTCAATTAATTTTATTTGATTATGTTTAAAACATATTTAAACAGTTATTATCCCAAAAGAGATGCTTCAGTGAAATTGTTGATCAAGAAGGGGTTGTACGGAGACATATTTGTCACGTAATACATGATGGTAAGTAGTAGAACTTCCAAAAGAAAGAGAAGTTTATCAATTTTTTTTTGAAAAAACTTCCAGGCTCCCTCAATTAATACAGCAGTTTGCTCCCTTCTCACCTTTGGTGTAAGCTAGTTATTATTTAACATCGTTATGCATCATCAATCATCATCAATGCAGCCAGCCACTTGAATTTTGTCTGCTATCCAACAAATTATTTTGATTCCTTGGTACTTTGATAAGAATATGCTGGACCTTCGGAATTTCTTTAGCATATTACCGAATTTTTTATGCGAATATGTCTGCAGTATTAATCAAAGGTTAACTTTAATTCCATGTTACGTTTAACACACTTCTCCTAGTTAGTTGGCTCTCAAGATCCTGATAAATCGCCTCGGAGTGTGACGGACACGTCTAAAACTGCCATATTGCACTTATCTTGTTTCGCAATACGTAATAGCCAACGAAGTCGTTTTGTGTTGTGATCGCAATCATAACCTTTTTGGTTAGATTTATATTGGAAGGCTACCTCACGCTCTGCGGGGAAAAATCATCTTGGCAGATTGTTTTCATTCCAAAATGTTATCAACTCATGCCATTGGCTCAAGTGGTTCACTTAACTTTTACGATTTAAGAACTCGCTATACTCTCTCCCACCCTTTGAGATTAAGAACACGAGTTGACTTGTGAATGCTTAGGCCTGGTAACAACAAATTAGGCAAGCATTCTCAGTTCCTATTTTGATTTGTTAGGCTCGTACACGACACTTCACCTCAAACATATTGACCAGTTAGGCTTCAACACGATATGTTTGTTTTCAGAAGTTAAATGTATTCGGTAAAAGCTCCAGCTATAAGAGAATGAGTCTCAATAGAATCAAGAATGTAGAGGAGGTAGGATGGCTAGTTGGTCAGATCTAATATGAATCGTACACAGGTGATAGTTGAAGTCGGCAGTTCTTCACTCTTCACTCTCACCTTACGTGCAATCCTTTTATTACATATTGAGATACAAATCAATGAAAAACAAATAAAAGTGCGCTGAACCAAGTCCATTAGTAAAAGAGTGCATATTGTACTCACACAACGGGAAACAGATTTGAAATTTGCAGGCAGAAAAATTTTGAAACCAAGACCTTGCGCAACAAAACTCACGTGGAGAAAAAAAAGACAAAAATAACATGCAGTAAAAGGAAAATAGGGATAATTGTTGTCCAGGTACAATGGAACTAGGTCAGATGTCTAGGTACATTGAGAAAATTGGGACCGTGAGGAAAGGACGACTGAGTCTTCAATAATTGGAGCTACATAACCTCTAACCTTCATCGTCAGCGGCTCACGCAATTTCTTTCAAGCGCAAACGTCGAAGACCAATACTAACACAGACCAAACAACTCCAGCGAGAGGAGAAAATGTACGAGGTTCGTTACCCTCAAACAACAGCGTTCAGGGGCTCTTTTTCTGTTCCCAAAGTGGTGCAAGGATATCAACCCTATTTTAGGGCCTATGGCAGATCGGGAGCAAATTTTGCATGATCCCCGATCATTGGTCCTGAAACTATTGGATGAAAGAGCCGCGATGTGATAATAAGAGGAGCTAAGGGAGTTGTTATACGATGGGACCATACAATATTCTTTAGTTGATCGAAGAACTTCACGTCTGCAGTAATTTGCGCTACTGCAGATGATCCATATCGCCACTAGATAGATATTGTAGAGAGGGCCTTGGTCCTCTCCTGGAATTTCACCGAACATAGGGGAAGAGAAATATCAAAAAGAATCTCACGTAGAAAGAAAAAGAAAAAGATCCTCATATATATTTCAACAAAGGGAATGGTCTAACGAAGCAAGAAATCATTAGAGCATTTTTGTTTCCCTTTCTACATTCAAAACTTCAGCTATAGATTCGTTTTTGTCAGTGACTCATTGACTTTTGACCAGCGGTTTGTAAATGAATGTACTCAAGCACAAGAAAATCAAGAGCCATCCATGGCAACATCGCTGCCATTCAGGTTGGGTGGACTCGGAGTCTGGCCAGCTCCAAAAGTAAACTCATGTGGAGGAAGGTCTGGACGGGCAAAAATGGAAGTTGCACCAGTACTGTTGAATGCAGGGACAGTAACCGGATCATTAGGCTTCGGGAAGCCAAAGCTGAAAGACGGCGCACCTGTAGATGAGAAGCTTGGCAAAACTGGGATAATGTTCTCAATAGGCCCAAATATCTTCTGCTCATATTCCTGTAATTGCTGGTAGACAGCTATAATTAAAAATAGATGTCAGACAACCTGAATAAATGGTTCTACCAACCCTCCTAGGGAACTTTGGTTTTTTTTTTTTTTTGGTGGGGGGGGGGGGGGGAGGGTTTGTTTCCGTAAATCTAACCACATTAGATTTTGGCCGTTTAGCAAATTCTACCAAATTTTGGTTTTGAACACCAAAACAAGTCCTTCAAGCTGATGTCATATCCAGCATGCCATTTCCATTCAAAGAAGATGAGCAACATTGGCAGCCCTATAATCCCTAACCTCTCATCCCAAAACAACACAATCACAGTAATTTAACCAGAATTAATTAAGTATTCATGGTTTTCCTATCTGCCTATAAGCATACACCCTGAGAACTTCTCCACGACTTGTATCCATGGATAGCTCCCTCGACCCATAGGTTATTCAAAAAAAATTGCCCGCCCTCCCCTCAAACCCCCCCCCCCCCCCCCCCCGCCCGGCCCCGGGGCTAGCAATTTCTATGCAAGTAAACCTTTCCACAATGTAGTTTGGGAAAATAGGCAGGTATCTACAGACCTTGAGATAATTCAACAGACGATCTCCGCTCTTTAACCCATTGATAACTCTGGCCAAGTCTCCACCCTTTGCTCTTCATCAAGTAAGCTATCACAACAGCTGGCGACCTGCCAAATGTTGATAATCAGAACGCCAACGCACAATGTTCAGTAGTTAACTAGTTGTCCACAAAATGAGCTTGAATCAGTAATATAATCCCTTTAAGAACGAACAGAGAAGTTAAATATACTTGTGATTAACTAATTCTTGGTTGCGCCCACTTACTGGGGCTTTTTGGTCTGCTTGATAAATTCAATCATCAACAATATATATTTGAAGAAGCTATGATTACATAGATAACCACAACCCAAGTGCAAAGGCTGTCATATTCGACATCATTACCAACTTTATTAGCACTCTACAGATGGCAATCCATGCACAAATAAGTTGACCCGAAAATAATGTGCGCGCGTGCATGTCAGTGTGTTGTAAAACCTTCACAGGTTTACCCAAGTAAAAAAAGTCTGTCATCGACATTCACATGTTAACCCAACGCCACATACAAAAGTATACACACCAGTTTGCCTAAAAAGTTTACCTATTTTTTCCTGACATGCAGTGAACAAGAACACGAGCCCTATCCCTTTCACATTGTTCTGCAAAAAAATAAGATATCGAATTATACTTCCCCAGTTACAATAGGAAACATTTTTTCAAATAGTTAGCAATTTAAACTAGAAACAATTAATCAAGTTCAAAGCAATAGTGAGTGATTAAGGAATCCACAATCAGCAATTCCAGCTCTTGTTCCACAATGACTACTAAACGCCATACGCCAAAGAATGTGGGTCATATAGACCACTTCAGAGTTAGGCAGTGAGAAAATAGTTTAGAACACAGATAATAATTTTCTGAAAACAACCCCTATATTTTCAGGAGATAACATTGGGTTAAATTTGTCATTTAAATCAATGGCAATTAGTTAAATACTTGAAACTTATAGGCTTATCCATTTCTTCGTCTATGCATGCTACAGATATCACTTAGTGAGCCGCCAACAGAGTTGTTAGTTCACAAAGATAGCTGAATTTCAAGAGCCCTGATCAACGAGGGGTAAGTGGGTCTCCAGCAGCTTGGTGCATGCATCAAGATACTGCGAAACTCTCTTTTGAGATGAGTCATGTCAGTCAGGATCATTATTTTTGGGTTTCAGTGGACACCATAGGGGCTGCCTGCAACCAACGATCTATTTGTGCCTCGATCTTCTTGGCCTATTCGAGTGAGATTGTGAAAGCTTCTATTAAACAGAAATGGCAACCGTAAAGGGTTCCAATCCTCACCAAATTGTTAAAATTTATTTGGTTGGTAGCACTAAACCAACTAAGCCCATGAAAATCAACCTGATTTTCACCTCCTCAGCGGTCTTTACTCACATGCGCACTAGAGAAACTGGTTTGCTAGTTCAAATGTTTCATCCCAACCATGAGGATAATTCTAAGCGAGTTCAATCCCTAGATAAATTTCACATAAAAATGCAGTAATTTGCATCAAGATGTTACATGACCGGAGCCTAGTGCACTAGTCCGGCCTTTCTAAATAGATTCTTTGTCCAACTCTATAGCAAAAGCAGCACATAAAGTAGCAAGTATCAGTTCACAACATAAAAGCCAAAGATACAAACCTAGAAATTGGATGGCATCATCAAATGGCAACTTTTGCTCCTCTTGGAGGCAATGATAAGTAAAAGAGTTCTTGTAGAGATTTTGACAAGCTGGTACAGTCTGCACATTGATAACATCACCAATATAAATGTCTTAGGCAATTGCTTTTATACAATAACAATCAAATATTTTCACTGATGGAAAAGTATGATAGAAAGACTAGTACCGGATACAAGCAACTTATAAACAAAATGGCACAAAGATTAGAAAATAAGTCAACAAACTAAAATTTCGAAAGAATAAAGGATTACTAGACTAAATTGCATAATATACAACATGTGCAATGATATGTACGTCAAGTAAAGGAAGTAGTAATTTAGAACTAATGAAGCGAGTGCTCAAGCATATTCACCATTTATATTGGGCCGAAGCCTAGGCTCGCAGCTTCAGAAAAATAAACAAGCATTTCAAATAACCAATTCTCAACTAGTAGAAAAAGTAAATAGCTTACGTCAAAATATTGCTCATTTAGCATCAATATTAGAATTCGCCTTAAGACAATCCACTAATCAACTACAGAACTAATTTTTCCTTGCATTTTAAAGGAAAAAGAGCCACGCGCATGCAGACACACAGAGAGAGGAAGAGAGAGTTGCTAACATCTTCTGAAATTTGTATCTTCTTTAACATAACTGAGTGAACAACACCCGCCCAATAATACATTTGCTCGGAAATCAAACTTAAGATGCACGTCACATGATATGTTGTGAAATCACCACTTCAACTGCTATGCAACTAACGCTAAATTCAGAACTATAAGTTCATAGCACAAGCAACCAGGAAGATTCCTTTGGCAATCGAGAACATGGCAGAAGTGGGGAGCTCTTTACTGCTTCTGGAGCTTTTCACAGGGAAAGATCAAGATCTTTATATCCTAAGGATGGAACATGCTAATTCAACTAGATAGCCACAGATTAGTAAGCACAAGAGGCTCAACTTAACAATGTGTATTTGAGAGATTTATCAAACAAGTTTTCAAGTCATGAATCAAAGCATCTAACCATCATGCTTGCTTCAGATGTTTTAGGCCCTCGGTCCTCCTTTACTCGGTGTTAGTGGTGAATGGGGATTTTCATTGGAGAAAATTTTGAGGAAAAGGAAGAAGAATTTTTTTGACTGGTCTTTCTTTCTAAAGCTGATGGTGAAAGTGTTGATATATTGTGCTAGCATCTAGGAGATCTGGAATCCTTTAATTATTTGTACTTCTTGGGTAAGACATAGAACTGTTTCTAACCAAAATGCTTGCTTCAGATGTTTTAGGGTCCTGGACCTCCTTTGCTCGGTGTTAGGGATGAACCGGGATATTCACTGGAGGAATTGTAAGGAAGAAGAAGAAAATTACAATGCTGATGGTGAGAGTGTTGATATATTTTGCTAGTATTCGCATGGCATCTAGGGAGAACTAGGTAGGACATAGAACTGTTTCTTTTATCAGTAGGCCAATGCCTAGAACTTCTAGAGATTTCCTTCCTTGTGTTGGAGTCTCGATAGAAAAGGAAAATCAAAAGAAGCGAGATTACTAATATTTCCTATCCAATTGATAATGAATACATTCTTAACTGGAGATTAAGAAAAAGCCAAAATAAGAGAGGAGAAGTCCGCACAACAGGGTATCCTTTTGACAACATGTCATTATGTCGTATAGGACACAAAAACCGACACATAAACTGATCTGGTGTAACATGCCTATTTCTGCGACAAGTGGCACTGACAAACCTTGGCACAAAAAAGGTAAGTATTGGAAATGTCTAGTAGACAACTTCCTTTTTTTCAATTGGTAACTTCTAACTTTATAAAATCAGTAACCTTTTTTTTCTTGCACGTGCAAATGAAAACCTGGATGTAAAAAGTGAGTCATTCACGCCAAAAGGCCCCACACGTACATCCAAAGGTAAAGAATAACCTATCACCTCGAAAGAATCTGAACGCGAACACTGATTCCAAAAGCCTTTACACTTCTTAAATTCCAAATCCATCATTTCTTTAAGCTAAATAATAAGCAATGACAACAATTTCATATTTAATGTCTAGTTGTACTCTAGCTAGAGTGCTAGACAGAAAGAAAAGTCGCAAAATTTATTCATTGATGATCATATATCTGGTGACCATTGACCGTACTAGACCAAATTCAATTCAAGAATCAACAACGCATTGCTCTTTTGCATTAGAGAAGCTATACTCCCTGTTTCATACTGTTGTCCCCTTCGACTTTTGCAAAAATCTAGGTCATAATTAAAACATCTAAACATGGGATAGAACTCGAATAGTATTTAAAGATCTGATAACAATTGTTAGGCGAATACTAGGTTGGAAAGCGTATAGTCGACACTTACATGTTCACATTCCATTCTAGGAATTTGTGAAGAGTCAAATGGAACAAGGGTTATAGAATGCGGGGAGTAACTACCTATAACATGACTCCCTGCAAAGACCCAAAAGAGAAACTTTGACATGCAATCGATTGCAACCAAGTGTCAAAGCCAAGAATTCCTCTAAAGTGTAAAGACTATATAACATTTGCACAACCAATGAAGATTCATTCAAGAACCGCCAAAAACCATAAATCTCCAACTAATCCCAATCAGAAACCTATACAAAGAGCAACATCAATCAAGATTTACATCAAAGAGAGTCACCAACTACAGCACATAACATGTCAACAATACCAACAACTTGACCAATCAAATCAACTGCTCTTGGATTAGGGAGAGAAAGTGGCTCACATTGAGAACACGAGAAATGCCTTGGGTCTTGAGAAGCTCGGCCCTGGAAGCGTTGTCGTAGCTGCCAAGGTAGAGAAATTCCGACAAAATCTCCGACGGGAAGGCGCTAACGGAGAAGGCGGGTTGCTCCGATCCGACCGGCATCCGGTGGCCGCAAATCCCGCAAACCTCCCCTTCCTCGTACTTGTGGTAGTGCCCACAAACCCCACAAGGGTTCTCTCTCTCCCTCTTCCTCATTTCTCTCTCTATATCTCTCTCTGATTGCTGAAAAGAGACCCAGACAATGATTACCCACTAAAGTTCAAGATTGTGCAGACCCAGATCAATTTATAGGGGATAAAGCCTGGGGTACATCATGCATGAGTTGTTAGAAGGATCTGTTTAAAGACTGGCCGGAGATTGGGTGCAAATTATGTGTAAATAGGAGTGGCAGTAGGAACTAGAAAGATCTTTGTTTTCTTGGGTTGAAGCAGGAGCTTTTTTCTTGTTTTCATTTTTGGAAATAAGAGGATAGGATTATAAACTTGTGTATATTACCAAAAGAGAAAACTTGTGTATGTATTTGTATACAGTTGAGGGAGGATGATGATCAACGACCAAAGCCCATTGTGGCATAATCAACTTAAGTAGGTTTGTTTTGATCGGATCAATCCTAAGTTGTTTGGCCGATGGGTTCTTCGTCTAGTTCTGAATTCAATATCAAGAAAATTATTAGGTCGTAAACGTAAAAAGTAAATTTAGTTATCATCGACTTTTATCGACGAAGAAACATAAAGACTTTATCCAAATTGAATTCAATACGTAAACAAATTATCTTGTCATATGATTATCATAGACGTAAAAGATTTGATAGTAGAAAAATATTGCTTTGCACCGTGAGAGTGAAGTCTAATCAACTGAGGCACAAAGATGTCATAGTATTCTAGCCAACAATATTGTGGGTTAATGGTGATTGACATCAATAATAGGTCTTAATGGCGATTAGGTATTGACACCTAAATATCTGAGAGTTAATAAGCATTGGAACAATTTTTGAATGATATGTTGACGGGTAAAAAGCATTAGAAGGAAGTAGTACCGGTACATAATCAACTTAAATTGTCAGATACGACGCGGACTTCGTAAAGTCGACACAGTTTTCTAGCTAGTAACATTACGCCTTAATGGCGATTCATGATCGTTGGCGTTTAAAATATCTGACAGATAATAGACGTTGAGTCAAATTAAGTAAGATATTCGATTAGCTATCGGTCTTACATGACTTCAAAAAGCTGTCAGAGTTTTCTTAACCGATTATAATTTGCATTCATGGTGGTTGGTGCTTGAACACAAATCATTGTGTGTCGTTATCAAAAAGTGATGTATTTTGTTTATCCACTGAATAGGTGGATTGGACTAAGTTTTTCTTTGCCCAATTTCTCAAAGGGATTGCATGGACCTCGAATTTAAAGTACAGCTTACTTATGGTAGGGAATAGGGATGGCAATAAGACCCGCAACCGGCGGATCCCCGCCCCGCCCCGCTCCTATAGGAGCGGGTCTTTTTGACTTTGACTAGACCACGGGGCGGGTATGATTTTTTTAAAAAAAATCCGCAGCGGGTTAGGGGCGGGTATGGTATTTAGTCCAAACCACCCCGCGACCCGCCCCGCCCCGCGACCCGCTTCCGCCCCGGTATTTAACCCTACTCATCTTTAATCCTAGCCGTCCATCTCACATCTATATAATTTGTCCTTACTCCTTATCATCCCCATTCCCAACCCTAATTCCCAATCAATCTCTCTCTGCCGACAACTCACACTCTCTCTCTGCCGACGACAGAGGTGTCGCGCCGCCGTCGCGCCTCCTTCTCTCTCGGCCTCTCCTTCGCACAGTCGGCGACTGACCATTTACTGATCTAAGGCACCGTCGGCGACTCGCAACAACGAGCCATCAGACACCAAGCCGTCGCTGTCGCCGTCGCCTGTGATGATGCCATCGCAGCTTGCGACGACTCCACCGAAGGCTCTGCCGAAGGCTACGTCGACGCCGCTGCCTTCTTCTCTGCCGATGGCTACGCCGGCGCCGCTGCCGTCGAGCTTGCGACGGCTCCACAGAAGGCTCTGCCGAAGCTTACGCCGGCGCCGCTGCCTTCTTCTCTGCCGAACGGTCGTGTTTCAGGGGTACATGTTTTTCGATTCAGCCAGGGCGGGGCGGGTGCGGGTTTTCTACATTCTCATAGGGTCGGTTATGGTATTTCACATAAATAACCCGATGGCGGGGCGGGGCGGGGCGGAGCGAAGTTCCATGACAAGCGGGGCGGGTTCGGATTTTAGGAGATCCGCATCCGACCCGCCCCATTGCCATCCCTAGTAGGGAAGGTAACAGACGCAACAACTCAAGGAAATCAATACCTTTTCTTACATGGCACTTAAGGTGATCTTCAATAATTTTGATTTCGGATGTTCCAAATCTTTGTAGATTACTGAAACTTAGGAACAAGATTCATGCACATCGAAAAGTTACCTACTTATCGGCTATATTTGAGATCAATGATGAAATGATTACTCAGTTTTAACGTTGTATTTAAACTTGATGTGAGCTACACGTTGACAATTTTGAGGCGCCTCATATGCCCTTATTTTGTCGCAACACCTCCTCGTTCCATCTTGATTTGACAGCCCTGAACGTCATAGATTTGATGGATAAACTTTTACTACTATCCTATCTCTTGATTACCAATAGTTAATGGACATCATTTATAGTTAGTGACATTTTTTATACTGCTTTTAGTGACATTTCTTAGCAGTATTTTTTTGCGTCACTATATAAAAGTGTAGTACCCCACGTTTATTTATTTTTGAATGCATGGGAAGTGAAATTTTTACTAAGCAATAAAACTACCGAGTGTCAAAAAATAATAGTAGTAGAATGATGTCATGGCATGCTAATTAAGCATTTCTAGATTTATGAAATATTAGAGGGGGGTTCTTTTTATAAATAAGTAAAGTTGGGGGTCCATTGTGCAATTTTATAAAATATAGTTTAGAGGCTTTGTTTTTAGGCTGACACCTCCTACTAACTTAGACTGACTAAACAAATTAAATGATTTAATAATGGGTCTTTGGTTGACAAGGGAGCTTCGAGTAAGAAAGAAAAGAAGAAAAAAAAACAGAGGAAGAAGAAGGCTCGACAATGGGAAAATCAGATAAAGGAGGAAGATTTGTACCAAACTCAACAGGTTGAAGCAAATGACTGTTCGGTTAAGTTATCATAGCTATGAACTAGGTAAGGGAATTTCATCCGAACCAAACTCCTCATAATTGATTTCATATTTTCGTCGAATTTGTTATCTCTATTCGTTTGGACTCTGTTATGTTGATACAAGTCGCATTGTTTGCCTTATAAACCTTTCGTTGAGCCTTAAAAAATGTTTATTAAAACTCTTATCGGTACTCATTAACTATTGTCCATTGAGCATTGCATAACATGTTGTATTATCGAATTGTTGCCATTCTGCATATTGACATGAGAGTTTGCATTAGTGTGTTTGGCAGGAGATGGTATATATATTGGAGGATATTGGTATGGGCAAATGCCTTGACGGATTAATCGGCGTATTAGTGTGGGCTAGTGCCTTGACGGACTAGCGGGGTATTGATGTGGGCTAGTGCCTTGATGGACTAGCCGGCGTACTAATGGGCTAGTGCTTTGATGGACTAGCCGGTGTAAAGTGTTAGTGAGCATCACTTTTGTGACTTTGTTAAGTGATTATCCTATATTACCTGTGTGGTTTTGCGATTGCTCATGTTCAATAGTATTTGTGATTGTTTGCATCGTATCGAAAAATCATATTGATATTTGATTGAATTATTTATGATCATCTTAAAAATCTTGGAGGACTATCATCGAATTGCATATGTGAATTAAAGCATCATTTTATTGCATCCATGAATTATTTGGTAGTTCCTTTGTTTTGAGCGACCTTACTGGGCTCTCAAAAGCTCACCTTTAATTGTTCCGTTCTGCAGATAGTCCTCAGCGGTAGCTTGTGTGGTAGGAGCCCGTATCGGGTAAGACCTTTAGGGCAGCTACCCTAGTCTATGCAAATAGGACCCCCAGCGTGGGCCTGTATAGTTGGAATTCCTTTTTTGGAACTTCATGTTGTTGGAAGAATTGAACGTGATATTGTTTAAGAATTTGAAATTATGACATGTACTCTAATATGTGTGATGTTATAGGTTAACGCTCCAAGGGTCCGGCAATGGAGCTTTGGATTTTTCGGGCGTTACTAAAAGTAATTAATTAATTCACTCAATTCAAAATTAATTAGTAATGAAGAAAGATACCGACAATGCTTATTTATTGTGATATTAGCCATTATTTTTTCGTTGTGAATTGATCTCAACACACCCCCTCACGTGTGGCCATCTTTTGAATGGACCAAACACGTGGATAAATTAAATTGAGTGGCATGATTTTAATTATAAATTGTTTGTTGGGCTTGCATCGACATGTTCTAATAAAAATAATTGGCAATGAGGAAATAGACCCACAAGATTCTACAATATTTTAAATTTGTAGTATTAGCCATTACCTTTCTAATATTGGAACGATATCTCAACATCCTACAGCAGCTAGTAGCCAAAATTTTGCATCTCTTACATAGTTGGATACACTTTGAATAATCACCGGCGCTCCTTTTTATCGCCATCGCTCCACTTGCAACGTTTCGTCCGTCTCTTTAATCTACACATGAACCTCATGTCGCCTAGCTTATCTGGTAATCAAGCTTTAAGAGGAAAATACGAGGATTGTTATGTTTGTCACGAGCTTGAATCAATTACAACAAAAATTTGGTGTGATTTTTCCGGTGAGAAAGCAAAAATCCATTGGACGAACTTGGAGTAAATTGTGCATGAGGAAATAGGAAGGTAAAATAAGATTCAAGAATTTGAGGGGCTTTTCATATGGTACTCTTGGCGAAGCAAGCATGAAGGCTATGCGCCACCAGAATTCACTGTTTTTCAAGGTCCTACGAGATTTTTTCAAGGCAAAACTTGGTAGTAGGCTCTCGTTTACTAGGCGTGGCATCTTGGCAGCTAGAAAAGTGACAGAGGCACGTTCACAACGGCAGATTAGCACCGGCAAAACAATTAAGATCTGGAGAAATCGCTGGATTACACAGCCCTTCACTTTCAAGGTGAGTCCAATCCAAAGTTGCTATATGAGAATTCAAACGTAGCGGCCCTAATGAAGCAAGACTGGTCAGAAACCTAACCTTTGGGAAGCTGTACATGAAGAGTATAAAGCCTTATTGGGCATTACAACCATGCAAATTGGTAGTTTCTCGGTTCCGCGTACAGACTGGTTATTATCTACCAAAAATCTTCTTAAGAAGGGCTTGGAGAAGGGACAAGCAAGCTGTAACACAAGCTTCAAGTGGAACTTCATATGTCGGTGCAATATTCTGGTTAAGTCTTTGGATGGAAAGCGTACTTTCATACACTGCCCGAGCAAAACACCAGTTATCGCTAAAAGGTTTTGTGAAATTTGTGAAAAACATAAGGAGACGACGTATCACATATCATAGAAATGTCATATAACACAACAGCTTTGTGCCATTGGTTCCATTTAAACTCATGAATTGTCAAAAAAGGATTTTGGAGGGTCTACACATGTGGTGGATGGAGATAGATGAAAAGATGGATGCGAAGGACCTGTAATTTTTTGTAGTGTTGTGTTGTGTTAGTTGTTGTGCAATCTTCTGATTAAGTTTTGGATGGAACGCGTACCTTGATACATTGCCCGAGCAAAACACGAGTTATCGCAGAAAAGTTTTATGAAATTTGTGAAAAATATAAGGAGACAACATAATACGTATCAAGGAAATATCATATGGCACGACACCTTGCCATTAGTTCCATTTAAACTCATGAATTGTGAAAAAAGGTTTTGGAGGGTCTACACACGTGGCGGATGGAGATAGATGAAAAGCTGGATGCAAAGGACTTGTAAATTTTCGTTGCGTTGTGTTCTTCGTTGTGGAGAGGAGGAATGATAGAATTTTCGATGGCTTTGAAATATTAGCCTTGGACATCACGATAAATTTCAAAAAGGTTTAAGAGGTTCAAGGCAAAAACCATCATAGATTCCCATCAAATGGAAAACAACCACCTTCACGTGTCTATAAGGTAAAATTTTTACGAGACCATGCCAGACTGTTTTTTTTGGTGTCTAAGAAATGCCGCAAAGTAATAAATGCACATCATGCTGAAAAGCTATGTCAGCACATGAAGCAGTAATGTTTTCACATGAGATTCACTTTTGTAACATTTTGTAACATAATCCGCTATCGTTATCGCAGTATAAAAATCTCTACTTTGTAAAATGCAATTTAAGATGTGCCAAAAATTACATCATCTTTAGCGAACGTGATTTTATGTTTGTATGACGCGTTAATAACGTAATTGCCGTAAAAGGACCGCACGTGTAAAGTTTGTGGATGAATTAATTACATCAGACGGAGGAGGCATCCCATTTTCTTATGCCATCTATTCTCAAAGATGCAAACTAGAGTTGAATGATCAACAAAATGGATTCTATATTAAGAAAATAAAATTGATAAGTTCGTGACGAAAACCTTGATAAAGTCCATTGTTGCTCTGACATATACTTTAACGAAGACCTACAAAACTCACACTCAGAACTAGTAATTCTCCGAAGCCATGAACGGGCGTCACTGGTCTAAACTCATCCCCGCCAGTCACCACTTCCACCGCCGTTCAATCTCAGCTTCTTCCTCCAAACTTGCCGCCTTCGATCCCCCTCCCGCCGCCCCCCACCGTAGAGTCGTCGTCACCGGTAAAAGAATCTCCCACCTCTCTCACACTTATCCACCATCCGCACTCGCTCGGCAATTGAATTTCAAATTTTCACCAAATGCGACGGTTTGCAGGTCTAGGGCTGGTCACGCCGCTCGGGTGCGGCGTAGAGACCACGTGGAAGCGCCTGATAGGCGGAGAATGCGGAGTTAGGGCAGTGACTATTGAGGATCTGAAGATGAATGCGTTCGATAGGGACACGCAGTCGCACACGTTCGAGCAGTTGGCCTCCAAAGTGGCTGCTACTGTGCCGTGTGGAGCTGGACCAGGCGAGTTCAACGAGGAGCTCTGGCTCACTTCCAAGGTACTCTTGTTCTCATCCAAATGTAATTGCAAATGTCCTTTGGCCTTTTGCGATTCTTGTGCATGTAAATGTTGACTTTACTCGTTTTTACCCTAGATTGTGCTGTCAAACGCTACGTATTTATTTAAAAGCTATGTGAGTTCAATTCGAATGTTTACGTGTATGCAAAAAGATCCAGGGAAAATTACAACATAATAGAGGGTGTATTTGTAATGTCACGTGATGCCAAGTTCAGATGCTGAATAAAGGCTATTGATATCTGCATATTAATCTATGACTTTGCTGTATCTTGTCATTTAGTTGACAATTTAGTACCTCATTTCAATCATGAGTGGAGCTGGCTGCCTTCCCCTAATTTTTACAGTTGCAAACTGCAACCCAAGTATTCTCAAATACTCGGATGTTATTGCTAGATGCTTGAGCTGAGTGTAGCACCTCATCGTGGAGTCAAATCTGTGAAAGAGTAGCATCCCAGTTGGTGGGTTGTAAGTCTACAAAGTCGGTAGATATTTATGGTGTTGGGATTATGGATATTGCGTTTGCGACGACTCTTACAGGACATATCTAGAATCTTACTAATTTAACGCAGTTCCGTGCCTTTTGCGCATGTCTTTATATGACATCAAAAGTGTAGATCACTTGATAGCTACATGTGGAATTTTTGTAGCAAATGTTGCTACTAATCAAGGAGCTTTATCATGACTCAAATTATAGCTGGGGCTTTATCTTTCTAACATTAAGCACATTTACTTTTTTGCTTATGTAATGTGGCGGAAGCAAATAAAACAAGTGAAGCAAAACCACAACCACAAAGAGATTGTGTCTTATTTCATAGGCAATGGTGTAAATCTACCTTGAAGGGGGGAGATTTAAACCTTAGTTGCACAAAGCGGGGGCGGGGGAGCACAAGCACCTAGAAGAATCTAAGGTTGGGAACGGCTTGAATAACTAAATGTTTAAAGAGTATTACCATTTGTTTAGTATAGTTTACACGAGAGAGAGAGAGAGAGCACTGATTGACAAGCTCTGTTCTCTCGAGGAGGATAGCCAGCAATAACAGACAAGGAGGCTTTAAGGACTTGAAGGAAGAGAGAAACAAGAAATTGAGTTGTAAAAAGGCTTGATTTTCAGGTACTTTCTCACTTGTTCCATGCATCGCTGTCCAGCTGACGGGATCGGATTTCCATATTAGCTTGGGACGAGATCTCATGGAGCTCCTAACTTGGGATCACAAAACCGAGTTTCCAAGAGAGAAGTGTCACCATATTAGGAGTTTCTTGCTACTAAGATCTATATACCGAGTATAATTGTCCCAATTGTGGGGTTATGTTGGACACTTACAGGACTTCTGGGCGTGTGCAAAATTTTTGGTATAAGATTGGGTGTTTGGCTGCCTGTCTTGGATTTGGTCTTGGGTTGGTCTAGCTGGTCCAAACGTGCTTCCAACTCTTGCTCTACAACGTCATGCCACTAAGATTTGATTGAGTGTTTATGAACGACTTTACTATCGCAGGATCATAGGTCAATTGCAAGGTTTATTGCTTATGCACTATGTGCCACTGATGAAGCTCTTAGAGATGCAAGTTGGTTGCCCACAGACCAGGAGGGGAAAGAGAAGACGGTATAATGTTCTATCATCTATGTCAAAAAGTTGGCATTGTTTATGCTTATATGGTGATATGTATGCCTAACTTGAAATCCATCAGGGAGTTTCCATAGGTGGGGGAACTGGAAGCGTTGCTGATATATTAGATGCATCACAACTGATATGCGAGAAGGTTGGTTTTTATAAGATCCTTTGCTGCCTGATGATTATTTTTGTTTTTAAGCGCTTCGTCCTTTCCTGGATCTCTCCTATAGGGTCTTCAAAATCTCATGTAACTTGCAAGGCTCCAGGACAGATGCTCCGTGATTAGTAACAATTATCTGCTTTTGACTCCAGCGCCTTCGTCGGCTTAGTCCATTTTTCATTCCTCGAATATTGATCAACATGGCAGCTGGTCATGTCAGCATGAAGTATGGATTTCAGGTGAGCATGTAACATTCACATAATAAATTATTTGAAGTATTCAAGAGCTTGTGAGGGTGCATATTGGGACATGCTTTCAGACCCTCATATGGCCATCAACTTATTTGTCATGACTTGCTGTATTTGTCATGACTTGCTGTTTGGTGCTTGGATGCTTACATCTTCATGAGCCTTTGACTGATCACACTGTACATCTCGTTTTTCTAGTCATATTATTCATCTTGGTGATTGAAAAGATGTGCCAATATTACCTGTATGATATAGTTGCATATTCTAGTCTTTATTTTTCTTATAGGGACCAAACCATGCTGTAGTGACAGCTTGTGCTACTGGGGCACATTCTATTGGTGATGCTGCAAGGATGATTCAATTTGGAGATGCTGATGTTATGGTGGCCGGTGGGGCAGAGGCAAGCATTGATGCTTTATCTATAGCTGGTTTCTGCAGGTAATGCTTTTTGAAGTTATGCCCCTAATACTACTCTAAATGTGGCCTATCCTTTTCTGAAAATATGATATGTGCCATTGGCTCCTCTTTGAGCTTATTGATGTACATTTGTCATAGTTTGTGAACTACTAAGTTGCAACCCTTAATTAAGAAATAACTGGCATTTAACCTGCAAAATACGAGTTGTGTAGTGAAATGTTCTTGTCTTCTTGAAACTATAAATTATGAGGTGTCAGGTGTGCAGTGATTTTATTTTTCCTTTTTTGTGAAAATGTGATCCGTTAGAAACAAAACGAACATTTTCCAAGCAATATATGAATTTAAGGGCACCAAGCACACCATTTTTGGGCCCTTTTCTTTATTAACTTTTCATATTTGATCTAGGGTACATATATGTACATATGCAATTAGCTTGAACAATGGTTACTTGGTTCTTTTTTTGGTTAGCATAATTTGTCATCTAAGCGATAATAATTAGTGACTATTATCATCTATTTGTAAGAAGAAGCACGATAAGAGAAACATGGTAACCAATTGGTCTAGTAAAAAAAGCCAAAAGAAAAAAAAAACTGTTATTGTAAAGTCATCAGCTTATTAGGACTTGTATTTGTCTATGTAGGTCAAGGGCTTTGACTACAAAATACAATTCTATTCCTGAAGAAGCCTCACGGCCTTTTGATTGTGATCGAGATGGATTTGTGTAAGCCTATCACCAGTAAAGGTATAATTTTTAAGCGTAATTCTTGATGCTGAATTTAGCTGATACATCTCTAATTCCAGAATAGGCGAAGGTTCTGGTGTCTTGGTCTTGGAGGTAGTCACTTCTTTTCTTGTTTGTAGTCTTATTTACAGTCACTTCTACTTTAATGCTTTTTTTTTTAATGGTTGATCATGAAATCTATGCTTGCCGTATCTTTGTCCTCTGATATGCCGTATCTTACTTTGCCCTTTTTCTTGAGGCATCTATCCATCTCTTAATCTCTCTTTTTAAAAAAAAATTATCTCCTAACTGGCTTAATATGGAGATGATAATAGTGAGAAAATACATAGAAGGTGGACAAATAGATACTTCAGGTGATACAGTTCCTGTTTTATCCCATGTCCATATAAACTTGCTTCATTCTTGCTACAAGACCTTGAATTAACTTCTGTTGAGGAACTAGCAAAAGGGAGCTGCATGCCCTTAGAAGGTGGACAAAAGAGGCTAATGCATTACAGCTCTGTTGAAAACCATCACCAGTTTATCTTGTTTTCTTTTTTGGATTGTGGCTTTGTTATTGCTGGAAAGACCGTATTCCATTCTTCTTCCTCTTCAAATGCTTGAGAATCCTGCCAACTTGCCAATAAGGATAGGCAGTACTCGGCTCAAACTCTACTGTTTGCATGGCTTGTTAATACAAAATCTTGTTCGGTTAACCAGTGTGCTTGGTGAGAGTTAAATAACCTTGTACTAGTAAAAGCTGATGATCAAAGTCATTGATTGCTGGAATGAAGAATTTTAAAGATGTACTTTACAAAAGTTGATTCAATAAAGTTGTGTGCATACATTAAAACTATGTAATCTACGGTCACTGCTTGTGAACTGATGCCATGTCTAGGTAACTTGATATCTTTCTTATTTCTGTTGAGGAATTCATGTTCTGTAGCTGCTATAATATGACCATGTTCATTATCTTCTTCTTCTTCTACCTATCACCTAGGAACTGGAACATGCAAAAAAGCGAGGAGCAAAAGTTTATGCAGAATTTCGCGGTTATGGCATGTCAGGTTTGCTGCCTTGCGTTGTACCTTACATAGGTGAACTATACTTTCCCTGTGCTTTGACCATATTTTGTTTCCTTAATATGGTGCCCATGTATAGGTGATGCATATCACATTACTCAGCCACAGATTGATGGAAGAGGTGCCATATTGGCCATGACTCGTGCTTTAAAGCAGGTAATAAACTGGCCTTGCTTCTTGAACCTTCACAAATCCAACACTTACCGCAAGCAAACTTCCGGCTGTATTGGGCAATGCATATTATGAGGAAATAATGTAATTCAGATGATCTTCATGGAAGAATTGCAGTTTCCTATTGTCTATGCCCTTCAAGTCCTGTGTTAAATTGAAACATGTGAAGAATAGGAGTATGAAAAAATAAACAATTGTTAGTTTTCTATCTTTAACAACTTGGGTCATTCCTTTTGGTGCAGCGCTCTTGAGTTTGAGCTGAGTGCTTCAATAGCATCCTGTTCAGTGAGGATGATCAAAGGGGATTTAGAAGGTCAAAGAAATAATTCATAAATGATTTTTCCTTCATTTTTGTCTGCCAGACCTTGTAATCACCTTACATTGACCCCGTTTATTGCATAACCAGCTCCCTATTTACATGGGCCACCTCCAAGATATGTGGATGCCAACGTGTTGACAATTGTGGGTGTGATTAAAATAGTTTCTTTTTTCACATGCAAGCTTAATGATCAGTTTTGTTTGAATATCAAGTCACTGTCGTCATCTGCTTTGTACCGTCCTTTTATTCGTTTTCCTTTCCGCTATTGCCAATCATTTAATATACAGAAGAAATTGTGTTACAATTTAACTTCCTCTTGTTCTTATCTCCTTTTAATATAGTCATAAATCAACATTGAGCGCCTTAAGTAAATGAGACACTATTTTATAATCTTCAAACATGTAAAACAATTTAAAGAGCGACAATTTTATACAGACTCGAGGACACGTGGATATGATATATGCATATAACGTGAAACTTCTTATATCACTGTCTGTTTAGTCAATGCACTCCCGAGTCTTAAGGAGCCTATTTTCTCTTACCTTGCTCCCGCTTAATTAAACATTGCAAAGGGAAATATACCTGACTGATTTTCAACATTAAATGGCTGAATATCTGATGGCACTTAAGTAACATTTGACTTTCATGTGCTGAAACTAATTCTATGTTGGCCATGCACCTATGACATAAACATCTTTACCTTTTCTTAATGGCAGTCTGGTCTACATCCTAGTCAGGTGGATTACATAAATGCCCATGCCACATCTACACCTCTGGGTAAGTCATTGTGGTCTTTTCTTCCTCGTGGTGCTTTGATCTGAGGTACAGTTGGCTGTATATGATGTGCTGAAACTGGTTTCACATCGGTCATGCGGCCGAAATATATTATTCAGGTGACGTGGCGGAAGCCAATGCAATCAAATCTGTATTTTCTGATTATGCAACATCAGGTTCTGTGGCCTTTTCTTCCACAAAGGTATTATTGGTTTTAGTAATTAGATTTATATAAGAAGATGAGAATATTAACTCCTATTTTGCAAGTGAAGACACCTCCACCTTTGATTCCAACCAAATAGGCAGGATATATTGTGAATGTGCATGCTACATCAGCTTGAAAGTTGTATTACTTCACTACCCTACTTGTATCTCCTTGTCATTTCCTGGACTCTCATGAAGTTAATCCAATCTAACATCTTCTCCATATTCCTCTCATATCAGTAATTGACAAAATTCCAGATTGTTAGTGCGTAATATGGAAATGGCATCATTTGTGCCATCCTTCTAGAACTGGCTAGAGGTTTTATGTTATTACTACATCAAGGCATAACAGCCAGTTTCAATTATTCATGATTTAATTGATTTCTACACCCAATTTGCATAGTGCATATGACTGGCCCTTTCCCTAAGAATGGGTTTTTCTATGCCATAATGGCCATATTTCTGATGGTGATGTTATCAAATTTGTTATTTATGATCATGTCAGGGTGCTGTTGGTCATCTTCTTGGAGCAGCTGGATCTGTGGAAGCTATTTTTTCAATTCTGGCCATGCACTATGTAAGAACTATAATGTCAAGATATCATATTTCAATTAATCTATTAGCATCTAATTCTTGGTTCATTCATAATGAATGTTTATATTCTAAGTACTTCTTTGCCTTATGGTTTACCGTGGTTGATGTTCTCTTCTTTTCTTAATTACTTCAGCATTTTGAGACTGCCAAATCACTATTAGATTGTTAGCCTTTTTCTAGACATCTAGGGATCTGGGTATTTCCATGGACACCCAAGAAGTGGTAGCCATGTGCGGTGAACTGGCTTTTTTAAGGCCTGAATAAATCAAAGTGAGTGCATGTTTCAAATTTTGGTTTGTTCATGTAGCTCATGACAACTTAATATATACTCTTAAGTCGTAATATCACATGGTTTCTGGCACAGAGAAATACGGCCGAGGCATAGAAATTGCAAAAGGCACTAGAAAGTAAGGAGCTAGGGAGCTTTTCTCTTAATTCTTTTTTTTAGAAGTGAGAAATTATCTGTTCACGGGCATGACTCCGATGTCCTAAAACGCAAATAAGTAGTTGATCTGGTTGTTGTAACCCTGTAAAGAAAACAAGTCAGCACTCAATCTGTACTAGCTTGTCCGCAAAGATCTGTACTAACCGTTTATATTGCTCCATTAACCCTCAATCTCAATAAACCAGATCCGATCTTCAAAGATGGCTTCATGCCTTTGAGTGCTTCCACAGAGATGCCAATCAAAGCGGCCTTGTCAAACTCCTTTGGTTTTGGAGGAACAAATGCATCCTTGCTGTTCGCATCGGCCACATAAAACTGATATATTAACGTGTCATTCTTGTGAGACTGGTTCAAGGACGCTTGGCAAAAACAGAGTCGCCAGATTTTGGAGGTCTGCTACATTCAGCTTGTCAGTTCGGAAGCTGCAGAGATGTACTGACAGAAAGCGTATTAGATGTGTTTCCTTCTTGCCTACCTTCAAGTGAGAATGTCCACCGCGAGAACTGTGTAGAAGATGTGTGGTATGTTGGGCCCTATACTCATATCTTGAGTACATCAGGGATAAGTTAGTTTTTGGTAAAGGCTTCCATAATTCGGGTGATTTCTAGCAGTCTACGTGACTAATGTAGCAAACTCAAAAGTTCATCGTTTTGACTTGAATCTTCATCATTGCTGTTGTTAAAATGCAAAAGACTTCAAATTTGGCGACTCTTATCTTCTTGGGGAAATGTAGAGCAACTAATCTAAGTTAGCAGTCTACGTGACTAATGTAGCAAACTCAAAAGTTCATCGTTTTGACTTGGATCTTCATCATTGCTGTTGTTAAAATGCAAAAGACTTCAAATTTGGCGACTCTTATCTTCGTGGGGAAATGTAGAGCAACTAATCTAAGTTACCAAGCTGTGAAGATAAATAAGAGGCATCGGGAACGATTTATTACATCTAGATGCGACAACAGGCAAGGATGCCATTAAGAGCGTCGGAAAAATATCAACCTGAGCCGAAGGCAATTGAAAGGAATGGAACTCTAACATGGCTATATACATCAAATTATAGCCTTGTCTCAGAGCAACCACTGTGTAAACATTTGACAACAGCTTCGATACAGCTTCATGACCACCGACTACAACTTTGATACAGCTTGATGACGGCCTGCAAGACGGAGACTACATGTACTTCGACTTAAAACCTTCTGTTAGAGGAACCACTTTGGCTGAAACCTTCGACTGCAACACTGATACAGCTTCGCGGATGTCCTGTAAAGCAGAAAATATCTCGTAATGCAATGATATCATTGATATGTTAAGGGGATGACGCGAGGGCAATTCTTAAGGTACTTTTTATAGACGAGTAATCCTATACAAGACAATTACAATACTTCAAATTTTTTTTTGGGGCTTTTGGGAGCACAAAAATACAATGGTGAGTAATATGCACCAGCCCCTGAAAGAGCTGTCCACGGCATGCTTTTCCGAAGTGGGGTGAAGAACGAAAAAAAATAAATAAAATACCGTCATTTGTGGCCTTGCCACTGGAATGAGCATCGGTGGACTCAGCAATCGGGATATCAAATGTTTTTGAACCATGTAGTTAGGCCTCATCGTGACTGTTAAAGTCCCTTTGTGCAGTATAGGCTAGCATGCACACATGTTTTAGATAATTTCAGAACCATCTTCTGATTTCTGATGTCAAGGGCATCTTAGTTCATCAGGTAGGCCTCACCAATCTAAGTGATCATAGAGCATTACACATTTCCACATGTAAGCTAACAGAAACATTAAATAGCGCAATCTTCAGAGATTGTAATGGTAGCTTAATTCATTCAGCTGATAATTACTTCCCTCTAAATTCACTCTTGTTGGAAAACATCATCATTAGCTAAGTTCCTACAGCTGAATACCTCAATATGATACCGAGAAGAGAAATGAGTCAACAAAATGGATTTGTTCCGTATCCACCGAGCATGCTCTATGATCTGCAGCACCAATGTTTAATTTATCACATATATATATATATATATATATATATATATATATATATATATATATATATATGGATGTATGACGTGAACTTACTTCCAAATATGAAGGGGAATTTTTTATTTTTTATTTTTTTTGGTGTGGGGGTGGGTTCTACAACAAGAGAACAAAGGAAAAAGAAAAGATAACATAGAGTCTGTGTACCTCAAATAAATGAGTATGACCATGCTCACGTGCATGTTCAATGCTGAACCCTTCATCCAGAAAAGTCGCCTGTCACGAGATGATTTGCATCCATTAGACATGCGATTTCAATGTTTTGCAAATCCCTAACATGAGGACTTACAGATCAAGTGCTGTATTAGATTACTGAACATAATTTCTTTGGAAGAATGTCTGATTGAAACGTAACTAAGAGAAAAGGACATAATGCAGAACGAATTGATATAGTTCAGTGTATAGCGAAACAACGCAGGACGAACTGATATAGTTCAGTGGATTAGAGCAAAACCAAAAAATCGTGGTTCCAATGGCATTCTTGTAGTATTGCTGTATCTAATTACAGCATTACACCCACTGGCTGAGTGCTCAGGATTCTATGTGGCACAATGGACTTCATTCTACTGGAACTTACATTTTTTAAGTTCTTGTCAAAAAAAAAAAAAATTACCAGTTGGTACTACGATATTGCATGCCATGGACAAATGAAGAATAGTTGCGCTTGGAACTGAAAATGAACGTCTAGTATGTCTGCTAAAGAATATTTACCAAGCAGGCATGCTAATAGTTTATTAAAACAGGATTCCTCTAAGCTATTGGAAGTGGTAATGGATACTTTCTGAAAAGGTTCCTTCCTCAAAATGAATAATTGATTTCCTGAACATACATCAATGTACATCACACCAAAAAGCTTTTTTGGTGATAAGATTCCTTACCTCAGTTATAAGAACTTTTGCCCTCAAGGCATCAGCACTACGTGGATCGAGGAAAAAATCTGACGCTGTATCTCCAGTGAAGGCCACCTCTGGAGACAATATAGTATCTGTGATCTAATCCACAAATTTGCGTCAACTTAATATTGAACATTCGAGATTATAATTGAAAGTAGTCCATAAAAGAACAAACCTCAACACCAGATTTCTTCAATTTCTCAATCTGTTTCCCTTTCAGATGAATGTATTGCTTCCTCAGCTTCTTTCTAACCGAGTAAATGACATAACCCTGAACATTTGAATGACTTGATAAAGCCAGAGAAGAATTTTCAAGAACATCACATACTTAATACTTCCAGGTTCAGACTAAGCTTGTTTTCTTAGTACACTAAAGTTCAAGATGCAAGGCAATGCACTACATTGGAGCAAAATCCATACCCTATATGGTCTCACAACTACCGAACCAGAAAAGCAACGGATTAAAATGTTTATAGTCTAAAATTATGTGGCATTTTGATTTGGATATCAAAGGACAGCCCTGGAAGGCAACTCGGGGCAGTATTTAAGAAATTATCAAAACAGCTGCAACCTTATCAAACACAATGTACTGTCCATAAATTTTGAAATAGCTCCTGGTTTCAACAGTAGACCAGCATTTCTGCTAGGTTGACAAATTTTGAAGGAACATGACATCTTTTACAGGAAAAGAAGATTAATAATCACTATAGAATATTATAAGAAGCGAATATATAATGCTAATTAGAAGTTTGACAATTATCAAGAAATTAAGGTAAAGGACAAGAAGGTCCATCAAAAGCAAAGACGCATGATCAGCTATGATAGCTTAAGGAAACAGAGATAACTGGCGTACTAACAATGGTTGCAAGACATGCAAGTATTGGTGTAAGCTAAATCTTGATATATTGCAACTTGGCTCTATTGAGGACTCAGGCCGAGGCTTGGCCGTGTCCATGGCACCCTGCTAATAGGCTCAGGATCATAGAGCTGGTTGAGAAGCTCATCACCGACAGGTTGTGGGGTTTCCTAAGGTGGCAGGCTTTTTCCGAGCATTGAGCTGACTGGGCAGGTGACATAGGCTGACAATAGGTCACACCTAGTGATGTGGCAATCGTCACACTTTCCACAAGATGCTTTTTGAGGGATTGGTTCTCTTTGGAATAATATGTCTGTAGTTTGTGCTTGAAATTTGAAACAGGCATGCATGTATATCGTATCCTTGCCGCATCTTTGTACATGCAACAGAAGTCATAAGTAATTGCTCACAAGTAGCAAATCTCATTGAATACACGTTGAAAACAACATTTTGCAGTCATAGCCGTGTAATACAAAATTTATCCACGATAAGGTAATATTTCGTGGGCATTATTTAATGCTTTTTTCAACGTTCTGACAGGGTAGCTTCCTTTTTTTAAACAGAGTTTGCTTCGCATGTCCTTGTCATGTAATTCCCATCCAATATTAAGTTCCACCATTTGTGACATTAGTATTCTATGATTCGTGTGCACAATATTACGAATACAACAGTTCGATGGAGCTTATACAGACATAAGAACTGGAATAATATCTTCTTTTCTTCTTAGAGAAAAGATACGAATGCTAATTTGATGGAAACATACCTGACTAGGTATAACATGGTGAGTTCTAAAAGGTCGTACAACAAGGTCATTCCTCATTTCGTATGTTTCCCCTGAATTAAAGTTCAGTAATTTATTTTTCTCTTTAGCGACAAATTCAACTCTTTGGTGAACAAAAATGCATACCTACATCCAATGCAACCAAATCAAGGTTCAGTTCCACCTGACCCATGGCCCTATAAACGTCAAGCAATTTCTCTACGTCTTCTTTAATGCAAGGAGGCACAAATACTGTTGGAGGTCTTAAATTGTACAAACCACGAGTTGCTACGTACATGGGGAGCCCACCCTGATTCAATAGACAATAGTGATTTCATTACATATGTATACTCTCATTTGAAGCATTCAACTCTGAACAATAAATCGACTTGCGAAGGTAAATGAAATGACAAAAAGCAGCTATAAGTCCCATTATGCTCATATCAAATCAAAATAACATAGAAATAATCAAGTTAGAGACTTAGAAATAAACAATCCTAACTTTTAGCTTTGGAACTAGAGCAACTCAAGAGTGGATCCAATGAACTGCTAAACCTTTTCATAAACAACTATTTGATGATGAACTAAAAGACCAAAATCATTACCACTACAGTTCAAATTCTATCTCTTCTAAAATGAGGACCACTGATTACCACTAAATCGAGGACTTCATAACTTCAACCGCTATCTTTAAAATGACAACAAGGTTTGTGTTTAGATGTATGCACAGCCGCAAACGTACATCTCCAATCAATCCAATCTACGCAACCAGGGAAACAAGCATGCTAAGGATAAAAAGGAACTTCTCAAGTGTGCTTATTGAATTTAAAATAAAATTAAAAACATTGGGGTTTCTGCTTACACTAATTTTAGCATATTATGCGGCCAACACATGTACGGAGGTGATTGGAAAGATATAGAAAAAAAGGTGATAAAACGCACCATGCTTTTGGGCAATGAAAGACAAAATACTCATAAAACTAGCAAAGTAGAAATGCAAATGTTAAGATGGTTCTTAGTACGACAAGAAAATATTGGATACGAAAGAAACACATGGGTGCAGTACAAGTAGGAAAAGCTATAGATATTTAAGAGAACATCAGTTTTGCTGATTTCACATGTGAAGAGAATGAGAGCAAGATCAATATTAAAGACATATATCGGGGAAGATCATGTCAAGACTAGTCAAAGAAATTATGATAACATGGTTGTGGACAAACTATGGCCCTCGATAGAATAGGATGGCGAAAAACACGAGGTCATATCAAGTTGAGTTAGCAAGAATTTTTTTTAGTAAGTTGAGTTAGCAAGAGGATTACTAGATAGAAGAAACCACTGACTTAATTATGTGGAGCAAGCACCAAAGTTACTCTATGTAAGAACCTACCGCGTCTTGCCAACCAAAAAGAATGTTGAGCACATAATGCATGTCAACCAAGAGTTACTTCAAACAGGTATATGGGCAAGAAGTTCACTAGCAGAACCCAGTTTCAATTTCATCTATCTTTCTTGTAAGAACTCAGTTTTCCTTTTATACTTATAGTTCAACATATCAAGCAAAAAGCCAAACTTGGTCTTAGTCTTGACATTAGCATCTTAAATGGATTTATAGTGAATACAGATAGAGTTTTCAACCTTAGTCTAAAAAGTAGACTCTTAGTGACAAGTAATCACAATTTTGAGACAAATATAAACTGTGACGAAGCAACTTTGGAAAACTTCTGGAGATAATGTCCAAATCCCTATCACAGCTTAGAAAATTAAGGTAACTATTTAAGAATGTTAAGTTGGCAAAGCTTACAATGTGGTCAAGATGGGCATGAGTGATAAACAAAAAATTCTGCTGAACAGCCCTGGCTGGGCACCTCCCAATGTCGAAAGCCGCCTTCAATTCGGGCACTATTACACACGTCTCATGGCCACCCACCGAAATTCCCTCGATTGAGTACCCTTCTAATCCGGTCCCTCTGCGGTTAACATCAGCCCTGGCCTTTCTGTACTCTTCTTCCTCAATTGCCTTGCCTATTGCTGATAAAAATCCAGACCCTTTTAGGGCGTGTAAGGGGGTGACATGGTTGGTGAGTGAGAAGGTTTGGGTGCTGGGTTTCTGGAGGGTTTTTGAGGGGTCATTGGGAGGTTGAAGTGGCTGTTGATAAGGGAAGTTGGCGGCTGTAATGGTGAGGGATACTTGCATATTTCGAGGTGAAGATAACACACATAAGATGACAGTGGAGACACTAAAGCAAACCAGAGAGAGAGAGAGAGAGAGAGCAGGGGGTTTTACGAAGGTTTTTGGCTGTCTGGGGTTTTGTAATTGGTCGTCTAATCCAATGCCGTCGAGTGTTGACAGTACCGCACTGGATGAGAATCTAAAAATAATGCTCAAATTTTCAAATGAATGACCGGGGATCTGTTTTCATTGAAAAAATAAAGCATCTCTCATCAATGGTCATGTGCAAAATTAAGTTAATAATATAATTTTTTTATTGTCACATTTTATCAAAGGAATTAAATCATACAGAAGTCAAACATATCCTGAAGTTATTTATTACAAGTTTTTGCCTTTAATAATTTATTTTTAATACTTAATTACCTCTTTATCCCATTTTGAACTTTATTTACCTATCTAACCCACTTTTGAAAAACGTGGTTTCAAATCACGTTTTTCAAGGGGAGAAAACGTGGTTTCAAATCACGTTTTCAAGGAAATCTTTGTTTGAAACAGAGATTTCATATGTTTTCAAAAGAAATCTACGTTTTTCAAAAGTGAATTAGATATGTAAATAAAGTTCAAAACAGGGTAAAGGGTAATAAAATATTAAAAATGAATTATTGAGGGTAAAAACTCTATTTACTACTTATTTAAAAATCTTCTTAATATGTTAAAGTATCATCTTGTGACTTCTCTGCGAGAAGAAAACATACAAAATACGACTCAAAGAATAAGTGGAGGAAGACACACCTATGAGGGTATATGGACTGTCGCTGTTGCACCACCTGTATTAGGTTTTTCTTTGTGCTACCACCCATGATGGGATGGGGTGGGGGTGGGGGTGGGGGGTGGAGAAGTCCAACCCACATAAGTAATTTGCCTCGACAGAGTTTTTCTATTGAGATTGATGAAGAAGATGTAGTCTTGAGTCAGGGCTATTGCTTGTTTAATATTCTCACGGGCATCAGGAAACTTCTTATTTAAGGTAGGCGATTTTATTTCTGAATGTCCAAATAAGAGATATAATAAAAGCACACGCAATGTTCCACGGGGTATTGTGAGGGCTCATGTCTCTACTACTACTGCTCAGATTAATTTTAACCCATTTGTGGAATGGCATATTAAGGGTTTGGGTAGTAGTAACTTCCAGATTTACTAGGTCTGAGATATTCTTTGTAACATTAGAGATCACCAGGGTTATTGGATATCCGGATGCACACGCCATTTGCGGTATACTGAAAGCCACACCTCTGAATGGTGGGTGATTAGAAATGGCCTTATGCTTACTTGGGACATGCATTGCAAAAACGTTTTACTTGATATAGATGACCAATCGGTTGTCGACTTACTTCTAATCGAAAATCTCTCTGCTCCCCTTATTGAAACTTTGGTTATGGACTGCAGGGCACTGCTTAAGCGTTCCTGGCAGGTCATAGTTTTCCATGAGTTCTGCGAAACAAACGCGGACTGCATGGCAAACACATGAGGTGGATTAGCGTTCTAGTTTTTAGATAGGGGAACAAGCGCCAATCTTTTTTGTCACATCACCTGTATTTTGATACTAGTGGGAGTGACCCCACATTATGTGAATCAAACATTTGTTTAATTAAATAAAGTTTTTCATTTCTCCCAAAAAAATGAAGAAGTGAAATAAAATTTTATGATAAAGAGTACTAAATGAGCTCGAAGTAACATGTGAGCTTTAGAGCGACCTTTTGCATTGAAAGTGGAGCCCAAATAACTAGAATGGAAGTCAAAAAAATAATTTTCTGAGTAAGCAATGACCTCAAATAAAAAGTTACTATACATGTGTGTGTTCTTATTTTCAAAAAGTATATAAAGAATGGAGAAATATATATTCAATTTAAAAGGCGACAATTGAGATGAGAGGACAAGTTGACAAGAAGCAATACCATTTAACATGGTTGTTCTAATCTTCTTAATATTTTTGCTAATATTACCGAAATTTCCATATGACGAATCAAATTAATTGATTAATGGGTGAACTATTCGGTTGACCACTGTACTATTACGTGAATTCAACTTTAATCACTGAATTTTTATTTGTGTCAAAGTGACCATTGAATTGTTAATTAATTTTAATTAGATGACTCTATTAATTTTAGCCCATTAAGTGCCCATGTGCCAAGCACATTGGGCTTAAATTAGAGGCAAAATTGTCGAAACATAAATTTTTTTTTCTTCTTTCTTCTTAAATTTTCTAAGGATAATATCACCTATGTCCCTGAGGTTTGAGGGTAATTACAGGTAAGGACAATAGTTTGGACAAATTACACTTGTGTCCATTGACCAAACGAACCCTAAAAATTCTAACGGTTTTGACAAAATGAATTTATTGCCTTTATGTTAGAAAGTTATTTTTTTAAACGCCATTATCTCTTTTTAGAAAAGAAAAACCCTAATTTTTTTTACTCTTTCTCTCCTCTTCCCCCACCCACTTCGCCGCCACCCACACCCCTGCCCTTCGCGGCCCCCCCGACCCTCCCTCCCCCGGTCACCCCCCACCCACCCCGTCTGCCTCCGCCCTTCGCCGTCGCTACAATCACTGACCCCTTCCCCGTCACCGCAACACCCTCCCCTTCCCCCGTCACCCGCCCACCCCGTCATGCCCATAACCCCCTTCCCCGGCGCTGCACCCCGCCTGCCTCCCCCTTCCGCATACGCCTCCCCCTTCCCCTGCGTAACCCGTCTTCCCCTCGTCATCGGCGCTGCACCACATCTTCATCCCTTGTCACCGGCGCTGCATCCCATCTTTCTCCCTCGTCGCCGGCGTTCTCTCTTCTTCCCGACCTAAAACGACCACTATATCTCTCCTTCCCATCCAGTCTTCCTCCCTCCCTCGCCAAGGGCTTGCAGGCGTGGTAGGGCAAGTCTGCCAGATGGTAGGGCGAGGGGGACTGCCGGTGGCATGGATTTGCCAAGGCTCTTGCAGGAGGCTTCTCGGCAGCTTGGTTTTTCCAAGGGGCTTGCCGGCGTGGGCTGCTGGCGACGGAGGGGGGTTGCCGACGGTGACTTCAGATCTAAGGTTTAAATTGTGGTGAGAGAAAATTAGGATATCAAACCCTAATTTTAAAAAAATTAGGGTTTGATATCCTAATTTGAAAATTATAAAAATTATTCACGATATACTGTACAGGGGTAGTATTGTCATTTTCAAAATACGGGAATTCCTGACATTTGGATAAAAGTGTTATTTTTTTTAACGTTTTTGGTCACGTATGTTACATTTTGAAACTTAGTGTCCTTGACTGTAATTACCCCTAACCTCAGGGACATAGGTATAATTAGCCCAATTTTCTATTCTCCTTCTTTCGATGCCCACTACCCACCACCCTACCAACCACTGCCAATACCTAACTGCCAACAACCATCACATTCCAACCACCGACACCACCACTAGCCCTAACCCACAAGTAGTAACCATCACCGCCATCAACTACCTCCCCCTTCCCCCTTGTTCATTCCAATTCTGCTCCCACTTTTTGTCAATCTCCCTCTCCCTTCCATCGATCCATTTCTCCCTTCACGCTTTGCCCGCACTAGCCAACATCACCTTCAATGGTATTTCAAATACCATGAAAGCACCCAATTGCTATCATCAATCACATCACCACCACCACACCTTCGTCACTGCCCCCATTAAAAACCCCATTGAATATCTGCTGGCTGTGCGTGTGCGATATTTATCACTGGTGATGGTGATAAAATCATAAAAGCTTATTTGGGGTAGAGGCTTAAATGTGACAGGGTAATGGTAGTGGCTACGGTTGGTTGTGTGTATGTGGAAGTATGGGATTGTGCGTGTGGGCGATCGGTGGGTTGCGATCCATTTATCTCTATTGTATGTGCAAGATTGTATGGGCTGAGGGGTGGGGACGAGGGTGCCGTGGTTTTTTTAGCAGTTGATGGTGGAGGCGTGGCTGTGGTGGGTAGTTGGCGGTGGTGTTGGGCTTGAAGGGAAATTTAGGGAGAGAGAAATAAGAAGCAATTAAAGTGATAGATTTACTCCGGATGAAGTCACTTAACAAACTTTGGATTGACGGAGCCTAACAGAGTGACTTGATTAGAAAAAGTGATGAGTTCAATTGTTACTTTGACACAATCGAAGTCCAGTGACCAAAGCTGAATTTGCTTAATAGTACAATAGTCAATGGAATAGTTAACTCTTGATTAATAATGATAAGTACCATAGTATTTAGTCACTATAAGAAGAGAAAATTATATGGTACTTTCGAGCTAGCAGGTTTACACTATATACGCATTGATATTTGACAGGACAACGTAGAGATGTCAAATGGGCCGGGTGGCCCGCGGGCTGGCCCGGCCCGGCCCGTTTTTGGGCCCGGGCTGGCCCTAACCCTTAGGGCTTAGGCCAGGGCCAGGCCGAATTCTTTGAGAAACGGGCCCGGGCCCGGCCCAGCCCTAAAACGGCCCTTTTTTTGCCTGGCCCTAAAATGGCCCGGGTTTGGCCCGGCCCGGCCCCGTTAGCCCCCCCTAATTTTTTTTCTTTTCTAATTTTTTGAACTCTATTTTATTACATTATTATTTTTTTGATATTTTGGATCTTTTTAGTTAAATTAATAGTTTTTGAGGTGTTATTGAATTCATATGATCAGTATTTTCTTTAACATACGCAGAGAAGTATGAGTGTGTGGTGACTGTATGATTTTTTAGTGGGCTTTCATTTAATGTATTTTACAGAATTTGCTTTGTGTTCTACATCACAAGCTAAGGGAATAATTATAAAAACAATTATCATGTATTCTAAACATAAATAAAAATTATGTATTCTTTTTGTTTCAAACCAAAAGAGGTGAATCGAATTCTAAATTTAATTTTATGAAGTGGGTGACGTGTTAAAGAGCCTTGAAGAATAATCTCATGTTTCTTTAAATGACCAAAGAATTTGAATGTAACAAGAAAAGATGTTATTTTATCTTCTTCGATCTCGTTATTGTTTTTGTTTGATCTACTCTATTTTTCTTTGACATTTACAGGTTTTACACCATATTATGAAAGAGATTAAATTTTGCACTTAAAATCAGTATGTATGGGTTAGAACAACTAGTTTTTGTACTTAATCCGTGGTTAATGGTCAATCAACATCAATTTGCCTTTTCGAAATGGGGTTAATTCGTGAAAAAGTGATTGTATACTCAGTGGTCCGTTTACAAAAACTTTGCCATTTGTTGAAGAAGAAGTCTTTATAATAAAAAGTTGGGAAGACAGGAAAAAAAAATTGGATTGGGCCCGGGCCCGGCCCAAGCCCGGCCCTAAATATTGGGCCTAGGGCCTGGGCCCATATATCCCAGGTTTAGGCCCGGCCTGGCCCTGGCCCGATTTCATTGGAGGCCCGCTGGGCCTGGGCCGGGCCGGCCCAAGCCCGGCCCTTTGACAACTCTAGGACAACGGATTCCTCATCACCCGCCTTCCAGCATCCTCTCATTCAATCCTTATGGATCTAATTCAAAATATGTCTCTCACTCGATCCTTTCTTGCCTTTGGAAAGAGCAAGTGATTGATGACACATTCCCCACGCCCATATCTTCCAGAATCAAAGGGATACAGGGATATACCTTGGGCTGTCTGGAAGCCGGAACACTTGGCCATTTTCTGTGTCTCCTCGGCCTACAGACTTCTCTATATTCAGATCTTGCTCTCACTAAAGAACAAACAGAGCTCGGTTATTGTCAGGGACAGGTCCAGGCCACCTCTCAAAATCAAAATAAAATGGAACAAACCACAAGGGGAAGACAACAATGGAAAATCAAGTAGCAGCTGAGTCAGGCCAAGGAGTTACAGCAGCAGAAGAAATTGGCTTGGAATGAAAAATGCAGCGCGTGAAGGGAAATAAGGAAGGAATTAACAAAATGGGAAGCGCGTGGCAAGAGCTGACTATGCACCATTTTGGAGCGTGACCAGCACTCCAAGCACCAACATTTATGTAAACTCTTTCCATTAAGATGTTAGGGACAGGTGATTATTGGTTGTTAATGCCATAATCTCTGTCCTAATGGCATCATAGTTTTAATTATCCTTAGCCTTCTTTTACTTAACTGTCCATTAGGAGTAATTAGTAGAAAAGGGTGAGCTGGAGAAAATGGTTGTAACTGCTCATATATGTGAAGGACACGTGAAGGGGAGAGGATCAATATCAGAAAATTGAGAATCATTTCTCTTCTTCTCTCTGGCTTTTCTCTTCCCATCTGTTCCTTCTTGCTTGTTACTCTTATTCATCTTAAAACTATTCTAACATCACATACTGTCATCCTTCAATTCACCATTGTTGTAAAGCTGTGTACCTGGGTTCATCACAATTGGTATCCAGAGCCAAAACTTTACACCTTCGAAATCACCAAAAACAGCCAAATACAGTAACCAAAATGGTAGGAAATGCACAAAAATTCAACAGACAACAGTTGGACGAGCATGTTAGCTTGATGGAAGCACAATTCTCTGATCATTTCGGTGCAATTGACGACCAACTTGCTGAGTTAAAAGAGACTATTTCCGATATCCCTGAGCTCAAGTCTTCAATAAACCAACTAAGGGATGAGATGCCATCGATGAAACAGAGCTTGAATCAGTTGCAGCACATGATGCAGCAATTAATAGCAACCAAAGGAGGTGATGGAGGGGAAAGCTCAGGTTCAAAGCAGTTCAGGCAGGGCAAAGGAGAGGAAGGGAGTCACAGGGAGTTTCATCAGGTTACAAATGGTAACCTATTTACAAAATTACCTAAAATTGAATTTCCAAGGTTCTCAGGAGAAGATTCGTATGGATGGGTAAGGAAGGCTGAAAAGATATTTTGAATTCAATCCCATGGATGCAAACTTGAAGGTAAACTTTGCTTCTGTACATTTTGAGGGCCAGGCTGAATACTGGTTTAGTACTTACATCAAGCCTAGAGGTAGAGTTTTCTGGCAAGATTTTGTTAGAGATCTGCATGCTCGGTTTGCTAAGCTGTTTAAGGAGAGTGTGTTGGGAGAATTCCACAAGCTGAGACAGGTGGGTACTGTAGAGCAGTACTACAACGAATTTGAAACACTAAGGTCAATTTTAGTCAATGAAGGGGGAAGGTTTGACGAGCTATATTTTACTCAGAGTTTTGTGAGTGGGCTGAGGGATGAGATCAGATTGGAGATTGAAAAGTTTGACCTATATGACTTATCCAGGGCCATATTCTTGGCTAGGAAACAAGAAGCCAACTTATATAATTCATGGCATATACCTAGAGTTGCACATAAACCCAGTTATACCAACCCTCTACCAAACCATGTTCCAGCCAGACCCCACATCAACCCTTCACCAGTGAGGCCAAAACCCTTGCTAGTACCTCCTATATCAACCTATAACCCCTCGAGCCATCCATCTAACCAAAAAGCCTTATTACCTACACCTGGACAGCCTCCTATCCAAAAGTTGCCCAGGACTTACTTTGATGAGAGGAGAAGAAAAGGCTTGTGTTACTGGTGTGATGAAATGTTTTCTCCAAATCACCATTGTAAACACAAGCAGGTTTTGATGCTAATTGTTGATGAAGATGAGGAGGATTCTCTTCCCATTTATGACGAAGAAATCGAGACAAAACAGCCAGAAAATACGAATGATGAGAACAAGGAGAGAGTGGAAATAACTGTGAGTGCCATCACAGGAAATGCTAGCTACAATGCATTCAAGTTATGGGGGAAGATAGGCCAAAAAACCTTCTCTATATTAATTGACACAGAGTCTACACATAACTTCATTGATCCTAAAACTGCTGAGAGATTGGGTTGCTCTATTACACCCACCTTACCGATGGCTGTGATGGTAGCAGATGGGAATAAGATTGAAAGTGACTCCATGTGTGAACAGCTTAGGTGGACTATGCAAGGCCATGAGTTCTCTGCCAAGGTCATGCTACTACCCTTAGGAGGGTGTGACTGCGTATTGGGCCTGCAGTGGCTCAAAGGACTTGGAGAGGTAAAGTTTGACTTCTCAGCTATGTCCATGACCATCAACCAAGGAGGAAAAGAGGAGACATTCTATGGGAGCGACAACAAAGCAGAATTGAAGCTGATTTCAGCTGAAGCCATGTATAAATACCTCACCAACCATACATGGGCCCTTTTTGGACAAGTCTATACCATCACTACACTACCTAACCCAACTCAACAGGAACCTCGACTCACAGCCCTGTTGCACCAATTTGATGATGTATTTGGAGACCCTGTGGGACTTCCCCCTGCTAGAGCTCTAGACCACCACATTCCCTTGATTCCCAATGCCCATCCCATCAATTTGAGACCCTACCGAATACCCTATGCCCAAAAATCTGAAGTAGAGAAGATAGTGCAAGAAATGTTGGAGGCTGGGATAATACAGCCCAGTACTTCACCATTTGGAAGCCCTGTTTTGTTGGTTAAAAAGAAAGATGGGAGCTGGAGGATGTGCGTGGACTACAGGGGTTTGAATAAACTAACCATCAAAAATAAATTCCCAATACCAATAGTGGACGACTTGCTTGATGAGTTGCATGGTGCACAGGTTTTCTCAAAGCTGGATTTAAAGAGTGGCTACCATCAAGTACGGGTTAGCCCTGAAGATGTGTACAAAACAGCTTTTTCCTCCCACCTAGGTCATTATGAATTCTTGGTAATGCCTTTTGGGCTTACTAACGCACCTGCAACCTTCCAAGCACTTATGAACAGTGTGTTTCAACCATTTCTGAGAAGGTTTGTATTGGTTTTCTTCGACGACATTTTGATTTATAGTCCAAGTTATGAGGGGCACTTGCACCATTTAGCTACAGTGCTACAAGTTCTCAGAGAAAACAAGTTATTTGCAAAGAAGTCTAAGTGTGCATTTGCGGTGGGGGAGGTGGAGTACCTTGGCCACTTGATATCAGGCAAAGGAGTAGCAGTTGACCCCAAGAAAATCAGTGCTATGGTGACTTGGCCACTACCTAAAACCATAAAACAACTCAGGGGGTTTTTGGGATTGACAGGCTATTACAGGAAATTCATACCAAAGTATGGGACCCTGAGCAAACCCCTCACTAGGCTACTGCAAAAGAACAACTTCCATTGGGATGAACGGGCTACTCAGGCCTTTGAAACCTTAAAGTCAGCCATGACCAGTACTTCTGTGTTAGCTTTACCAAATTTTTCAAAGCAATTTGTGGTAGAAGTAGATGCATGTGACCAGGGTATGGGGGCGGTATTGATGCAAGAAGACAGGCCTCTAGCTTTTTTCAGCAAAGCTTTTGGTCCAAAGGCCTTATCCATGTCCACTTATGAGAAGGAACTTGTGGCTCTTGTCCAAGCAATCATGCACTGTCAAGCTTATCTAAGCTCCCAACCTTTCACCATTAGGACAGACCACTCTAGCCTAAAATACCTCATGGGGCAGAGAGTAACATCTTTACTTCAGCAAAAATGCCTGTCTAAATTGCTTGGGTTTAATTTTGAGATTCTTTACAAGGCTGGGGTGGAAAATGGTGCGGCTGATGCACTTTCTAGACTGCCCCATGGTGATTCGGATCTGCAGTGCTGTTATGCAGTCTCCCAAGTGACTCCTATGTGGCTAAGTGAGCTGCAGGATAGTTACACAGGGGATGAGTTCATGCAGAGCCAATTCCAACAACTTGCTCTAGACCCTTATGCTACTTCAGAGTTTACAATAGAACAAGGTGTGCTAAGATATAAAGGAAGATTGTGTGTGGGCAACCAAGGGACACTGAGATCTCAAATAGTACAAGTGTTACATTCCTCAGGAGTGGGTGGCCACTCTGGAACCAAGGCTAAGTATAAGAGGATAGCCACCTATTTCTACTGGCCAAATCTCAAGGCAACTGTGAAGGTAGTGGTGCAAGAATGTGACATTTGTCAGAGAAGCAAACATGAACATCTACCCTACCCAGGTTTACTTCAACCCTTGGCCATCCCTAGTCAATTGTGGAGTAGTGTATCCATGGACTTCATAGAGGGACTGCCAAGATCAGATTACAAAGAAGTTATCATGGTGGTGGTTGACAGGTTGAGTAAGTTCTCTCATTTCATAGCCCTTAAACACCCCCACACCGCTGTAGATGTAGCTCAAGCATATTTTGACAATATTTTCAAGTTGCATGGTTTACCTGACAGCATTGTGAGTGACAGGGGAAGTGTCTTCCTCAGTAATTTTTGGCAGAGGTTGTTCAAGCTTTTGGGAACTCAGCTTCATATGAGTACATCATACCATCCTCAGAGTGATGGCCAAACATAAAGAGTCAATCAATGCCTAGAAACATATCTCAGATGTTTTTGTGGAGACAAACCCGCTAATTGGTGTAAGTGGTTAACACTGGCTGAATACTGGTATAATACAACTTACCATAATTCTTTACAGATGACACCACTTGAGGCGCTATACGGATATACTCCAAGATGGGTGAATATGGGGGTTCATGAGGCCACACAATTACCTGCTCTAGATTCATATCTAGATGAGAGAAGGAAGGTACTTTCACTACTCAAGGACAACTTAGCTGCAGCTCAAGCTAGAATGAAGTTGTTTGCTGATAGGAAAAGGACTGAAAGATCTTTTACAATTGGTGATTTTGTATATCTCAAGCTTCAGCCCTATAGACAAAACAGCCTAGCCTTAAGAAGAAACCTCAAACTTTCCCCAAAGTATTATGGTCCTTTCCAAATCCTAGAGAAAATAGGCCATGTTGCTTACAAATTGGATTTACCAACAGACTCCCACATCCACCCAGTCTTCCATGTATCTCTGTTGAAACCTACCTTGGGTAAACAAACCACAGCAAGTCCCAATTTACCTCCTACCAATGCCATAGGACAAGTCCTTATTGAACCCATTCAAATTTTAGACAGGAGAATGATCCCCAGAAACAATGTTTATGTCCCCCAAGTGCTGATAGGATGGTCAAATATGAGTGAAGAAGATGCTACTTGGGAGGACTGGACAACTATGCAACAAAGGTTTCCAGCATTCGTAGCAGAGGAGGAGGCACAGTTTAAAGGGGAAGGGAATGTCAGGGACAGGTCCAGGCCACCTCTCAAAATCAAAATAAAATGGAACAAACCACAAGGGGAAGACAACAATGGAAAATCAAGTAGCAGCTGAGTCAGGCCAAGGAGTTACAGCAGCAGAAGAAATTGGCTTGGAATGAAAAATGCAGCGCGTGAAGGGAAATAAGGAAGGAATTAACAAAATGGGAAGCGCGTGGCAAGAGCTGACTATGCACCATTTTGGAGCGTGACCAGCACTCCAAGCACCAACATTTATGTAAACTCTTTCCATTAAGATGTTAGGGACAGGTGATTATTGGTTGTTAATGCCATAATCTCTGTCCTAATGGCATCATAGTTTTAATTATCCTTAGCCTTCTTTTACTTAACTGTCCATTAGGAGTAATTAGTAGAAAAGGGTGAGCTGGAGAAAATGGTTGTAACTGCTCATATATGTGAAGGACACGTGAAGGGGAGAGGATCAATATCAGAAAATTGAGAATCATTTCTCTTCTTCTCTCTGGCTTTTCTCTTCCCATCTGTTCCTTCTTGCTTGTTACTCTTATTCATCTTAAAACTATTCTAACATCACATACTGTCATCCTTCAATTCACCATTGTTGTAAAGCTGTGTACCTGGGTTCATCACATTTATTTTACCATCAAACTCGAATTCCGTTTGGAAAGCTTCTATGGAACTTAACCTTACCCTCAAAATTTACCCTTTTCCTGTGGCAACTCCTCCTTAATTGTCTGCTGATCAGAAGTTCTCTCTTTAAATTAGGTGTCTCAACCCAAAATAGCTGTACTCTTTGTAACTCCTTAAAGGAATCATCTCAATTAACCTATCCATACCCCAAAACATACATTACTCTCGATTCTTTCAAAGAATGGCATCTCGACATCCAACTCATCACGCATCTCCCGATCAGGAATATCATCTTGATCTCCCTTTGGCTTATTTGGACTAATCGTAACAAACTGCTATTTCAGCAAGAGAGATGAAATATTGTCAGTATCAAATCTCAGCGACAAGTCCTAAGTCATGCATGGATTACAGGCTCCCATGTCTACCAAGATCTCACAGCACAACCAATTCTACGAAGACACAAGATGCCTTCCAAGTGATCTTCGCCACCTCCTGCTCTTGCCAGGAAATAAATTCTTATTCTTCGTCTATGCTATGCCACTTCCGTTCTGATTCAAGTGACTTCCGATTACAATTATTCTTAATTAATTATGTTGCCTCTCACATCAATAATTTTGAAGGCATTTCCCTTCAAACTGCTAAAAAGCTGCGTATCTCAAAGGACTCCTCCTTTTTCTTATTTGGCTCTCAAGTCTCTACATCACACGCTTACACCTTTTCTGTAACCATGAAAAAACTAGCTTGTTTTCATATATGAAAAATTCTCCTGTTTAAAACTAAAACTAACCCCTCAAATATACGACCATTAACAAATAAAACACACATTTTATTTTTGACAAATAAAATTTTGACATTTTACATTTTCACTACCTAGATCTCACAACGGTACACTACACCCTATATGATTTTTGCTATATGCTTAAAGGCTTTCATCATTTCGGTATATATAGGGCCAGCAAACCACAGCTTAAGGAGGTTAAAGTCCTCGCTGATGTACATCAAGACTTGATTAACAATTTTATGATACTTTGTGATGCTGGTCCGCTACCCACCACTCTTTTGGTTTAATGGTTGTCGTTTATTTATAGTGGTTGGGTTCTAGTTTGTATGTTTTCTTTGGTTACTTCGTCGTGGCCTGTCATGATTTTTACAACTCTCTTGTAATATGCTCACTCACGAGCCTTTGTATGCAATTCTCGTTATTATTTATAAAAAAAAAAACGGTACGGACACCCATATGTGTTATTCAAGCAACTTCTCCCAAGGAAAAAGTTGTCCAGATCGTCGAGAAGCTCAGGATAAATATCTGGGTACTCCTCACGAATTGTGGAAGTTGCATACAAGTCAGAAATTTTTGGGGTGCTTGATGGTAGAGGTTGTTGGTGGTGGGGTGGTGTGGTGGTTTTGGCTTTGATTACTGTGATGAGATTTCTTTTCTTGTTTGGGTTCTCATTCAACTCAGGATCCTGATTTGAGGGTGGTGATATTGGTGACGGAAGCGAAGGATGTCTTTAGAGTGATGGTGATGGGAAGAGAGAAAGATTGGCTAAAATCTAATGAAAACCTTCTGGGTTTCATTGTTTGTACTTCATTTTCTTTTCTTTATCCTAATTCGACCACCAAGAAAACCCACCACCTATCTGCCGCCTCAACCAACTGCCCCCATACCGAGCCACATCAGTTGGTGCATGTGTAGTTCAGTTTTTCTGTATTTATAGTGAGAGAGGATCTGTTTTCGGTTGACAAGGAAACATAGTACACTCTTTTTTGCACAAAATATAACCACAGAAATCTGGTTTCTTGGTACAATGGATTCAAACTTATTCCAGACAATTTCAAATATAGATGGAAACTTGCCACGCTACCAAACTTGATCAAAGATTGAAGGCCGTATCATCTGGTACAATGCACAACAGTATCCGAGGATATGAACAGTTGGCACTCCAGCTACTGCATTTGCCTATGGGTAGTCAGGGGCTATAATGTACATATGGTATTCCTTGGTTATGATCTCAACCAAACACTATGTATTGGACGTGCAATTTCAGAGCATTATACAGTCCTCGTTTCACGGGTAAGCTCTTCTCAAACTGCAGCCCAACTCTGAAGCCTAACTATGCATGTGAGACACTAATGTACAGGGGTGGAAACTGATACAACTCTTTGCCAAGAAGCAACTTTATGTCCACGGATGTAAAGAGGCGAGGGGTTGAACAAGATTACAAGAATCTACAAACGAGACGTCGCTGCAAACTGTAATTCTAGAATTTGAGCAGATGATCTCAGCATTCTGAAGCGTAAAGCCACGAATTATGGGCAAAGGGAACCCTTTCCCAAGGTGCGAGTTTGCATATGGCAAGAAGACGGTTTCAATCGTAGTCCAAATCACTGGCTGCAAAAAACAAACCCCAGGTGAACTTATTAAGGATTACAATATCCTCTTCCATAAGCGCATTTAACAGCAAATGTATTCTCAAAATTTGATTTTTGTTTGCTTATGTACTAGACGGCCAGAAAATATTGTGTACATATACATATTACGAACTGCAAACTAAAAGCATTAAAGCAAAACTAGCAACACCCAACTCAAAATCCACCGGCTAAATTGCAGCAGCTTAGTTACACGAGTGCTGCCGAATCCTCACAAAACAACCAATCGTTATATTCTAGCAACCTATGGTCCTATGGCACTAGTAGCAAAAATCCCGAAAAAGTAGCTAAAATCATCTCTACCGTTGAGTGAGACATTTGCAGAAGCCAGGAAGTGCATTGTTTAAGGGATGCAATTGATCAAAATGTAGCCAATGGGAAAAATTCAGAAGCTTGGCATCTTCGGGGTGGTGTTTGTAGTTAACACTAGCAAAGTCAAACATGATAAGATCTTTAACAGGACAGTTCAGACGTAATGCCAAACACTCGGAACTGTTTCGACATCAAAACAATGTTGATCAGTACAAGTTAAAGCCTGCTAATCAATAATATCTTTCCAATTTTGCTGGAAATGCGCTAGTGCATAAAAAGCTTTAACTCCTGCCACTTGAGATTGAAGCAAAATTAGTGGACTCTTTGGCTACAATATAATTACACGTAACAGTTCTAGGACACCTAATCCTAAAAATGGCTTCAGTCAGCTTGAACAAATCCTTAGCAGCATGGACTAGTTGATTCTTTGCCGGATAAGAAGCCAATTAATTGCACATCATCATTTAAGAAGCTTTACCTTCTTAAAAGAATATATCTGAATCTGTATGAATCAGGACACCCTAAGATAGTTTCTAGAACAGAAGTTTTTGATATTTGGTAGCTGGTTCCCAACAAGTATAATGCTTTTAACGGACATAGAATACTGACATCAGAACACACTCCATGCCAAGCAATAAAGAGGTCTCCGTCTTTCCCTGTGACTCTCTGTCTGAACAGCCAAAGACTTTTGCCTAGTAGACATACTGCATCTACTTACAATATCCCAAAGGAAATTATTTCATTTACCGCTCGAAAGCAATGGGACTCCTAATAAAGTGGCTCTATGTATGCATTCATTCTACAATAAAGCTATATTATCCCCACTACTAGGAGATAAATGGAGTCTTATTGAAGATATGCTCTGTTGCCTTCCAGTGCACAGTGCATTTGCTTTAAGCTGGACGTATGTTATCAATAATGATGCAAATGGCCTCTTACTACATCTGCTTTATAAACAATTTCATCGTGCAACCCCACAGTACATTTGTCCTACACTAGAGTTGTATCATTACTTTATAGATAGAAGTTTCGTGAAAAACATGAACACATTCATCACATGCTTAGACGGAGAACAAAGATGACTTCAGAAAGCTGAAGGGTTTTTTTGAATGTTTCATATGAACTATTTTCATCGATGTCTGCAGGTAAATTTTCATGGCCTTGCTTACATGACAAATCAAATCATGTTTCTAAAACTCTCTTCTCTAGCTTGGATGAAAAAGGAAATCACGTAACAAAAGCCCGTCATTCGAAGGTTCTCCATACCTGGTCTATATGAGAAATACAAAAGCTGTTTAAAGAAAAAATTCACGATAAAACTTATGTCCCACAGGTATAAAAAGAAAATGCTTGGTTTGAATGGCATGATAGAAGTTACCTGAATTAAATACATGCGCAAGTTACCAATTTTGCTCCACTTTAACAGCATACTAAAATCATTCAATTTCACGCTGCCAGCAAGGTTATTACCTGATACTTCTACTGAACCTGAGGCACGGATTACCTGTACCAAGAAAAAAGCCAGTGTCACAGTGATCTGAGAAGCACCACCACCACCGTTATAGACAAAAAAGCAGAAACAGGGGATTAAATAATGAACTTGGGAATACTCGGTAACTTGGCAGTTACATCCAACTTTGAGTTGAAAACTGTAAAAAAGGATTGAGAACTCCATTACTTGAAAACTTGCTTAACTAAAGGTAGGCTCAATATCAGAGGCTGAAGAAACTCTTAATGTCAGCTGAGCTAGGTTCCATGTCAAAGACCAAAATACTAGGAGCTTTGCATCCAAAGGAACTTTGTCAAAGATAAAATTCTACATTTAATGCAACACATGCAGCTGGAAACAGTTCAATTCCCTCTGTCCATAACCTAACTAGATTCATAAACAAAGTTATACACTGGTAACCAATTCCTTTTTACATTTCATCCGGTACAAGTTCACTTCACAAAACCACCAACGCAGGGAGAAGACGTCGTGGAAGGGGAGCATGATGCTTGCAATAAATCAACTCGTCAACCTAAAAGTCCCATAATTTGCTAACCCGTATCAGCTTCTGAGATCTTAAAAGATTCATATCCGATAAAATTGTTCATGTTGCCTTCGACAAAAAGGTAATTTATTTACTGGAGCATGAAAGACCATATATGTGCCAGTAAGAGTAGCGGCCTACTTCTGGTGGAAGGTGCTAGCTACATATAGAGGGAAAACAGCTCAAAAGCAGGAAGGTATGGAGAAAATTGAAAATGAAACCCTGAAAGTGCCAAATGGAGAAACCAGGATTTGGAGCTGGCCCGTCAAAGTCGGAAGTAAGCTTTTCTTGTTTTCCTGTACTTCTCTTCTTATTTAAAATGCTTTGGCCCATGATACCGCAAAAACTTTTAACTGAAGTTAAATTCAGAAGAGTCAAGCCTTAGTACAGCTCAAGTAAGTCATAAACAGCTCACTAAGGGCCCAGCAGAGAGAGAGGGGGGTGTTGGGTGGGTTTTTTTGTGTGTGTGTGGGGTGGGGTTGGGGGGGGGGGGGGTCCAAAAGAGAAAAAAAGAATGATATCATTACAAGCTTACCAGGGAGATACAGACAACTGGTATAATAGCATCATCATTGTCCAGAACATCAATAATTAAGTCTGCATAAACAGTAACATCGATATTTTGTGGGGAAATCCTTATTACTGGAGGTGCAGATAAAGAAATATTCAAATCCATATCAGCATTTGGGTATTTCTTGTACAATTGGGGAACAATAAATCTCCATCCTGCAGTGTTCAAAAGAGATTGCTCCGGTACTTTATTCACAATCCATTGCATAAATTCTGCCTGAAATCAATAAAATTTTTATATGTTTCAACAACAAGAAGTATGGAAAAATGGAGAAAATCACTTTCTCGATAAGGAAGTACAAGGAACAAAATCACTGCCATAGTCAACTAAGGGTCACAGTTATGCAAATTGAGCTGGTTCTTAATCACATCTACTACCTTTTTCATGTGTGAACGGAGAAATGTAGTTTCTATGAAGAGTAGGAAGGAAGCTGCTGTACTGTTGTTAGCTGTTCTAGCAAAGTTAAAAGTAGGCACATATATTACTTGTGAGCTAATTTGGTAATAAACATCTCAAAAGACCTAAGAACACGAGAGCTCTCTCTCTCTCTCTCTCTCTATGCAGGCTTGCATGTGAAAATTAAAGCAGTAAAATCACATTGCCTCTAATTTGATGCTTCAAGGAAAAACAAAGAATCAAAGCATGTTAACTCACATTGCCCCTAATTGAAGTGTATTCCGTGTTTAGTTTAATCCTCAACCTAAGTGGTCCCGCTTGCCACTGAGCAGTCTGGGGGTACCAGGGGGTGGGCCCCTAAGGTAAAGTTTTTGGAGGATTTTCTGAAATTATGTAGTTTTGCTGCTCTGGGGTTCTCCTATATATATATATATATATATATATATATATATATGTACTTTCGGCTGAGAGGTGCATGAGAAGGTAAAAACAGAAACAGAGTGGGAGTTAGGATTTTGCATTTTAAACTGTTGTCTAATAGTGGAATCGCAAGCTAATCGTGCTCTTGGGACGTAGCCATATTGGGATGTGTTAATGTTATAAGATTGCTAGTGTGAAGGGTAACCATGCAATTGTACTAAAGGTCAATAGGAACACGAAAAATGTTTGACGCCCAAGCAATAGGCAAGCTACTTGAAGCTCTGTCCTTTGCTGCATTATCCAGTTACCTTACATTTTCTATTTTAGGATATCCTGCCCCAACACTATCATAATTTTCTACCGTTGAGTAATATCCAACAAGAAAACTTTATATCTCATGAATGCAAAGTTGGTATTATTACTGAAGAAAACCTTGTTATTCACCAGTAAATGCGAACAGCAAAGACATAATAGAACTAATAACTTACATCGAAGTAGAATGCTGATGCAGAGTTGAAAACAGCCTCGTCCAACGAAATCCCAAGCATTTTAGATGGATCTGTGTTACAAATTGAGGGTTGCGAGTTCTGGGGGGAGTAAACTGAAGCTGCTACCTTCTTATTTTCCGTAAACAGCCCATTGATCTCAAACCCAATAGAGGTATCACCCAACAGAGGATCGCCCACAAAAGTAACATTCAGAGATGCAATATCATCAACTGAAATTTCTTTTGGAAGACTTTGCAATAAGGATCCAAGTTTTGAAATACCTTCTCCAAGTTTCTTTAAAATTGCATTTTCCACCGCTGACCCTATTTGTTGTTCAAAAGCATCCACCACTCTGGAAAATCACATAATTCCATAATTCATCAAATGAAGTACACTATACATAAAATTTAACCAGAACATTGCAACTTCCAACACTATAATATCCCCAACCACAATACAGCTGAAGCTAGCGGCCCAACTTTGTTGTATGATATCCATCACTACACAAAACTCACAACCACGCATAGTCAGTGATAACAAGGTAAAGGGACTTACCTGCGATACACTAGAAGCTATAAAAAAAGAAGTGGTGTGTACAATTGAAGGGAGTTACAATTCCAGACCACACCCCTCACAAAGAGATTGTTTTTCATAATAGGTTTAGGATACAATGGTACATACATTTATTTTTAGATACAGTAATAAAGATAATATTCCAAAAGAACAGCAAACATGATTAGCCTCCAAAGAAAGCATCATCATTCATTTCTGCAATGTTTGTGTCATATTTGGTTACAATATGCTTTTGTTTTGCAGATGATAGCAACAAGTAAAAAGAATGGGCCAACTAAGTCTAAGGCAATTTTAGACGGTCGCAATACATCATAAGCAGCGCGAGCACCTGAACTCTATTCTACAAAAACTATGAGTACCCCTTAAACACACTTGTCTATACAAACTTATGATTTCCAAGTTATTCTATCATCACTTATCCACGTTATTCTCCGTCTACCGTTATCTCTGCTTTCCATCTACTTGGCGCAACTCACTTCTTCTACAGAGGCCATCTGAAGGCCTAGCTTGAATATTGCCATATCATTTCCAGGGATTCTCCCTTGTCTTCAACTCAATTGGTGTCTCCTCCGCCTTCTTGTGCCTTTTTGGCCGCCCAGACTCATCTGATAAGGTTGTTGAACCAACATAACGAAGAATATCCCTATCATGTACGGCCCATCTATACTCACCTCATCCTTCTTCACTCCAAATCTTTCTACAATTGCATTGCTCGAAATAGCCGTACTCCTTTTTTCATTCTACTAAACCTAAAGTCCATACATCATATTTTTTCGTCACTTCAACGCTGCAATACCTTCTTTCTACTAAAAAATTTAGCTTTGCATTATCTGCCGATAATATACACCACCAGCACTCGTCATATACATTCTTAGTAAGTTTATTCATAACTAATCCCAACAAAGTGGGGCAAATGCTTGTTAATGTAGAACAAAACAGTTGCAGTAAAAAAATGCCGAAGAAATAGAGAAGCAGCTAGCCATAAATAAGTTAGTGTCACAAAATCAAATAAGTACTTTCTAGAAGAACAGAATACCCTTGATAGAGCCAAGACGCTCCTCCATCCAGTTTTATGGATATATCTTTAACGTGACAACCACATTCCAGAAGGGACAGATTCAGAGCTCCTTCTTGATTTTCCAAGCCAAGAGTAAGTCCAATTTCCATGCCTTCAACCTTTTCCAGAAGCAGCACTCATCAAATTCCTTTATCTAAAAACAGCATACTTAAAATTGAAATGAATATAACAAAGCAAACACTTGACTTGCTTAAGAAGCTCACAACTACCCGAGTTTCATTTATTGTTTAACAAAATGGCCTCAAATTTGTGAATGACAATGGAATGATATAATATTACAACAGAGGTTAGCTTGAGCCAGCTGCAAAACCACCAAAAAGTGTAGCTGTTATGCTGAAATAAAACACTAAGATGCATAGCATAGTAACTAGAATATTCATAAAATTATCATGACTTTGAAGGAAAGTGTGAGATACCACTATCAGATTGTAGATGGTTGCAGTAAGGGTAATTGAGTAAGCTAGTAGTGGCCTAGAGTACTATCTAAGGCCTCTAGGGTTTCATGGAAACAATATATGGGGTCTTTCTATAGTAAGATTTAAGCAAGTCAAGAGAACTGAATACAAAAAGCTTGGTAAGCAACTGGGTGGGCGGTGTCTTTATAACTGCACTGGCATGCTACAATGTGATCTGCCAAACCATGAAGATTACCAAAAGGAAACTATTCCGCAAGCCATTGGTCCTGTAAGAAAATTTCGTAAATGTGTGCATTATTAATACGGGAAAAGCATCTTTAAATGACAGCATAATGTCACGGACTTATTGTGTGGGAAACTGGGAGCGTAGCACAGCGGTGCGCATGAGGATATAAGCGTTGGACCACATAGAGTGCCTGCATTGTAATGGCACATCCTAATGCCCTGGGCTTCACTCTAAACCTGACATCACCATGTCGCTCGGGGGATCTAATGGGAAAAAGGCTCTGGGGGCATCATTACATATAGCCCGCCGTATTCGCGTGAGAATGTCCCTGAGTCCGTGATAAGTCGTATCACTGCCACACCTACCTTTGTGTCCAAAAGTCGGAACCATGTGGCAATACGTAATGCCCATGAAGCACCAGTGCGGCACTTGGGGTGAAGCACTGGCACCGGATACACATCGGGTGCGGGTGCGGCATGGGTGCATGTCAAGTACGTGTCCGGTTTTATTGATTTATTTTTTTAATTTCTTAAATACCGGGTGCGGCTCCGGTGCGTATCTGACCTTTGACCATTGGCGATCTGTGACCACCGGCGAATCCAGCGACCACCGACGACCACGTGAAAGGAATCTGAGAGGAGAGAGGAGACCGGAGAGAAGGAGGAGGAGGAGAAGAAGAAGAAGGAGAAGGAGAAAGAGAAGATCTCACCGGCGAACCAAGTGCGGCGCTGACGTGCGGTGCTGCGCTGTGGCTGGAAGAGAAAAAACCCTTATTCCGATAACATCGATGCGGCTGGAAGATATTAGATACTTTTGATTTTTGCTATTTCATTTTTATACCCACTTATTAACTTATTACTTAAATCAGCCCCTATACTTCAAAGAAATGACAGTTGTACACATACTAGTGTTCAGTTATACAATTTTAATAATTACAAAACAATCAAACCTAACAAACTATCACTAATTTAGTTGAAAACTTCAAAATTCAAGAAGCAACCCACTAAACTTAACTAAATCTCACTACTTTAGTTGGAATATTTATGTTTTTTTTTACATATATCTAATACATGTTAAGATTTAAATTGTTTACAAATTTAATAATGTGTCTATAGTTAAAAAAATATTTATAAAATTTGCCGTATCCCCGCCGCACCCGTATCCTAAAATTTTCAAAAAAGCCTCACCGGCACCCTTGTCGTATCCGCACCCGCACTCGCACCCGCACCTGTGTCTGTGCTTCTTAGCGTAATGCGCTTGAAACCTCTTTGACGGTGAGTGCCAAGGGGTGCATGAGGAAGTCACAAAGAGTTGCTCTAGCACACAACGTGCTAGTGTAAGACGAGATTCAGGGGAGTAATTTCATCCTCCTTAGTGGCGCAAGGAATTGGGCATGGTAGCAGGCATAGAATCATTGTCTGGGTACCTAGCGCAGGGGTGTGCATAGCGATATAGGTGTTAGTCCACACAACAACTCTGGGATGTAATGCCACACCCCAATGCACTAATCTTTGCACCAACCTAACTTGTCCAGACACCTGGGAGTTGGGGAAATTTAGTGGAAAAATGGCCTAGGGGCCTCATTTAGTAAGCGGGCCGTATATATGAAAATAAAGTGTGGAAAGTAGTAGGGTGAGAAATCATGAAGCAATTGCCTGCATACAAAAACATTTGTGATGGCCTTAAAACTTGAAAATATTTGTTCAAACAAGTGTGAGGTAAACAAGGCTACAAGGTCTAACAACTTGATAAAGTAAAGGTGACTTCTTAAAAGGTTCAAAATCTAGAACTATTTGACTACTCTATCTATTCCTAGATCCTATAATGAGATTAATATATATTATAGAGCTATCAAATATTGATATAACGCCACATTACAATAACCACAGTTTTCGTCCTTACCACCACCGCCACTACACTATCGATCGCCATCGTCCATACATCCAATAGTAGCGGCAGTTCCCATTGTAAGATCACCACCACAAGCTAAACCAACTATCAAATTAGCATACCATGTTACTATTATCAATACCAGCATCTCCAGCCATTCTACTACCCTATTGCTGCATGCAACATTCTTCTATTAGATTTCACCTTCCATCTTATTAGTGATTAGTGAAGATATATAACTATGTAGTTGACACAGGGGTACTTAGGTATATACTCATGCACTTTTGAACACTTAACCTGATCCTATGCTTCTTATGGCATAACGTTGGATACATAAATTCCCACTCTCTTCTTTCTTGTATTATGTATCAGAGCCAGACACTCATGTCTCATACGGTGCCCTAGTTCACTCAACCTCCAGATTTCCACAAGTCACTGTAGAATCTCAGCTCGGAGTCAGGTTGCTCATCTCATCCAGGCTTGCCAAGAAAACTTGACACTACCAACACATCACCTCAATCCATGTTTCACATTTCGCCTTCGTCTCCCCATCCCCTCCAACCCCGCCTCATCCATAAAAACTGAGCAAACTAGTCAGTATATATATCACTTCATTGCCTTAGCCTCAATCACACCGTTAGCCTAGTCATATCCCTGCTTGGAAGCAACCAAGCAACGATAGAGGCATTGGCTACTATTACTTGCAGTTGATGCATTTCGTCATTGGGTTCTATACTTGATGCCAAAAACGTGCTTATCGTGCTGATGATCCAACTAATCGACGCTTTATAGCCTGCATTTTCTTTCTCATAATTCTCTTATTTCACGTAAAAGCAAAAACAAAGCCTTTACCACTAGATACAAAGCCGAAGCAGAATATCGAGCTCTAATTGACACTTCTAAAGGATAATCTCCAATCTCCTATTTACGGAAACAAACAGTTGATTGAGAAGAGCTTGATTTTAGGATCGTGAATTATGATTCTAGGCTAATTTGTATAGATTTGTGTGTATTTACAGAATAACAAAGCATGCCTTTATATCTAAGAACGAAGCTAATTTAGATCATAAAATCAAGCTAAAATCACAGTCCTACAATCAAGCTCTTATAAATCAACTTATCGATTCAGTAAATAGGAGATTCTCCTTTACTCCAACTCAAATTAGAACATGAATATTGAAAAAGCCCAACTTGCCCAGCAAAGTGTGGAAGCGTTCCCGACCAAGTGCCTTGGTGAAAATGTCTTCAAGCTAGTACTTAGAGGAAATCGGTTGAGGTAATAAAGCTTTAGACTAGGTATGGTATTGAACAAAATGACAACTATATTAATATGCTTGGTGTGCTCGTGAAAGACTGGGTTGGCGACAATGTTTAAAGCATCCCGATTGTCTTAAAATAAAGATATTGGATCTGGATGAGAGACCCTGAATCAGAGAGGAGACTAAGAAGCCAAATAATCTCACTTACGGTATGGCCATTGCCTTGTATTCTGTCTCAGCGGGGGAACGGGAGACTACTGATTGTTTCTATGAGCGACAGGAAATGGGTGAAGACCCCAAAAACACGATATATTCAGTGGTGGATCTGCAAGTTGATGGACAGTCAACCCAAGTTGCATTGCAATAAGCATGCAAGGATAGCAAATGTTGGAAGAAAGCAAAATACCTTGACCGGGCGAATTTTTGAGATGGCGAAGAATGCGTATGGCAGCATCACAACGTGATTGTCTTGGCTTGTGCATGGACTGACTCAGGATGTGCACCGCATAACTTATGTCCGGACGAGTGATTGTGAGGTAAGGTAATCTGCCAATAAGACGTCTATATTGTCTTGGATCATCATAGAGTTGTTCTGAATTAAGATTAAGTTGATGTTGTTTAGCCATGGGTGAGGAAGATGGCTTGCAAACTGTTATACCACATTCTGTTAAAATATCAAGAACATATTTGCGTCGTTGGCTCAACGCAATGCCATGAGAAGAGCGTGCCACCTCAATGCTTTGAAAGTACTTGAGTTTGTCAAGGTCCTTAATACAGAACTTTCTATCCAAGTAGTGCTTTAGCCAAGAAATTTTAGCTGAATCAGTTCCCGTGACAATCACATGGTCAACAAAATAAGGACAAAAAAAAAAGATCTTTTGACGAGTGAACTTGAATAAAGAGTGATCAAGTTGAGACTGAATATAAGGATCGAGAAAACTTGAGATACCAACTGTGTAAAGCCTGACGAAGCCCATGAAGAGACTTCTCAAGATGGCACACACGATTCTCCCCCTATTGGAAAAACCTTGAAGAATCTTCATCTATACTTCCTCTTCCAAATCGCCATGAAAAAGGCATTTTTGACATCTAACTGGTGGAGTTCCCAATTCCGCACTGAAGTAATGGCAAGAAGACACCATTTTGGCCACCGGTACAAATATTTCACGAAAATCTATATATTTAATCTGAGTTTATCCTTTAGCCATGAGTCGCGCTTTGTATCTCTCCACAGTGCCATCAAGTCGGAATTTGACTTTGTGTACCCACTTAGAATCAATGACACGTTTCTCACGTGGTAATGGTACATGGGCCCAAGAATTATATTCATTTTTGTGTGTTTAATGAATGGCAAAACTAAATTCAAGCTAAAATTAGGCTAATTTAGATCCTAAAATCAAGCTAAAATCAGGATCCTAATATCAAGCTCTTCTAAGTAAACGGTTTGCTTTTATTCTCCTTTTTAACTACTGAAGATCTTCTAACTTTGTTGCTTGTTACAACACATGGGAGTTGCAAATTTTGCACCTTTATATGTCGCCATATGCATGACAATCAAAGTACCCTCCCAATTGCTCGTGATGATGTTTTTCATAGACGCAGTAAGCATACGAAAATGACTCATTTTTGGGCGACAATGTATCGTCAATGTTTTTAAGTTCAAATCCCATCGGAAATTCGTAAAATTCAAAGCAGGCAGAAGTCATCAAACAGAGGTAGTGTAAAAAATAAAATTCCAACAAGAGTTAAGCAAGTGTACCTGAACAGAAGCACGCCCACTATCCGAAATCTTGACGGGCACAAGCCAAGCGCTGCTATAAGAGTAATGCCAGTTCATACTCAGGTTACAAGTGGTCCCCGCCGCCACAATCGCGACGCCAGAATCGCCGGGCTTAACGTACGACGATGGAACATCGATCTTGTAAATGGTGATGTTTGACACGACCACGTGGACTTTGCCCGCAACTGGGATTTTGACATTTTTGACGATCGGGGGCAGGTGGAGGGGCGTGAGGGTAGAAACCGCCTTGGTTATGAGCAAGTCCTTGACGAAATTGAGGCCTGTTTGGGAGATGAGGATGGAGATAAATGATGGGTCGGTGGGTTGGGTGTGAGAAGGGGTGAAGAGGGTGAATAGGAGGACGAGAGATACGGCTATGGTGGTGGGTGACATCGGGGGCTGAGGGAATGGGTTATCTGTCAGAGGAAGCGTAGAGATGGATCGATTGCAGGGCACAACTGGGGATGAGGAGCTTGGGTTCCTGTTGATGGAATATTTCCGGCTATAACTTAAAAGACTGGTTTCCTTAACTGTTATTCTGTCATTGGGTGGAGGGTCTCCGCTTCAACTTAAGCGCTAATTGTTAGATTTGAAGTTGATGTTCGACGGATTCGAAATTGATGTTCTACGGAGTGCAATGTTACCCACGTGATCTTTCATGGGCCAAAACGAATATTAGTACAACATCTACATAGATGGGAAACTTTTGAAAGAACAACACAAGGAAAAATTGTTAACATGTCTCGGGAGTATATTAAGAGCTTGAAGGGTCAAAAGGGCCCGGCTTCGAGTCCGTCTGAGTCCTAAAATATTTACAAAAATGTAAATTTTATTGTAATTTTAATATATTAATATTTTTTTAACTTTTTGTCACCGCTTGTCATAGTTCTTGATCTTTATCTTTTACTTGCTCCGTTTTTATTTTTTTTAAATTCTAAATCTCGAGATAGCAAAAGTTATAATTGAACTCCCCTCTTTTATAAAAAATTCTACTAAACCTACATATACATCTTGAACATACACACATCTGAATGCTCTAATTGAGTCGTTGAAATATCATAACTACCTCTTTTTATAACTAAAATATTTAAACCAAACCATGACTTATTTATTTGCCTCACTGTCCTACCCACCTCGTCTACACACGCAGACACATAACACCCACAACGCACAGTGGTACGTTGGGGACAAAATGCTTCCGGCTCGGGGGCTGAGGTGCCTTTACTCTCAACTTCATTGTTAAAAGTTTATTCACATGTAATGACTAATTGCTTGCCCACTACATTAAACACCCCCCCCCCCCCCCCCCCACCTTCTTATCTCCATTCTTTCAACAACTTCACTCAAAATCTAATCATCAGCCTTTTTAACTCGTTTTTGCCGTTCCTTTTTTTTCGATTTTTAATGTTATGATAAGCTAATTTTTTTAATTACATTTACATTATTGTATATCCTTAATTATACATGTGTCGTGTTTGACAATGTTAAGTTACCATCTACTCTAAAAGTTTAAGCTATTAGAGAATTGGTCCAATAATGTTATTATGCTTAATATTCCCTTTCATGTGCAAGCTCTCGATTGCACGTGAAGAGACAAATCAACACAGAAATAAGTAGAGAAACTGACTGTATATAGCACTACGATAAAAGGGAGACCAGATATGTAAATCATGCTTGATACTTCCCCTCACGTGCAAGTTCTCGATTCCACGTGAAGAGACAAATCATGATAAAAATAAACAGAAACTGAGTGTACATAGTACTATGATAAAAAGGAAATCAGATATACAAGTGAAAAAAATCGAACTCAAACCTTATTAAGTCAGAGAAAAATGTTATTGTGCTTAATAGACAAACACCCGGTAAATACGAGCACCCAGTATTTCAGCAGTGTAATGGTAAAGAGCCGTACGCTATGCTTCGAATGTTGCACGCTGCTCTGGCAACTTCCCTTCTATACTACATCTATGTACACGTTCAAAGTTGAACCACCGATTGAGGCCAACATCACCTTCAGCGGGGAGGAAACATGGCGATGCAGACCGGTATTGCTACCTCCAAAGTCTTGATTCTCGTCGGAGCAGGTAATCTTTCGTCGCTGATGCTCCTTTCCTCTACTTATTTATCGGCTTCCTTTTCAATTTCGTCCATTCAATTGTTAGGCGCAGTATTACCGACACCTGCAACCCAATTCATATTCCATCTGGCAAATTCAACTTAGTTTCGATAAGCCTATATGAATTATATACTGCTTTCACCTTTTCTTTCGATCAATGGGTGTTATATCTGATTGATTGTCTTTATGAGATTTAAGTTAGTTAGTAGATGGCTACATGATAGGGAATTGCTACGCCATAGAGAAGTTTTCCAAGGTGTGGCCTAAAAAACGAAGTAGTTTGGATTAGTTTTTCTTTCCTGCGTGAAATCACAAAATTAGCAGATATTTTTTAGTTGGTACAAAGATAATGTTTGACATTGTTGTGTACTGAGATCATTAAAGTTAGGACGTGTAGCTATGAGATCACCGATTCACTAGCAGCTTCCATTCACATCTTGAATACAGTCAACAAAACCATTGAATGTGTAGTTTGCCTCAACTGAAAAGTTGAAAAGAAACATAGGATGAAATAAGAAGTCAAGGCGATTTCCATGTTGAATTGTCAATATCTAGGCTCAGTTTGAGTAACACCCAGACAGTCGTTGAAATGAAGACAGGGAAGTTAAAACTTGCCAAAATTCTAAGAAGAAAGTACCAATAAAACCTAATCAAGATGGGTAATAAGCAAAGAAACGGGTATGCCAATGCATTAGATACACTATCCAGCTATAAGTTGTCATTCAACTTTCAATAAATGTAGACTAGGTGATTTTTATTGTTGATTTTCAGATATAAAGAAATCTACAGTAGTTGCCGACCTGCCATAACTGATCCTCCCAGACAGTGCGCATGCGTGGCAATAACCCAATTTAGAGGGTTAGAAGGGTTAATGGTTGGGGAGTAGAGGCAAACCAAGTCAGGCCTTTGACCGTGTTTCCACTTTTTCTATATGAAGGTGAATAATTTTAAGAGATGAGTGGGTACATTTGTATCCCTTTGGGAATGAGCAGGTCCGCCCCTGACTGGTAGTTCTGTTTGTGACCATGTAAATGGAATGACTTTCTTTTCAGTATTGAGGTTTTTATATGGTGTAGGGCTTGGGTTGTAATGTTAAGCACAGATTTCGCATTCTCTAATCGTTGTTACCATACGCATTCTTTTTTGCTTTTGATTGCTTTCTAGGATTGACTGGCTCGGTTATTTTGAGGAGTGGACAACTATCGGAACTAATATCCCAGCTCCAAGAGTTAACAAAGGGTGTGAATGACGCTGAGATTTCACCTGGCAAATATGATGCTGCTCTTCTCATGGCTCAGGTATTAATTAGATGTTACTGGGGTGCCAGTAACAGAACTGCTTTGTGCTAGAGCATTCTATTTACATTTAGAGGCCATTAGATGGTGATAAGTAGATATGTGAAAATTTTTGTCATTCCTCTGACTCATAAGAAGCAGGTACTTAATGTTGAATGATTAAAATTTTCTCTAGCTGAATAATTGTTAACTAGTTTTCTTCAGAGATTTATAAGCAGATGGTAATATATATTGTAAATCTTCAGCCGTGTAAAATGCAGGTTCTCATGTTGGTAGTTCTTGAAATCTGCTGTAGCTACATAACTGGGAACAAGTATTTTAGGTACACCTTCTCCTACTAGAAGGGCTTGCCCAATGCACTTGGCTCCTGCTATTGCAATGTCTAGGATATTTATGTGTATGCAGCCTTTGCCCCACTTTGTGGAGAGTCTTTTTCCCTTTTGAACCAGTGACGTGCGGATCATCATGGAGCAATCTTACCAGCGTGCCAAGGCTCACCCTCCTTTTCAAAAGGGGGTGCAACATGAGACTTCCCAGGCTCAACCATTCTAGTTCTATCTCGCCTGGGCCACCGTCATCTTGACCAAGCTCTTAAAAGTTTGTTTGTAAAGTTCTCAAGTACTTGGATAGGTGGAACTTCTGGGTCTGAAACTAGATTCGTAAGCAGATAGTAACATATATTGTAAATCTTCAGCTGCGTCAAATGCAGGTTTTCATGTTGGTAGTTCTCGTAATCTGCTGTAGCTAGATAACCGGGAACAAGTTTTTTAGGTAAACCTTCTCCTACTAGAAGGGCTTGCCCAACACACGTGGCTCCCACCATTGCAGTGTCTTGGAGATTTATGTGTACTCAACCTTTGCCCCACTTTGTGGAGAGTCTTTTTTCATTTTTGAACCAACGACGTGCGGGTCATCATGGAGCTAGCTTACCAGTGTGCCAAGGCTCACCCTCCTTTTCAGAAGGGGGTGCAACACGAGACTTCCCAGGCTCAACCATTCTAGTTCTATCTCACCCGAGCCACTGTCATCTCGACCAAGCTTTTAAAAGTTTATTTGAAAAGTTCTCAAGTACTTGGATAGTTGAAACTTGACTGCTTTCCTTCTGGATCTGAAACTCTTCAGTAGAAAGCTCATGTTTGGATAAAAAATGTGGCTGCATGAACAGATCAGTTGGTTGTTGTTAAGGTGCCTGTATCTCTACAAGCTTCCAGTTGATTAGTACTATAGATGCTTTTACTTTTGTGAAATCACAAGCTTCTCCCTCTTACCTGCTAGAAGGCCAAGAAAGCTATCATTTAGTATTAGATACACAGATGATAAGTCGACTTCTCCACACGGAGTGTGTCACCCTCCCGCAGGGAATCCACAGGTCCGCCGGCCAAAGAAAAGGTTCATTTGCAAGGGAATTATGAGCTTGCAGGTTCCGAATCGATATTCATTATCTCAAAGCATTTTGGATAAATCACTCCAACTTAAATAACACCTGGCGCTAGCGCAGTACAAAGCTCAACTCTTTTGTGGGACATAGGATGAAGCACAGTGGAAAATAGAAAAGAATAAGTTCTAACTAACTACTCAAGTATAATCTCAAGAATGCCTTGGTATGCGATGACTATTGAAGTGGCTGTAAGTTTTCTGTATTGATATCAGGAAAGGAAAATCTAATATAGTGCAGTCACATATTTGGATATCAAGCTATCTGCTCTTTTAGTGGTTGATTTGTCCTTATGAATACCCTTCAAAGTTATTGCCACCATCCCTCTTTTTACGTGTGCACGCACAATGTTAATGTGCTTGAGCTTACTACAGCCTCTGCGCTGGGATGTATGTGTGCTGGCACACTTGCAAAGACACATGAAAGCATACTTACTCCTTCAGCTTGACTCATGAAGAGATTTTAGCATTGCTTGTTTCAATGCCTTGGTATTACTTAGCTAGGGTAATGTCTTGATACATTTGTGAGGCATCTTCTTTAGTGAAAAACTGAAGGCAGTTAATGAAATTTTAACTGATGTCTTGACAGCATTTGAACTCAGTCTCTTGTTTGACAATTTCTTCATCCATCTGCTAGAGCCAACGCGTTGTTTTAAAAAGCATTGAGCTTGAGAGCCTTAAGTACGTAAAGCAAATGGAAGAACGCAAGTGATAAAGTAGTATAGGCCATAGGCAAAGGAAGAACATATAAAAGTGCCCAAATGTAGCTATTGTAAAGTTGTGTACAAAGCTATACTTAAGGAAAAATTGGGACATTCAAACTAGTTGTTTACAAAGATTTGCATCTGTTTCGTTATTATTAGATGCTGAGTTGATTATCTCCTGTAAAAAACTTCAGGGAAATCAATTTTTATGTGTTTTGTTCCATCGTCATTTTTTTGTACTTTATCTTCAGATTCAAAAGCTGGCGCAAGAGATCAGGGAATTAACCATATCAGGTCCTGTAACCATTTTCAATGGGAACTCTAGCTCAAGTGGTACGTAAATTTTGTTAACTTGCATGTTTTCCGGATCATGATATGCATTTTTGTAGGATCATAAATCAAATAGACAGGAATAATATTGCAGAAACCTTTTCTCATTATATTGATGAGTGAACTAATTAGTACAAGCTTAGCATTACTGCTGCTGCAATCAAGGATAAACAACTTCTTCTGATAATTTTACTTATCGGACAATGTAGTATAAACCCAGTTAGTAAATGTACTGCCTTACCGATGCAACTTTCCCTCCTATATATACGTTTGCTTGTCTTACAAGAGCAGTTTGTTTGGTACGAGTATGAGATTGGTTGTAACGACATAGAAGAGTGGGGTAAACAGATTTCTGGCTCTTGAAGCTACAATGGTTGACTGACCAAACTGTCGCTTAGGAGCAAAAACAACTAGAAGCCTACTTCACATTATCCAGTCCAAGGTGTCATAATAAGATATTTACGAAATATAAGGTCCACAAAATTATACCTTAGTAGGCAGGGAAATTGGGTTCTGCACTTTTGATAACCTAGTACCCTTAGACATTCTATTATTCCAGATCAATATAGCTTATATTAGCTTCCGCTCTTCGGTTCACTCATGTGCCATGAAGTTAATTTTGCAAATATATCAAGTTTTAGGAATATGCTTTTTTCTGTTCATCACTTGAATCGATTTCTTATAGTAGGGACGTCTTGTTTTATTGATTTTACCTTACCTATGGCAAACTCCTGGGTGCATATTGCTCTGTGGGTGCATCTTGCTCTGTTTTCCAAAACATGGGTTAGTGACAGAACAGTCCCTTGGATTCTATAAACGTTTTTGCAGATTAGCCCATGTAATACCAACTTCGATTAATAAGTCCCTGTAACTTGATATACTGTTGCAAATTGACGCCAAAGCTAACTTCCATTCAAGTTTAGACATAAAATGGTTACGTGCAGTTCGCATGCCATCTTTTCAGGGGCAAAAATGAAAAATCCTTATGCATCATTATATATCCGATTTTGTCATTTGTTTTTAATTTCTTCGTTTCTCTCAGATCATGCCCACAAATTCTCTTCTAATCACCATTGCACGACCCACCTCCGCCATCCCCATTATCACCGTCGCCGTCGTTGTCACCGTCACCTTCTCTACCAAACCTCTACCACCTCCATTAATCACTGTGATCTCCCCTAATCCGCCCACCTCAACCATCATCACCTTCCTATGATCCCCTTTGATCCATGACCCCTGTTGCCGCCACCTCCATCTAACAACCCAATTCTTGGTCTCCAACCCAAAACTTTTCTCCATCACCTCTCCAACAACTCTTCCCCATCCCATCACCTTCATATCAAATTCTTACTCCAAGCTCCCCCCCCCCCCTTCTTTTGTTGACAATAGCAGATCAAGATGTAATTTACCAAAAATAGAGCTAATCGAGCTATAATTTCGATCGGATGGCTACGTACCCGATTCGCACCCCAAAATCCAGATATACTCCCTCAATGCCGTCATTCCGATGACAGGGTTGGACCAATTTGTCATTCAAGAATTGCGCGAGGACATGGTGGTGGTTGACAGAGGTATTTGCCTTCGGTGAAAGGTAACTGGGTTGGGTTTTACTTGTTGGTTAGAGGGATGGTAATGGTGGTGATGGAAAGGAAATAGAGAAACAACAGAAGATGTGAAAATTTGAATCTCGATAAGTAACGTACTTTGATTTGTATAAAGATGAGGAGGTATCAGATTGAAACTTGCTTTTGATTTGCATTTTCTTGTTAACTATCAGAATGGATGTGTTGTGCAATTTGGTGGAGGAACATGGTGGTGCGTCAGAGAGAAAGTAGAGTGGGCCAGAAATTGCTTCATTTTCCATGTGGACAATTCTTTGACATGTGGCTATCCAAGTAGATTTTTAAGTGTTGAGTCATTGCCACATAAGAAATAGACGGTTGTGGCCCTGAGAAAATGGCACGTGAGCTGCACTTTACCGTTTAAAATTGGATGGAAGTTAGTTTTTGGGTCGGTTTGTAATGGTGTATCAAGTTACAAGGGCTTATGGTTCAAAGTTCGTATTGTATGGACGCATCCGCAAAAACGTGTAAATAAAAGGGAGAGTTTTATCATTAACCCCAAAATCCATTAGATCATTGAAAATTTGGAATTTTCTGTAGACCTTGAGTTCCGCTAATTGGTACTGGAGCATATTAAACATTTTAACTGCCACAACTCATGACTATAAGCAAATTGTTAAGGTGATAGAGTGATCATTGAAGATATGGAATTTGCTGTAGCCCTTGAGTTCCACTAATTGGTACTGGAGCATACTAAACATTTTAACTGCCACAACTCATGACTATAAGCAAATTGTTAAGGTGAAAGAGTTTTTAACTGAGCAGCCTTCTGATATTTGCCCCTTTAAGCCTGAGAAAGGTTTCTGCTTAGATATCCGCCTACTAGATTGAGAGGATAGGAAACGCATTAATTACTGAATTTCGAAGACTAGAAATATCCTTTAGTTGCACATGCATAGGTCCACAATTCCCAGCCAATACCAAAAGTTTCTTTCATGAAGCATAAAAGGAAGGAGCTCCGAATGCCCTAAATCACAATTCACAGGCTTTTAGAAAGTAAATTTAGAACCGCCAGGTAAGTTTGTTTTTATACTGGAAGTCATTTTCTACTTGATTAATGAAAGTTGGCAACCATATGCATGATTTTGAATGCTCAGTGTAGGGCCGTTCATCATTAGTTTGTGTTCACTATATTCTTTATTGGTCACAATACCATCTACAGAGTATTAGTTATATGGCACAAGTTTCATGAATGCTGAGATTCAGTCCCCTCCCCCCAATTTTTGGTGCAGGAAGTTATGCTTCTTATCTAGTGCCAGCTGCAGCAATTGGGGCAATGGGATATTGTTACATGTGGTGGAAGGCAAGACTTTGCAGCTATGATGTTGCCCTCATAACAGCATAAATGTGTTCTTATTGGGTGTTTAAAATCTCTCTCCTATATCTTGCAGGGCTGGTCGTTCTCTGATGTTATGTTTGTAACAAAGCATAATATGGCAAATGCTGTTGCAAACGTGTCGAAGCAGTTGGAGCATGTACATGAATCATTGGCTGTATGTTGGATTAGCCTCAAGCCGCTGATTAATTGCTTATTTTGTTGTGGAGTGTCTTTACTTATGGTGCTTGAGCACTCTAAATTTGGGCTCTACTTCTGATTTCAGTTAACAAAGAAGCATTTGACAAAGAAGCTGGAAAACTTAGACTGGAAGCTGGATGAACAGAAGGAAACTTCTAAACTTATTGCAAATGATGTAGGTATATCTTTGCTGTTTCTGAGCTTGACAGATGTATTTGTCTAACTATCCAAATTAAGTTGCTATATCTAAGCAAGAAAAACTTGTTAATGTTATCATATTTAGCACCATAAGTCATAAGATCAGCCGAAATCTTGTTCTCACTAGAAATATCAATTAGCAGTAGTAGTTGGACTATTTTGAGAGCTGTCTGGCCTTGTTGAATGAAAGTAATAAGGAAGGGGTGGAGGAAATAGAAACTGATATTAGTTTAAAAATTAATGTCAAAGTATGTAAAATACAAGAAAATTCCCTTAATTGTAAATGGGGTTGCTCAGGCGTGCCATAACTATATGATCTCATTATACAGCGGAGTTGCAGAAGTTTTCTGTTTCTTATTTCATATTATTGCCTCCTCCGCCCGGGCCCCAACACTCCCACACCAGAAGGGCACCAGTGCACGGGCTACGGTTTTGTGGCATGACTTGGAGAAGTTTTCTGTTTCGTAGTTCATATTATTGCCTCCTCCCCCCGGCTCCCAACACACCCACACCAAAAGGGCACCAATGCACTGGCTCCCTTTTTGTGGAGAAGAGGCTTTTGTGTTTGTATAGGACGGCCTCCCAGTCATGTAGTAAGGTTGCATACCTTCACTGGCCACTTTTATGGAGACGCTGTTTCTGCGTTTTGAAATTAATCTGTAGGTCATAATGGAATAATCTTACGTTGAATATCACAAAAGGTGGGACCTTCTTCCTTTATAAGGTGTTCAACATTGGCTGGAGATAAGAAGAGGAGAATGATGATGGAAGAACTAGCATCAGAATACATGTACATCTATAGTTCAGTACACTTGTAACTTCACAGTTCTTTCTTTGCAGGTAAATGAGGCAAAAGCCAGCCTTAATCAAATTGGTTACGACATAGAAATAATTCATCAAATGGTGTCTGGAATGGTGAGTTTTTGCAGTCAATTGGATTAGGATGACGACACGGGTTCTTTAGTCAATAGTAACGTTATGTCGATTAACTTAACAGGAAGGGAAACTTGAGGTTCTTGAAGGCAAACAGGTTATGTCCTGTCTCTATGCCTTATGAGCTAGTAAGAAGATCAACTTATTTATTGGCCTTTCTTATCTGATCTCCTTGGTTTTGCGTCTTACAGGACATGACTAATTCAGGTCTTGGGTATCTGTGCCAAGCAGCTGGTGGCATTAAAGATGGGAGAAATGCTACCATTGTTCAGGTAAATTGTACTTTCAGGAGATTCTTGGTGCAACAATACCTGCACTGCACGGTTTTTTCCCCAAGTATCACTTCTCACGATTTTTGTTTCCTCTGCAAAAACCAAATAAGCTGCTCACCACCTGTTCGCTGCATCGGCATGTTTCTAGCCACTGATCTAATACCCTCGCGGATCCAATAGCAGGTTCTGAGACCTATGACCATGCTCATGACACCAAGCTTTGAGTAGCCCTGGTCATGCCTAAAATTGGAGTAAATTTTGCATGGCCCCTAGTCCTGACCATCTAAGACTGTTGGATCAGGGGGGCTGATGTGATAGGAGGAGGGGCTAAGGGGGGACATGTTTTTTTTTTTTGTTATACATCCGGCAGTCCTAGACGGTCGGGACCATTGGTCCTGGACCGAGTGGATGCCTCCTGCCATGCCACGTTATTCTTGGGAGTATAGTGCAGCATTTCCTGGCTTGGTTTTCGCCTTTAACCCCTGTTAAGGTTTACTGGTAATTACGTACATGGAGGGTATTTGCATAAAATCACCCCTTTTACGGCGTGGCCTGTGCTATGCACATGGTTTTAGATTAGACATCCTTTAGTTCAACTTATTTCCTCTTCATTCTACTAGTCAAGGAGACTGGGGAAGCCTTCCCTTGTCTTCCGCCCATTTTTGTTTGTTTGTTTGTTTTTTTTTTTTGTGTTTTAGCTCCCAGTTTTTAGGCTGCTATGGGGGGTTGATGTTGGAGCTTCTATTTTAACATAATTTAAGCCATAAACTCAAGTGCTCTTGTTAGTGTTGTATCCTCTGGCAGAAACTGTTGGTTTGTCACCTGTGAGGACGAAGATAAGGACCAAGTCCCGAAAGTATCATGAGTGGTTGGTAAATGGTGGTCTAGGTAGCGCGGACACGGTGTCGGTGTCGGACACCGACACCGGACACCGCAATTTCCAAAAGATCAAATTTTGGACACTGCAGGACACCGCTATTTTTTAATATATATTTTTTATTATTTTAATAATAATAATAATAATAAAAAAAATATATATATATCAAATATATTCCACAATCTAAAATAACAAACAGTAATGAAAAATTTTCAAGGAATTCAAATATAAGTCATAATTTATTTGGTCAATATTTATTTAATCCAATATACTGGAAATGCAATGACAAAGGGAGAACAGAAAAAAAAAGAAACGAAAGAAATGAGAGGACAAAGGGAGAAAAGAAAAAAGAAAAGGAAAGAAACGAGAGGACTAAGGGAGAAAAGAAAAAAGAACAAGAAAGAAACGAGAGGGAGTGAGGGAAAGGAGACGAGATGAGGATAAGATAAGAAAGAGATCTGTGGGTCAGCGACAGTGGCGGAGGACCTCTGGCGACGGTGACGGCGACAACGGCAGCAGCTGGCTTCTCTTCCTTCGGTGACTGTAGCCGTCAGATTCGTTGGCTTAGGCTTCGGATCTCCGTCGACTGGGCTCCGGCGACTCCGGCAACACCGGCAACAACCTTGATGTGGTCGGCAGACAGCTGCCTTGAGGTGAGAGAGAAGAAGACGGTAATAGTTCAAAAAATATGAAATTGGCCTCAAACGGCCTGACACTGCTCCATGCCGTGTCCGACACTCGTCGATGAAGTGTTCGACACGGTGTCGGAAATTAAAAAAAAAAATTCCGACACCGATTAGCTGTGTCCGACAAGTGTCAGCCGGTGTCTGGAGGGTGTCGGGGTGTCCGTCCGTTTAGGACACCATACTTCGACCTAGGAGAGGTATCCGTGCTACCTAGATGGTGATCTTTGTTTTGTGCATGTCCACAAGTTTAGCATGATGCCTCCCCCCTCTTTGTCCTATCGCTGCTCCTCAAGCGGATTAGTGGACTGTCTTCTTGTGTGGCGAGAATAGGTTTCTTTTTCCGTTACTTCATCAGGAATTAGTTGTTAAAAGAACAGATACTATCAAAACTGTCATTATATGCTTTCTTTCAGGCATCATTTTGAATCTCCCTGGTCTTTGTGTACCAAGATACCTTACTGAGGTGTATATTGTTATGGGTTTGGACAGGACATTGGGGCTAAGCTAATAGACCAATCAACAGTTACTTATGAAGAACAATCGCTGAAGGTCAGTGAATTGAACTTGATCTACTTGATGGGATTACGAGTCCACTTCTTATGGCTGACAGGGTCCAGTATTGTTTTTCCAGGGGCTTCAGTTCATTGCTGATTCCAATGAGTCAAGTGCAGTAGAGAAATTAATGATAAACACGAGAAAGAAGAATCTTGGTGATAGTCCTGCCAAGAGTTTTCCAAAGATAAAAGCAAAAATCTACAGGCCTTGTCCCGTTGGTTTGTCACTGACCCGCGACATCCTGGGTTCAGACTCGTGATCCCAATCTTCCCCTGCCCAATACTTTGCCTTCCTCGCAAAAATATATGGAGCGGTGATCTACATCTGGAACACTCTTCCATCGAATTATATGCTCCATGTTCATGTCTGTTGCCATCGATAAAGCAATTCTTTGGGGAGTTGAAGTGTCTTCCCCTGTCTAATAAACCACACGGTGTTTGCATGCCGTTAATACGTGTTTTCCTGAAGCTGTGCATATATATATATTCAAGTAATGCGCAAACATGTACTCGTGTTACTGGGTTAGATGTATTGATTGAATCAGCATTCAGCTTTATGATGATGAGGTGATCTGTAAGCATGAAGCATGCAGGTTAAGCTTAATTGAAGCGTCATATCTTCCATAAACATTTTGTTCTTGATTAGACGATCCACGGAAATATTCAACAGAGTGAAGGTTCATAGATTGGACCAGCGGCGTGTAGTGAAAATCCGTTTTAATTTTGTTGACTTCATCTGCTCAGCGAAATGGAGAGTAGCGGCCGCTAACCAGCCCCCTAAAAGGGAAGAAAGCTATTGACCCAATCTGTTGGGATGTTTAGCTCCAATCAAACTAGCCCGTAGAGGCCATGCAAATAAAGTACCCAACAGTAGAAGAAAAACTCATATCAAGCGCTGCAACACTCTGGAAATCCCTTTTGACTGTCTCCGCGAAGTTCTTGGAGGATAGATTCGTCTTGCAATTGGTTTGAATTTAGAGAGCACGAAGTCAAACTAAGGCCAATGCTTACGTGTTCAACGTCAAAAACGAACCAAAGTCATATGAAACCTAAATGATAGTAAATACATGAGTCTTTAAGTTTGTAGCAAGTCTTTACGAACTTGCTACGACCCTAACTGAAAAGTGAACACTGAGAGGTACGATAATGATCTTAAACATTAGGAGATGAAGTATGTAACTATAGCATTTCTTGGTTGCTCAAACTAGAGCAAACTACATCCTCAGCTCTCTACGGAGACTTTTTTTCCCAAAGAAAAGGAATTTTTTTTTTTTTTGATAATAGCATAATTTTCTAGAAATATGCCAACCATAAGTCTTTGGTGCTCAAATTATACTTAACTAATTTAACTTTTTTGAAAGGTTCGATTTGTAAACATCAACTGGTAAGAAATGGTTGGGCTGCAAATTTGTTCCTCCTTAAGCAAGGGATAGCTCGTCTGTATCTCGAAGATAAAATTGCAAGCAATAGATTTCAATTCAAAAAAAGAAAAAAGAAAAGGAAGAGTCAATATAAGTTTATGAAAATTGGCTTACACAAAAGTAAAGAAACGAATTCTACTTCATATTCTGTCTTCCAGATTTTGCTGGATTATAAGTTTTCAAAGATTTTTACAGGAATAAAAACATTGAAAGAAATTTAGATTTTCTAGAAATTCTAATATAAAATCAATATGTAAAAGGGTTAAAAATTGTTTTAACCTCACAATTATTATTATTATTATTATTATTTTAACGTTTTTAGCTTTAGACATGGTGAAAATCCTTTTCCTTGTTGCACAAGTCAGTTCTGCAATAGGAACTCGAGTTCCATTACGAAAGTATCTCAAATTCTATACTGCAAAGGCTTACCTTAATAGTTTTAAGTTTATTCATGGTAGGAATCCTTAACCCTGTTGGATCTTCAACAATGCTGCACCTCTATATATACATTGCTCCCCATAGAAATTCTCCTCTTACCCAGATTCTGAAGGCTTAATCTTATGCGCTAGCTACTGGGTTAACTGAAAACCTTGTGTCGGCATCTTCAACTGGTCGAGTACCTAAAGGCCCTTGCTTTCTGTGAGCCGTTAGTCCTTTACTCTCTTACAGAGTAAAAGTAGCGCCCCTTGTTCAGGAGTTCCCTTGCTACGACCTCACAGCAACAGTCGGACAAGTATATATCGAGATCAAGAAGTCTCGACTTTGCGTTATTAAGCAAACTGTACTTCTTTCAAGATGTTGAATAAGTGGTGGTTGACGATGGATGAGGTGAAAGATATTGAGGTCGGCGATGATTGGTCCTCATTGGATGTCTTGACCGCAGTAGTTGCCTACGATTTATTACACCAGCAACGAGAGGCAGATGGAACCACTGTATCTGAGAAAAGGGATGTTTCTGTTGCATCGTGCACGAAGAGAGATGAAGAATATCGTCTTGATCCAAGTCTTTCTCACCCCGTGGCGCTTGATATCTACAACGAAGAGCAAAAGTTTATGGAGAGAGGTCAAGGAGATCCTTTACATTGTTGGAAGAGCGCTGCGCTTGACATATCCAAGGGCGATAGAATTTTAATGGGCAGAAAGTTGCAGAAGGAGCCTATATTGGTGACGCATAAGGGAGATGGATTGACCAAGGAAGATAGGATGAAGAAAGAAAAGTCACTCAAGAGCCATGTCTTTGAAGAAAACAATAACAAAAATTCAATTATTCCAGTTAGGAACAGAAACGCGTTGAAGCGTGCTAGGTCTCAGTTCAGTAGCAGTAGTGAAAGTGGAGGAGAAGTAAAAGCTAGCACCAAGCAAAAGATGAAAAAGAAGATGAAGTATGATGAGGACAATCATAAGCGTATCAGAGGGACGAAAAATGAAATATTTGAGGGTCTCGATCAAACAGCCGAAATTCCTATAGATGTCGAGAATAAAATTATTGGTATGGGGGGTACAGACGTGAAGTTGGTGATTCAAAAGAAATTGTTTGCGACGGATGTTCGTAAGAGTAACAACCGGCTTTCGATCCCAGTGAGTAAAGCCGACAAGGAGTTTCTGACGGAGGATGAGAAGAAGTTCCTGGGAGGCCACAACGGGAAGAATGTGGAGGCCATGGATGTGGTGTTGATTGATACGTTGCTCAACGAACATCGTGTGAGTTTTAGGAGGTGGGACATGAAGAAGAACAAGGGGAAATGCAGTTCCTCTTACGTGTTGGCGCAAACGTGGAATGATATTAGGGAGCAGAATCATCTTCTACAGGAGCAGGTAATACAACTTTGGGCGTTCCGTGTGGATGGTGCACTGCGGTTTGCGTTGGTTAGGCTTCCGACACAAGTGGGGATGGCAGCAGCAGAGGCAACAGCGATGCAAGTAGCAGCCGTGCCTCAACATCATCTAATCCTCCACCTGATTCTGATGGCCTCACCTAGATTTCTCTAGTATGGTTTCCTTATTTGGTTTGTTTAGTTGCTCATTTGATTTTGGTGCATGGACAATTCTGGATTTTTTTTTTTTGGGTAACGGTAATTGTTTGAGTTCAAACCAAATGAACAAGATCTCTTACAACAAGGCATACAGCCCTTATTTAGCCAAAATGCATCTAAGCAAGATTATAGACTTGATATCAGCAAACTAATGCAGTAGTTGAATTTGATTATGGGCAGCAGATCCACATAGAACACAAGTGGGATCAACCAAAATCTTATTAGTTTGGAATGTGATCATGGGAACTCATGGTTACTGCCATGGGTGCTCGTGATCACTAGTCCACATATATTGGTCGAAGATTCAACACTTGGCCTCTGTGATGAAGATGGTAATTTGTGGGTGCAGGTTTGATGATTTTTATTGGCTTTCAGTTATTATCTTTTTGTACGCGCTGATCCGTCTAAACCTGTAATTGGATGAATTTTTTTTGCTGATCCTTTGAAATTTGTAATTTGTTGAAATTGCCACATGGTGCTGTTAATCGAAATGAATCAACGAATATGTTATGTGTTAATAAATTGGGTCAGTGGATCAATTATCCGCCCACTAACAGATAATGTGTATTTGTTAGTTTGGATAAATACAGTTATTTAGAGAATATTTATCTCTTAAGTGTTTGAGATAAATACAATATTTATCTCCTAAGAGTTGGAGGTAAAGCCAGTCTCTAATTGTATCTCTATATAAAGGCTAGAGATATCCCAATAAATTAACAAGTCAATAGTAATAACCCTCTCTCTATAGCATTCTCTCTAGAGCAATCACCAAGCTCTAGGATTTGGTTCGTGAACGAAGAACTCGACTCTAGTAGCCGTTTTCGTACCTGCGAAAAAGATCAAGCGTGTTGGAGGCTCGTAACAACAAGGATCCTACGTCGGAATTTTCGGAGACTTCGTACGGTATGTTTTCGAACCCATTACGTGTTACGTGGTAGCACAATAATTGTTGTAATCGTTTCAACATTGGTATCAGAGCATGATTACTTGTTGATTCGCCTTTAACATGCTAGAATAAATAATGTGCATGTTGCGATTTTTTCCGGATACATGATCGAGACCCATTACAAAAATTCAAAATTTATTGAGCATGTTTTTCTGAAAATAATTATATGTTTTTATTCTCCTATGGTTGAGGATGAAATCCGTAAAATTTCGTGATTTTTGGATGCATGGTTTGTGAGAAATCATGATTTTATTTTTCAAGAAAACTGTGATTTTTTCGAATTTTGGGACTCAAATTCGGAGCATGATATTCAATTTTTATCATGATCGGTTGGTACATAATTAATCTATGTCGCATAAGCTTTCCAACGATATATCATACGCATTATTTGGCTTAAAAACGAGAGAGATATGGCCTTTGAAAGTTGGCATCACGACAAGGCGGCGCTGAGATAATTAGGGTTTTCCTATGAAGAAGATGAACAGTGTTACACGCGTACCACGCGCCCAAGCCGAGCCGCAGACGCTCTCCACGCGCCAAGAAGCGTCGCACGCGCGAGTCACGCGCCGAGTCAGCCGACCACGCGCCGCACGCGCGCAAGCCGCGCCGTGATGAGTCGTCATGCGCTCCACGCGCCCGCGCGCGTGCTTCACACTCGCCTGCTCCAAGAACCGCTGCGCTGTCCCACACGCACGGTGGCGCGTGGAGGCGCGTGCGGACTGTTTTTTGGCCGGTGTTTTTTCACCGCCGGCGAGTGGAGCCTTGTCGTGCCTTCTGAAAATTTTCAATGGTGTTGAATTACCTTTATACCCTCTGTGTGTGTTCTATTTAATTTGTAAACGACTTTTTCTATGGAAAATTAACTTTAAAATTTTGATTTATACACACAGAATTTTTTATTTAATTTCAGAGGGTATATTAGGGTTAAATTTACTGTTTGTCATTTTTTTAAGAATTTATCTCTCGATTTTTGGTCATTAGTGAGTATTTTTGTGGTACTTTTGTGGTTTCCAAAAGTACGAATAATGCGTAAATATTATTTTTTGCACTTCGTGAGTAGCAATAAATATTTTTGGAGAGTTATATGACATAGATAAATTATGTCTAATTTGTTACATGCTTGCCTTGATTTGTGTTATGGTTTAAATATACTTTTGAGGTATATTTGTTGGGTTTTTGGTAAATCCACACTTTTAAACCATTTATATTTTCAAGGCCCTTGTCGCCCATTTTCCTTGGGAGGAGAATGTGACCTATTCATCCATTTTATTACCCTTTAACTGGTTATTTGAGCATGCTAGTTTTAGGTTAAATGGATGGATATTAGATTGGCATTCTAAAGAAACTTATGTTTAATGTGTTTACTCTTGTTTTAAGAAAATTCTTTTGAGAATAATGTGTTGTGCGGCATCTCCATTTGTTTATTGGAGTAGTTTGTAGTAGGATTCTCAAAGATGTTGTATTCCACTATTTTCCTGTATATTTCCAGAAAGCCTTGTACGGGGATGTAATTTCGCACGCACATTATTCAAGACAGAATTTTCTTAGCATAAGTTATTAGAATGCCAATGAGGCTCAATGGAGTCCTTGCACACTTTATTGCATGGTGCAATTTTATATTATTCTAAATTATCATGTGGATGATTTATTATATTGTGGCTTATATGATGATGAAATTTATTGCGAAAAATTACTTGAAAAATATTTTTCCCAACTCACATACATGGGAGATGATTACGAGCTTAGCAGATTTTTGATTTCATGATGTGAGGAAGGATTATGTTTTTCATTTGAATTTTTTGAAATAAATAGAAGGATGTATAATTAATGTCTTTTCCTTGCGCAATCTAATGTAGTGAATATAATGGCCACCAAGAATGTCATAGCTGATCTCGTTAAGGGTGAGAAACTTAACGGAGATAATTATGACGTTTGGCACAAAAAGATGAAATTCATGCTGAACGAACAAGAGCTCGAGGAGCACTTGACCAAGGAGATGGTCGCGCCAACTGAGGCGCAACCCCTAAGAGACCACACTGCCTACCAGAAATGGAATCAGAAAGATCGTAGTGCGCGCTACACCTTGTTGAGCAGCTTGCAAAATGATCTAATTGGGCAGTATGATGAACTTCCAACTTGCAAAGCTTTATGGGATCAGCTCAAGTTCTCTTTTGGTGGAACCTCAACTACGCGGCTTCGTAGCCTTGTGATTAAGTTTGAGGAGTACACAAAAGACCCTAAGCATACCATGAGTGAACATCTAAGGGTGATGTCCAATATGATTGGTAAGCTAAGGGATGCTGGCCATGCGCTCACAGATGAGCAGCAAGTCAGAGCTGTCATAAGGTCCCTTCCTGCCTCGTGGGCCAATATGAAACAGATATTGACCCACAGTGAAAACATCAAGAACTTTTCTGATGTTTCACAGCATGTCATCCTTGAGGACGAGACTCGAGATACTGACAAGACCCTTGCTTATGTCGCCCAAGGGGGATCGCGCAATGCAAATGGCAAGCGCGGAAGACAAAGTAAGAAAGGTAAGAAAGGCGAGGCTAGCACTTCTGCGCCAAAGGAAGGAAAAATGAAGAAACGCAAGAGAGGAAAACATGGTGGGAAAAAGGATCTGTCTAAAGTTAAATGCTTCAACTGTCAACAGAAAGGACACTTCGCTCGTGATTGCACTGAGCCGAAGAAGGTACTTTCAGAATCTCTCTCTCAGTTATATGTTTCCTCACATGTGATGGTTGCTCATTCCCAACCTGTGTGGTTTGTGGATACAGGTGCAACAAAACATGTAGCACGTGATCGAGAGGGGTTCGTAGATTATCACCGGATTCCAGCGGGTAGCAAACATATCTTCATGGGAAACAATAGCTCCGAAGAGGTGCTAGGGGTTGGTTCTTACCAGCTCAAGTTGCGCACTCGGCGCACATTGATTCTTGAGGATGTGCGATATGCACCCACTGTTCGGCTTAATCTACTTTCAGTTACTGCTTTATTAGACAGTGGTTTTTCCTTTATTTTTAAGGGTAATAAGTTGGATATCTTTTTGGATGATGTTTTGTTCGGACATGGTTTTCCATGAATAGTCTTTTTCAATTGGATTTAAATGATTCACAGTCCTCTTATTCTTATGTTGTGAATGATAATATTGTGAATGATTCTACCACCTGGCATGCAAGACTGGGCCACATAGGCCAAGATAGGATGACTCGTTTGGCTAGAGAAGGCCTTTTGGGCCCACTCGCAAGAGTCAATCTACAAACTTGTGAGGCTTGTTTGGCCGGTAAAGCATGCAGGAAGCCTTTTTGGAAAGGCTGTGAGAGCAACTCAACCACTTGAGCTAGTTCACTCTGACATATGCGGACCTATGAGTGTAAAGGCACGCCATGGCGCCTCTTATTTCCTTACACTGATAGACGATTATATGCGATATGGTTATGTGTATCTGATATCTCACCGCTATGAAGCTTTGGACTGTTTCAAACGCTTTGTAGCTAAGGTTGAGAATCAGAAATAGAAGAATTTAAAAACTCTTCGCACTGACCGAGGAGGCGAATATTTGTCAGATCACTTTAAGAAGTTTTGTGAGGAAAAAGGGATACGCAGGCAACTTACTATTCCTAATACTCCACAACAAAATGGCGTTGCGGAAAGAAGGAATAGAACATTGTTAGACATGGTTAGGTCTATGATGGCGCAAGCAAACCTCCCAATATCTTTTTGGGGGGATGCTCTTTTGACTGCAGCCTATATACTTAATCGAGTGCCTTCACAATCAGTCAAGTCCACCCCATATGAGCTTTGGAATGGCCAAAAGCCAAATTTGGATAACTTGCGCCCATGGGGCTCAGCAGGTTATGTTCACAGTATTTCTCATAAGTATGGGAAACTAGGGCCTAGAGCTAAAAAGAGTATCTTCTTGAGGTATTCTGAAAACTCTAAAGGCTATGTGATGTATGGTGAACATCCAAATGGTGGAAAGACTGAAATAGAGTCTCGTGATGTCGATTTCATAGAGAATGATTTTCCTAGCATTGGAGACGCAAGTAAGAATCTTGACCTCTATGAGTTAGAGGAAGTTGAAGCCACTTTACCATCTCCAAGCGAAGGTGGGGATTAGTTCCTCATCCTGTTGTCGCTGAAGATAGTATAAGTGATCTTCAACCCAGTGGAGCATCCTAGACAGTGGGAACACACCATCAGGTCAACAAGATTCTCAACTGCGTAGAGGTACATGAGGAAGAGTTCCACGTCGTCGTTTTGAAATTGACGGTGAAATTCTTATGTGCACTCCAACTGATGAAGATGAGCCCACTTCTATGGAAGAAGCCTTATCTTCACCTGCTAGTAATGAGTGGATGGCTGCAATGAAAGATGAGTTGAGCTCAATGGAGAAGAATCAGGTCTGGGAGTTGGTTGACCTTCCGCCAGGGCGCAAGACTGTTGGAAACAAGTGGGTTTTAAAAGTCAAGCGCAAGGCAGACGGGTCAATTGACAAGTATAAGGCACGTCTTGTGGCGAAAGGCTATACCCAACTGCGGGGTGTGGACTATGAAGACACTTTCTCCCCAGTGCAAGGCAGACGGGTCAATTGACAAGTATAAGGCACGTCTTGTGGCGAAAGGCTATACCCAACTGCGGGGTGTGGACTATGAAGACACTTTCTTCTCCCCAGTGGTGAGATTTGCTTCAATTCGCCTGATCCTAGCTATTGTCGCCCAGCAGGATTTAGAAAATTTTCATATGGATGTTAAGACTGCGTTTCTCAATGGAGAACTAGACGAAGAGATTTATATGGCTCAACCTGAGGGTTTTGAGGTCAAGGGACATGAGCGCAAAGTTTGCCGGCTCAAACGTTCTATATATGGTCTCAAACAATCGTCTAGGCAGTGGTACTTTAAGTTTCATCATGCAATTACCTCTATAGGTTTTGAAATGATTGAACAAGACCATTGCGTTTACGTAAAATGATCCAAGAAAAATATTCTGATCCTTTCTTTGTATGTGGATGACATTCTTTTAGCTGGGAATGACATGAGTTCCATTGTCGCCACTAAGCAGTGGCTGTCCTCAATTTTTGAGATGAAGGACATGGGAGAAGCTAATTATGTGCTCGGGGTTAAAATCATACGTGATCGTCCAAAGAAACTTCTCGGTTTGTCTCAAGAGACATATATCAAGAAGGTCATTGAACGATTTCGTATGCATAACTCAAAACCCGTAGACACTCCAATGGACAAGGCGGTACTTTAACAACAGACCAATGCCCAAAGAATGATGAGGAAAAGAATCGGATGTCCAAAGTGCCTTACGCGGCTGCAGTTGGGAGTCTGATGTACGCTATGTTGTGTACGCGTCCAGACATCTGCTTTGCCGTTGGAATGGTGAGTCGTTATCAGAGTAATCCTGGACCCGCTCATTGGAATGCGGTGAAGAGGATTCTTCGATACTTACGTGGAACCACTGATCTCGTCCTGTGCTATCATGGTGGAGACTTGAGATTGAGAGTATACAGCGATGCTGATTGGGGCGCTGATAGAGATGAGCGCATATCCACTTCAGGTGGAGCTATCTCTTGGTACAGCAAGAAAAAGTCTTGCATCGCCCTATCCACGATAGAGTCGGAGTATGTTGCTTGTTCAGCAACAGTCCAGGAACTGTTTGGTTGAGGTCATTCTTACAGGCTCTAGGGGTTACAGCTCATGCAGATGAGTCTGTCACTATTCACTGTGTCAATACAGCTACCCTAGATTTTGTAACGGACCCCAAATATCAAACACATATGCTTTCGTTATCACTTCATTAGAACTTTAGTTGCGCAAGGAGAGGTGTCCATGAAACATATACCTACTGGCAGAATGGTGGCTGATCCTTTGACTAAGCCCATTGCTAGAGATGTTTTCCTTTCTCACATTAGGAGTATGGGACTACGTAGGTTTTGATATGTTTATGGCATCTTATGTACTTGACATTATTTATAACATTAAATTTTCGTTCCTTAATTTGAGTTTATTTTGGAATGAATGGATAATCTTTGTGATTACATATACATCCTTATTGAGAGTGTCACCAGGCTCGAATTGACCCACTCACACGGGTAATTCACCTTGGCGCTAAGATAGCGAGCAAGATGAGACATAATTGTCTTAAGCGCCAAGTGGGCGAATAAGATGATATAGCTTATAAAGCAAACATGTCGCCTTAGTTGGAGCTAAGATGAGACCTAAAACATGTAGGTCGATCATAGAGTATCTCCACAACTCTATGTAGCATGTTTACAGCCGAATGTGAGATTTCAGGCAGGCACTATGAGAGTGACTGGGTTGAAAAACTCAGGTTAGGCGCTTGTACAGCGACTAGACTTAGGCTTCGTTTGACAAATTTTTTTTTTATTTTCAGTTTTTAAAGAGCAGCTTAATTTTTTTTTTTATAAAAACAAGTGGGTGTTTGATAACCCCTTTTTTTTTTAGGTTTCTTTTTTTGGTGTTTGGTAACCCTTTTTATTTTGACTTTTTTTTTTGGTGGTTTGCGGTGGCGGTGGTGGGGCGTAGCGGTGGTCGACGGTGGTGGTGGTGGTGGTGGCCGACGGCCGGAGGTGGCTGCCGGCAGTCACCGGCGGTGGTGGCCGGCGGCCGGAGGTGGCTGCCGGCAGTCTCCGGCGGTGGTCGTCTGCGGCCGGAGGTGGCTGCCGGCAGTCACCGGCGGTGGTCGCCGGCGGCCGGAGGTGGCTGCCGGCAGTCTCCGGCGGTGGTCGCCGGCGGCCGGAGGTGGCTGCCGGCAGTCTCCGGCGGTGGTCGCCGGCGGCCGGAGGTGGCTGCCGACAGTCTCCGGCGGTGGCTGCCGGCGGCCGGAAGTGGCTGCCGACAGTCTCCGGCGGTGGCTGCCGGCGGCCGGAGGTGGCTGCCGGTGGTCGCCGGCGGCCGGAGGTGGTTGTCGGCAGTCTCCGGCGGTGGTCGCCGGCGGCCGGAGGTGGCTGCCGACGACCCGCAGTCTCCGGCGGCGGTCGCCTGAGGTGGCTACCGGCGGTGGGAGGGTGGTGGTGGTGGTCGAAAAAAAAAACCAAAAGTGAAAAAAAAAAACCAATTTTTGGAGTTTTTTTTTTTACTCTGCAGTTTAAAAACTGGTTTTTTAAATTGAAAAAAAAATGGTTACCAAATGCTCCTTTTTTCAGTTTTTAAAACTGAAAAAAAAAGAGGGAAAAAAAGAGTGTCAAACGGGGCCTTAGATTCGTATGGCGTATTTATACATTTATGTGACACGCCCTTGCGGGTTACGCCATAGCATGCAAATCATACTGCATGTGCTAAATGCAGACCGACAGTGGGAGTGACGGATGAATCCCTGCTTCGTCACTGTGTGAGCCACTTGGATCGAAATTTTTTGATCCTATGTAGTACCCTTCTCACCTTAGACTATGTCATGAAGAGGATACTCAATGTCGCTACTTTAGCATGTACCCTTGGATCATGGATGATGCGGTCTCGCGGGGCATGTCTAGGAAAGCGGTTGGGTCTAATTGGAATGACATGAGGGCTTTGGGAAGAAAGTTCAATATTACATCATGTTGTGTGATTCATAGCCTGGGCGACTTTGTCAATTTTCGTTTCGATATGAGTCATGAATACATAACATATGAGAGGTTTAACACTGCTCACTATGAGAGATTTGAGAGTGTTTAATCTGGTGTAGTTGAACTATCTGGGGTACATACGAGATTTATTGGAGTGATGTATTGTGTTAGTTTGGTGATAACTTAATACAATACTCCTCAACTGGACATCCTTTCTCGTAGGTCGCACGTTCCATTTCCTGTATGAGGAGATGAGTGGACGAGAGATAAAGAGGGACTGTACGATTTATTTGCCCTGTCTGTGGGCGAGTGGGAGCTGTTAATAAATTGGGTCAGTGGACCAATTATTCGCCCACTAACAGATAATGTGTATTTGTTAGTTTGGATAAATACAGTTATTTAGAGAATATTTATCTCTTAAGTGTTTGAGATAAATACAATATTTATCTCCTAAGAGTTGGAGGTAAAGCCAGTCTCTAATTGTATCTCTATATAAAGGCTAGAGATATCCCAATAAATTAACAAGTCAATAGTAATAACCCTCTCTCTATAGCACTCTCTCTAGAGCAATCACCAAGCTCTAGGATTTGGTTCGTGAACGAAGAACTCGACTCTAGTAGCCGTTTTCGTACCTGCGAAAAAGATCAAGCGTGTTGGAGGCTCGTAACAACAAGGATCCTACGTCGGAATTTTCGGAGACTTCGTACGGTATGTTTTCGAACCCATTACGTGTTACGTGGTAGCACAATAATTGTTGTAATCGTTTCAACATTATGAAAAATTCTTTGCATTTTGAATCATGATCATAAGCCTAATCTACGGTAGCATGGTCTGAATCATTAATAGTTCTAAACGAGTAAATAGTTGCTTTGATTAGCTGAACTTCTTGAAGAAGTGGGAAGTAAAGCGCAATAGCTACTAACTAGAGGAGATAATACTCTTTAACCAAACGAGAAATGCAATTCAAATTTGTGATGCTACAGTCCCAGAAGCACAAAACAGGGAAGGCATATGAAGTTAAGATTACTCCGAACCAAACAAATAAACACTGTAGGCAATTGGACTGAACAGACACTTGTTGCAGACAAACAAGCCTATAAACGAAGAGCGAATGAAAGACACCACAATCCATTACCCAAATTGAACAAGCAGAAAACTGTCATCAAACACTGCAACAGTATGGAAGGGCAGGGCAGGGAAAATTTTGTTGAGAAAGCATACTAAAGGTTCTGGAACTTCCGGTAGCACTTATGCCAGCTGGTCTGGTTCCGATGGTTGATGAGATAGTTGTAGAGGTTTCAATGGGCGGGGCTTGGGCCGGCCCGCCTCGGCCCAGTTAGCCTAAGTGGAAGTCCGGGCCTTTCGGGTCTAGGGCCATGGAAAGAGGGCTGGGCCCCGACCTGGGCCCAAGATTGGGATATGGAAGCCCTGTCCAAGCCTAAGCCCTAGGCCCTAACTTTAGGGCCGGGCTTAATTTTTTTTTATATCTAGTTTTGTGTTAGGAAAATATCGATCTATTCTATTCTATTTTTAAAAAAGTGAAAAAAAATATCTATTCTATTTTTCTCAAGTGCATTGTTTATTTTAAACACACTTTTTCATGTGGCACAGTAAAATTATGTATCAGATATAACTCTACTTGTATCAGGGGAAAAAGAATACTATGAAAAGCAGTTTGCGACGTTGAGGTCCTTTGAGGAAATTGACTCTCTAAATTCTCCCAATGTCATTGCTGAAGAGCTAGATCTAGAGAAGACGCGCGGCATGAATCATCTTAAATTATAGGTGAAAACCACATAGGGGCAAATTTAGGGCCAAAGGGCCGCCAGATTAAGGCCAAAACCGGGCCGATCCGGGCCGACCCTAAAAAAGCCCGGGCTAGACCCTAAAAATGGCTGGATAAAATGTGAAGAAAAATAGGCCTGGCCTTAACCCTTAACCCTGGACCAAGGCCCTACAGTTTAGGACCAACACTATTCCCCTTTAAGGCCGGGCCAGCCCGGCCCGCGGGCGCCCGACCCTTTTGACATCTCTAGATAGTTGTCAACATGATCACACAAAACACAAGCACCACCTTGAGCACAAGTTAAAGAAGCTTCCCCATTTTAATGAACTATTTAGAGGTTAGAGGAGCCAAGTCTACTACTTAAAGATGGCATGGGGGATGGATGCAACTAGCTATAATTAATAAGACAAATTTTGGTGATTACTACCGGCTATTCGTGCTATTGCAGTATTTTAGGTAGCGTTTGGTAATTAACACTTTCAGTTTTCAAAAAAATAAAAATAAAAAGCAGTTTAATTTTTTTCTTACAAAAACAAGTAGGTGTTTGATTACTCAGTTTTTATTTTGAGTCTTTTTTCTTTTGGGTTTTTGATTACCTAGTTTTTATTTTGAGTTTTTTTTTTTCTTTTGGGTGTTTAATTACTCAGTTTTTATTTTGAATTTTTTCTTTGGTGTGATTTGCGGTGGCGGTGGCCGCAGGCAGTCACCGGCGGTGGGCAGTGGCTGCCAGCGGTGGAAGGGTGGTGGTTTCAAAATAAAAACCAAAACTAAAAATCGAAACTCATTTTTGAAATTTTCAAAAACAACTCTAGTTTTTAAACTGAAGAAAAAAAACGAAAACTGTGCGTCAAATGCGTTTATTTTTTCTAATTTACAAAACTGAAAAAAAAAAATCTTTGTTAAAGGGAGCCTTAGTTTTGAAAGTTACCTAGGTATTGCTTGAAACGTTTATCTAGCCAAGATCAAATTGGAGTCATAACCTGTACAAGGGCAGCTCAACTGCATTTCAAGTAGGTCCTAGTTCAAACTGTGATAGTTGAAGTTTGGTCGGAATTCATCTTTGGAGTCATGACATATTTACATGCATGCAGATCTCTTTTTCTTTCCTGCCATATCAAACAATCTCTTCTTGAACATTGTTATTTAGCTGCTATTAAAGTTGTCTGCATATTTGAGCTTAAAAAAACCACATATGGATTTAAGATAGAAGAATGAATTTAGTAATTATTTTTAAAAATCACATTTAATATTAAAACCCAATAACATTTGAATATAAATATAGGAAATTTTTTCTTTTGCACCATTCTTTGATATAAAAAAGGCATAGTAGAATTTTGTTTGTCTTTTAGACAAGAAATAAGGTGTAAAACATAGACAAGCATACACGGTGTAGAGATCAACAGATGGTTTCATAAATCTAACATTATCAACTTACAAAGGTTCTAGAAGGTGAATTAAATAAACTTTGTTTGGAAGAAAATTTGTACCAATCTCTCTCTCTCTCTCTCTCTCTCTCTCTCTCTCTCTCTCTCTCTCTCTCTATATATATATATATATATATATATATATAATTGTCGTAATTAAGTTTTGATATTAGCATATTGATTAGGAAGAATTTTAGATTGTTTAGAAATAGTTTTTAAATTACATAAGACCTATGAATATAAAAACTAAATAATCTAGAGATAAGGACCCTATCCAAGATAGTAATACCTTTAGTGGCCCTAGAGCGAGGCGGCCCTCGTCCCAATCGATTGTTTTGTATTTAATATATAGTGTTTATTAATTTTATTTTTATTGAATGCATAATGTAATGATTTATAGAATTTTATTATAAAGATACGTACAAAACGAAACAAAGTTAGCATGGTTAAGTCAGATTTCAACTGGATTTTCAATCTTGGTAAATTCAAAGATGAATCTAACTTGACAAATATACTGATTAAAAATTTTGGTCAATGATTTCCTGACTCTAAGGTCTTGCGCTATCCTATTCAGTCGCATTGGTTAAATGTATAAATATTATATAGTATGCAAATTCTATATGAGATTACACACACACACACACACACACACACACACACACATATATATATATATATATATATATATATATATATATATAAGTGTAAATTTAAAACCTTAAGCATGTGAGCATGAGTTAAATTCAACTAATTTTATGTTGAAAAAGTTTAGAACAATTTTTTTCTATGGTATTTTAACTATGAGTAATTAAACTGTTAAGACTTTTTAACTTCTGCACTAGCGATATACCAATATATTACATTGATGTTAACCTTTTTACTCCTAAAAATACTTTTTCACATGAAAAGAGAAAACTAGATATCTAAAAAATTGAATCACTTTTAAAATCTAAAAAGATATATGTTGTGATGAATGTAGTCTAAAATTTAGATAGAAAACCTTATTATATGTGAAGTAATCTGACTTAGTAAGCATGCTTATCATATACTTCGTTAAATCTTTGTTCAACATTTTGCTTACTACAAGGTTTGAGCTATCCTATTTAGTCATCTTGGCTGAACTTTTGTGAACTTTATATAATTACCTCTTGCAATAATTACTATTTTCTCTATATACTTTATTGGTGGATTTCATTTGTTTCTAAAAATGCCATATCATCCTTATTTAACTTTCATAGATCGATCACATGCTATAAGAATATATATGGACCAAAACTTTCTCTATCAAAATTAAACTAATATGTAGTTAACGTTATGAGAAACCCATTGAAATGTACAAACTATTTATAAAAGATACTTAGAAAATAATAAAAAAAGTCTTATGGAATAGCAATGGAATTTACTTTTTTTTACTACATGAAAATTAGCAATATACACAACAACATTGCTTATTGATATTTTACCACAAGAGTTAATTTATTCTATTCAAAGAAAGTTCACATCAAAAATAAAAGTGACCATCTTTGATGAAATAATCATGAAATTATATAATTGTACAATAGATTTTACTATGCAATTCAAAACTGCTAAAATGAATGACTGTTAATAAAATCGTCCCTTGCTTGGCACGGGTTTCCGGGCTAGTTAAAGTTTAATACGAGTCAATGTCTACGTGGCATCAAAGAACAAAAAAATTCACAAATATCAATTTTTTTTGGAACAATATTACATGCTACCTATTTTGATGAAGTTTTTTTTTCTATTGACCTCTATGTGCATCAGAGGATTCGATATTTGTTAGGAGTCCAAATATAACGTGTTGTCTAAGGAAAACAAATTAGTCCAAATTCAATGTAAAACTTTGAAGGAATTTAATATGTAATAAGTATCAAATTCATTGTAGGAAGCATAATTTAGTTAAGTAATAAAGAGTATAACTAAAGTCAAGATTAAGATAAGACTTTACCAGAGAATTAAATATATAATAACTATTATTTTTTGGGTGGGGATTGGGGTTAAAAGAAGAAGAAGAAGAAGAAGAAGAAGAAGTGGAGTTAGTTTTCATTCTGCGTCACATGTGTGCTCTTTTTATTACGAATTATCTCGTGAATTTCAACTTAAATTGGACCCTTAATTCCTTCTAACAATTATTTGGGCTCACTGTCATCTGATCACCAACTTGCTTCTCTCCTAGTAAGCGTTAGCAATGTTCTCATTTATTATCGACCAACAAACCCCACCTTCAACCTCCAATCCAATTTTCAAGTACTGCAAAGTCCAACACTTAGCAAATTAGCATTCCAACACTAATGTCACAGCGGTACTGGTGGTGGACTCTTGATGGTCACAGCTTCTGAATCTGAGCATCCTTTCTCAGCTTGACCAGCTAAAAGCATCCTATCAGCCATCTTCTTTTCTTCGCTCTTTCCCCACAATACACTGAAAAGCCCTCCGACCAACAAAGTTCCTCCTACAACACTACAAAACATACAAAAGAAATCATGAGAACAATGGCCAAAAAACAAAGGACGGATGAGAAGGAAGGGAATCATCCTCTCCTAGTAAGTAGAGAAGGAATAGAATCGCATTCTCATAATCAGTTTAACCATATTACCTTCCCAAGTGAATTATCTCGCCTAGGAGAAGCCGCGAACTGAACATTGTTATGATCAGACTCAATGATGTTGACATGGCTAGAAACACTGCCCCCTTTTTCTCAATCACCCATGCTTGTAAGTAAAATGAAACTCCGGTCACCATTATTCCCTGTTATAAGAATTGCATCCAGAATAGGTGGCATAGCCATATGCAGTGACAGACAAATAAATGACTATTTATTACAGTGCATCCGGATATCCCAGTGATATGCTAAGATACGAACTTCCAGAGTTTCCAAATAAATGACAAAATTAATTACTTTTCCGTCACTAAAGGTATTTTCTATATTTTTTTAATTTCTGAATTTCTCAAAAAAATTCTCTTAGCGGCGGAATTTCCATCGCTAAAAGTCTGTCTCAAAAGTCTTTAGTCACTAAAAATCTGTCTCTAAAAAACGTTTATTGATCTGTAGAAGGACTTTTAGTGACAAAATTTTGTCGTTAAAAGTTAAAACAAGCTATTTTCAGTTTAGCTATTTTTTTTATAAATTCAAACATGCTTCAAACGAGTGACCTTAACCAACCAATCCAACATCAATTTAATTCTTAAACTAAGATTCATCATTTACTAAATTCCAACTGATACAAATAAAATTTAATTCATATACACCACCAACTAACACTAAATACAACAAATTATATGTTCACTAAATACAATAAACCACATTGTACAATTCCCAAAAATAAGTTACAAGTTTCATTGAAACTACAAATATATAAGTCAAGATCCTTGCTCCGAAGTATGCACAACATCTCTCTGCCCACAATTATTACTTGTTTACCTTTGTGGATCACAACCTGAAAAAGAGTATTAGTTGTACAAATTCGTTTACAATTAACAAAATGAATAAAAAGTCTTGTTAGAGATTATTGGTAACAATGTGAACACTAGCTGAAAAGATACCAATAGAAAAAGCATAACAGAACCACGGATGCAAGTCACAGAATTGGTAAGAGTGTGAACACTAGCAAAAAAGATACCAAGAGAACAAGCATAACAGACAACACGGATGCAAGTCACAGATCAACCAAAAGAGTGTGATATATAGACATACTGACTGATATAGATCCCTGGAAGATAAAAGAACCATCATGATACTTGTAGAGTGATAACATGATGCATAACATTCTTAAGCCAAATAAAATATACTGCAATACTATCTAAAAATAGGTGGTCAGCCATGTAACCCCCAAAGCCATAACTCAGAACCCAGAATAAGGGTTATTCACCAACGGCAATAAGAAAGGCTTTTCTGGTACAACAATATAACCTCCACCATTATAAGCACAGAAAGCGAGAGAAATAGAGAAGTTACATTATATGCAAGCGCATGCCTACTAAAGTCCTGTGCACTCTAACAAATGATAGAAATGTCACCTAATAGCACAATGAAACAAAAGAAAGAAATGTTACCTTATAGCCCAAGCAAGTACTCACAAGTAATATCATTTGTGTTTGAAGTATTGGATCTTCAACTGAATCATCTCCATGGTACAGGGGAGACTAAATTGAGATGTAAAAGGGTCAGGATTGTTACCACTGAGTAAAAATCATTGCACAACCTTTGAGATGACTTGTTGAGATAAACAGGCTCCATAGGCTGCAAAATTTCAAGATTTCCAACGACACTAGTTTTCTCGAACAAAACACACAGAGACTTAACAAAAAAGAACCAATTAACAATCAACAGGTTAGGTAACAACTCAGCATAGTTGCTGAAATTCACTCTTCTAAGTGTTTAGTTTGGCTGAAATTCAGTTGATGCAAATCATACGTGGCTTGTAAATCCAACCGAGACCTAGTTTTGCATCACCTAGTTTAGCCGAATACTAATACGCTATCTACTTATCCTACCGAGATCTAGTTTTGTTTTTGTGAACCGGGATACTTACTTAGTTTACCTTAACTAGTTAGTCTACCTTAACCTCATACAAATTCCTAGAGTTAAATTTGAAAATGTTACTACTGAGCGTCCTAGGGATAAAAGACTTGGTAATAGGCCTATGCCTGCCACTTTAATGCAGAATATGCTTTATATATCACTGTTTGCGTTGGCTTCCTTGTTCACCAGTTAACTAATAGAATTTTGTTTTCTTAAAACATAATACAAAGTTTAATATGTGGGCTAATTAATGGTTGCAGTCACAGATTACATATTCAAATAACTCCACAAGACAACAGTTCTGATCAATTTGATAATAAGAAGTTTAAAGAAAATTAATGGGATGACAACCACATTGTTCAAACTCCGAAATCAGTCTGACCACACGTAAAAGCCCAGAACCTACAAGAAAAGACATGTCCCAAGAAATCAGTCTGACCACACGTGCCACACACCCGACATGCTGCTTGATATAAACATATTCACCACAGAAATAGCTCCACCCCATCGGATTTATTAACAAACATGAGCTTTTGGTTGGTTCCATTACGATGCCTATTTAAGCAATACAGACCTTTTGATATGCCATATTTGCCAAGTTTTGTCTTGATGGATTGTCAACCAGGATATTGAGTTGCGACCAAAAATACTAAATCACTGCCACCACATAATATTGAGTTTGCATACCAGTTGCTTCATAGGCTTGCAGCAATGTGAATTTTCTTTTAGCTGCCTCTGGCCTTTAAGCCAAAATCCAATTTCTTCATAGGTATCAATTTTCTTTTTTCAACTATGAAGTCATCCAAGGATGAAGGAGAAGAAATATAACAGGGAAAATTTTAATACATCACTGATTTTCCTACTTAGAACCAGAGTATATAAACTTCTAAGTTCAATTCTAGCTCTCACCATAAGCAAGCATCACATACTAAAACTAGCAAGGTGGCTAAAGAAATTGGATTCCATTAGCTAGACTTGACACCAAAGCTGAAGAAGAATGAGTAACCATCTGGGCAAGGATCTAAGTACATTATCGTTCAATTCTTGGAGAACATGAACAAGGAATCTGCAATTCTCCATGGGGTATGATTGTTTTGCATAAAATGCCATTAGATACCTTCTTCCTTAGATCCCTTCTTGGGTATGCAATCTCCTTCTACTTCTTCAACGTCCTTCAAGGTTTTAGCGAACTTAAGTTTTCACTCTTAGGAATTAAACCAAATTAACAACTAACATGACACCATCAAATGATTGCAGTTTGGACGATAAGAAGAGAACATAAGGGGTGCATAAGCCTGAGAAATAATACAGCAGCAGAAAGGTGCACTTAGAATTTGGAAGAGAGAAAATTTCAGGACAATGGCTAAAGGTGTGCAGAAAATGGGGGTAATCATCCACCACTTGTTCATCAACCCATCCATCGTGTCCTCTCTTTCACCACAAGTTAGTAAATGAATCCAGTAAAATACATACAAAACCAAGTGCAATGTATAGAGTACTCACAATATACGGGAAATAGTAAACAGTACATTACTAGATTGGTATTATGGGGTAGCTAACCAAGGCCTAGATGTTACGAGAACGACACATTTGAATTCAGTGACCATGGTTTGTAGAAAAGTTTCAACACACACCACACATACCACAGCACTATGATAGTGCTAGAAAGCTATTTCAGATGCGATGAAGAGAACAAATTATAATGCTTCAACAAATTTGTTGAGGCATTATCTTAGTGTAGTGCAAAAGTTTGGATGCCGCCTCCTTTTTTTCTTGTTCCGAAAAAACCAAAAGAAACAGGTTGCTCCAACTAAATATAAAGGAAAACAAAAGGTGCACTTTCCTGATGAGGCTGGGTAAGTACTGGTTATGAGTTATTCATCCAAAAACAAATTTTTTTTCATGTTAACTCTTGAACCTTACAGAGTGCTCCAGCCCTTTTTATCAAAGCCACAAAGAAATACAAGGAATTGACCACTTTTCCACTGTTAACTATTAGAATGAAAACACTAAGCAAACCGACGCTAAATGTACCATGTATGTGAGACTAGCTGGTCACTCTAAGAAAACCAATATACACATTGGTTTCTAACCTCAAATAAGCGCTAGCCGGTCACTCTAAGAAGCCTAAAGACCAAAAATATGCAAGGAGCAAACCCAAGTGGTCAGCATACCTCTCTGAACCCAGATAGACCTCAGATTACTTAAATACATACTCATGCAAAAAAGATGCTGCATCATAGCAAGACCTCAAGAAAAGGGAAGACCCAATGCTCTTCATTAATTGCCACTTTGCATTCAAGAAAATTAGAAAGAAATTCATGTGGAGAAACACCTTAATTATGACCACTTTCACAATGAAGCTGTGGGTGAGCACTTCCCACCTTGCCATTAACCAAAACAACTAACACAATATTTAGGTAACTTTTTGACATATATGTTTCTACTCATATACTCCTTAACATTTTAACACATGACAGACTAAGAAGACTAAGAAAATGTTTTATAACATAATAAAGCACTAAAAATTTAAAATCTTAAGTTGCTATTGTTCTTCAATTCACAGCCAAACATCAAAAATCGCTGCGCTGCACTTTTTTTCGCAGTCGAACATCAAGTTTCAATGTATGAAAATAGACAAAGATTTGATACCATTATATTCATAGTGTCAAATTAAATGGAGGAGAGAGAGTATTAGTTGCTGAGAGCTATATTCGGGAAGATAGATTTCAAAGAACTGGGGACCTCGATCAAAGACCTATGGGCAACACCGACGCTTAACCATCACGATACTTAGAGTTTCAATTTAAAATCATCAATCTCATGCTCAAATTTGCAACTAATTAGAGATAAAACAACCAAACTTACCTCGGAAGCAAAAAATCAGCAGAGATGATAGTATTAAACACTGCATATCAATTGATAAAGGTCAGAAAAAGATTACAAAATTGAAAAATCAAAAAATTGAATCAGAGAAAGCCTGATTTTGGAAAGACCCAAGCAATTGAAAATCAGAGAGGAAGAGGGAGAGAACCATAGCAGCAATTTTGTGTGTGTGCGTTTCATCTGTGTGCGTGTTTGTGTAATAGTGCATGCGTTTGTGTGCGTCTGTTGGCGTGTGTATGTTTCAAAGAGAGGGAGATGAAAAGATATAGCAGAAAGAGGGAGATCCAGAACCTGATTGCGTTTGTGTTGGCATTTGCGTCTGAGTGTGTTTTCATTTACATCTGATTGCGTTTGTGGGCGGTGATTGTGTTGTGTCTAATGTATGTGTGCGTCTGAGGTGAGTGAGTTCAAGAGAGAAGGAGTAGCATAGAGCTGAGAAACGAGTTGGGGAAGGTAACTTCTATTACGTGAGTTCATGGGATACCAATCGAATGAAAAGATAGGGGGAGTGTCTACAGCAGCGGTATGCCCGCTGCCTAAAAGTTGCTAAGCCACTTCTTTTGGGTTTTATTTGGCACTGAGATTTCGTGGGCTTTTGGAGCGTAAAGTTTTCAGCCGCGCTTAAGATGTGATTTTTTTAGGAGCTATGGCAGCGGTCCATGACAACCGCTGCTGTATACCCTCTATACCAGCGGCTAATACGGCCGCTACAATAAACCGCTGCTATACATAGCATATGCCAACTGTTTTTGTGGTCGCTGTTATAGAGTGCTACTATAGGGCATTTTTCTTGTAGTGTGTCCAACAAAATACAGATTTTACAAACAAAATCTACACAAAGTCACAGATTGTGGAATCAATTCACAACATACCCAATATGAAGCCCACACCCAGCATAACAAAAACACCTCACAGCTATCTTCACCAACCAAAACCCAGTAAAATTACAACCTATTCAATGAAATTAAAAAGGCTTAAGTTTCAACATAGCTGGTGCAACATTGAGGACTGGGCTAAACCAGAGAAACTGAGACAGAGAGATGAGATTAGTGAGAGAACTGAATGGTACCTGTGGAGACAATGCATTAATCTGCAGGGAGAGAAAGAGAATGAACTTGAGCGCAATTTCTTTTCCATCGATACGTCCTGCTTTGTCAAATCAATGAAAGAAAAATGATAAGAGTTTTTGTTGAATTCAATCGGTCGTTCAAATTTGGTTCCTGGCACATAATGAATGGTTATAATTCTACCATATATGTCTTTTTCTCCTACTTTTGAATTGTCGAAGCAAGAACTCACAATGAGATCTACCTATACAGTGGTGCTCTTGGTAGATCCGTAGTAGTGGCAGAGGCACAAAGTGTGCGTCGATTAGGCAGCAACAGTAGCGGGCGTGGGAGGCAGCCAAGGAAGAGGAGAGGCGGCAGAGTGCGTGGCGGCCGATGGTTAGGTACATGTGAGAGAAAGAGAGAGAGATCGAAGGGTAGAGGGTGGGGAGAGAGGAAGGAGCGGCAAAGGGAAATAAAATGAAAGAAAAGTTAGGGTTTGATGGATTTATAGTGAAATAAAAAAGTTATTTTTCAAAATAAAAAATTCAAGAAAAATGAAAAATACATTTAGCGAAGAATTTTTCTGTCGGTAATAACCGTCGGTAAAAGCCCGTCGCTAAAGACCTTTACCGATGGAATATTCGGTCGGTAAAGGTCTTTAGCGACGAACTTTTACCGACGGACAATCTGTCGCTAAAGTCACTTTTAGGGACAGATTTCATTCCGTCGTTAAAAATCCGTCGAAAAAAGTAATTTTTCTTGTAGTGTTTGTTGCCGAATAAGTGGAAAGAAACTAGTCCAAGTGCAATATAAAACTTTGAAGAATTTAATATTTAATCAGTGTCACATTGATTTTAGGAAGCATAATTAATTAAGTAGTAAACAATTCAATTAAAAGTCAAGATTAAGATGAGACTTTACCATAGAGCTGTTGAGAAAAATGATGACATTTAGCACAATTCCATAATCAAACTCTTCTTATATATATATATATATATATATATATATATATATATATATATATATATATATATATATATATATATATATGGGAGCCGATCCACACTCACGGTGGAGAAATAATAATTTCTCCACCACATATCTAGCCGTCCACGTGTACCCGTGGATGGCCCAGATCTTTTTTTTTTTTTAAAAGTTGCAACCACTACTCTTTCAAGCGGTTGCAAAAATGCCAAAAATGTCCTTGAAAGGACGAAAAACCCCAACCGTCAGTCTTTGTAGCGGTTGGGGGCCCACTAATATCCATACAACCGCTACAAAGTGTATCAGTTGGGGGCACACCCAACCGCTACACTTAGTAGCGGTTGCATTATTGCATTTTTTTTTCCGGCTTCATTGCCTTCGTGTAGCCACACAAAGAGAGAGAAGGCCCCACCAAAAGCAATCCCCAACCACCACTAAGTGTGGCGGTTGGCATCATGCCCTTTTTTTTGCCTTGTCATGTCATGTCATTCCGCTTATTTTGTGAGGCATCCCCAACCTCTAAGTGCGTTAAAAGAACCCTTAAAAAATCCCAGCTACCCCACGAGCCCATTAAAAAATCCTAAATAAACCCCCATCTACCCCACAACTACCCCACAAATGCATTTAAAACCCTAATAAAACCCCCAGTTGCCCCCACTTTTGCCAGTTAAAAAAATTAATGCCCCAACCGCTATAGAGAGTAGCGGTTGGGGGATTTCCCCTCTAATTAACGAGTCTCTCTCTGTCTCTCTCTCTCTCTCTCTCTCTCTCTCTCTCTCTCACACGCATTTAGACTTTCTCATTCTGGCTATCTCTCTCTTTCTTTTTCCTCCCCACTTACTCACTATCAAAATTTTAGTGTTTACTTGCACTATCTTGAAGTTAGTTTATCCAACTTTGGTGATATTATCTCGAAGCTAATATTGAAGCAATTATCTTTAAGAAGGAGGCAATTGAAAGCAATAATACTACATCGTAAATTTTGCCTTTTCATTTCATTTTATTCGATTTCATTCCATTTTATTTATATTTCTTTACAAAAAAATTCATTTAATTCTATGACTCATTGAAAATTTATATAATTTTTTTAGATTTCAATATAAATGTGGATGCAACTGGAAGAAATAATTTTTGTGAAGATTCTGATCCACCTTACAAAGGTCAAGTTTTTCAAACATTGGACGAAGTTGAAGCATACTATAGAGCATATTAAAAAACAAGCGGTTTTGGTGTTAGAATTAAGACGACTAGAAAACGGGCGAATACAGACCAAATTTGTTCTCGACTATTTGAGTGTCATAGAGGAGCACCGCATGTACCCTAGTTGTTCGGATAAGTGATGAAGGGCCAACAAGACAAAGAAAAAGAGATACATTTTCGGGTACTGGCTGCAAGGCCCATGTGTATGCAGTACACCAAAAAAATAATAACCATTGGGTTGTGACGGGAGTGGAGTTGAGCCATAATCATCAGTTGATGACCCTTAGTAAGATTGGTCAAATTCATCAGCACCGACAAATAAGCGTGTCACACAAACAATTGATATTTACAATGGCCGAGGCTAAAATTCCACCTTCTAGAATGATGGGGGTTTTCTCAAGCCAGGCTGAGGGGATTGACAAGTTGAGCTTCAACGAAGTAGACCTTCGAAGTGAACTTCATGCTCAAAGGAGAGAGTCTTTCAGTAAGAATGATTCTCAAGCTACACTTAATATCTTCAGGCGCCTTTAGAGTGAGAATTCAGGCTTTTTCTATAGTCTCCAATTGGATGATGAGATGGCTTCCCCCTTAAAATGTCAGCATGCTAGTGAAATGATAGTAGTCTGCATCCAACAATAAAAAAGGTTATCAAGCCTATGTAACAAGAAGAATAAACTATGAGCGAAGGTCTAGAAATATAAACTAACCACTACATTGATGTACGTGGAGTACATCTGCGCTAGCTGCCGACCAGGTCTGTCCTCCCTTAGGCCATCGTATATGTGAACCATATTATTCTCTGGAAAGGTAACTAATAGGAAGAAGTGGTTTGCATGAATAACAGGTAGCATGATTAGGTTCGCCTCAGACGCATGACATTGATAGTCCACGTTCAAGTAGGAAAGCACGTTTGCAGATGGTCGCCATTCACCCTGGCTTGTCCCTCGCCTCCTTCTCCATTTTGTGAACTCATTCATGTTGTTCACCATGATGGGGATAACAAAAGAGGCATACATGTCGAGCTTCACCACACTTTGGCAGGGGTTATGGTTTAGCTCTCTAACACGGAGTAGATCTATATAAGCATCCATGACCCAGTTCAATATATCTGTTTCTGGCGCCAACGTTCTTAGATCTGCGTGACCTAGGAAAATCAAAACAGGGAAGTCTGCTGTAGCGATTGACTCAGGCCCGAAGTAGTGCTCTTCGATCCAATCTCGTTTGGCCGGACTCAATGGCTTCGTCGGTTGTCCTTTATCTGACCGGATGCTTGGGCTCCCCTGGGGATTTACTTGGGTCACATGACTCTGTGGCTAAGAGTTGTACGAGTCAGGAGGCAAGCTACTAGACGACTCTCCTTGGTAACCCCGGTACGCATTACTGAAGTTGTGAACTTCAGTCTTGTACTTCTCGATGGACTTCCTGACACTGTCAGGAGCATGCGCGACAAACCAGTCAAACCCCTACAGCTGCTTGAACACCTCACTGCCTATGTCAACCTAAGAAAACATACATGGAATAATATGGCTAATCATTTCATGCATGGTCAATAAGGCACACAAGTATAAATAGAATCATAATTAAATGACTTACAATGTTCATCGCCCAGAACTGATCGATGAACTCATGTGGCGCAAACGATGTCTTTTTGGCCTGGGAAGGGCGATTCACCCTCGTGCGCGTCACCTTAAGAAATCATTGCAAGTAGTCCTCAATACTGATGCCATCGTGCTTCAGCGATACAAGGCTAACATAGATTTCCTGCCAAGCATTCCATTGTTGCATCTCGTCCCTCAACAAATTCAAGGCATTGGCACCTCGAAGTTCGGCCCTCAACCCTTCCTGTATGGCCGCATGTCTACAGTGGGTTTTGGTATCCCTTGTAGACAGCCAGCTTGCCTTATAGCTCGATCAGGCATCTGAAACTCACATACTTGGAAGTGAATAAGCGGCACCTGAACCAAACCTGCTAGCACGTACTCCAGCGGAAGTTGCCAATACCACTTATCCAACCGATGCATCACCTTGCAATATGGCTGCCACGTCACATGTGATGCATCCAGTATCTCTAGTTTCCCCTGATAGAACTTTAGATGGCGGTGAGGGTCTACCCGTCTTATCTGGTTAGGCGTAGGCCCCCAGGCCCACACCCTAGGCCATGTCTCATCGGAATTATCCCGCGACTGTGGATGACCCGTGGGTAGCCTCTCGTAAGACCAAACTTGTGAATGCAAACATTATATGGAATTAGTAATTTGTCACGAATATATTGACACGTCAACCAAGAAAATAAATGCTGAAACCTGTAATAGAGTGAGGCAGGTGGGAATGGACTTGGCACCCTTTCTCGTATGTGCTATGCTCGATATAGGTGCGCAAGGACAGCTGAACCCCACAAATAAGAGTATACCTCCCCAGGGTCCTCCAAGAACACCATATTCTTCGGATGCACCGTGTTTTTTGAATGCGTCGGAAGTAATATAGCCCCAATAATATACAGAATGAAAACCTTCGTATACGTCACCAAATCGTGAGGAGTGTATTCATCCAGTAGCACGCCATATTGATCTCTCAGCCATTTAAGTTTGATGTCGTTTGTTGTAAGAGCTTCCCTCAGAATTCCCAAAAAAATACTGTCTAGCCATCTAACCTATGGATGCAGACGTTTTGCTCAAAATAATGGGTCTGCCATGACATGGGATTCCAAGTGTAAATCCGACATCCTCTAATGTAATAGTCATTTCACCAAACCGGAAGTGAAATGAGTTTGTCTCGCTCCTCCATCACTCAACTAGAGCGGAAATAAGGCAATCGTCATGCCGAGACCAATGATGAAGATCGTGAACATAGATAAATTTTGATGGTGTAATATTTGTATTTGTTCCTCGTTTAGTACCCACTCTTCGAGGTGACTTGTGCTTTGAATTGTTTCCAAAACACCCCTATCGACACCATCAAATACGTGCCTCGCGACGTGGTCATCTTCATCGTATAGGATTGATGAATCATGAGGTCTGGGGTTGAAATCCATATCTCTAAGAATAAAATATAATCGTAAACCAACTTAGTGTCCATAATATTTATATTCCAAAACTAAATGAGAACACGTAATCCTAAAATCCTAATTTTGAAGCCCGAATAAACCCCCAATTTCGAGGCCCTAATAAAATCTAATTTTGAAAATCATAAAAAATCCTAGTTTTGACTCCCTAAAAAACCGCTATTTTGGAATCCATAAATGTAATACTCTGGGTTTTTGGGTACTTGTGTAAAGACCAATTAAATATTATTATATTTTTGAATTTTTGACATGATGTTCGTTACTTTGAAGTAACGATCTAAGATAAACATGAGATTTACGACATGATATTCGTTTTATCGAAAATAAGGGGTTTTTACGCAGTCTTTTCGTTTCATATACGAGAATCTTTGCATCTTCGTTTAATTTTACAATTGAATTTACTTCTGAGCCTATTGTTGATCATCACACTTTTTGTAATATTATCAATGATCTTGTTTTACTGTCTTGTAATTTGCGTTAAAGACAGTTCTCATGTGATTTATAAAATTCTGTGTTCGTTTTATCGTAAAAAGTTGTTCGCTCTAACTTTGTGCCTTTCCGTGAATTTGTTCGGGGTCAAAAAGTTACGTTCAAAAATTTTAGTCCCACGTCTCTCTTCAATTGATCTTTGGCTTTTAAAAAATATATATAAAATCCTTACGAACAGTCGAGCCGAGCTGTCGATTTTTTTTAAGAACAGTGGCCGTATTTTCTCTAAAGAAAAGGACAGTTGTCCTTTGTCCTTTTTTATCTTAAATTTATAAGTTGTCATTCGTGTGGGATTGGTTTCAGAATTTATAAAGAAAGGACATGCCACGTGTCACTTTGGGTGACTATTTCTTTTAAGAAAATTTATCGATCTTTGTACTATTATGTTTTTATCTAAAATCTTCGCCCAATTCATATCTCACTCATCCGATCTCGGATTGATCTGATTTTTGTTTCGTTCAATTTGTATTTTTGTTCTCTTCTATTTGAGTCTAGAATGACTATTTTTGAACTTCGAATGAATATTCGTTAATAAAATCTAATTTCGAGAACCATAAAAAACTCTAATTTTTACGCCCTAAAAAACTCCCTTTTTGAATTCATAAAAAACTCCCAATTTTGAAGCCTTAAAAACCCTAATTTTAACGTCTTAAAAAATTGCCAATTTTGAATCCATAAAAACCCATAATTTTGGAGCCCTAAAAAAACCCCAATCTTGAAAAAAATAAAAAAACCCTAAATTCTTATATCAAGCAAACCTCTAATTTCATAATCTAAACGCTAGTTCAATCCCTAATTTCAAACTCTAAAAAAACATGAATCTGAGACTATGGTAAGAACAATTTAAGCATAACACAATTTAAACAATCCACTGGTAAGAACAATTATGATAAGAACAATTATGGTAAGAACAATTTGAAATTAACATTGAATTATAAGAAAATTCGAAATACTTACTTGTTTTAAACTTGATATATTTTTTAAAAAATTTCACTAATCTTCTAGCGGTTATCCACCGATCTTTTAGCGTTGAATTTTTTTGTTTATGTTATCGTGGAGATTATGTAGGTAAGATTTGGAGTATGAAGAAGATGGAAGAAACAGTTGGGAAAGATGATGAAGAGTGAAAGAAAGAGTTCGGGATAACGAATTATAAAGAGAGAAAAGTGAGGGAGAGAGAAGAAAGAAAACCTGTGAGAGAGAGATAAATAAGACCCGTGAGACATGACAATGCAAAAAAGACTAGTTGAAAAGACTTGGGGTGGAGCCACAACATGACAAAAATTGGGAGTGCAAATTCTTTTCAGAAGCAATGCCAACCGTCACACTTAGTAGTGGTTGGGCTTGTGGTGTCACCAAAGAAAAGAAGGACGAAAGAAAAAAAAAGGGACATGACCTGACATGGCAAAAAAAAAAAGGGACATGACATGACGGCAAAAAAAAATAGGGCATGATGCCAACCGCCACACTTAGTGGCGGTTGGGGAGTGCTTCGAAACAAGCTAGAAAAAATGGAAAAAAGCTGGGGAGGGGGGGGGGGGGTTAAGATGCCAACCGCTACACTTAGTGGCGGTTGGGGATTGCTTTTGGTGGGGCCTTCTCTATCTTTGTCTGGCTACACAAAGGCAATGAAGCATGAAAAAAAATGCAATGATGCAACCGCTACTAAGTGTAGCGGTTGGGTGTGCCCCCAACTGCTACACTTTATAGCGGTTGCATGAATATTAGTGGGCCCCCAACCGCTACAAAGACTGACGGTTGGGGTTTTTCGTCGTTTCAAAGGTATTTTTTGGTATTTTTACAACCGCTTGAAAGAATAGCGGTTGTAACTTTTTAAAAAAAAAAATAGATCTGGGCCATTCACGGGTACACGTGGATGGCCAGTTATGTGGTGGAGAAATTGTTATTTCTCCACCGGTGGGTGTGGATTGGCTCAATAGATCTGGGCCATCCACGGATACACGTGGACGGCCAGATATGTGGTGGAGAAATTGTTATTTCTCCACCGGTGGGTGTAGATTGGCTCCCTATATGTATATGTGTATATATATATATATATATATATATATGTATATGTATATATATATATATATATGTCTATGTATATATATATATATATATATATATATATATATATATATATATATATATATATATAGGGAGCCGATCCCTATCTACCGGTAGAGAAAACGTTATTTATCCACCATAAATGTAGCCATCCACGTGGACTCGTGGACTGCTCTGATGGCTTTTTTTTTTTAATTTCAAAAAGTTGCAACCGCTGCTCTTTCACGCGGTTGCAAAATTTGACAATAATACCCCTAAACCCCAACCGCAAGAAAGAGGAGCGGTCGAGGGTCCACGAGGAAATCCCCAACCGCAACACTTTGTTGCGGTTGGTATCATTTTATTTTAAACCTAACCGCAACAAAGTGTTGCGGTTGGTATCATTATTTTTTTTTAGATCAAAACCCCAACCGCAACAAAGTGTTGCGGTTGGTATGATTTCTTCCCTCACCCATGCCCCCTCCCCCTTCCCCAACTATAACACTTTTTGCGGTTGGTATGATTGGTTCTTACCAACCGCAACAAAGTGTTGCAGTTGGTCCCCCCTTGCCACGTGTCCTCCCCCTTCCCCCAACCGCAACTCTTTGTTGCGGTTGGTCCCCCCTTGCCATGTGTCCACATGTCCTCCCCCTTCCACCGGTATGCCCCCCTCCCCCTTCCCCCAACCGTAACTCTTTGTTGCTGTTGGTCCCCCTTGCCACGTCGCCACGTGTCCTCCCCCCGGTATGCCCCCTTCCCCCAACCGCAACTCTTTGTTGCGGTTGGTATGATTGCATCAAACCAACAGCAACAAAGTGTTGCGATTGGGGGGAACCCCCCCCCCCTTTGCCACATGGTGTCCTCCCCCCCCCCCCCCCGTGATGCCCCATCCCCCCTCATGTGGTGTCATTTCCCCCCCACCTATGTCATTTTTCCTGTCCTCTCCCCCCCATGTCCTCTTTCCAGAGGCAGCTCAAAGCTCGGCCGCACAGTCTTCTGCAAATTTTTTTCTTTCACAGCCTTTGACTATTGCTCACTCACGGATCTAATTTTTTATGTCTTCTTTCTTCTCTCTCCCTCGCCTTTTCTCTCTTTATAATCCGTTCTCCCCGAACCCTTTCTTCCACTCTCCATCATCTTTACCAACTCTCATCATACTCCATATCTCACCTACATAATCTCCACAACAATACAAACAAAAAAGTTTACGCTAGAAGATCTCGGTGGATTTTTCTTTACATATATCAAGTTAAAACAAGTAAGTATTTTGAATGTTCTTATAATTCAATTTTCATTTCAAATTGTTCTTACCAATGGATTGTTAAAATTGTGTTATGCTTAAATTATTCTTACCATAGTCTAAAATTTGTGTTTTTTGATAGTTTGAAATTAGGGATTGAACTAGTGTTTATTAGCGAATATTAATGTGAATACGAAACGTAATTGTCGCTAAAAGTGAAAAGTTAATTAGAAGGTTTTTCACGAATTTATAAAAAATAGCTAGGGCTAGATTTTGCCAAAGTATAAAAATGAGACCCTAGTTATTTTTAAATGATCTATATCAGGAAAAGATTTTAGATTTTTCCAAAGACTAGAAAGGGGTTAACTGATACGGGGAACCTTGTAACTTTGCAGTGTAATTTAAAATATCAAACTAGCGCGATTTCACGCAAAACTTTTATGAGAACCCTAGGATGTTGGAAGTTACATTTCCGAGGACTTCAGGCCATTCCAAAATTGTTAGCTATTTGTTTCGCCGAACGGGCTTTTTAGCGCTCGATCCGGACACCGGTTCGGGATTTTTGGGCAAAAAATCCATAAAATAGTTTTTAGATCAAGAATGAATTCAATAAGCTTAAAATAACATTTCAAAGCACTTTTGAGATTTTCTAATGTCAGGAGGCATTTTGGTAATTTGGCACCCCGGAAGGGGTATTTTGGTAATTTTACAATGTTAAATTTTTCAAAGGACTTTTTAGTCCAGAAATATAAGTAAAACACCTGAAAGGTTGTTTTGAAGCTGATTTGGGGCGTTAGGGTGATAATGAACTCCCCGGGACATTTCGATAATTTGCCGCTCATCGAGGGTATTTTGGTAATTGCTCATTGTAAAATTTTCCGACACAACTGGAGGAAGTAATTTTTATTTTATTTAATTCTATGACTTGTTAAGAATGATATAATTTTTATTTTTAAAATTTCAGTATAAATATGGATGCAACTGGAGGAAATAATTTTTGTGAAGATTCTGATCCACCTTACTTGGGTCAAGTTTTTCAAACACTGGACGAAATTGAAGCATACTATAGAGCATATTCGAAAATGATAGGTTTCGATATTAGAATTAAGACGACTAGAAAACGGGCGAATACAAATCAAATTTGTGGAAGACTATTTGAGTGTCATAGAGGAGCACCGCATGTACCCCCGGTTGTTCGGATCAGTGACGAAGGGCCAACAAGACAAAGAAAACGGGACACATTTTTGGGTACCGGCTGTAAGGCCCATGTGTATGCAGTACACCAGAAAAATGAAAACCATTGGGTTGTGACGGGAGTGGAGTTGAGCCATAATCATCAGTTGATGACCCCTAGTAAGATTGGTCAAATTCATCAACACCGACAAATAAGCGCGGCACACAGACAACTGATATTTACAATGGCCGAGGCTAAAATTCCACCTTCTAGAATGATGGGGGTTTTCTCAAGCCAGGCTGGGGGGATTGACAAGTTGAGTTTCAACGAAGTAGACCTTCGAAATGAACTTCGTGTTCAGAGGAGAGAGTCTTTCGGTAAGAGTGATTCTCAAGCTACACTTGATATCTTCAGGAGCCTTCAGAGTGAGAATTCTGGCTTTTTCTATAGTCTCCAACTGGATGATGAGAACCACATTAGTACTATATTTTGGGTGGATGCCCGTTCTAGAGCTGCTTACCAAAATTTTGGGGATGTTGTGACGTTTGACACCACATACCGCACAAATAAGTACTCTATGCCTTTTGCTCCGTTCACCGGGGTGAACCACCACTATCAGTCAATCTTGTTTGGCTTTGCCCTGCTTAGGGATGAGACGGAGGAGTCATTTACGTGGTTATTTGAAACGTGGCTTAAAGCAATGTATCATATTCCTCCAAAGACCATCATCACCGACCAAGATCTGGCAATGAAAAATGCAATCGCTAAGGTCCTTCCAGATACTCACCATGGCCTGTGCACATGGCACATAAGCAACAAATATCCTGAACGGCTTCACAATGTATATGCAAACCATCCGACATTCAAGACTGACTTTAATACATGTGTGAAGAAATCGTTGACGGTAGACGTGTTCGAGGAGAGGTGGGCCAAGTTAATGGATGACTACTATTTGCACAATCATGAATGGTTACAATCGTTGTATGAGATCAAGACACAGTGGGTCGGTGCCTACACAAAAAAGTTTTTGCAGCCGGAATGACTACGACCTCGAGAAGCGAAGGTATGAATGCATGATGTACGTAGGCCATTCTTCAAGTATAAAAGAGTTCGTACTAGAGATGCAGAAAGCCATTGACAGGCAATTTTTCCTTGAGAGAGAAGCCGACGCGGCTACAGTTTACAGAGAAAGAGCCATAGTAGTTTTTTCACCTTTGGAGGCTCATGCGGCTCAAGTCTATACCAAGGAAATGTTTAGACAGTTTCAAGAGGAACTACTAAAGTCGAATCAATATAGCATGACAAAGTTGCACGAGTATTCCACCAGAGATCTCAAGGTTTATGCTTTGACAAATGTGACGAATTTTGCCAATCCGTGCTCTTCGTCGGCTCCGAGGAACAGAAGACATTTTACCGTAGCAGTTTGTATGGAGACCGGGTTTGTTAATTGCAACTGTCAACTGTTTGAGCATAAAGGTATACTTTGTCGACACGCGTTGAGGGTTTTGAGCGCCAAGAATGCTCGTGAAATCCCTCCAGCGTATATCTTGGAACGGTGGACGAAGGAAGCCAATAGAGTCCACGGTCACATTCCTTACGTGCCCAATGTTTCAGTTGATTTCGAGCAATCTGAGACGCTGCGATATAATCACCTTTGTAACATCATGCACGGTTTATCATTGGATGCAGCGTCAACATTTGATGGGTACAGGTATCAAGTTGAAGCAGCCGCACGGGATAAGGCTAACCTTGCACAGTTTAGGATGGCATTACCAGAAAGACAGGACAATCCGACTACTCGGACGGCTCCAGCCGGTAGATTCAATCGAGCTTCACAGCCAGTCATTGACGGCACTAGCCTGCAAGGTGAGGAGGACGATATTTTTGATCCAATTATTTCTCAAACAAAAGGGCGAAAACGAGCAATACGCATGAAGAATCCGATTGAAGAAGCAACGGGTCAAAAAAATTGCGAAAGTGTGCGTTGTGTAATAAGATGACTGATCATGACAAGAGAAACCATTATAAAGTGTTAGGTATCGAACCTGACAGTATGGTCGAGGAGGACGATGATGAGGAAGAGTGTTAGGGTAAATGTTTCAGTTGTTTAAATTGAACTTTTATAATGTTTAAATTGAACTTTTATAATTTTTTTTTTGGTTTTCCTACGAAGAGCCTATTCACGCACACTTTATCGCCTAATTCATGGCTTCCAAAAAATCTTGTAGATTTTTTGTCACTTTTTTTTGCTCATTATACCTTAGGAACGCTAGTTAGCCCATTCTATGAATTTCAGCGAAAATCAAGACAAATAATTTTTTTGGTTTTCCTACCAAGGGTCTATTCGCGCACACTTTATCGCCTAATTCATAGCTTGTGAAAAATCTTGTAGATTTTTTTGTCACTTTTTTTTTGCTCATTGTACCTTAGGCATGCTAGTTAGCCCATTCTATGAATTTTGGCAAAAATTGAGACAAATAATTTTTTTGATTTTCCTACGAAGGGCTTATTGGCGCACACTTTATCGCCCAATTCATAGCTTGCGAAAAATCTTATAGATTTTTTTGTCATTTTTTTTTGCTCTTTGTAACTTAGGCAACCTAGTTAGCCCATTCTATGAATCTTGGCAAAAATTGAGACAAATAATTTTTTTAATTTTCCTATGAAGGGCCTATTCGCGCATACTTTATCGCCCAATTCATAGCTTGTAAAAAATATTGTAGATTTTTTTGTCACTTTTTTTTTGCTCATTGTACCTTAGGCACGCTAGTTAGCCCATTCTATGAATTTCGGCAAAAATCGAGATAAGTAATTTTTTTTCATTTTCCTACGAAGGGCCTATTCGCCCACACTTTATTGTCCAATTCATAGCTTGCGAAAAATCTTGTAATGTTTTTGTCACTTTTTTTTGGCTCATTGCACCTTAGGCACGCTAGTTAACCCATTCTATGAATTTTGGTAAAAATCGAGACAAATTATTTTTTTCGTTTTCTTACGATGGACCTGTTCGCGCACACTTTAGCGCCCAATGCTTAGCTTGCGAAAAATCTTGTAATTTTTTTTATCACTTTTTTTTTGCTCATTGCACCTTAGGCACACTAGTTAGCTTATTGTCCAAAATCAAACAATAGTAACGATAAGGCTAATTCAATTTCAAACCTTAATATCCAAAATCCAACAATAGTAATAATAATCAATACGAAAGTCTACTACATCTCAGGATAATGGTAAGGAAGGCGTCTAGCTACACCCTTTTTTAGCTCCCAGGCTATCCTATATCTAAACGTCAAGGCATCCCTTCGAGACCACGTATCATATTCGAGCACATCCGAGCGAGCTATGTAGTCCATGTACTTGAGGACGTAAATCCCGCAATCATGACTGTTATATTGCTTTGGTCGGTTTTGTATCATCGCGACCGTCCAAGGCTCTATCATTGTTTTGCTCGTGATGGCTTCCCCCTTAAAATGTTGGCATGCTAGCGGAATGATAGTAGTCTGCATCCAATAATAAAAAAAAGGTTATCAAGCCTAATTCATAACAAGAAGAATAGACTATGAGCGAAGTCAAGAAATATAAACTAACCACCGTATTGATGTACGTGGAGTACATCTGCGCCAGCTGCCGACCAGGTCCGTCTTCCCTTAGGCTATCGTATATGTGGACCACTTTATTCTCTGGATAGAGAACTAATAGGAAGAAGTGGCTTGCATGAAGAGCAGGTAGCATGATTAGGTTCGCCTCAGCACGTGACATTGATAGTCCGCGTTCAAGTAGGAAAGCACGTTTGCAGATGGTCTCCATTCACCCTTGCTTATCCCTCGCATCCTCCTCCATTCTGTGAACTCCTTCATGCAATTCACCATGATGGGGATAACAAAAGAGCCATACATGTTCAGCTTCAAAGTTTGGCAGGGGTTATAATTTAGCTCTCTAACACGGAGCAGATCTATATAAGCGTCTATGAGAAAATTCAAAATATCTGTGTTCGGCGCCAACAGTCTTAGATCAGAGTGACCTAGGAATGCCAAAACAGGAAAGTCTGCTGTAGCGATTGGCTCATGCCCGAAGTAGTGTTGGTCGATCCAATCCCGTTTGGCCGAAATCAATGGCTTCGTCGGTTGTCCTTTATCCGACCGGATGCTTGGGCATGATGCCTGGATTCCTACTTGGGTCACCTGACTCTGGCGCTGAGAGTCATACGCGTCAGGAAGCAAGCGACTAGATAGCTCCCACACCTGAATCTGGGGATGAGAGTCATACGCGTCAGGAGGCAAGCGACTAGACGGCTCCCACACCTGACTCTGGGGCTGAGAGTCGTACGCGTCAGGAGGCAAGCGACTAGACGGCTCCCACACCTGACTCTGGGGCTGAGAGTCGTACGCGTTAGGAGCCAAGCGACTAGACGGCTCCCCTTGGTAACCCCGGTACGCAAGACTAAAGTTTTGAACTTCAGTCTTGTACCTCTCAATGGACCTCTTCAGATTTTCAGGAGCCTGCGCGACAAACCAGTCAAACCTCTCCAGCTGCTTGAACACCTCAGTGCCCTGGTCAACCTAAAAAACATGCATAGAAAATATGGCTAATCATTTCAGGCATGGTCGATAAGGTGCGCAAATAAAAATTGAAACAACACTAGCATGACTTACAATGTTCAATGCCCAGAACTGGTCATAGATCTCACGTGGCGCATACGATGTCTTCCTCGCCTGGGAAGGGCGATTCACCCTCGTGCGCGTCACCTTGAGAAACCATTGCATGTACTCCTCAATGCTGATGCTGTCGGCCTTCAGCGATACAAGGCTATCATATGTTTCTTGCCAAGTATTCCACTGTTGCACCTCGTCACTCAACAAATTCAAGGCATCAGGCACCTCGAAGTTCGGCCCTCGACCACTCCTGTATGGCCGCATGTCTACAGCGGGTTTTGGTATCCCTTGTAGACAGCCAGCTTGCCTCATAGCTCGATCGGGCATCTGAAACTCACATACTTCGAAGTGAATTAGCGGCACCCGAACCAAACCTGCCAGCACGTACGACACCGGAAGTTGCCAACACCACTCATCCAACCGATGCATCACCTTGCTATATGGCTGCCACGTCACCTGGGATGCATTGAGTATCTCTAGTTCCCCCCGATAGAACTTTAGATGGTGGTGCGGGTCTACCCGTCTCCTCCGGTTGGTCGTAGGCCCCCAGGCCCACACCCTAGGCCACGTCTCATCAGAATATTCCCGCGGTTGTGGACGACCCGTGGGTAGCCTCTCGTAAGACCAAACCTGTGAATGCAAACATTATCTGGAATTAGCACATTAATGCACGAATATATTGACACGTTAACCAAGAAAATAAATGCTCAAACCTGTAATAGAGTGAGGCAGGCGGCAATGGACTTGGCACACTTTCTCGTAACTCTGTGCAGTGCTCGATATAGGTGCGCAAGGACAGCTGAACCCCACGAATACGAGTATACCTCCTCAAGATCCTCCAAGAACACCATATACTTCGGATGCACCGTGTTTTTCGAATGCGTCGGAAGTAATATGGCTCCAATAATATACAGAAGGAATGCTTTCGTATACGTCACTAAATCGTGAGGAGTGTATTCATCCGGTAGCACGCCATACTGCTCTCTCAGCCATTTAAGTTTGATGTCGTTCGTTGTAAGAGCTTCCCTCGAAATTCCTGGAAAATACTGCGTAGCCATCTTCGCTATGGATGCAGACGTTTTGCTCAAAGTAATGGGTCTGCCGTGACATGGGATTCCAAGTATAAATCCGACGTCCTCTAATGTAATAGTCATTTCACCAAATCGAAAGTGAAATGAGTTCGTCTCGCTCCTCCATCGTTTAACTAGAGCGGATATAAGGCAATCGTCGTGTCGAGACCAAATCCCACAATCGGTGAACATAGATAAATTTTGACGGTGTAATATTTGTATTTGTTCCTCGTTTAGTACCCACTCTTCGAGGTGACTTGTGCTTCGAATTGTTTCCAAAACACCCCTATCGACACCGTCAAATACTTGCCTCGCGACGTGGTCATCGTCATTGTATAGTGTTAGCCCTATGGTTGGATAACCTAGGCTTACATCTTGTTTTGATGATAACTACACATTGATTATGTTCTAATGTGTGCTTTGAGTGTATTCTTAGTAGGCATATACATGCACACTCATGAAGACACATTTGTGAAGTTGGATAGATGAATTAAAGCCAAAGAAGCTTAAAGTTATAGTGGACATGCTATAGAAGTTTCATCAAGTCCAATGTCGAAGAGTAACAGAGGACGCATCGGCTAAGTTACTATCGATTATAATTGATCTTTACTATTATGTAACTAGTCTTGGTTTGATGCTTGGATTGATGACTATAACCTAAAAAGACCTTAGGACACCTTGTGCATTGCATGCGAGTTCATAACCTTTCACCTTTTACTTTGATTTTAATTAGGTCTAACAAGCTTAACACAGTATTCGTAACGAATGCAAAAGTATTTTGCTTTTAAGAAACAAATCTAATCATATTATATATAGCAAAGTTGAAAGTGAGAGAACATAATTTCTCTTTCTTACATGGCATATCTATCATTATGCTATTTGACATCCAACCAATTAAGTGAATGTTACATTTATGTCATCCTCCACATCAACATGTACCACTTAAATACCAACTAGCTTTAATTCACATGCATTGCACACGGAACGTTGCATCACTAATCAATGTTATTATGAAAGAATGTTACTACAACTTTTTTTTTTGTTTTGATAATGAAACGATTTTATTCCACTAATGTTGGGGTACTTCATCTTGGATGGCAGGCATTATAAATTCGGGTGTCTCTTCCATCCAAACTCAATAATCTTCAAGGACTCTAGTGTATTTTGCTAGTTCATGGGCTACTTTGTTTCCTGTGCGTCACACAAGGCTGAATTCACATCTACGAAAGCTATTATACATCATTTTAGCTATATCAATCACATTGCCTATCGCTGATAAATTCTCTCCTTCTTGCCGAAGTGCTGAAATCACATTTGCTGCATCACCTTCAATAATTACGTTCCGAAAACCACTTTCTAATCCAAAAAGTACAACTTCGGAATCTGCCATTGCCTCTGCACATTCAGGTTCTAATAAACCTATCATTTTCTTCGACAAACCTGTATAGAAATCGCCTTCCGTACCTTGGACCACTACCCCTATACCAATTGCATGTTTGCATGTTCGAAAACTGCTGGATCAAAGTTAATTTTATAACAACTTACCGGAGGGGCTGCCAAGAAACAGGAATCATATTGCTAGGTTTTGATGGCTTGATTTGTTCGTCTTTGTATTGCTTCAACAAATTGATGGTGGATGAGTACAATTCTAGTGCATCACGTTGAGCTCCTACGAATAAACATTTGTTTCTGTTGTTCCAAAGGTTCCAGCAAAGTGTCACCAAAATTTCAAACTCCTCTGTGTCCACTCTTTCCCTTACATCCTCCTACCACCAATAGACACTATCGCAACACTTAACTTCTTTGTACAGATTAGACAAGCAAAGAGCCCACACTTGTCGAGAAAAACTGCAGTGTTGAAGGACATGATACAAGGTTTCTCCATCTAAACCATATACTGGACACACATCGGTTACTTTCCACGCCTCAAATTTGTCTCCCCTTCAAGCTATGCCCTTCAAAATCTATGTTTTGACCCCTCCTATTACAATATTTTACACTCACGACTACCCTTTGAAGAGTCCCTGCACCTTCGCCACCGTCACTGCTCTAGAGCTATTTGAAAAAAAATGGTGCAATTGCGTTTAAGTGTTGATCAATCAAGTTTGTTTAGTTATACGCCATCACGAGCTTGGAATCTGCGGGGAAAAGACGCCAATAGATTTAGAGGTAAGCTATCGCTATCACTGTGTAAGGAGCTTTCTTACATTCTACCAGTACATGAAACGCCTGCAAATTGTTCGACGAAATACCTCAACGAACAATACCTATAAAACCCTCGACAGTTTTCTGAGTCTTGGTTTGATTCAACGAGATAACTTGCACTGTCGTGTGTTTTGACTTGCAATAGTCTGCTATTTGATTTTAGAGAGAAAGAAAGGATTCCATAACTTGGTGCATTATTTTCGAGATTTGCTCAATGTCATGCGTTGTCTAATTTGGGGCGTAATTTTCTCGCCCAGTTGCAGTATACAGTTACTCTAAAGGTACCTTACTAATTTTATCTTCAAGGCTGCCACCCAAAAGTTATGCACGGCAAAATAAAGCTCTGTGTTCCACCACCAACTTGCCCATCATATAAGTTCTTTTTTAAGCAAGTTTGCCATATGACCTTAGAGTAGATGAGTGTAAAGAAAATATCTGCAGAGTTTCAGGTTTAGATCAATTAGCTAGGGTTTGGGCATATAAAATAAGTACGTGGAATTCAGGGCTCAAAAGCAGTGGAGGCTGGGCACTGTTATGTATCTTGTTTTGAATAGGCACGCTTTTGGCATAGTTGAGTTTTAGTCGAACCCCAGATTCTGTTGTACCTTTTGTGGATCAATCTCATTTTATGGTTGTGACGTAGCTAATTTCTATAGGTCTCATGCCATGGTTTGATGTTTGGGTTTATTGTCCATGTGCAACATCAAGTATCATATCCCGCAGTCTCCCAACCTTCCTGTCTGTCTAAATGTTCCACCTCTATATCTGCAGTGCGCCTAGTATAGCGTTGGAAAAAATGAACTACACGGGCTGTTGGGCATAGGGTCATGCCGTTGAAGAAGAGCTACGAATGTGATGAGAAAGCATTAAGATGATATACAGAAGAAAGTGAAAAGATGAGCTGAACCAAGAAGTATAAGAAATATACTCCAACACCAGATTAGATTAGGCCAATGGATCCTGAAAGTACTCACTGTAATGCCCTGCCTCAATAAAACTGCAGAGTTTTAGTAAGTACAACGACCATTCCTACATGCCATGGTGGTTCTTAAAATGTTAGGCAGTTCAGACGAATGATCTTAGTTTCCTAACAACACAAATACAGCAATAAAGGAAAAGTTTAGAATAAAAAAGTTACAGTTTTGTAAAATTCATGTTTCTATATTCAAATTAGTAGTGTAGTGCCAACAGCATCTTTTGTCTGTTGTATCATAATCACTATGCTGTTTATGAATTGGTAATCTACTAATCTATGCATCAAGTAGTGTAACCGGTCGCCACTCAGCCAAAGTGTTTCTATGATTTGGCTTTCTTTGACGACAGGGTTTCCTCCTAGCTAGATGCAGGTTAGGAAGTCTTCAAATTGACGAACGTTATTTGCTTTCCTAAAATGACACTTGCAATCTGTTACAGCAGTGGCTACATATTTCTGAGGTGGGTGTTACATGGCATAGTGATAAGAGGAAAAGAATGAGTATCGTGCCTAAGGAGACAGTTGAGGTCGTCGCACAAAGCATTGGAATTAATAACTTGTCTCCAGATGTTGCTTTTGCACTTGCTCCTGATGTGGAATATCGGATGCATGAGATCATGCAGGTAATATGAGTTTGTGTCTGTTAGGACACTGAAAGGATCAATCACTTGGTTGCTATCTGGACATGTTCCAATACTTGGTCTTGCCATAAATAGGCTCCATAGAACCAGGTATCTGGCTGAGTCAATTGTAAGGAGTTAAAGCTGAAATATATCTTTGATATAAGTCATTGAGTGATGGGTATGTATAATAAGCCATTGGAACTTTGAGCTTGAGACTACTGCTAAATATATATTTGTCGTTTGCCATTACAACTTAACAAGCACCAGAGTGCTCTATGTGATATCACTAGATGAGATCTGGATGCTCAATATCCTATATGGTTGTATAGTACATGGATATTGTCAAGCATTATGAAGATTTTGTTCATAGTTTTTGCCAAAGAAAAAAGGTATTAAGTAACAAATTATAAGCACTGCAATTCTGTCTACCATACTCTAATAAGGTAGGGATGCTACATGACAAAAATTGGCCGAGTACATAAATCACATGTGCAATTCAAATACTGTTTCATCGGTCTCTACTTCACCGGCAGAAACATGATACAAACTGTTAAAACAGTTCCTTTAGTCTTCCACACAGACATGCACCTACTGCAGCTCTACTAATCCTCATCGTTATTAAAAAGCTCAGATTAGAAAAAAATGTATACAGAAAATGAGGAAATTACTCTTTTCGACAATTATTGTAGAGGTGCACACTAGTTTCAGTTTCACCCTGGTGATGAAAGCAAGTACGTGGTAGTTAGTTATTGCGATGGTGCCTGAAGCATCAGTGTGTAAGCATCCGTGTTCATATGCCTTAAGCTATACAATGCGGTTTAGTTGCTGTCATGTTTGTGGAGAGACCCCCACATACAGTCACTATTGATTTTCTGACATATTGCATGCACTGGACGTCTAATTTTAGAGGGCAGTAATATCTGTAAATTTTTGTCGACTCTTGTTAAGTGCTTAAATCTGGACAATCTATGATGATTGAAGAGTTGTGATCTACACTCCTTGGAAAGGATGGCCTAGTGGACAAGGCTTCCTCCAGTATATCATCTAGGGAAAGTCGGTTTTTTATTTACACTTAAGGAGTTGGTGTGTGGATAATAAAGCGATATATAAGTAAAATCTGTGTTGAATTAACTTCTCATTCTAATTTCACTGATGAGATTATTTGAGATCTAAAGTGTTTCTTATTTGTGAACTGCAGGAGGCAATCAAATGTATGCGCCACTCAAAAAGAACTACACACAACAGACGATGTAGATAGTGCACTCAACTTGAGGAACGTTGAGGTAAATTACCAGTGCTCAAAATTCCATTCCCTAGTGTAAGTGTGTAGGTAATGCACTCAACATTAGTGATGGATTGTTGAGAAAAGAGGAGAGAGAGAAGTGTGAGAGATTGAGTAAAAGGTATACATATGTACATATGTATACATATACACATACATATACATATATATGAGAACCTCTTACAATTAAATAGACAATAAAGGACATTAAGATAGAAAAGGGCCTTAATACTCCCCTTCAAGCTAGTGCATATTTATCTCGCATGCCCAACAAACAAAAATGAATGCAACGCTAACTACTGCAGCCCTTATTTAGAACACCTGCAAGTTGATCCACGGGCTTAACAAAGGGAATACGAATAAGCCCACTGCATAGCTTTTCATGATGACGTCTCTATCAAACCTCAACGTGGTTTGTTCTGTCCCGCTGAACTTTATCATTGGCAATGTAAATGGCTGCCTTGTTATTACAAAACAATCTCATAGGTCCACCAAGCTATCCCTAAGCCCCCCACCAGGGTCTTAAACAGCATCAGCTCATAAATACCTTGAGCCATGGCTCTATATTCTGCTTATACATCAAAACATAATCGAACAACCAGAAAGCCCAGAAGGGTGTTAAGATTTCTGGTTAACAAGGTTTTTGAGAGGATAGAAAAGAGGAAGCAGCAGCAGCAGCTCTGGCTATCTTTAGTTCTTTCAGCTTTGCAGGGGAATGCAAATTGTAACTTTCCTCGGTTGATAAATTACTTTTCTTACTTCTGCAAGGTTAGACATCCACTCATTCATGTCCTTATTTCCACTTGTTATAGATTGATAAACGTATGTATTACATATGTGTATTGTAGGTATATACATATGTGTACATTCATAGCTAATGTGAGCTGTATGTGGAGTTAGATTTTTGGTAAACAAATGTTCTTTTGGAAGAAGCATCTGTGAGCATCACTCGGAGCAAATTTGCTTCATCTTGCTCAGGTTTCCAAAGAGGAATCATTCCATTTTCCTGTCATTAGTCGAACATATTGCCACTAAGCTATTTTACTTAAAGGAAAGAGTATACCTGGTCTTACCGTTCAGCAAAATTGAGGATGCGACTTGTTTATACTTTTTATTTGACATTTAAGTGTCTTCATTAAAGCGGACCTAGAGAAAGGAACAAAATTTTCATGTACCTTCATTGCCCCTTGCTGTGTGATGCATTGAAATAAGTGGTCCATTTGTTGTCATTTCAGCTCCGTTATGGGTTGGTTGAGATTCTCAGAAGCTGGAAGGAAGGTTGATTGCATAAAAAATCCTAACACTGTAATAACAGGAAACATTGATTTGTATTGTTTGGCATGACAACTTCAATAATCAGGTCTACCTGGTTTTCTTGCAGGTCCACCCTATCCCCGTGCACGTGCAAGAGGTGAAAGGTATTTAGATGATCAAGGGAGCTGTCTGCTAAGATGTAATAATCTAATACTTTACTCAGGAAACCGAAGTTGTTTTTTCCTGAAATTATTTCAACTTCTGAGCTTCTGACGCTATCCTCAATCGGAAAACGTAGCTCATAAAATAGCTTCTGTAAATGGACGAATTTTGTTCCATTGTTTGGTTTATCCACTATATATGTTGCTAGATAGATTTTAAAAGTGCCTCGTTAAATTTTACAAATAAGCTTAAGGATAGTAATGCTACAGCACTAAGCTGATAATGCCCTTAAATGTTCGCACATAGATATCGTTAGTGTCGCTGATTACGTAGTAATGACGGAGAAGAGAATCAGGTAAATATTCTCTTAAGCAAAATACCTAGTTTTGTGTCTTTAACTTTCAGCCGCAAAAAACCTGTGTCTAGTTTGTGTCATGCAGTGGTCCAGCGATTAGCTAATGATGGGTTTTGCAGAAGGAACCGCTGGGTTGTCATCTCGGTTAAGTATCATCTCAGTAAGAACGTCTTTAGCTGAGTCTTTAGATCTGTCTTATAAATCAGGATTTATGTTTGCTTACAGGGAAGAGGTTATCCGGATGTTTCAAGTAGAAGGTAAAGACTGCTTACAGGGAAGAGGTTATCCGGATGTTTCAACTAGAAGGTAAAGACCGAGTAAATCGAATATCCAACTTCCATTCTAGTCTTATAGATACTTGGTTTTAGTGAGTATGTTTGCATTTTATATTTCTTAATCAGGTTTTTGCGGCTCGTTATTGGAAAGCTGCGTCTACCTGTGCCATGGTTTGGTAGTTTGTGATTCTCATGGCTTTGACATCTTGACGACCTACCGATTTGGTTAAATGGTAAGGTCTCTAGAGTACAACTTTGTAACCCCAAATTTCTTTACTTGAATAGGCAAATTGCAGTCATGAGTATGAGTTGATGCACAACTGCACTGAAAGTGCTATAGGATCCTCTACATAGTTATTTGTTAGAATTAAAAAGATAAGCTCAATCTACTCTATCTCTGTTGTACGTGTAGCCTCCACCAACACCTATTTCTCGTAAATTAAGGTGACGTAGTCACCGTCACCCATTTTTCCTTCAAAGATATGTACATGAACATCAATCATCTTGTTCTCCTCTTCGTGAAATACCCGGATCGTGTTGTGTTCGGGTATTTCAGTGTCGACTACACACACTTTCTTCTTCACGGAGATCTTCTCAATTTTTTTATCACCCCTTTCGTATCTCGATAGACCCAGCACGCGTCACCTACTTCAGGGATGGCATTCTGTTTGAATGCTGAGATTGCAGCCGTCAACTCCTTATCTTCGGTGTCTTGAAGCCTCACCTGTCTATTATTTCGCTTGGAGAGAAAGCCCTTATAGGTCATCCTTGTAAGTCTTGTTCCATCCTTAAACTTGAATTTTTTTTCTCTCACATAGCTTCCATGGACTCGAACCAAAAAATATCTTGTTTCCTTGCAAATGAGATCTGAAAATGTAAGCTTCTAGCACTAGTTCAAACTAAACCTTATTCTATATCTTTTACCAACCTTAAAAAAAATATCCTGCAATCTCCAAACTTAGTGGGAGTAACAAGTCCTGTAAAGATGCTCATTATGAAGGGGAGCGCAGTTGGCGGACATGGACTTTTGCACTACAAAAATTTACAGCTCATAACATCCACAGACAAATTTTTAATGCATCGAAGATCTCAATAAAGTACTTAATGTCAAGTTAGTCTGGGGATAATCAATTATGTGATGTATAGTTGGTTTTCAACCACTACAAGAAACTAGGCCTGTGGCAGCGCCCGCAATGCCAGCAGTCTAAACCTAGCCGATAGCAGCGCCCAAAATTCTGTGTTGGGTTGGACTTCTACAAATCCACGTAAGATTTTTAAGTTTCACTAGATTTGTAAATCAAGGGGAGCCACCTACAACAAGAAAAAGGATTAAAAGAATGAAGCTAGAGAGCTATGTCCTCATTGATGCAAAAATGTGTTGAAGTGTCCAAAGTTTCACATACTAACCCATTATGCATAATAATCAGAAAAGTTTCATGGCTTTCACTTTTCTTTTCCAATTGCAAATTGTTTTAATTACATCATGAGATACTTTTCATTCTGCCAAAAATAACCAAGTACCAGCAAGCACCTATAACAAGCAATTAACCATAATCGGTTAATGTTTGTGCGTGGAAATTAACATATGATTTTTGGGAATCCTATTCTATTAATTGCAAACAATAATTGACGAATGAATTACTAAGCACACATACATTATCTTCAAATTGAGATGTAGAACCAAACGTGTTGAAAATCAAAGATGGAGGATTGTAGTTAGGGTTCAATCAAGTTGAGATAATGGTTTCAGTTGAATGAAATGTGAAAATATGAGTCAGGTCGAGTTGTGGTGGGCGGAATGTGGTAGACCCGGTGCTAGGAGGGGACGGTGACGACGAAACTTGCTTGAAGAACATGAACCTATTGGCTAGGTTTGTGGCAAGGTAGTGGGACGAGTGTGTGTGTGTATGGGAGTTGGGGGGGGGGGGGGGGTGCGGGTGTGGAAGTCCAACTATACAACACAGAATTTTGGGCTCTGTTTTCAGATAGGTTTTAGACTGCTGGCATTGGGCGCGCTGCTACAGGCCTATTTTCTTGGAGTGGTCAAAAACCAACTATACATCACAGAATTGACTATCCCCGGGCTAACTTAACATTAAGTACTCTATTGAGATCTCCGATGCATTAAAAATTTGCCTGTGGATGTTATGAGTTACAAATTTTTGTAGTGCGAAAGTCCAAGTACGCTGGCCGCGCTCCCCCTTCATGGAGAGCATCTTTATAGGGCTTGTCGCTCCCACTAAGCTTGGAGATTGCAGGATGTTTCTTAAGGTCGGTAAAAGATCTAGAACAAGGTTTAGTTTGAACTAGTGCTAGAAGCTTACATTTTCAGATCTCATTTGCAGAGAAACAAGAGATTTTTTGGTTCGGGTCCATGGACCCATGGAAGCTATGTGAGAAAAAAAAAATCCAAGTTTAAGGACAGAATGAGACTTACCAGGTTGACCTATAAGGGCTTTCTCTCCAAGCGAAATAATAGACAGGTAAGGCTTCAAGACAACGAAGATAAGGAGTTGACAGCTGCAGTCTCAGCATTCAAACAGAATGCCATTCCTGAAGTAGGTGATGCGTGCTAGGTCTACCAGGATACGAAAGGGGTGATCAGGAAAATTGAGAAGATCCCCGTGAAGAAGAAAGTGTTTGTAGTCGATACTAAAATACCTGGACACAACACGATCCGGGTATTTCACCAAGAGGAGAACAAGATGATTGATGTTCCTGTACATATCTTTGAAGGCAAAATGGGTGACGGTGACTGCGTCACCTTAATTTACGAGGAAGGGGAGCTGGTGGAGGCTACACGTACAACAGAGATGGAGTAGTTTGAGCTTAGCCTTTTTAATTCCAACAGATATCTATGTAGAGAATCCTATAGCACTTTCAATACAGTTGTGCATCAACTCATGACTGCAATTTGCCTATTCAAGTAAATAAATTTGAGGTTACGAATTTGTACTTTAGAAACCTTGTCATTTAACCAAATTGGTAGGTCGTCAAGATGTCAAAGCCATGAGAGTCACAATCTACCAAACCATGACACAGGCAGGTGCAACTTTCCAATCACAAGCCGCAAAAACCTGATTAAGAAATATAAAATGCAAACCTTCTCGACTCTATCATTTCATTTGAATGAATCCTAGCTTCATTCGTCTGAATTTTTCAAAAAAAAAAAAATTCATTCAAATGAAAGATTTATCCGAATAAGTTTGATCTTTTATTCGAATCAATCTTTGTGTCATCCCTTTTTAACAGTCATTTTCTCTTCTAGTATAAAAAGCGACTTTGAGAGTTTTATTATTAACTTCTTGAATCTCTGAAAATTCTCTCTCACTTCCCAAAAGACTCTTTCATCTTATTTCACACTTTCATCTATTCTTCCTTGAGTGAGTTCATACTTTGAGAAATTAAGTAACAAGCTTCTTGGTTTAGTTCTTGAAAGATTACAGATTTTTTTATCTTAGAAAGCTTAGCCTTGTTGTATTTATTATAATATCTACTCGTAAAGGAGTGTGTGTTGTATCTTAATTATAAATCTTCTTTTCACTTGTAATCGTTGAAAACCTTGAACATTATCAGCTGTGGCCTTGACATGAATGAGTATAATTGAGTCACAGCATGTGAAACGACTAAAGAAATATGGAGACTACTGGAGGTTACTCACGAAGGTACCAATCAGGTAAAAGAGACCAAGATTAACATGTTAGTCCAGCAATATGTGGCCTTCAAGATGAAGGAACACGAGTCTATAAATGAGATGTATTTTAGGTTTACTCTCATTATAAATATACTAAAACTCTTGAGAAAAACATACCCAGAAAAAGAGATTGTAAGAAAAGTTATTAGATCTCTTCCCAAGAGATGGGAAGCGAAATTCAAAGCCATTCAAGAAGCCAAAGACCTGAATGTGCTGAAGCTGGAAGAATTGGTGGGTTCTCTAATGACTCGTGAAATCACGATGAAGATTCATGACGAGGAAGAGACCACTTCGAAGAATAAGAACTTAGCTCTCAAAGCTGAGGCCTCTCATGAACCTGTAGAGAGCAGTGATGGCTCTATCCAGAAATGGCATTCATTGCTTGTAAGTTCAAGAAGCTCCTTACAAGCAAGTGAGATGGAAAGATCAGGAGGAGTCAGACAACCCAGTCACATCAAAGAAACAATGGTGATTGGAATGCCAAAGAAAATCCCGATGCTTGCTACGAATGTGACAGAGCTGGACACATAAAAAAGTACTGCCCGCAGCTTAAGAATAAATCAACAAGTAGTAGCAGCCGAGACACAAAAGAAATTGAAATAAAGAAAAGCTTTGCTAACTTGGGATGATTCTGACGAGAGTGATAGAGATTAGCGAAGACGATGATGTTGTTCAGCTGTGCTTTATGGCCAACGATGATCACTCAGATAAGGTAATCACTTCTGAAAATTTTGATTACGATGAGCTTAAATTAACTTTCCTTGAACTTAGTAAAAATAATGAAAAATTGAAACTAAAAAATGCTACTCTTCAAAATAAGATTTTTTTTTATAAACACTGTTGAAGAGCTGGAAGGTGAAAAGGAAGACCTTGACGACAAGGTTGAGTTTTATATCATGGAAAATGCTTTTTTAAGAAATAATCTGATTGTTTTTTTATGCCAAGGAAAGTGGGTTCGCAGTTGACGTGGAGTTGCCACAAGGAATGCAGTCTGACTCAGAAGCCAAGTACGTTGATGTGAGACACAGCAGGGGCGGAGCAAGGGCAGAGACCAAGGGGCTTCCCAGACAGAGCCTGAGGGTGGCAGTGCCTCGAGGGCGATGGCGCAAGATGAATATACGACGACAGTCACAGTCTGATGCTTAGGTCCGAAGTCAGGGTCCTGTATGTCTCTCTCTAGACTTCTAGAGTGAGAAAATGAAAGTGTTCTAAAAATGTCCCACCCCCAAATGAATTCTCAAGACCTCTATTTGTAGAGGTTGAGATAGTGATGTCATCACGCGACACGTGGCGTTCCCCGGGAGTGACACTTCACCGAGGGGTCCACAGCTGCCAGTGTTCCACTGACTGTTGAATCGCATATTCACCCGGCCTGCCCCGCACAGCGTCGCTCTGTCTGTTTGGAAAAACTGGCTCCCACAGCTTTGGTGTGGCCAGAGAACCCCCTTGATCTAGCCTATAATCCAAGCCCTTGCAGAGTCTCACATGCCTGGCAGCGGTGAGGAAGACCCGACGCCCAACTGCCAGGCGGATTAGGTGCGATGCCCTCTGAAGACCTGCTCCCGTCTCGGAGTGACCCGGGGATCATAGTCCATAGGGGTGCCGACGCAAGCCCCCAGTGCCGTAGCACGTAGGCCAGTCACGCAGGCACCCTGGCGGAGACAGTGTCCCAGAGGAGTCACCTATCCCGCTGCGAAGGGTCCTCTTACCGGAGCACTACGAACGGAGCCCCCCCAGAATGAAGACGGCGATGGCTTTGTGGTAACGAGCCCATCCCGTGGCGGCGATAACTTTGTGGAAACAAGTCCATCCCGTTGCGAGGGGTCCTCGTGCCGGAGCACAACGAACGGAGCCCCCCGTGATTATGACGGCGATGGCGTTGTGGTAACGAGCCCATCCCGTGGCGGCGATGACTTTGTGGTAATGAGTCCATCCCGCTGCGAAGGGTCCTCGTGCCGGAGCACTACGAACGGAGCCCCCCGTGATTATGACGGCGATGGCTTTGTGGTAACGAGCCCATCTCGTGGCGGCGATGACTTTGTGGTCACGAGTCCATCCGCTGCAAGGAGTCCTTGTGCCAGAGCACTACGAACGAAACCCCCCGTGATTGTGACGGCAATGGCTTTGTGGTAACGAGCCCATCCCGTGGCGGCGATGACTTTGTGGTAACGAGCCCATCCCGTGGCGGCGATGACTTTATGGTAACGAGTCCATCCCGCTGCGAGGGGTCCATGTGCTGGAGCACTACGAACGGAGCCCCTCAGAATGCTGCACACTCCGGAGAGTGGGTCGAAGCATGTTCCACGTCCATGGCGGGGCGCATGGTGTGGTGAATAAGTGTGATGCCCGAAGGCCTGTATCATGATTGTGGCGCATGGGCGCTGCGACGAACATCGCGGAGACAATACTTGGTGCCGGAGTACATGTCATGAGAGTGGTGTGGAGACGAACGTCGTGAAGCAATACTTGGTGCCGGGGGCACGTATCATGAAGATGGCCCACGGGCGCGGCGACGAACGTCGCGGAGCAATACTTGGTGCCGGGGGCACGTATCATGAAGATGGCCCACGGGCGCGGCGACGAACGTCGCGGAGCAATACTTGGTGCCGGGGCACGTGTTATGAAACTGGTGCGACGATGAACGTCACGAAGCAATACTTGGTGCAGGGGCACGTATCATGAAGATGGCGCACGGGCGCGGCGACGAACGTCGCGGAGCAATACTTGGTGCCGGGGGCACGTATCATGAAGATGGCGCACGGGCGCAGCGACGAACGTCGCGGATCAATACTTGGTGTCGGGGGCTCGTATCATGAAGATGGCGCACGGGCACGGCGACGAACGTCGCGGAGCAATACTTGGTGCCGGGGCACGTGTTATGAAAGTGGGGCGGCGACGAACGTCGCGAAGCCATACTTGGTGCCGGGGCACGTGTTATGAAAGTGGCGCATGGTCGCGGCGACGAATGTCGCGACGACAATACTTGGTGTGGGGGCACATGTTATGAGAATGGCGCATGGGTGCGGCGACGAAGGTCGCAGAGCATATACTTGGTGCAGGGGCACATGTTATGAGAATGGCGCATAGGCGCAGCGACGAAGGTCGCGGAGCATATACTTGGTGCCAGGGCACATGTCATAAGAATGGTGCATGGGCGCGGCGACGAACGTCGCGGAGGGGGCACACGGGCACGCGTCGGGTGTTCCGAAGATGGAATTTGAGCTGAGTGTACCTGTCATAACAAAATGATGAATGCAACATGTAGTAATGACAAAGTTGGAAGTGATGGTACGCGGTCGTCAGTGACGGGTCATTCGGTGGTAGCGCGCGACTTTGGGCGACGGGCATTGCTGGAGCGGTGCGCGGTCGCGGACGACGGACGTCGCGAGGTTGATGTACGACGGACGCTGCGAGGTTGATGCACGACGGACGTCGCGAGGTTGATGCACGACGGACGTTGCGAGGTTCATGCACGACGGACGTCCGTAAACATCGCGGAGGTGCAAAGATTTGAGAGAACAAGTGCGCACGGGAGGGGAGGCCATAGGCCAAGGATTGGTGGAAGGCCAAGGCCACCACCCCTGGGGAGGCCGAGGCCGACCTCTTGGGAAGGCTGAGGCCGACCCTAGGGGGTGGCCAAGGCCAATGGCCAACTCCCATGAAGGGAGGCCAAGGCCACTCCCCCTTTGGGTGAAATTCGGGCGTGCCGACAGAAGGTGTTTTGATGGGCAATGACAAATCCGAAAGTTGCATTGCGACGAGTGTGTCACCGTTAAACGTACCCATATGACGAACAAGGTGCCAAAGTCACATACGAAGTGTATGAAGCGATCAAAGTGCGAAAGGGACTTTGCGCGAAGAGTGAACAACCGTGGGGGGAAATGCCAAGGCCAACACCGCATGGAGGCTGAGGCCAACCCCCCATTGAGGCCGAGGCCGACCCTATGGCCTTGGGGGAGGCCGAGGCCTACCCCATGGGGTTGGTCAAGGCCTATGCCCTTGACCCCGTAGCTCCGGTTGCGCCAACAGTCGATGTTTTTGGTGAAAAGGTGCTTAGGTGGTCATGGCGCGACGAATGTGGTACTTTGAGTTACGGTAGCGTGGAATAATTGGTGACTAAATTGCGCGTGAGGCGTGTGAAGTAAGAAACGCACTTGACTTGGGCGCGCGCACTTTGACCGGTTCAAAACGTTGAATATCGTGCTTGTGCGGACGTGTCATGCACAATGGGACTCCAAGTGGACCTTTGAGTGTGACCAGAATAGGTTGGGAACACTTCTAAAAAGGAAAATTCTTGTTTGTCTTCAGAAATTCAGTCTCTTAAAAGTGGAAAGCCCCTATAGAAAATGAGTTTTAAAATCTCAACTTGCAAAATTTTTATACAAAAGGGGGAGTTAGAAAAAGAGATCGAAGATCTAAATCTTACACTTTCAAAATTTAC